>HG992293.1:4917500-6167500 GCA_905220595.1 Spilosoma lubricipeda | reverse complement strand
ACGGGGCTGACACCGGGGTTCGCGATCGCCCCCTATGGCTGCTCGGGATTTTAGGAGGTAACATCTCCTGAGAGATGTCACTCTCGCAACCAGGGGGGCGTCCGCGTTTCCGGCCGTCTGCCTCTATGTTCATCGGCACCGGTGCGTCCGTCCTCGCACCGGAGCCGCCCCCCGCAATAACCACAGCGGACTTGGAACGCGTGCGTTCCGATGTTCTTCGGCTCCCAGCAGTCAGGTCGACTTCTGGGAGCCCCACCGATGTAGGCGTCTCAGACACAACATCATCCTCAATTGCAGAGCGCTCTGAAGACCGTTCTGCTTTTCTGAACTGCCCTCTTTTGTTTCGTTCCTGCCTTTTCCTCTCCTTTTCTAGTCCATTTGGATTGCCAGTTGTCGTTAGATTTGATCGATCGTTTACGTTTTTTGAATTAGTATTATCAATATCCATAGTATTCCCACGAGTCGGGGAGAACTAAAAGTCAACCCGGGCAGAGATCCCCAATACCCGGGCAAGCGAAAGTTTGTGCCCAACCGAGGGGTCCGCAGGTCCCTGGCTGGGGGTGTGCTTGCGACTGAACTACCCATCAGCCATGCATCCCCTGGTCACACACCAGAACACGGGATTCGGGGTAATTTTTTATAGAGGTTTTCTTCCTCGCGGTCCGGGCGGTTAAGCCAAGACCCACGGTCCCAGTCGAGTCAGAGACGTGACCTAACTCGACGTACCTACTGGGATTACGTTGTAGCGGCGAGGGCAACATAAGACTAATTCTTGTGTCGCCCGCTCGGAGGCAGGGTGAGTGCTCACCGAGCTCGCCCTCTAGTCGCACTCCAATACGCCCTCTGCTAGAGCAGAGGGACGTTTAGAGTGCCCTCCGCGGCAGTCTTTACAGACTCCGTCTGGTATCCCATTTAGTCTGGAGTCTCCTTCTGGGCCTATCCGGCATGAGTGGCTCTACCGGCATAGCCCCAGAGATCATCGACCCACGCAAGCCCCACCACGACGACAACGTAGGGATACATTGGGGGGATAATTATAAACAGCTGTTCCAGCCACGCTTCACTGTGGCATATTGTGGTTGCATCGAAAAAAAGGAGGTATTAAGATGTCATGATAATAAACAATCTTAGAAGCGTTTTGGAACTGGATTTATATATGATAAATTAAGTTTTTAATTTATTCCTATATAAAAATTATTATTATTTTGATTTTTTAATCATAATTTATGTTTATAGATTTATTATCACCACTGCGGCACGAAATTAATTAGAATTTTTATGTTCTTTTGATTTCAATTCTTAGTAATAGCTATAAAACACTAGAGTGAATGTATTTTCCAATATGTTTTGTAACATTTGTTGTTGTCTTAATAGCCAGCCTCAATAATATTTGGAAATAGTAAAGGCTAGAAAGGAAGAAAATAGACATTGTTATTACATTTATAATTTATGATACAAGCATCTACCTTATAATCGGTTTAATTTAAAATAAGTTAAGGCATTTGGGTTATTCACATCATATCACATCAACAGCTTTTAATAGTCCACTGCTATACAAAAGTGTCGCCTTCGAAAGGTTTGGGTTATTAAGGATCAGTGCCAAAAGACGGAGTGATGGCAAAGAGACTAAGGCCATGTTCAGATGACGCGAAAAAAACTAAACCACAATGTAATGACGCGCGTTAGCATGTGTACTCTTAGAACGAAATTACATGTAAACGCGCGTTCATGGGCTAATTCAGTAAATAAAACCAACAGTCGCTCGCCATCATTTTATTTTGTTACAAAGAACTTTAGATTGAATTTTAATTGTTATTGAATAAGTCTCTTTGTTGTTATTTCGTAATTTGCCTCTGACCTTAAAATATACTTTCAAAACATGGAGAGCTTGTGTAGCTTCACTACCTGTATAATACTAGTCTTTCCGACAGCTGGCGCTCCCAGGAGCACCACTTTGACAAGGTCGAGGCTGTCAGGACTTGGCTCCAGGCTTGGAGCACCTCCTACCGTCAGAGTTCCACCTCCACCTCGCTCCAGGTAATCCAGGTCCAACTCTGCGACAAAAGAGAAGCAATATTAGAAAGCGTCTTCTAACTTCATAATTTTAATTAATCTATACTCTATACAAATAAATAAAATTAGTGTGTCTGTTAGCAATATTCAAACAACCGCTTATTACTAAATGCATGTATGTATACACAGTACATAAACTACATTTTTTTTTCAAATTTTTGTTTGTCCGTCTGTCTGTCTAATCTAGTCTAGTCTGTTTGTTACGGCTAATCTCTGGAACGGCTGGACCGATTTTGACGGGACTTTCACTGATAGGTAGCTGATGATATAAAGAGTAACTTAGGCTGATATTTTAAGACTAGCTTCGCCCCACGGCGTTACTCACGGAGCAATAACCGTGGGGTTGAGCTAGTTGTAAAAATATAAATACAAGTATTCGGTTTCACCTATGTGTATATCGGTTATCGCTGTACAAAATAGTCTATGTTGCTCTCTAATAATATAGCTTTTTATTGTTGAAAGACATTTAAAGTCAGATCATGAGATTAGTGCGTTCCACCAACCAAATTCTTCGGCTTTAGTAGTATAGGTTGCTTGAATAATATACTTTCAAGAACAAAATATATCCTTCATTCTTAGCATTTAATACTGTCAGTTTTATAAATACATACAAATCTACTGATACGACTACAGACATAATATATAATTCTTATGACAGTGCCGAGTAATGTTCTACTTCGAGTGAGGGCAATGAAATAAATCGTTCTCCAAAGTTAGCACTTCAATAATTTCGACCATAAATTTTACATTGTTCACTGCTCGCCATATTTTATGGGGGCAGTAATGGTGACAAATTACTTTTCGAATATATTTTCAGTTAGTTTATGTTTTAGTTAAATTTCAAGTTATTTTACTTCTTAAAATAAGCGTAGTAACGTCGTGAATGTCTGAAAATTTTAACATTGGAGTGTCTTGGTGATGGACTAAGAATATGGAGTATCACCATCCCTCATTATCCTTTGGGTGTCGTAAGAGCCGACTAAAGCAGCAAAGAGCAAGCTGCATAGAAAGGTAAAACTCAAACTTCAAAATTCATTCGAAAGGAAATCACAAAAAAAATTAAGCACCTATTCAAATATTTCGTCTTTTCCTTTTAACCGAATCAGAAAAGGAGGAGGTTATCATGTCGACTGTATTTTTTATATTTGTGACCTCTGAACTTTCGACAGGGTGAACTGATTTTGATGGTTCTTTTGTAGTGAAAACTTCTTTAGTCGAGTTGTGCACTTTTACAAATGTTTTTGGATGGATAAAATGTGTTTAACTCGCGTCTGGAAATCTGACGCGGCAGGCGTCAGGGCACGTGATCAGACCTAGGACGGCGGCGCAGGGCGTTTGAGCGCCTAGACGACGGGTCGACAAGGTCGTCACTTTCATTAAAAACGTTATTGTTTCTAAGCGAAGACGTAAATTAAGTAATGATAAATCCGTTTTGTATGTTCAATATATTTGTAAAATAAATAAGCGTTTAAAAGAACAAAGTGCATCTATTAATGAAAAGATTACTACTATTAATTATTAATGAAAGAATGAACTATTAATGAAAGTGACGAAGATATAGTGAAAGAAAATGAGTGAAAGAAGTGAGTACTTTATAAAAATACTAGATGAAAACCCAGCTTATGTTATACTGAATTAAGCTCATATGTAATATGTTTATACTGTATAGCATAAACCTATAGTTTTATAACATCACAATAAGCGTTTCTGTAGTTATCGGTTCTCAAGGAATATTTTACTTCTTTTTATCGCGCATTTTATTTGAAGACCAAAGAGGTTCATTTTAGGTGAGCTTAAACAACTGTATGTTTTTAGTTTTGAGTTTCTACTTCTATCGATAGTCCTCCTGACTGATTTGTGTTTTTTTTTATATTTGAAAGTTGGTGCTTCAAGAACTGGACCTATATTTCAATTAGGTCCAGTTCTTGAAGTCGGATTTTGTTGTTCAAATGTTTGTTATTTATAAAAAGATTTCTAATATTAGTACAGAGCTATTTCTGACATTAGCAGTCATCACATGAAGTTGAATACTAAGTAAACTACATTATTACGCAACACAAGAATAACGACTCAATATAAATACTTCTCTTACAATTTAAGGGCCAGGATATATCGGTGGAGCTATGGTCACTCCACTCTATTTTCTGCATTACATAACTATATATAATTGTATTTGTATTATTCTGTCGTCAATTTTATAAAATATTTAAGTTTTATTTATTATTGGGCCACTGCGAACCATAGCTCTTGTTTTGAAATTAAGATAAGTCGAGGTTCCAACCCATAATAAAATACATATATATACATACACATATATACGTGCTTATTTTATTTGTATGAAGCTAGGAACCCAACTTATCTACATCTGAGACAAGAGCTATGTAAGTTCTTGAGGGCATACCTTATGGTTATAAGGGTGTGCTTATACACCATAAAAAAGGATGAAAAGATTATAATGGTTGCATGTGTATTTGTGATTTGATATATTTTGTAAAACAGAAATATGACGAATAAATTTAACTTTTCCATATTTTTTTTGTCAGTATGGTGACGGATTTAGGGCAGGGATTATCACCCTAATTCCTCAATGGGAGTCGTAAGAGGGAACTTGGGGACAAACAACGTAAGACAACATCACTGCAAAAAAGGGGAATTCCAAAGTCGAACTTTACTAATATACTAAACCATACTTCCAAATTAATATTATAAATTCGAAAGAAACTCTGTCTGTCTGTTTGTTACACCTTCACTGCTAAACCGCTGCAACGATTTCAATGAAATGTAGTATGGAGATACTTTGATTTTTGAGGAAGGACATAGACTATTCGCTACTCCTTAACGCGATAACCGACAAACACGCTGGCGAAGCCGCGGAAGAAAGCTAGTAATCTTATAAAACACCATTCCTCTGTAAAAATTTGCAGACTAAATAGTATACTCCATAAAGACTAAAAAACTCCTAAGTCAATTTGCGTGAACTCATCTGAGTTAGTGTATGCTGAATCGGTAACTACTTCAATATGTTTATTTCGTTATTCGAACTTTTCCTGCACCTCGATCTGTTTGTCTACAAACAAAATCGCAGTTGAAAACTTTCCCCTGCTAATAAACTCGGAAAACTTCAACTTTTATTGGGTAGTGATGTCATAAGTACTAGTTTCTTCTACTGCATTATTATTTTACTACGTTTTATATGTTAACATTTTATCCCACTCCCCCAAAGACCGGCTTATATGTGATACTTCTGTTCGTTTGCCTCTTATTACGTAAAAAAATACCAAATACCTAAATTATATTACACTTAAAGAGTACGACTAAATTTCTTTTACCATTCAAAAGCAAATATTACTTCGCACTTCCATTTCCTCTTGATTCCCCGGGGAGGTTCTCCGAGGCATCAAGAGGAAATTAACACGCCGGAAACGTAGGAGCTTGCTAATTAAGCAGTTGTCTAACCTAGTGTAAGATTAAACCCTTTTATACTATAATCACGTGTTTGTACGGCTGTTTTGAAGTAAGTCACGAGTACAGTCACACAAAAAAATGATATATGATTTTCTAATTTTCACAAGTATATTGAATCACAAAAAAATATTTAATTTTTTTTGTCTGATTGTTTTTCCGTCTAATCTCTGGAAAGTTTGGATCCGTTCTGACAGGACTTTGACTAATATAATAGATGATATAAGGAGTAACTTAGAATAACTTTTTTTAGACTAGCTTTGTTCCGCGGCATTACCCGTTAAAGATTACGAATATTTTTATATAGAAGTTTATTTTAAATGTTCAAAATGATACAAAATTTAAAACTTTATTTTGATTAATAATTTAGAACACATTATGTTATATATTAATTTCTGATTATATTCGCAAGAGTTTTTATTTCGGTCGGTATCAATTAATTAATCCTAAATTAATTTGTTGTTTGTTTGTATAATTTGAATGTTTTGTAATATGGTTTTTGTAAATACACAAATACGAAGCAGGTGAATGAACTTTTTAAGGAACATACAAGTTGCAAACAACATAAATTAAATCACGTTTTTCAGTAACTCATAAAATAGTCAATATTGTTAGTGTTATAATAAACATAACTTTAAGTAAAGCAGGCGGTTAGATAAGGTACCTTTATAAATTTCCTGTAAAAGTTTCCGACATCCTCGAAGGGTTGTGATAATCTCAAATAACGGTCTCCCAGGTCGTTATCTTGAAACGTGTGTAAGTCCACGTTGTCAGCTTATTGCAATTATGTAAACTTTAGCTTAGTAACGAAATTATCTTTATTTTAATAGAAATGATACTAATTTTAGTAAGTTTATCTTTTACAGATATTTTTACACGTCGGACTGTACAGCTAGAAGTCGCCGGCATTTCCTAAGTCTCTCTCTGGGAAGAAATAATAATAAAAGGAATTTAGACATTGATTTGTTTTCAAAGTAAACCTAATACAATACTGAAGAGAGTTTTCATAGGTAGCTTCATATTAAGTTTGCTTCACTAGAAACTGTTATTGTATGATTATGAATAAAAAACTGAGAGATTGAAGGGATTATTGATTCTAACATCGCGTGTTATTAACCACACTTTATAAAGTAATGGTTAATTAAGTTAACTATACCTACACAATATGTATAACTATTAATCTGCAAAAATATTGGGTTCATCTTTACATAGTACAAAATGGAGTAGAAGTATAAAAATAACTTCCTTGTGAAGCCGGGCACGGTCACTAGTGTTTTAATAATATGAAACAGTCGTTTCAATTATTTAAAAAAATGTGATGAATTAAAATGCATACCAATTTCATATATTAGTAAACTCTTTTAACACTATCGTGACTCGATACGTGAATTACTATTCTACCTAAATGTTTAGTATTATTTCGAAATTGTTAAGATACTGTTAATCTTTACGTAGGAGGATATGTAAACTTCAAATTCCGTCACTTAAGAAAATACTTTCAGTTAATAAATTTGAACTTTTTTCATTAGCAATTAAAATAAAGTTATTTAAAGTTAGCGTTGTGAAATGGCGAATTGGGACTCGTTACATTATATTACTTGGATTAGATTAACAATGTGTTTTGACTTTGATATTTAACAATATTCTTTATTGTAAACACATTTCGATAACTAAGGATACGAGGAGATTACATGTACAAAGGAGAGCTTAACCCAAACCTGAGTTTTCTTCTTTTTCTTTGAAGTATCCGGGTATCGAGGATAATTTAGAAAGTAAAAGCAAAATCATCTGTACTAACAGTAAGTATTTATTGTAATAAAATATTTTGCATTTTTATATCAGAAAGAGTTTAAGTTGCTTTAGTCCATTATTAAAAAAAAATCCGTTTTGAGGTTATAAATAAAACATATCATCATCATAAATGTAAAATAGTTTTTTGTATGTTCACATCTATACAAATAAATAAAATTGTAGTGTCTGTTTGTAACATAAAAATAACCGCTTTTTACTAAATGTATGTATGTATGTATACACGCTACATATACCAAAAATGTAGTTAAAAAAATTTTTGTACGTCTGTCTGTCTGTCTGTTCCGGGTAATCTCTGGAACGGCTGGACGGATTTTGACGGGACTTTCAATGGCAGGTAGCTGACTTAGGCTACTTTTTTTAGACTAACTTTGTCCCGTGGCGTTACTCGCGGTACAATAATAACCGCGGGTAACACCGCGGGGTTCAGCTGGTAACCTATAAAAATTGTGATATATCAATTTAATGGCTATTAAACATGACTTTCAAAGATTCCAATGATTGATGTAGTGTCGTGGTATTTAGAGCTTTGTTTGCATTCGCTATTCATTTCCGAGAATCGTATTATAAGATTCTCTATACTGTATATGAATATGTAATTACATCTAAAGTTTATTGAAGATTATTCTGTATACATTATGCTGTAGATTTTAATCTTGAGATTAAATCATCAATCATGACAGATGATTAATGATTTAATCTCAAGTTTTAACATTAAATTGATTAATAATGAAGAGCGAATGTTAAAATCACGTTTAACTTTGACACGAACGTAAATAGTGATGTCGGAAAAAGGCCAGGTCATATACAAAAGAAATTTGCAAGCTTACATGAGAGATTGAAATGACGGCAAACAAAGGTTGTTAGGATTAAAGAGAACGACACAGGCTTTTGAAGGTCACGAACGCTGTCATTTTACGTTGATTTTACCGCCCCGGTCAAGCCGGTCCGTTCGTGCTGAAATTAGCGTGGCTCTACTACCTTCTTGGGTCTTAGAGGTCTGGTGGCAGTCCTTCTGCCTAAAAACTGAAGTCAATCGTATCGTAGTTGACTTTAAGCCGATCCCAACGTAATTTGGGAAAAAAGGCCGGAGAATGGCAATCTAAGCACTACAAATGTTGACATACGCAGAGCCGTGGTATTAAATGTAGAACTGAAAATTAAAGTCGTTTATTTTACGGTTTCCGCATAATCTATTCACAAGTTTTAGTTAGAACATCATGCATGTGCATATTGCATATATTATATTTTCTAACACCATAACAACCTTCTTTTTTAAAGTCAATTAAAATACAATTGCTTTGTTAAAATAGTAAACAGAGTCTTGGCAAACATTAACTAAGATAATTAGTCTACGTTACTTTTATTCATTACGACTTTCATTAAATGCTGACTAATATATTCACTGGCATTAATTGTGTTTATTAGCTTTTCCTAGACAGCTTCAAGGTCTCAAAAAGGTTTTTTTTTCATGCGGTTTGACAGAAACTAAGAAATACTTTACAAGTAATAGTAAGAATTGAATAATTATATATTCATGGTTCTTTATCTTTTGGTATTAATTATGTCTCTTTGTGATTTTAATGTTCCTGGAATATTTATAATTTTAGATCTTAATTAATTAATCTTTTCATCAACATCTATACGATAAGGAATAGTATTTGAATTAATAAATATACATGCAGACGATGTTATAAAAATAGCAGATAGACACAGAATGCGAGTGGCAGAAGCTAACATTGGTCGTCGCTGGACGAGGCCTTTACCTTCGGTTGAGAGGAGTTCTAGCAGTTGTATACCCAAAAAGTAGACTATATTTGTTTATTTTTACAAATAAGGATTATTTAAAATTTGAAAAATGCAGTCTTATTTTTGTCTTAGACAATTATTAGACTAGTTTGCGTGCTTTTATATGCACTATGAATCAATTAATTAATTAGTTACATTAAGTTAAATTATTAACAGACAAATTAACAATTAATTGATTTTGCATGCACACTTTTGTAAATTGTCAATTTGTACTGCGACAACATCAAAGGGTTTATTTTGTAAATATATTAAATACATAAATGCTTCATTATATGTTTATATTGCGACTCACAAGTTTTTATTGTTATATTCACATTAGGATAAAAAGCATAAAATGAATTTTCTTACATTACTTTTCTTAAAATGGATTATACTTCTATTTAAAAAATATCCATGTGACTTTTAGTCACAAAGGTATATAGTATTTTTAGAAGAAATTCAATTCTTTACTATTAATCTTAACCTATGTTTAATTTAATTTGTTTTGTAAGGTTTCCCATGACTTAGGGATCAGATCTTACTAGGTAATAAACTATTTATAACTAATAAATATTTACATATTAAATTATTATTAATATTCGATTCCGATCGGTCGACTTACTGATAATGCCGTAGGCAAGACGTCCGCCGATGCATGTATACATAATAATAATATAGAAACTAATATTTTCTTAGATTTTTTGATAGACATACCCAAAATTTTAGATTGCTTAGTACAATTCCCTCTGACATCATGATCGTCTTCTTTTCCGTGTTTCAACGTATTTTCCAATCTATTCATTTCAGTGTCACTTGTTAGTCTAATGCACATTTACTTCCATAACCATTTCATTACTATACTTTAATGTTTTATTTTTGACTTTGTAATGATTTAGCCGTATTACTGTCATCGCAGAAGATGTGACTATTTTTTTCTTACATTCAAAGTTATTATTTTTGTCCCTTATAGGTATATTCACAACTACATTCACTATTTGAAAACATATATTTTCATTACATCATTGAATTACAAAATAACGATTAAAGTGCGCGACGATATCGTAAATTTGGCGGCAAAATTTGCGACGCGTGACGCGACCAACCCCCGTTACGGCTTGGGACACACTAAATCGAACTACGTTGGCTTAGCCGGAAAACGGCATTGAACGGTGTCACACAGTGTCTGCAAGGTTTTATTCCATCCCCAGGTTCTTCTCGGACTGATTTCCAGCCAAGTGTTGTTGTCTGCAAATATTTTGTAATTATGGTTTGATTATGAATCTTTAATGAAACGAAGTTTGTAAATCAAGGATTAGTTTAAGATACTAGTCTTAAACTAAGCTTTGATTTACAAATTTTCTTGATATCATTTTCCTAGCCTTTATTATTCCTAAAATGGTTTGGGGTCGACAAACGATTGGTATGGGTGTATACCTACACCGCGCCACGTGCTCTCTGAAGCAAGCACGTAAATCACCAATAACTTCCATACTCCGCGCTGCTATTAAGAATTTCTTGTTAGAATAACTCAACAACACCTTTGGAATCGGGAATCGAACCCTTTTGATCGAGAGTCGCATGCACCCCTATACCAACGAGGCAATATTGATAGAGCGTAAATATTGATCTTCTGTGTACCCTATTAATCTTATATCTAAAGAGAGGCCTGTGTCCAACTGTGGGCTGAATAATAAATTTAATTCTTGTGAAATTATTTATAACCACGTCTGGTTAAGCCAAAGATGTCTTAAGAATTAATTGTCAAAGAAATGATGTACTGCTAGAACTAAATGAAATGTTTATTCGGTTATACAAATTGTATACAGACGGTTCAAAAATAAATGAGACAGGTGCTGCATATTATGATCCTATAACTAAAAGAAAATCAAAGTAAAATGACAGCGATCGTGCTGTCGTATTTCGTTGATGCGTGCGAGACCGGGGGTCCGATGATGCAGAGAAATCACTGGGCCTCCATGGTGTATATCACCATACTGCAAGATTGCAGCATTGTCTGCATTCGCAGTATGGATTCCACTCCTGGATTCTGCTTATGCTTTCCACCGACAAAGTAGTGTCATTTTGGCAGGCACAATATAAAAAAAAGTAAAAGCTTCTTTGAAATAGTGCCCGAAGATAATTTACAGCAGTTTCATCTTGTGATTATTACTGACAGCAAGAGCGCTCTCCAGCTTTTGTCTCGATGCAATGGACACAGACACACATTATATTAAAAGGTTTTGCTGTGCTAAGTAAAATACACTCTCTGCTAAGTAATGATGTTAATAAAGTATTGCAATGGACACTCTCACATGTTGGTCTGTAGCAAAACAAAGAGACAAATAAAGCTAAGGAGGCTAAAGGCTAAAAGAGCTGTATTCAAATGAAATCTTACATTTATTCTATTAGTAAAACTTTTCAAAAAAAAAAAAATATGATGAGTGGAAAAGTACTTTGATGACGTATTTAAATTTAAAGACACTTAAATTATATAAAATGAACCTCCTAGTTTCCCAGGGTTTAGTAATTTTGAAATAAATCGTAATATCTTGGAAACCATCGACTTTTTGCTGGACACCACTCAACGGCTTTGCTTTCTTAATGAAAAAGGGTGAGCTTGGCTGATTGCCAAGATTGAAAACAGATTGAGGGTGTACAATGTTGAAAGGTGTATAACGATGTTTAACACTAGAAAGACCGATTTTTTTCACTACCTAGAAAAACAACTTTTTAAAGAAATAAATAGAGACTTAAAGATAAATAAGTTTTATTTAGGTGCATTTACTAGCATTTTATCAAGACCTACTTTGTATCTGGTTTTAAATAAATAAATAAAGACATAATGCATATAATGTAATGTGGAGGAATAGGTTACGTCAGGTTAGATTATGTTCCCGCGAGGAGGCGACGTGACGCGTGTGCCGTACGTCGCCTAAACGGAGAGGTTGTGGAGGAGGGTGCCCGCTTCTGTGCGGGCTGGCGCCGGGAGGGGTCCGGAGGTCGTAATACAGCAGTTCCCGGACCTCTCCCTCTCTCAGGCGCAGAGTAGCACACCGTGTGGTTTTAGTCGGTTCGATTCCGACACACCGCCCCGCCGCCGCAAACCCCGGCGGGGTGACGGCCCGAGGGGGTTTCCACACGTTAAAAAAAAAAAAAAAAAAAAAAAAGGTTAGATTATGTTAAAATGGAAATGGCATGAATAATGTGCTTTAAAAATTTAGTTAAGAATTAAAAAAAAATAGGAGATAGCAAAGTAAAACCTTGCTAATCCAGTAGTTAAAGTCATGAAACAAAATTGTTCACCTCCTCGCTAGCACCTCATGAAACATTAAACCGTTGGAAACGTCTTTTCTCAGAAGCTTTTTCAAAGTAGGTTTAATATAAAACTTGGTGTGAATGCGCAGAATCCGTGAAATTCAAACCGTTGTTAAAGATCGGACACCTGTCGATATTATTCAATGAAGTAACATTTCCGAATGCGCTCATACTTCATGGTAACAAACCTTTTACTTGAAATTAAGACGTAGTGTTTATTTAGTTAAACAAATATAACAAGGGGTCTTATTTTTGAATTGTTCAATTCCTTTTTAATTAGTAGATAGGTATGGTTTCTTTATTGCACACCATATTTATGAAACATCCAATGCAGAATAAAAATTAACAAAAACAGTACTATGTATATGGTAAAATGGGCAGCTTTATCCCGATCTTCAATCTCTTCCAGGTAACCTTTAGATGGACTATGCTTCAAACTTTAAAGTAATGTGAAGTTTAATCGCATTGTATTCTTACACATAGATATTTAAATTAATATGAACACAGTTAGCTAATGTTGAATATGGATCATGTAAAATAGAAAATATTCAGCTACTTAATAACAATTTGGCATTGCCTAAATATAATTATAAAATCCTTGAAAGATTGTCCTTGCACTTAGACAAGATAATATAATTAATGAATGTTAATCGAAGTTTTACTTTAATTTCTTTATCGTAAGAAGCTTTTAAATAGATTAGGAAAGATTAGCGAATAAATACCCTGCTAATGTTTCCTTTATTCATGTAGCTAACTCAAAACATCATTTGTTTTTCTTAAAAAGAGTCCGGGATCCACGGCACAAATTTTACAAGTTATTATTATCAAGCTAATTTTGCACGAGTGGCTTCTTTTTATGAGGGGCACACATTTTTCTATACAAAAATTTTCGATTGTGGTACCTAACAGAGTTAGCAGGGATAAAAAAGTTTTGAGTGTAAGACCGGGATAACGTACTAAGCAATTTGTAAGACCATGCAGCTGTTAAATTATAAAAATATTAAATCCATATGGTATGATTTCACGAAAACGTGCTACCCCCTTATATCTCGGAGAGTTGTAAAGATATAATATTCAAAAAGACTTAAAAGACGCTTATTTACAAGAGCTATAAGGTGCAAAAATTATTATTTGAGAAAGTAAAAAACGAAAAAGTTTGGCCAAAATAGTGAAAATAAAGTTAAATTTTTTCAGTTTTTTTTTTTTTATTTTGGCACTCGATATTTTGGAAACGAAGAATAATATCAAATATTTGAGGAAAACGACTGTGAACAATTTAGTCAGCTATAATTTGAGCCTTAATTAACGACTATCGGGCTAAAGGTAAACCCTGAAGTTATCGGTGTTTGTTGTGAATTATCAGGGTTACGAGGGTATCTTGTTTGAGACGGGCGTTGATAACGTGTTAACGGGTTGGAAGCCAAGACAGGGCAGCGCGAGACATTAGTAACATGCCGTCAGTGGAAAATTCGTAAACTTGAATGCGGATCAAAAACAGAGAAGAACAGAAGTTATTTTTCAAGAAAATGACGACGTTGCAGAAGGAGTATCCGCTTTCGTATCACGGACGAATTTGAATGCACAACATCGTAGACGAGCATCAAAAATTTCATCCAATCATCAACGGAAATCGACTACAGAATTTCCGCAAGTACTAAGTAAAATTTTAAACACTAACTAAATTTGAGCTATTCAAATCTCGCCATTTTGCACGCGCTTTTGAACACATCCAATGACGTCATTGTCATTTCGTGTTTGTTTACTATTGAGCATTTCAGTTACTTTCTACTGTCTATAGTTTTAATTGCTATAAATATCATGGAAGAAGTTATTTTTCCTGACAAACACTACTAACACAGTAGAAACTTTGACGCCCATAATTTCAATGAAGCGACGTTTCGTTTTCGTTTCGACCAATAGTGACGCGTTTTATAAGTTTGAATTTAACTCCCTTAATTTTCACTTTTTATTTAAAATTTTCTGGGTTTAAATAATCACAAAATAAAAATATACCTTTCAAGTATATTATAAAGACAATAAACAAATCTAGAAAAAATATATTTGAGACCAATAAATTTTTTATGCATACTTCCTTATTCAAACATCGATACGCGTGTGGAAATTTTGCAATTTGTTTGTTTACAGGCGTTATGTCAAGGATACTTATGTTAATCTAAGAATAAAATTATTATTATTCAACGTTGTAGTTTTATTTTGAAACATTTTCCTTATCCCGTCGCTCAGCAACAATATTTTTTCGAATTCCGTAGATTCATTTCCAATCTGCTCGATAGTCATGTGAGGCACGAAATCTGTGAATTTTTTGACGTTTGTCTGTAAATATTGTTGTTTCTTTTTTATTATTACTTAATATATATATTACATTATTATTTAATCTATACGTATATATAAAGCTGAAGAGTTTGTTTGTTTGTTGAAAAATTCTTTCAGTGTTAGATAGCCCATTTATCGAGGAAGGCTATAGGCTATATATCATCACGCTAAGACGTACAGGAGCGGAGCAACAATGAAGAATGTTACAAAAACGGGGGAAAATTATCACGCTTCGGGCAATAGGAGACGCAAACGAGGTTGCGTGGGTCAGCTACTATACTATAATTTTAATACACTATTAATGCATGATTAGTTAATTAAATTTTCATTTAAATTACTCACACAATATACTCAATAAGGTATACACGACACCATATCCTTTTTTAAACTAATATTCAGCTTACATTAAACTTACTACTTCATCACCATCAGCTTATCGCAGACCATTGGTGGACATAGGCATCTCCAATTGCACTCCACTCGGTTCTACCCTCGGTTAAACTTAGTACTTAAAACCATGTAAATTTACCATGTAAAACTTTATTTATTTAAGATTTAAATTATTTTAAAGTAGCTGAACCCCGCCGTTATTGTTGTATCGGAACACCTGGGTCATCACCTACCTACCAGTGAAAGTCCCGTCAAAATCGGACCAACCGTTCCAGAGATTACCCGGAACAAACTGACAGAAAAACAAACAAAAAAAATTGGTACATGTATCGTGTATACATACATATGCATTTATTTAAAAGCGGTTATTTTAATATTACAAACAGACACTTCATTCTTATTATTTCTATAGACGAGAAAATTGGATAAAAGTAAAATAAAAAAAATAATTAAATCGATGTATGGTTACAAAAAATATTGTCTTGTAAAATATTCTGCTATTACCAATTGCTAGCTAACAATTTATTTAACCAAATTATCATTAAAGCGTGTTTTCATGGTTCTTAGGAGTTTTTTAAAACCAATTAATGATGTATTTCATCATTTTAGTCTTGTTTTCTTCTTTGATATATATTGTCATTAATATAAACTATGTTACTAAAACTCTATTATATTGGTTAGGTAAAGGTGGGTGAGATCAAGATTATATAAAAAAAGGTGTAAAATATGGTACACTTCTGACTGATGTAATAAATGTTTTATGTCTCAAGCAGGCTACGGGTCTACAACCTTTTAGTTACGATCTTCGGATAAAATTTTAGAAATAATTTATTACAATTGTACCTTTATGTAATATACATAAGCTTTTAGTTTTTAAGTCGTTTTTCCGAACTGAGGAAATTTTGTCATTGCTGTATTATTTTACAGTAGGATTAGGGGTCGGACCGAAAGTTTGAATGACCTACAAATAGTATTAAAGACAGTGCACAGAAATCTATTATGCCTCTTAAAGATACTAAGTAGAAACCATCACCAATACGTAGATTTTGTAATTTATCTTTATCTACTACCACGATAAAAGTTTCACCGTAGAGTACGGTGTTAGTATGCAACTTATTATATATAATAATACGTTACTCGTTTTAACACACGAGTGCTATGCTTGTTCGCCATCATGATGGCAAAAATGATTAATGAGACAAAGTAATTGTAAATAATTTCCTTTGAATTCAAAATAAGAACTTAACATAATTTTTGTAAGAATTTAACAACAAAAATAAAAGGAACGGCATAAAACAAAGAAACCGAAACTATTTTGCAATAAAGTGAAAAATTGTAAGAAAGAGTTCAATAGCTACATCTTGACGAGATGGCAGTAACACCATAATTAGGGTTGTTTCTTATTCATCCCACTCAATCACATCCCATTCTTATATCATCCCAAATGCTTATTCCGTACTCGTCCTTAAAGTAGAATCAAGTACTCACAATGTACGATTTAAAGTTTATGTATTAGTGTGTATGTCTATCCATATTATTTATTTATGTATGTCTGTGATTATATAATTAAGTTTATGTCAGTTCTATATACTTATTGACGAAATTTGTAACCTCTAACTTTAACCACGGTGCACCTAACTTACAAAATTTCCACACAAAACCTAAAAGTTGGCTGGCTGCTAAAGAATGCCTAGAGCATTAAGTCCGCTGCGATGCGATGTAATTGTGTGCATGAAGTTTTAAGTACATAATTAAAGAGTACGTTGAGTGATTGTGTTGAAAGGGAAAACAAAACATTTATTTAAATACAAAAAACATTAACAGCCCTTAACAGTACACTGCTGGAAATAATCTATTATTCCATGCTGGCCAAACGGTTTGATATTTAGGGTTTGTGTTTCGTCTATTCGATTGTGTCAAGTGTAATGTCGATTCCCTTGCCCGATTAAATGTTTGTATGATCTGCAAATATTGGTTTCGGCGTTTGGATGTATTCTGTCTATACTTATAATAAAAATGTAACAAGTCCAATTCTGTACATTAACCAGCACATTCTGTACAGTAAGTACAGCACGGTTTTATGGAGAGAGGGGATGAAAGTCAAAATATGTACTTAGTTGTAATTCAATAACACAGTCCAATTTCATTTTTTTTTGTTGCTAGAAAGAAAGTACTTTAAATATTGTTCAGTGATCTATTTATACATATAATAATACTGTAGACTTTTTTTTGCTATCTGGCTGTTTGCAGATAGATGATGATATAAGAAGTAACTGGGCTACTTTTTTAGACTTGCTTCGCCTAGAAGTCTTACCGGTGACACCGCGAGGCTCAGTTAGTGTTAAATAACAATAAAACAAAGTCAGCACATCTGAAATACTTTGGATAATAAATTTCAAAGTTGTTTGATCTCAAATTCATTGTAAATTATTTTAACGCAAAGTACCTAACTCTAAACTTATTCAATTTATATTTAGTTTCCATTCTCAAGCAATATTAATTTGACTTTGGCAGTGAAATGTCATCTAAGTGAATTGTAAACAAATACATAATTACAGCGATAATTATTTAGAAAACTATATATTATTAATAATAATATTTTAGATAATTGTTACACTAATAGACTAGTAATTGATTTTAGTTTAAAATTAAATCGGGAACAGCCGCTGGCCAAGTTGAGTTTTTGCTACAATCGCTAATGCCACTGTTATTTTGTATGTATACCTAATATTTTGTTTTGATCACGTGTCTTAGCCTTGAGTTGACATCAGTTTCGTACATTTGACAGTTTTAAATTGTCGTTGCTATTTGTTGTAGACTTGGATGTTTAACTCGAAACTAGAAACTGTTCTTATTTTGTATTTTTTTATGTTTGTTACCTCAGAACTTTCGACTGGGTGAACCGCTATTGATGATTCTTTTTCATTTGAAAGCTGATGCTTCCCGTGTGAAAGCTTTCAATTTGATCGTTCTTGAAGTGGTTTTTTTTTTGTTAAATTTTTACTTGTCTTGTTGATTTGATATGTTTTCTAGGGATTTACAGTTCTCAACAAAGCCGAGAAGTTAATTTAAAACTCAGATTACGCCAACGTTAACAATATCTACTTCGGCAATATCTTCTAATGCAAAGCATAGACAAAAAGAAGCTAATGATGTTTCCTAATTTAATCTCTACCCCACCGTCAAAGCAGATCCATACTAATATTATAAATTTAAAATAACTCGTATAAATAATTTGTATGTTACGCTTTCATAACTAAACAGCTGCACCGTCTATTAAATCTGGCATTGATATACCTACTTTGATTCTTTGGGCGACCAGATCCGCAGGCAAAATCTAGTATGTTATAACATACTGTTTCATCTCATACTGCTGTTCTCTATAGTAACAACCCCTATATCAAATAAAAATATCTCTAAGTAAAGAACTATTCAGCATTTGGCAGCGTTCCAACTGAGTATCACGTTCGCATAGATCTGAACTGACCTGATTTACTAGAGTTGTTGCATCAGCAGTTTTCAAATCCATATAGAAAGAAGAAAACAAGGTCTGACTGTGCATAAATATATTTACACTAGATTTTTCCCGCGGCTCCGCCCGCGTGTATTTCAGTTGTGGAGGAACGGGTGTCATGTCCTTCCAACGCAAAGGGAGGATCCTCCGACCAGGCGAGGTGATCATGCCTGGCGGGCCACTGCCCAACGATTGATGTTGCGATGTTGTATATATGATAATCGGCGCGAGAACTTTCATTGCGCAATTCAGGATTGGTATTTTCTTCGTTTCCTTCGTTATTCAGTAGTTCGACGTATCTTCGGTAGATCGGTATGTTGATGTTGCACTGTATGTGGAGATTGCCACATCACTCCCCTCCCAGACCGGAGGTTGATGTTGCGATGTTGTATATATGATAAATCGTCGCAAGAACTTTCATTACGCAATTCAGGATTGGTAGTTTCTTTGTTTCCTTTGTTACTCAGTAGTTCGACGTATCTTCGATGGATGGGTGTTTTGTTGTTGAGCTCTCTGTGGAAGTCGACACACGGTACACAGCGGTAATAAGTAGCCTAACTAGCCTTCTGTCCTTCCTCAAGAATAAATTTAATCTCCATGTCTAATTTCTTTGAAGTCGGTACAGTAATTTAGCTTTGAAAGTATTACAAACGAACAGACCGAGTACTCAAGAATTTGTAATAGTAGTAAAGAGTATGACTTTTGAATATATACGGTATATATGTAGTCCTACATGTGAAATCCAAACCAAAAATAAAATATACGATTTAGAAATTTTAACTTTTTTCTTCGTCTAAAATTACTCTCGTTACTCATATTACTTACCAAAAATGGTATAGACCTTAACATAACGAAATAAAATTCATTTTAATTCGGTATTTAGGCCAAATGAACCTTTTTTTAATGTGCTATGATTTAGGATAATTTCCTTTAATATACGGTATATATGTAAGCTAACGTTCTGATGGAAATATTACTTTAATTTTGAAAGGGTTAACGAAGACAAAAGTCCATATTAAAATTAAAAATTCTAAAGTAACAGGTAGACAATAACAAGTGTGTGCAAGGTGCATTGAACGACAATTAAGAACTAACGACAGCTTACAACTAACGAATGATTTATAATTGAGTAGTATTAAGTTCCTTTAAAATTTAGTTTTTTTGTAACTATTACTTCACTCCTGTGTTGTTAGGTGTTATCTCATATGGTGAATGTTGTGTGTTCCTGTAAGGGGCATGCATACTAGATAATTATTATCTATACAAATAAATAAAATTGGAGTGTCTGTTTGTAATATGGAGGGCCAAAGATCACGTGGACGCGCTCCTACGCGGTGGACGGATCTCATCAAGTCTGTCACACTATCCAGCATCAACGACAACTCCCACTCTGCAAAACACAGAGCAACATGGCGTCGCATCACGAAGGAAGCGGTGGCGCAATATTCTGACCGGCACATGACCACGACCACTCTGACAAGAGTGAGCGACTGAGAAGAGAGAAGAAAAAAGAGTTTGTAATATTAAAATAACCGCTTTTTACTAAATGCATATGTACACGGTACATATACCAAAAATGTAGTTATTTTTTTTTGTCTGTCTGTCTGTCTGTCTGTTTGTCCGTCTGTCTGTCTGTCTGTCTGTCTGTCTGTCTGTCTGTCTGTTTGTTCCGGGTAATCTCTGGAACGGCTGAACCGATTTTGACGGGACTAACTGGCAGGTAGCTGATGATCCAGGGAGTAACTTAGGCTACTTTTGTTAGACTAACTTTGTCCCGCGTCGTTACTCGCGGTACGACGATAACCGCGGGTAACACCGCGTATTTCAGCTAGTAGATAACATGTATGTTTATACGAAAAATGTAAATATGTATTTATATCAGTTATCTCTAGTACCCATAGTACAAGCTCTGCTTATTTTGGAACTAGAGAGCTTTGTGTGTCAGATGCCCAAATATTATTATTAATTGTTAGTCTTACTGTTGCAACTAATATTAACGATTTAAAAACACTGCATGCCAATATAGATAACATAATATCATTATTATTTGATAAGATAAAATTAACAAATTGTACAAAAAAATTGTTAAAATTTAAAAATGTCCATTTTTCATTTTAATGAAGTACTATTTTAAGTACAGTTAGCAAAAGTTAAAGTTAAAATTGATTTATTAACTTATTAATTACTTAGTAGTAATTATGCAAATTTGATTCAGATTAATATTCAGCTTCACAATTTTAATAAAAGTTATTTTTAAACGACAAAAAGGAGGAGATTCCTCAATTCGACCGTATATTTTTTGTGTGTTCTGTGTATGTGTGTGTTCTCGGTTAACTTCAGCGTTCACTTTGATTTTTTTTGTTAAAAAGGTATCCCAAAGCTTATCCTGTGATAAAAAAAACCAGGATCTGATGATGGTATCCCAGGGAAATCGAGGGGAACCTTCGAAAACTGTAGGGGCGACTAGTGCGTTTGTTAATTTTTTCATTAAGTATTTTAAGGCTCTACAATTTAATGAAGATTTGAGGTCGATCCTATGGTGCAGTCGACTGATGAAAGACTGAGAGTCAGATGAAAGACAGTTGAGGGAACTTCTCCACGATTTAAAGCAGTTACATTGTGGTTGGGTTTGATTAATTGTATTAATGTGAACTTTACACCTAGAAGGGTTATGACTGTCCTTAAGGGTCTGATAATGTAGACGAAGAACAGTTAAGGGGACTTCTCAATACTATACAGCAGCTACCTTCTGTTTGGACTTGAATAAGTCCTTTATTGTATTCTTTCAAGTTTTAAGTGATTTAACCGGTTATGTCAGGAGTCATGTTGTAACCCCTGAACCTGTCAGGCAGTCACCTCACCGACTTGCCAACCGTAGACCATGAGATCTCAGGGCGCCGTCAAAAGAAATTAGTTAAATAAATTTAACTAAGGTAGAAAAATAAAAAAAGTTAAAAAAAGATAATATGTGTGTGTGTGTGTTTGGGATACCCAGGGTGCTCTTCAGAAGAAACGAATACTCCTCAGTGATGCATTCATATATTTACAAATAAAATAGAGGTAACAAGATTATAACTAATACATATGAGGGTTGTCACTGGCTTAAAAAATATATTGTTCTACAGAAAAAAAAAACACTCTTCGGTGCCGCTGTATTGCAGACAGACACCCCGACGTACTCCCAACCCCTTTCAGACCTCAGGCGAGGGTCTATTCGGGCTTCTTATGATGATCTTGAAAACAGATAAAATTATAACACCTTATGTGGGTGAAAAAATAATTAAGTAGGTACTTTGTATTATATGTGTCCCAGTGAGGAATCCTTGGGACACGTAAGTGAGCTAGGTGGTGAGCTGCGGGCTGCCTCAGACGATATCCCTGCCAGGATTTCACCTCACAACCCAGGATGTGTGCTCCGTAATCTACTGGTTCTGTCCGGAACCATGAACCCTACACAGAAAATACATCTCCTAGACACACATTCAAAGAAATAAAGACATGGTTAAGATTAATTCATAGGTTATATTTGATTTTTACCTCAGACGGGGAATTGAAGATTACAGCAGCGTTTCACTATTCACAGCGAACAACAATCACGAGGCTTATGCAGGATAATCACAATGGGCAGAGAACTGAAGACAGTGAACCAGTCATCCACAAAATCCTCGTTTATAAAGGCTTAGAAACGAATGTTCGAGAATCTCCCACCACTTTTTCAGCTAAACATGAGCACCACTCACTCCGACATATTCCAATATAAAGGCACCATTTCACGAAGTGAACAATTGCATATCAATTAATACTAAAAAAAGGTTATTCTTAAATTTTGAACTATTCGAACTGTCAACACATTTTGTTTGACGCAGTGCAGAATAACGCCCTCTGGTGCCTCTTGGATGAACTGTTCGGCCAGTCGAACCAATAGCAAGAGCGTAACACGCCGTGAAGGCGCTGTGCTCACCTTGTTGATAAAACTACATTTAAATAGAATTAAGAAAAACAAATGCTACAATGTCATCTAAGTAGATGATAGTTTGAGAAGCCGATCAAGTAACTAGTACTCTGTAGGAAAGAAAAGAGATGCAAAACTGAGATTTAGATGAAGAACCACACTATATTTATAAATCTCGCTTGTCTGAGTGTCTTGATATAAATATTATCAATTAGTCTTAATTGTTGTCATTCGAGTAACGCTTTTTCATCATGCGCTTTCTAAGGCAATTTCTTGGTCTCTAAGTTGCAAAGAGCAATACTATTTAGGATGCTTACGCAGATCAGCGCAGTATCTATATTTTGATAAATTAATAACGTCTTTGTTTAGGGTAATGCAATCAACGTCTTTTGCTTTTAGGAACTCGCTTGCTCTTATTCGATGGCAAGGTGCTGGTCATTTCAACTTGGAAACGATCCTTATTGCCTCGTAGACCTTGTAACAAAAATGTTGCATCTCATCATACAGTTTGTCTATAAAGTCGTAACATGAATGTTTAAGGAACTAACATTATTAATGTGTCTGGCAACACCAAAACCAATCAAACCCAAACAATATATACCACGCCCAAACCTATGTATACCAGCTATCATCAAGTTTGAGTTGTAGAATACCTTTCCTTTTATGTTGTTTATTGCTTTGATTAAACTGCATTAAATTAAGACTAAATTACGCCGCAAGATACGCGGAGTACGAAACTGGACGAATATTGTGGGATTTGGATGCTGTTTATGGGCGAACAGCATATTCGCAGGGTATGTAATCGTATTATTATTATTTGTTTATAATCTACCTGATGTTACAAATTTACAGAATTAACTATTCAGTTTAGAAAAAAATGACATTAGAAACCTGAATATAATTTTTGAAGAGCTATCCATAGACCCACACGTATGGGTTTGATGAAAAAACAATTTGTGAGTTTTACTTCTAATGTATGGTGAAACCCCCAAAATTAATTGTTCTTTTTTTTCTATTTTTGTATGAAATTCTTAATGCGGTTCACAGAATACATGTACTTATCAAGTTTCAACATTATAGTTCCTATAGTTTCGGAAAAAAAGTGGCTGTGACATACGGACGGACAGATAGACAGACATGACGAATCCATAAGGGTTCCCTTTTTTGCCATTTGGCTACGGAACCCTAAAATCATCAAACGGATACTCCCGGCATAGAAACACTAAACAGCGTGAAATAAGCTGGCTATAATTTGACTGACTTAAACTTGTGTCAATTCTTGTATATACCTTATCTATTAAATAAAATTAACTAGTATTATAATGTGTGTGTGGAACTCCAAAGTATCTTTCTGCGAGCAAGTTATGCTTGAGACGGAGACGGCGGAGCGGGACCGTGAGAGGTTTAGAACTCTCCTCGCCAGGCCTGGGCACGGCCCCGTTACCACAGACGACTCGGGGGTCGCAGAACGATCTCCGTCCTCCATAAACGCAAGCATGTGAGTGATAGGTGAGACCCAGAAAAGGAACATCTGGCTTCCTGCTTAGGGGGAGGCTATCTACAAACCGTAGGTGGCCAGAGGTACGACGGGGTTTCAGGGAATCCCTTTCTAAAGTGCACCTGCAGACTCATAGTATCCGAGATGGCGTGCGGCTTTAGTCGGTTCGAATTCAACATTGCCACCAGTCGGTGGAAATCTCCCCATTTCCTCACAGAAAAAGGAGCAACTAAAATCTATTTAAAGTCGCTGCCAGACCCCATAGGTATTTGATAAGTTACATATATCCATCTCCACCACAATGCTTACATATTATGTTTTAAACACATTTTCTTATAGTTAAGTACTAGCTGACCCACGCAATCTCGTTTGCACCTTATATTGCCCGTAGCGTGAAAATTTCCCCCGTTTTTGAAACATTCTTCATTGTTTCTCCGCTCCTATTAGTAGTAGCGTGATGATATATACTCGATAGCATGCCTCGATAAATGGACTATCCAACACCGAAAGAATTTTTCAAATCGGACTAGTGGTTCCTGAGATTAGCGCTTTCAAGCAAACAAACAAACAAACGAACAAACTTTTTAGCTTTATTATATTAGTAAAGATTAAGTATTAAACAAGTACATTCTATACAGCAACAGAAGAAAACCATAGTAGTCCTATTCTACTAGTACAAAAATCGGGAAAAAATATATACCATAATTAAGTGGTTTTTCCTTTTGATAATTATTATTACGATCTGATATATACATTTTAATGATACCTAATTTAGAAATAGGTTCAAAAAATGTACACTGATTAAATGGTTTTCCCGTTGTTTAATTGTTATTATTACGGCCTGCTTATGGTTATATATATTTGGAGTGCAAATAAACAAACCACTATCGCTGCAGTTGCGGTTACCAATTATAGCTACTTTGCCACTATGTTTGCGGTAAATATTTTAGTGTTACTGCTTTCAACAACCTCCATTTCTTGTCAATGTAAGTAACTACTATGTTATTACAGTTAATTTTTTTGGTATTCAGTACTATTTCTGTGTATTAAGAATATAGATTGACAACACTCCTATGCTTTCCCAAGGTGTTTTTAATTTTTGGAATCCAATTATATATAGACTGCCTCGTTGGTCTCGCTCGTTATAGAACAAAACATTATTTATATGCATATTGACATTGTTTTCTAAAATGCGACTATGTTTGCAAATAAAACAGGAAGGCATAAGTTCCCTACAGTACCAGTGACGTACACCTCTTTTTTTGAGCTCAATCTTCAGTTTGGCGACCTTTCTCTGCAATCAATAGTACATTTAATAAAACTTGCAAAAATGTAGAGTTTCACATAAAACTATAAGGTAGGAATCTATGCTATCTGACTGTTTTTGGGCCAGACGCATATGAAGCGCCGTCTGGTGGCAGAAAAAGTATAAAAAACCCTCATTGGACAAAAACACGAAAAATTAAAGAGTCAGTATTAATTGAAAATTCTTTCAAAGTTAATTCACGTCGCAAGCATTATCGCTTAAAATCTTTTTTATTTGCGAGTTTTTGTCCAAATCTGCTATGGTCTTTATGAAGTTATTCGAAATTCATTATTTATTTTACATAGTTCAAAACGAAAACCTTCAACAGCACATTCTGGGACAAAAATTAGACAACTCCTTTGATTTAGAATACTTTGATTCTTTAGCAAAGATATAGTATATTATTTACCGCGAAAATCGACATACACGTGAACGAAGCCGCGGGTAAAAGCTTGTTTAGGATTAAATAAAATTCCCACATTTAAAAAAAATGATGTTAATACTATACTCGCTCTGTTAAATCAACTCAAAATGTGTGTACCTATGCTAAATGTCTTATGTCTTAAGGATACACGATACCTCAGTCAGCCCGTAATTCAACTTTCTAATATTAGATTTTGGCCATTGCTCACATGTCCTTTTCTGTCTAGTCATGCGAGTAAAACACGTGCTGTCGTGTTATCGTGCTGAGCTTGGAAATAAAGATATTATGCTAAACATTCAGAAGTTTTTGCATCAAACTATAATCACTACATATTAGATTACTAGTCCTCCGCCGCGTCTGTCTGTATGTTCGCGATAAACTCAAAAGCTACCGCACGGATTTTAATGCTGGTTTTACCAATTGATAGAATTATTTTTGAGGAAGGTTTTCTCAAACAATTTGTAAAATTGTTTGTATGTTGGCTAATAAACAACAATATTTTTTGAAGTGATCGGAAAAAATTAAGCAGTACATCTTCTCGGGGTAATATAATAGCCTATAATGCATTTTCCGTAAAAAAATTGTACAGGTTTTCATATGGGTGTAAGTCGATCTTCATCGGTTGTACTAACAGCACATCGTTTCAAGAATTCTCTGATACTATTTACTGTTATCTTGTTATCTTTGACAAGACATTTGCATTCAATAAATTTTCTAGTATTTGAAGCAAATAAAAATAACGATAGGTGTGAAAGTATTATTATGTTCATAATTAAATAACACTGTTAATATTTTGCCACAGCAGTTCAAGAAGATCCAGATGTTGGTATTATTGGTGGACATAACATTAACATAGAAAAGGTTCCATACACAGTTTCAGTGCGTTTGGAAGGAAAATTTCAACTTCAAGTTCATTTTTGCGCAGGCTCAATCTACGATAAACAATTTATTATAACAGCTGCTCACTGTGTAATGAAGTAAGTATATGTAGTATTAAGTTTAAAGATTTTTTTCAATCTCTATAATTATATATATATAAGTATACACATTGTAGTTGCATTAAAGGGAAATGAGGAACAAAGTTGGTAAAAAGCTTAGCAAAATGTGTTAATATTTTATCTCAAACAGTGTAAAAAAATTTTTTTTGAGGCGTATGCAAATTGACTCAATAAGTTTTTAATTTTGATTTTCAATTAAATTGTATGAGCATTTTCCACAATGTTTTGCATACCAAATTGCGGACATAAGCCTGAACAATATCTTAAACTGTCTGCTGTAAAACTCAAAATTAGGATTATGTGTCAACTTACACTTGAACAAAATTTACACATTATTTTGTATCATAAATAATAAATGGCTGAAGGGTAAGTAAAATGTAATACAGGCTTTTATGGTAAGAATCATCATTTTTGTGCTTTTATCTTTCAGAAATAAACCGTACAAAGTGTTAGTAGGCACAAACAAACTTCATGAGGGAGGAACTCTTTATGACGTGAAGCAAATATTTGTACACCCCAGATTTAATAGTACAACTTTTGACTATGATATTGCTATTTTTAAGTTGAAGACACCTCTAGTATTTTCAAGAAAAGTGCGTGGAATAGGGTTGTCTCATTACGACAGAGAAATAAAAAATGGTACGATGTTGGAAACAGTCGGGTGGGGATTCACTGAGGTAAGTCTCGCTTTAACATTCAGGATTTAGAACTAAAAACACATAATTATGTTTTCAAAACAAAACTTAAGTCTCCTGAACTTTTTACCTGAACATTCATTTATTATCGGTAGGCCTTTCCTTAGATGTTTTGGACTACTAAACAGCGTTGAGCAGATGAGTTGGTATAGGGCTTGTTTCGATATTATGAATAATGTATATAAAAAAAAAAATTACAGCCATCAGGAACAATGTCTGAAACACTACGTGAGGTTCGACTACCAGCGGTGCCACGGGATCTTTGCCAGCGTGCGTATGGAAAGAACGTTAAAATAACTCCAAGAATGATCTGCGCAGGCAAAAGAGGAGAAGATACCTGCAAGGTAATTTTAACTTCTTGCTTTTATATAATAATAACTAGCTTTTGCACGCGGCTTCGCTCACGCAGACTTTCATCCCCTGATTTACCCCCTTAGGGGTGGAATTTCAGAAATTCCTTTCTTAGTGCTCACTTACGTTAAATAAAGAACCTACGTGCAAAATTTCAGAATTCTAGGTTCAGTGGTTTGGGCTGTGCGTTGATCTTTGGGTATGTCAGTCAGTCACCTTACTCTTTTATATATATAATTTATTTTAAGTTCTTGCTTTTATTATTTTTTATTAATTTGAGTATCAGGCGTTGTATTAGACGTCCACAACCAGATGTAGTGATGATTTACGATTTGCTGGCAGAAGCCAGGGATCATACTAAGTGGCGTGTAATTAGATAGGCCTATGTATGTGGCTGCGATAGACTATCGATGATGAACCTCAATACAATTTGTATAAATATTGATATCAATATTATTATTATTCTGATTTATAGGTAGCCTATAGGTATGTAAGGTAGGTAGGTATTATCGTTATCATTACGTTACATCACTTTGAACAACACATTTAGATCTGTTTTTAAACCTTTTTACGGTGGTTGTGTTTAGTAGTTTACCTTAGTAAGGTGAACAAAATCAAATACTATGTGAGTAAAGATTTGTTCTTTATATCTTCTTCTTCCAAGTCACGCACAAATACACATATAATTTGCTGTGGAACTGTTTCTATCTAATATCTTTAAACGAGCCATTCTTGTATAAATACAATCTTAACCTCGGAAACAGCTCTAACGATTTTCACGATTTTAGTATGCTGGGGGTTTTGGGGGCGATAAATCGATCTAACTAGGATTCATTTTATGAAAATTTACCATAGACAAATACCAAGCAAAGCTCGACCATCCAGGAACTCTGAGTATATGTACTATGATCATCTATACATCTATACAAATAAATAAAATTGGAGTGTCTGTTTGTAATATTAAAATAACCGCTTTTTAATGAATGCATATGTATGTATACACGGTACATATACCAAAAGTGTAGTTAAAAAATTTTTTCTGTCTGTCTGTCAATTTGTTCCGTGTAATCTCTGGAACGGCTGGACCGATTTTGATGGGACTTTCACTGGCAGGTAGCTGATGATCGAGGGAGTAACTTAGGCTACTTTTTTGGACTAACTTTTTCCCGCGGTACGTATCGTATCGGTACGACGATAACCGCGGGTAACACCGCGGGGTTTAGCTAGTTATGTATATGTATATAATTAATTGATGACCATACATTTATTACCTATTCGTCATTACTGTAGCGTATTACTATTAGACGTTTTTACAAAACTCTTTCGGTTAGTTCATTTTAGCTACTTTCACAGTGTCATGTTCTATAGTGTACTACTTTGGGGCAAAGCGGCTGATATTGAAACGATTTTGATAATAGATAAGATTCTACAAAAATGAGCCATCCGCTCAATGTACAATTTAGGTACTAGAGTCTCTCTTCAATAGTTGTTTAAAAATATAGGTATTTTAATAGTATATATTTGCAAATATTGAGTTTGTTAGACTCAACATTAATGACTACAAGTACAATTTTAACAAAAATAAAACTGACTTCAAGGTTCGAGTGGATTTCTCGTGAATGCCATAATCAGATATTAATGCCCTTATCATGGTACCACCGTCGGGACATCTTGTTTCCATTAAAAAAAGAATCATCAAAGTCGGTTCATAAACGACGAAGTTATCCACGAACACACATAAAAAATATATATATAGATACGGTCGAATTGAGAAACCTCCTCCTTTTTCTGAAGTCGGTTAAAAACAAAAATAGTTAAAAACAAAAACGTACACAATATTTATACAAGAAACAAATCTAAACTCGTTAGTACCTATCATCGTTTACATAAGGTACACAATTCGTTCAAAAGTCTTGGTATACGTTTTTAATAATAAATTCCTTTATATGTAATCGACCTTTCTGTAAATAAATTGAAGCTAACTGTAAAAAATCACCTTATTCGGAAAGCTACTATACGATCATCGATTATCTAAACGACTTAATGGCCCGGGAGCCAGGTACGAATTCTGTCAATTTTTACCTAATATTATGGACGAAAAATAAAGTCAGCTGACCATAACATAGTTGATTAAACGTCAGCTGGCTCATTAAAAAAGAAACATTTTTTTTCAATGATTTCCTCGTGAATAAAAATTTATCCGCTGGTAGTTTATATGCTACTATGAATAAAAACTAATGTCAGCTTGCTATATCTCAGTGGAAAATTTTTCAGCTAGTACCTTGAACGGTGTAACGTAGAAACATCTATTACCTACTCAATCTTATCAGATGACGACCTTTCTCTTGACTTACATCTAGCTGATTTTTTTCAGTATTTAATATAGCATAATAACAATCCTCTTATAAATTTTCATCCAAGAGGAAACTAAGTATCTTACGTTACTCTCTTTTTGACAGATTGAAGGTATATGGTTTAAAGAATTTATTTTCATAATAGCTGAACCCCGCGGTGTTACCCGCGGTTATTATTGTATCGCAAGTAACGCCGCGAGACAAATTTAGTCTAAAATAGTAGCCTAAGTTACTCCCTGGATCATCAGCTACCTGCCAGTGAAAGTCCCGTCAAAATCCGTCCAGCCGTTCCAGAGATTACCCGGAACAAACAGACAGACAGACAAAAAAATTTTTAACTACATTTTTGGTATGTGTATCGTGTATACATACATATGCATTGATTAAAAAGCTGTTATTTTAATATTACAAACAGACACTCCAATTTTATTTATTTGTATAGATGTGAACAGCGAGTAATTACTTATTCTATATAATTAGATAGTCTTGACTTAAATAGGTTTAATATGCTAACATGTCTTATATGTGATCTATGATTTTTAACTGTGGCTTTCATTTAACGTTCATAAATGCCACTTGGTGTATTAAACTATTAAATGATTCTAAATTTGAATATTAACTGTCAAATAGGGCGATATGATAATATTGCCAGGCAATTTATACTTAGGACAAAATCACTATGGCTTTTGGTATGTTTTGTTTCAAGACGTTCATTTACTAGTTTTATTTTATTTCAGGGCGACAGTGGAGGTGCCTTGGTATGGAGACATGCCCAAGTAGGTGTCACATCGTTTGGCAACGAATATTGCTTCCTACCAACTGTCTACACAGATGTTTTTCAAATGCTACGTTGGATCTCATATATCATCATTAAGAACCGTTAATAATAACATCAAACGGTTGAATCTACAATGTTTTACACAATAACGTAAAAATTAAGAATAATATAAACGACTTGTTGTAATTTTGTTATCCTTAAATTTTGAAACCAGAACAATAAACATTTTCATTATTATATTAAAATCTTATATTTTAGTATTTTTTATGTACTTAATCAGAATAAATTTCAGGTTATTATTTATTAGACTAAAATTTAAAAAAAATTACAAAATTTTTGTTTTTCTACCTCAGTCTGTTTCAGTGATTAAAAACTTATATTTGTTTTTACTACGCCGTCTAGTCCCAAACTAAGCAGAACTTGTACTATGGGTCATAAACAAATGATATACATACATTTTATATAGGTCCTTTTTTACGTACCTTACCTACATACATATTATACATAAAAAAGCGGTCAAGTGCGAGTCGGACTCGCCCATGAAGGGTTCCGCAACATTAAGTACCACAATATCATTTTTATTTTATTTTTATGTTTGTGTTGATTGAATGAAAGGTAAATTGCAATTTAAAATTCATGACGAATAAAAAAAATACTTACCTACTAGATTTCGTTCAAACCAATTTTCGGTAAAAGTTTGAATGGTAATGTACATCATATATTTTTTTTAGTTTTATCATTCTCTTATTTTAAAAGTTACAGGTCCCCGGACACATTTTACCACTTTGGAAGTGTCTCTCGCGCAAACTATTCATTTTAGAAAAAAATTATATTAGAAACCTCAGTATCATTTTTGAAGACGTATCCATAGATAGATATAGACATATCCCATAAACTTTTTATTTTTCATCAAACCCATACGTGTTTTGGGGGTTCCCATAGAAACCCCCAAAATTTTTTGCTTTTTTTTCTATTTTTGTGTGAAAATCTTAATGCGGTTCGTAGAAAACATCTACTAACCAACTTTCAACATTATAGTACGTATAGTTTCGGAAAAAAAGTAAAAACTAAAACCCAACTACGACAAAAAACGACGCTGAAAAAGTATGAAACAAGTTTCAAAAGCCGTAGTCACGCGTTGTTAAACTGATATGTACCATATGGTACATTACACTACATGGACTACGGCTTTTGAAACGTATTAATGTACCATAGTCCATATCACTTTAACAATGCGTGACTACGGCTTTTGAAACTTGTTTCATACTTTTTCAGCGTCGTTTTTTGTCGTAGTTGGGTTTTAGTTTTTACTTTTTTTTATTTAAAATGTTTTGGTGCCTCTATAATACTAATTTCTTTGCAAAATATATTTTAAATAGATGCCACAGAAATATCACAATTATCGAATAAATACGGACAAAGTCACGATAAAATGCTAATAATATATATATTTTTGAAATGTACAAGTAACGCCCTTTCCAATGATACCAAACACGACATATTTATCTCAAATTTATTTTTTAATACAGTACTTTATGTCGGCTAGAGGGCGCCACATTAGATTCAGTGATACGTCATATAGCCTATAACCAGAAGACGATCATGACGCTTCTAGAGACACCTCATTTATCCCAATCTAATGAGTAGTTAAGGACCTAGGAGGGAACAAATGAACATACATACATACATACATACATACATAGCCTGTCAAAATCATAACCCTCCTTTGGCTTTGCCGTAGTCGGGTAAAAAGTGGCTGTGATGTAAACACCCAAACTCCGAAACAAATATTTGTAGATCATACAAACATTTGGCCCGATCCGAGAATCCAAATTCACGAAATGTGACTTGAACGTTATCCATACCAACATTATAAATTCAAAAGTAACTCTGTCTGTCTGTCTGTCTGTTACGCTTTCACGCCTAAACCACTGTATCCTTTTAATGAAATATGGCATGGAGATACATTGATTCTTGTGGAAGGACATAGGCTAGATACTCTTTACCGCGGTAACCAAAAAAAAAACGCGAGCGGAGACGTGATTAAAAGCTAGCCTATATATATTTGAATCGGCGAAGAGATGCACGCTTTCCGGCATTAGTCCTACCCCTTTCCGCATAGAATTACCAAGGTACCTGGACCTCCTTCCGAATAACAGCCCTGAATATCACAGTACATAGCTTGTTCATCTGACTCTCTCCCACTCTGTAAGCACTGTGATTAAACCATATAAATTAGTGTTTGAATTTAAAATACAAGTTGAATGACGATTCTCGTAATAAAAGTACGGTCCAAATTCGGTTAAGATTGATTTTCAAACCCACAAATGTCAAAGAAGATATTTTCATCATCATCAGCAACCCATAATGTCCCACTGCAGTCGCAGTGGTGACAGGTGGGACTCAGTTCTCTCCTGGCGACCGAGTGTAGGTAGGTTCCGAAGCAACCGTGTACGGAAAGCACCTGCGTCAGTCGGAAGGAAAGGGTGCCGTGCTACCGCCCTGCCCACTCGAGGATGACCGGCTGAAGAGCCTCCACGGCGGCAAAGCCAGCGCGTTGAGTCTCCAGCCATCGTGACACGACGGGCGGCTTCACGCCACTCGCGTACCTCTTCCGGCGGAGGGCGATAGCCATACTCGCCTAAGTCGCCCAAGGGCAGAGACAGCGTCGACCAGCTTGGGACCAAGCTGTCAAAGTGTGTGCTCGTCAAAGAGCCACCTACCGTCGAGGATCAGGCCCAGATACCTCATATGTCATCGGCGTAACAAATTACGTCCACCCCGGGGATTGACGCTCTCGAAGGACCCAAGTCGTATCCCACGTTCCACAGGAGTGGTCCAAGGACAGACCCCTGCGGGACGCCGCACGACTTGGGTCGCCGTCTCTCTGAAGATAAGTACTCCTCACTTCGGGGTACTACTGTTGGTCGGATCTCTTAGAATCTACGCCCTGTCTGTCGGTGTATTTGTGTTCACGAACAGTGTAAATTGTAAACCTCTCTTGTGGTAATGAAATAAATATTATGTTTTCTTTTTTTTTTTTATGTTTGGCCCTGCCAAAATGACTCTACTCTGCCTGATGGAAAGCGTAAGCAGAATCCAAGAGTGGTGGTCACCATACTGCGAATGCAGACAATGCAAGAATGCAGCATGGTGACCCACACCATGGCGGGCTAGTGATGCTTCTGCATCATTGGGCCTCCGGTCTCGCACTCACCAACGAAACACGACAGCATGATCGCTGTCATTTTACGTTGATTTTCTGTGCGAGGGTAGTACCGCCCCGGTCGACCCGGCCCGTTCGTGCTGAAATCAGCTTGGCTCTACTACCTTGTCTAATGTAAATTCTAACGTGTGTAATTTATCTTCGACTCAACCTCGCGGTCTAACCATCAACACCTGATGGCTCCTAAAGCCCTATAACGTGACATACTTAAGTAGATATCATAATTAAACAAAATCTTATCAAACATTAATAGTTTTTACTAATTATTTAAAATCACTATTATTTTTTTTGTGAAATCTTGTCATACGTATCAAGCTATATTTTACAAGGTATTGTAACTTATAACACATCACTAAACTGTTCGAGCGCCCGCTCCTAGTCCACTGGTTAGTTAGCCGGTTGGATTAGCAATCCCGCATCGCTGTCCGCTCCGCTCCCGCTGCCGCTCCGCTGCTCACTGACTTCGAAAACGCGGCCTTAATAAATTCTATAAATATATTTGTGGACTTTGCTATATTAGTATGAAATTTAGGCATAAATATATACCATAAATAAATTGTTTTCCTTTTGGATTATTACCATAGCGGTCACATATATATGTTTTTAAGGATACCTACATATTTATTTATGTTATATACCTTTAATTTAGTAATTTGGAAATAGGATAAAAACATATTTATTCGGTACTGGTATATAGTGTTTATTATTATCATTAAAATTAGCTATATATTTGGAGTGCAGTTAATAAACAAACTACTCTTGCTTCAGTCACGGTTAGCAGTTATACTTTGCCACTATGTTTGCGATAAATATTCTGGTGTTACTACTTTCAACAACCTCCATTTCTTGTCAATGTAAGTAACTACTATGTTATTGCAGTGTAAATTTTCGTTATTCAGAGCTATTCGTGTGGTGATAGATTAAGAATATGGATTGAGACCACTCCTATTCATTCCGAGGATGTTTTTCTTTTTTTTTAATTCAACGAATTCCTCATTTAACAAATTAATTTAAAAAATTCGAAAACAACTTTGTCTATCGGTCTGTAATGCCGCACAGCTTAACGGCTGCACCGATTTCAATGAAATTTGTCATGAGGATACTTTGGTTCAAAGACAGGCTACTCTTTACCGCGATAACCGACATACTCGGGAACGGAGTCGCTTGAACGGGTAAAAGCTTGTTAAGGATTAAATAAAACTCCCATATTGTTTAAAATGTTGAAGTTAATACCATGCTCGCTTTGTTATATCAACTTTAAATAAATGGACTTCATTGAGAAGTCATTGAGAGTTGAAACAAACTTGTTTCTGAAATTGAGACCTCTTTTGAAAAGTTCTTCGATTGGGGTAGACTCAATTTAGTAAATTTTAACCCCACAAAGACAACGTTCACCACTAAAAAACTGCCGTGAGTCGTATGTCTTCGGTTTGAAGACACTCCCATATCTGCTTCAGCCACAATTGGAATACATGGTGTCGACATATCAAGTGAAGTCCAGTTACGTGGACATTTGGAGGGTAAAGCTAAAGCAAGGTATTGTTCGGACTGCTTCCTGCCGTCTCTTTCCGCCATCGACCTATGCAACAGCAGCGGGTGTTCATGGGTGGCGGTAGTCGCTTACCATCAGGCAATACGTCTGCTCGTTTGTCTTTTATTCAAGTAAAAAAACTTATACCAAATATCTTAAAAATACACGTTACCTTAGTTCCTGTCCGCTATTTAATTATTTAACACTAGCTTTTGTCCGCGGCTTCGCTCGCGCAGTTGTAGATATTACAATGCATTCCGATAAACAGTGCAACTTTACTTTTAGTCAATATGTATATTTGAAGCAAATCTACAAGGAATCACTAATTCATTTGTATTTTATCTGCTTAGTGTTTTGAATTTTTAAATATACCACGGCCTCACTGAAAACCGGTGTAAAACAGTGTATGCGCTGTGTTTTACCGAGTGAGTGAGGAAACCGGAGACCCTTACCCCATCCCCCAAACGCCGGCAACGCACTTGTGACGCCTTCTGGTGTTGCGAGTGTCCATGGGCAACGGCAATTGCTTGCCATCAGGATATACGTTTGCTCATTTGCCCCCTATTCCATAAAAGGAAAATAGGTGAAACCTTTTTTGTAATGCGGAAATATTGATATACCAAAGCAGATATTCATTGGAAACTAAAGTCTTTTAAATTCGCATGGTAAGTCGTTGGGTACCATAGGGATTCGGGATTCGTTTCGTTTCGAATGAGAGCTACCGTTCGGCAGAGTACGGTATAGTAGCAAACTCCATATTAATGCTAGGTATACTATTTGACACGCTGTTGGTGAAATGGGGATCACTGTTCTTCATCAAGGGTTCCTTTTTCCAGAAGTCGAAAACCATGAAAATTATGCAAATTATGAAAATTATTTTAGTAAAGCTGAAAATTCTATATGTTAAATATATTATTATTACGTGCACATATTTAATACAATTTTAACAAAAATAAAACCGACTTCAAGCTTCGACTCGATTTCTCTTGGATACCATCATCAGATATTAATGTCCTTATCATGGTACCACGGTTGGGACATCTCCTTTCCATTAAAAAAGAATCATCAAAATCGGTTCATAAACGACGAAGTTATCCGCGAACACACATAAAAAAAAAGTAAAAAAGAAAAAAAATATACGTTCGAATTGAGAAACCTCCTTTTTTGAGGTCGGTTAAAAAGGCAGACTGATAGATCAGTTTCAACAAGCAGGGATACTTTATAATAGTTTCTCAATCGGAATCTCACTCGGATATACGTAATGTTTCAGCAAAGTTCACTTACATTATTTTTACATTTTAACCGACTTCAAAAAAAGGAGGAGGTTTCTCGATTCGACCGTATATATATTTTTTTTTGGGCGGATAAATTCGTCGTTTATAAACCGATTTTGATAATTCTATTTTTAATGGAAAGGAGATATCCCGACGGTGGTACCATGATAAGGACACTAAGATCTGATGATGGCATCCAAGAGAAATCTAGTCAAACTTTGAAGTCGGTTTTATTTTTGTTAAAATTTTACTTGTATAGATGTTGTTATAAATAAATACAATTCCAAAACAATCTGATTTTCATATGGGCGTAAGTCGATCTTCATCGGTTCCTGTACTAACGGTACAACATCGTTTCAAGAATTCTCTGAAGTCCAAGTTATTTACATTCAATAAATTCTTTAGCAATTGAAGCATATAATAATAGCGACAGGTGTAAATGTATTATCATGTTCAATATTAAATAACACTGTTAATATTTTGCTACAGCTGTCCAAGAAGATCCAGGTGTTGGTATTATTGGTGGATATAGGATTAACATAGAAAAGGTTCCATTCACAGTTTCAGTGCGTTTGGATGGAAAACATTTTTGCGGAGGCTCAATCTATGATCGACAATTTATTATAACAGCTGCACACTGTATAGTGAAGTAAGTATAGTAGTATTAAGTTTAAAGAATCTTTTCAATCTCTATAATTATATATATAAGTATACACATTGTAGTTGCATTAATGGGAAATGAGGAACAAAATTGGTAAAAAGCTTAGCAAAATGTGTTAAAATTTAATCTCAACCAGTGTAAAAAAAAGAGTTTTTGAGGCGTATACAAATTAACTCAATAAGTTTTTAATTTTGATTTTCAATTAAATTGTGTGAGCATTTTCCACAATGTTTTGCATACCAAATTGCGGACATAAGCCTGAACAATATCTTAAACTGTCTGCTGTAAATCTTAAAATTAGGATTATGTGTCAACTTACACTTGAACAAAATTTACAAATTATTTTGTATCGTAAATAATAAATGGCTGAAGGGTTAATAAAATGTAATACAGGCTTTTATGGTAAGAGTCACCATTTTTGTGCTTTTATCTTTCAGAAATCGACAGTACAAAGTGTTAGTAGGCACAAACAAACTTCACCAGGGAGGAACTCTTTATGACGTGGAGAAAATATTTGTACATCCTAGATATAATGATACTACTTTTGACTATAGTATTTCTATCTTGAAGTTGAAGAAACCTCTGGTATTTTCAAGAAAAGTGAATAGAATACGTTTGTCCCATTACCGGAAAGAGCTGAAATATGGTGCGTGGTTGCAAACAGTCGGTTGGGGTACAGGTGTAAGTCTCACTTTAATATTCAGGATTTGGAACTAAACCGAAAATAATCTAAAAGATGTTTTCAAAACAAAACTAAACTTTTTACAAGTACACCCACTTATGAAATTCATTATTATCAGTGGGCCTTTAATAGCTTAATGCTGAATAAAAGCCTCTCCTTAGATATTTTGGACTACTAAACAGCGTTGAGCAGACGAGTTGGTATAGGGCTTGTTTCAAGATAGTGTATATAAAAAAAAATTACAGCCATCAGGAAAACTGTCTGAAACACTACGTGCGGTTGGACTACCAGCGGTGCCACGGGATCTTTGCCAGCGTGCATATGGAAAGAACGTTATAATAACTCCAAGAATGATCTGCGCAGGCAAAAGAGAAGCAAATATCTGCAAGGTAACTTCAACTTCTTGCTTTATTATTTTATCAGCTTAAATATAAGATGTTGATGATTTGGGTAAGATTGCTGAGAGGAGCCGGATGATAACAGCTGAGGAACAAACCAAGTGGCATGTCTGCAAGGTAATTTAAACTTTTTGCCTTTATTACTTTTCATCAACTTGAGTATATGGCGTTGTATTGGACGTCCACAACCAGATGGAGTGATGATTTGCGATTAGCTGGCAGAAGCCGAGGATCATACAAAGTGGCGTAAAATTAGATAGGCCTATGTGTGTGACTACGACAGACTGACGATGATGAAGTTCAATACAATTTGTATGCATATTGAAATCAATATTGTTATTATTCTGATTTATAGGTAGCCTATAGGTATGTAGGTAGGCAAGGTAGGTAGGTATTATATGTTATCATTACGTTATATCATTTGAACAACACATTTAGATCTGTCTTTAAACCTTTTTACGGTGATTGTGAAAGAAGGTGTCTCCTGCCACTTTGGGAGTAGCTAAGGGTAATGATTATCTAGATGGGCTGCAAATGCCGAAGAATCCGCCACCAAAAATAAAAATTTAAGTCACGACAATGTACGCCTGTTTCTTGGTCTGGGGTCGTGCAAGTATTAATTTCTTTGCAAAGTGTATTTTAAGTACCATAGAAATATTACAATTTTCGAATAAATACGGACAAAGTCACGAGCAAATGCTAATAATATATTATTACATATTTTTTAAATATACAACGAACGGGTGTGGGTGTGTTCTATCTATAATATGTATGTATTTACAAAAAAAAAAAGTATAAATGTATTTGTATTAGTTATCTAGTACCCCATAACACAAGCTCTGCTTATCTTGGGACTAGATGGCGTTGTGTGTTTAGATGTCCGAAATATTTATTTAAATGATACCAAACACGGCATATTTATCTCATATTTATTTTGTAACACAGTACTTTATGACCGCTAGATGGCGCCATATTAGATTCAGTGACACGTCATGTACCTTGTAACCAGCGGACGATCACGCTTCTAATGATACCTCATTCGTCCAGTTCTAATAAGTCAGTTGGGGAGCTATGAGGGCGCAGACGAACTTACACACATACAAAGCCTGTCAAAATCATAACTCTGCTTTGGCTTTGCTGTAGTCGGGTAACAACAACGAAAAAGTGTAGGCAGTTCGGTTTAATAAGGGCGCTACGTGTAAATGTTACACAGTACACTGATAAAACGATGGGTAGGTATAGAGAGAGAACCGACGTTATAATTACTAGATCGGAAGCGACGGGGCACTATGCAAGGGATATACAACGACTGGTTTTACAGCACGAGAAATCCAAGTTTAAAAAAAAAAGCAGAACGAAACAGGCACTATACCTACGAGCTGGTTGTATCGTGTAGTAACATGAATCACAATTTAAACCTAAATAGTTATCATGTGTTATAAGTAACGATTCCAACCTCGTATAAACGCGTAGATCGTTAAAATGTTAATAATTACTAGGCATAAAATATTATATATTACTAGCTGCCCCGGCAAACGTCGTTTTGCCATAATTTTTTTTAAGGATGGGTGACCCTTACTATTTAGGGGGATGAAAAATAGATGTTGGCCGATTCTCAGACCTACTCAATATGCTCACAAAGTTTCATGAGAATCGGTCAAGCCGTTTTGGAGGAGTATGGCAACGAAAACTGTGACACGAGAATTTTATATATTAGATAACCTTATAATTCAATTGGTGATTTTATAATCAAGTAAATAGTTGATTCAAACCACTGACTAAATCTAGTATATTGTGTCATTGATTCAAACTAATACTCGTGTGTCCAATAATTAATCTTTAATGTTACATAATCCTCTATTACCAAATAATAATTGTATGCTAATAATCATTAGTATAATTAGTGGACTGCGATAGGCTGATGATGATGATGTGAATTTAGTATTAAATTGGGTCTAGCCTGTCAAATGCTATAAAATACCTTCAGTTCGAATAATTCGGGGACATTCATATTCCGACCATTCTACTAGATGTGCATTGGAGAATGTTATATAGTTGTGCTACTATAAAGTGTTGAATTTGCCGCCGTCCTGGCTAATCCACCGTTACACATGACAACATTGCAACATTACCACGAATAAACATCTGCAATATTACTTCACTGCGAACGGTTGATCACGATAGGAAGAATAACACAAAATATCGATATAAGTAAATACATCATTATATTTATATACGTCATCTTTGTATGTCACTGGCCGTGTTTGTTCGTCAACTGTACGTGTTGGCTTTCGTAGTTGCTTAAAGTTAGGAATCTCATGTTACTTTTACCCGACTACGGCAAAGCCAAAGGAGGGTTATGATTTTAACAGGCTATGTATCCTCTCCCCTCACAGCTCCTTAACTACTTATTAGAAATGGACAAATGAGGTATCCTTAGAAGCATCTTGATCGTCTGCTGGTTATAGGCTATATGTAGTGTCACTAAATCTAATGTGGCCACTAAATCTAATGTAGCCAACAAAGTACAGTATTAAAAATTTATTTTAAATAAATATGCCGTGTTTGGTGTCATTGGAAAGGGCGTTACTTGTACATTTCAAAAATATATGTATATATATATTATTAGCATTTGTTCGTGATTTTGTCCGTATTTATTCGATAAATGTGATATTTTTATGGTACCTATTTAAAATAAACTTTGCACAGCAATAAATATTATAGAGGCACCAAAACATTTTAAATAAAAAAAAGTAAAAACTAAACTGAGAAAGCCTTTGATTCGATCGATACTTGGGCAGTGCTGCAGTCTCTCCAGAGATGCCACATTGACTATCGGTATATCGAAGTGCTGAAGTGCTTGTATAAAAACGCCACCATGTCGGTCCGAGTACCAGAGCACAGAGACTATTCCGTTGCGGAGGGGAGTTAGGCAGGGTGATGTCATCTCGCCTAAACTCTTTACCAATGCAATGGAAGATGCCTTCAAGCTTCTGGATTGGAATGGGTTCGGCATCAATATTAATGACGAATGCATCACTCACCTTCGGTATTCTGACGACATCGTAGTCATGGCAAAGTCTTTGGAGGAACTCAACACGATGCTCGGAGACCTCAATAGAGTGTCCCAGCGGGTGGGCCTGAGGATGAATATGAACAAGACGAAAGTCATGTCAAATGTCCATGTTTCGCCCACCCCCGTATTATTGGGAGGCTCGTTTCTCTAAGCTGTTGATGACTATGTCTATCTGGGACAAACGGTCCAACTTGGCAAATCCAACTTCGAGAAAGAGGTCAATCGACGAATCCAACTCGGCTGGGCTGCGTTCGGTAAATTACGCAACGTCTTCTCGTCTAAAATATCACAGTCCTTAAAGACAAAGGTCTTTAATCAGTGCGTGTTACCAGTGATGACCTACGGCGCCGAGACGTGGTCTCTTACTGTGGGCCTCATAAGGAAGCTCGAGGTCACACAGCGAGCTATGGAACGGGCTATGCTTGGGGTCTTTCTACGAGATCGAATCAGAAATGAGGAGATCCGTAGACGAACTAAAGCTACCGACATAGCAGAGAGAGTCAGCAAGCTGAAGTGGCAGTGGGCAGGGCACATAGCTCGGAAAACCGATGGCCGATGGGGCAGAAAGGTTTTTGAGTGGAGACCACGTGACGGCAAACGCAGCGTAGGAAGGCCTCCCGCATGGTGAACGGACGACCTAGTTAAGATCACAGGGACTCGTTGGATGCAGGCCGCTACCGACCGGTCGCAATGGAAGTCAATGGGGGAGTCCTACGCTCAGCAGTGGACTTCTTACGGCTGATATGATGATGATGATGAAAACTAAAAACCAACTACGACAAAAAACGAGCCTGAAAAAGTATTAAACAAGTTTCAAAAGCCGTAGTCACGCGTTGTTAAAGTGTTGTGGACTATGGTACATTACACTACATGTACTACGGCTTTTGTAACTTAGTAACGTTCCATGCTAACTAGTGGCCGATGCGAATCGTAAGCGAATTTGATTCTTATGTTAATGACAGAAGGTCGATCTCGTCGAGTAAATTTTACCTGAGCAAAATACGATGCGATAGTTTTGTTTTGTATAAGTATTTAATTTTGCGTGTGAGAAGTCGAAATACGTATTTATAAATGCCCAGAGTGGAATGAACACTGTCACAAAATGGTTAACTAAAAACATGCTCACGTTAAATGTTGCGAAGTCGAAATATATAACTTTTTCAATTAAATCCTGTGATAAGCCTGATCCCTCCCTTCATATAGTCTCCCATTCGTGTCTTAATATCAGCAAAAGAAACTGCGCATGTCCTTACTTAGAAAACACAACGTCAATTAAATATCTCGGAGTAATCATTGACAGAAATCTGAAATTTGATGAGTATATTAGTCTTCTTGTCGCGAGGTTACGTAAACTGATTGTCGTATTCAAAGCTCTTAGACAAGTCACTTCAAGGGTTGTTGTTAAGTCCGTGTATTATGCTCTTTGTCAATCTCTTCTTATGTACTGCATCACCTCTTGGGGTGGTGCATGTAAAACTAGCCTCCTTAAAATTGAGAGAGCTCAAAGAGCTATCCTAAAGGTAAGTTTGTTCCTACCTTTTTACTATCCGACGGTTGACCTTTACAAAAAGTGGGAGGTCTTGACAGTACGGCAACTTTATATATTAAATATCGTAGTAAGACAACATTGCAAAGCAACCTTTGAACTAGAAAAAAACAGAACTAAACGTCGAAAAGACAGAGTATTCGCGGTGCCATTGTGCAGAACTAATCTTGCACAGCGTTTTTCCGGCTACCAGGGTCCGAATTTATACAATAAATTAAATCGTGCTCTAAATTTGTATCCCTTATGTAAAACAAAATGCAAGTCTTCGGCTATGAACTGGCTACAAAAGCTAAATTATGACTTAACAGAAAACTTCTTCATTGTAGTTGACTCAAAAACTGTTCTATTCTACACACACACACACACACACACACACACACACACACACACACACACACACACACACACACACACACACACACACACACACACACACACACACACACACACACACACACACACACACACACACGCACACGCACACGCACACGCACACACTCGCACTCTCAATTACTCTTTACATCACACACACCCAAAGAGATTCGTATGCTTGGCGCTGTCTTAGTGATAGGATTTAAATACCCTCTTTTCCTTATATACTTATTGTTAGCTTTTCATTACTCATTCCCTCATTATATGTTCTCAGCAGAATAAAATGTTTAAACACACTGTCAAAAATGTACCTGTAAGTCCGTGGGGTGAGGACCTGGTGATTTGTAACACAGGCATTCTATGCCTATCACAGACACCAGCTCCTCACATTTCTAAACTATACTGTGTAAAATAAATATTTTTAAGTATACCATTGTGAGGAGAAATAAAGTATTATTATTATTATTATTATTCTAAAAAACGTCAAAACACTAGCCCGGAAGGAATGTGAAATTAAAACAGTACACCTTAAGTATCAAATTATTCCGAGTTCGGACTAACGTGTGACACACACACACACTCACACTATCGTGTGAGTACTATACTATTTAGTACTTACACGATAGTGCAGAAAACTATCATGTGTGTACACATATGGTTTTGGTGTGAAACTATTTCTATCTATCTATACCTTTAAACGAGCAATTCTTGCATAAATGTATCTGAATCTCAGAAACAACTACAATGATTTCATGAAATTTAGTATACAGGGGTTTTGGGGGCGATAAATCGATCTAGCTAGGATACTTTTTTTTTAAATTTACAGTAAAACTCGATCATCATCATAGATGTATGATGCCCGTACCAGTATTACTTATTAGTCATTATTGTAGCGACGTTCTTATAAAACTTTCAAATTAAGCGATATGATATTATTGCCAGGCAATTTATACTTAGTTATATAGAGGCAAAATTAAATCACATTGGCTTTTAAATTATTTTGTTTCAAGACGTTCATTTATCAGTTAATATTTTATTTCAGGGCAGCAGTGGAGGTCCTTTGATATGGAAACATACCCAAGTAGGTATCGTATTGTTTAACAACAATTATTGCTCCCTACCAACTGTCTACACAGATGTTTCTAAAATGCTTCCTTGGATCTCATATATCATCATTAATAACTGATATTAATAACATTAAAAGTTTGAATATAAAGTAAAAACTTAAAATAAAATAAAAGACTTTCACTGGTTATAATTTTGTTTTCCTTAAATGATAGATGACTCATGAGAAGAATACTGGCAAAGAAACTCATGACCACTTGTTTTTAAAAGTCACCTATTCAGGTACAATATTGTTAGTATTACATGAAAGTTAAACAGTATGCAACCTGTTGCCACCTGAATTTCATTTGATTAAAATGCTCCACACTATAAAGTACAAACAAAAAAAGAAAACACTTAATCATTACGTTGAAGGTTTGAGTATATTAAACACATAAATTATTCAAGATGCACATCTACTTACATTTAGTTGCAAAAATCTACTGGTAGAAAAAAATCGTGGTTGGATTCTTAATCCAGCCACGAATTATTTTTAACTAGGCTAGAGTTGCAGTTGGAAGAATCAAATTTTTTTTTTTTTATATTTGGCCCTGCCAAAATGACTCTACTCTGCCTGATGGAAAGCACGAGCAGAATCCAAGAGTGGTGGTCACCATACTGCGAATGCAGACAATGCAACATTGCAGCACGGTGACCCACACCATGGCGGGCTAGTGATGCTTCTGCATCATTGGGCCTCTGGTCTCGCACTCACCAACGAAACACGACAGCATGATCGCTGTCATTTTACGTTGATTTTCTGTGCGAGGGTAGTACCGCCCCGGACGAGCCGGCCCGTTCGTGCTGAAATCAGCGTGGCTCTACTACCTTTAAAATATTAGTATAGGCTAAAGCATCCCTGACCAGGCCGACCACCACCCCAAGCAGCACCCGTTCACAGTGAACATGACGAACCATAGCCGAGATACTGATAAAAATCGCTACTAATCAAATTACCATAATAATCGTCACGCATTATTTTCAACTAACTATGGTTTGCTAATAATTTAGATTAATTGCAAGACAAAGAAGTTAGTGTGTATATACTTACGCCTTAAGCCCATGACTGTCTATCGTTCAGATAATCGCCGATCGTATAGTAGGCTCTCATAATAAGGTGACTTTTTAAAGTACGCTTGAATTTATCTATAAGAAGGTTAAATACATCTGTAGGAATCTATACTAATATATAAAGCTGAAAAGTTTGTTTCTTTGTTTGAACGGCTAATCTCAGGAAATACTGGTCTGATTGGAAAAATTATTTCACTGTTAGATAGCCCATTTATCGAGGAAGGCTATAGAATAACCTACAGGAGCGGAGCACCAGTGAAGAATGTTACAATAACGATGGAAAATTATCACGCTACGGGCAATACGACGCCAACGAGGTTGCGTGGGTCGGCTGGTTTTATTATAAAATCGTATACCAAGACCTTCGAACGAGTAGTGTAACTTATCTAAACGATGATAGGTACCAACAAGTTTAGACTTGTTTCTTGTATTACTATTGTGTACATCCCTGTTCTTCTTATAGTCATTAATGTTGTGCCTAACAAACATAATATCTACAAATGTGTACTGTGATGCAACAGTGTAAATACCTATATCTTTAAATAACTCTCAAAGAGAGAATTTAGCACCTAACTTGTATATTGAGCGGATGTCTCGTTTTTGTAGAATAAAAATCGTTTTAATAGCAGCCGCCTTACCCCAAAGTAATGTACCAAGTCTGTACAACTGAAGCCTATCTGGGCTCCCCATTGTAGCTTGCTGTCTAATGTCTAAAATTCCTAAGAACACTATTGAGTCTACAATACTTATGATTTCATTATTTAAAGTTAGATTAGTGCCTAGCTGTTTTACATTTAGCATAGTAAATCTCACACACTTTGTTGTATTTGAATTCAGTGGGGGATTATTTATTATAAACTAATTCAATACATCATTTAGTGCCCTATTTACATCGTCAAAAACTATTTGCTTACGATCGACTTTAATAATAAATGACGTAAAGCAAAGCAAAAATAACAATATCACAGAGATCTTTTAAATAATGGTAAATCGTTTATATATATATGAGAAAAAGTAGCGGACCCAGTATAGAGCCTTCCGGAACGCCCATAGTAACAAGTAATCCAGAAGATCTCGCATCATTGACATCTACGTATTGAATTCTATATTTTGAGTAGAAAACAATTAGTTCCAAAGCAATACCCTTAACACCACAATGCCCATGTTTAAGAAAAAGCGTGTTATGTTCTACACAGTCTAAAGCTTTTGAGAGATCGCAAAATACACCTATCGCTTCCGGCGAATTCTCCCATGCATTAAATATATGTCTCAAAAAAGATTTGCACCAGCATCAATTGTTGAACGACCCTTTGTTCGTTGTGAAACAAATTATTTAAATTAAGCTGGCTTTCTAGTTGTTGCAAAATAACTTTTTCAAAAAATGTACTATTAGCCGGTAAATTGAGATTGGCCTAAAGTTACTTGGTTCAGTTGTACAACCCTTCTTGAGTAAAGGTATTACTTTGCTATACTACATCAGGTTAAGAAAAACATCAGAATCAACACATCTATTGAAAGTTACAGCTAAAAATGGTGCTTTATCAATTATAATAATTTTTAATAACTAAGCAGAAATCCCCTATAAGTCCATAAGAGACTTAAACGTTTTTATAATATCTTTTATGTATTCAAATTGAAATGATTTTTTACATTCCTTTACATTGGCCCTTAACAATAAGGTCAAGGTACTGGTTGTACTAACTGGTATATTTGTGAAATAATTCAGCTATGTCCAAGCTGTTGTTATAAACCTACGATTAATATTTAATTTAAAATAATTATCTAGAAGTTTTACTACGTTCAGTTTCAATAAACTTCCGGCATAGAAACACTAAAAAGCTGGCTTTAATTTAACTGACTTAAACTTGTGCCAATTCTTGTCTATACCTCCTTACCTATCTATACAAATAAATATAATTGGAGTGTCTGTTTGTAATATTAAAATAACCGCTTTTTACTAAATGCATATGTATGTATACACGGTACATATAGCAAAAATGTAGTTTAAAAATTTTGTGTCTGTCTGTCGGTCTGTCTGTCTGTCTGCCTGTCTGTTTGTTCCGGGTAATCTCTGGAACGGATGGACCGATTTTGACGGGACTTTCACTAGCAGGTAGCTGATGAACCGGGGAGTAACTTAGGCTACTTTTTATAGACTAACTTTGTCCCGCGGCGTTACTAGCGGTACAACAATAACCGCGGGTAACACCGCGGGGCTCAGCTAGTTAATTATAAAATAAAGTAGTATTATAGTGTGTACGTGAATCTACGATTTTTTTTTCTGCAAGCAAGTTATGCTTGCGAAAGAGATGGCAGAGCGGGACCGTGCGAGGTTTAAAATTATCCCGGTCCGTCAGGCCCAGGAACAGGCCTAGCACCACAGACGACTCAGGTCGCAGAACGATCTTCGTTCTCCTTAAGCTCAAGCATGTGGGTGATAGGTGAGGCTCAGGAAAGGAACATCGGGGTTCCTGCACGGGAGGAGGCCATCTACAAACCGTAGGTGGCCCGGGGTGCATCGGGGTTTCAGGGATTTTCTTTCTCGTGGTTCCCAGGGTCCTAGCACCCGAGACCACGTGTGGCTTTAGTCGGTTCGAGTTCGATATTGTTACCAGTCGGTAGAAATCTTCTCATTTCCTCACCAAAAAAGGAGCACCTATAATCTGTTTGAAATGTCAGGACAGGTGTCACGCCCAATAGGTAATTCATAAATTACATACATACATCTCCATAATGGTTACATATTATATTTTAAACACACGTATAAAGGTTTTTTATAGTAAAGTATTATTTATGTATTAATTAAACGATTTCATTCTATTGCAACATAATTAACACCACATTTCTTCGTTTAAAGATAGAGTGAACCGTAGTATTTTTTATGAAATCTATAAACGTATTTGTGGTTAAAAATATATACCATAACTGCGTCCCGCGGTGCTACCCACGGCTATTATTGTGCCTTTGCAAGCGCGGGGTGAAGTAAGTTTAAAAAAGTCTCCTATCCTTATTACATCAGCTATATGCCAAGGAAAGCCACGTCATAATCGGCCCAGCCGTTCCAGAGATTAGCCGGAACAAACAAACAGAGAGACGAAAATGAAAAAAATAATATTTTAGTATATGTACATGGATTGCTTTAGCATTTAGTATAAAAAAACTTTGTTTTAAAAAGCCGACTTCATAAACTAAAAAGTATAAAATAACTTAAAGATTTAATAAAATACACCTTTTATGCAAATCTTTAACATTGATGAAACACTACTATTTGTATGTGCTACCTATTCATAGGTTCGAAGTCGGTGCCAAATTTTATTTATTTGTATAGAAATATAGATTATGTTGTTTTTCCTTTTTGATGATAATTATAACGATCTGATATTATACAATTTAATGATATCTAATAAATTTGTTTGCTTTGCTGGACTAATTTGGAAATACAATAAAAATATATACCTACTACTCGTATTATTAAATGGCTTTCCCGTTGTTTGATTATTATTGTTACAGCCTGCTTATGGTTATATATATCTAGAGTGCAATCAATAATCAAATTACTGTCGCTACAGTTGCGGTTAGCAATTATACCTACTTTGCCACTATGTTTGCGATAAATATTTTAGTGTTATTGCTTTCAACAACCTCCATTTCTTTCAATGTAAGTTACTACTATGTTATTACAGCTTATTTTTTGTTATTCAGGGCTATTCGGGTGGTGATAGACTAAGAATATGGATTGTCAGATTGATATTCATTCCGAGGGTTTTTTTAAATCAATCAATTACACGTTTTCGATAACAACTGTATCTGTCGGTCTGTTATGCTGCACCGATTTCAATGAAGTTTGGCATCGGGATACTCTGATTCTTGAGAAAAGACATAGACTACTCTTTACCACATACCGCATACTCGTGTTTTCATACCCCTTATTATACAACAGTTGTCTCTAAAACCGATACCGCGTTTGGACGCAGAAAGTTGCGAGTGACGCAACATTGACGCCCGATTTTGATACCGTGATCCAACGCAGAGAGTCACGCGTAAAACGCGATGCAGCATCGATGCAGTCGCAAAATCGCCGATCGCCGATGCTAATAGTAGCTAGTGCGCTGTAGCCCTATCGATAGGTTCAAAAATAAATAACATTGTTAATATTTTGCTACAGCTGTCCAAGAAGATCAAGATGTTGGTATTATTGGTAGACATGACATTAATATAGAAAAGGTTCCATTCACAGTTTCAGAGCGTCTGGATGGAAAACATCATTTTTGCGGAGGCTCAATCTATGATGAACAATTTATTCTAACAGCTGCACACTACTACTTACACTTACTAAACTATTCAGTAGTTTAGTAAGTGTAAGTAGTATAAATAAAGTCTAAAGAATCGTTTTCAATCCCTATAATTTTCTGTACAAATAGTTGTACACATTGTAGTTGTATTAATGAGAAATGAGAAACAAAGTTTTTTAAAAACTTTGTATAATGTGTAAAAAAATTATCTTAAACGGTATACAAAAAAAGAGTTTTTGAGGCTTAAATAAACTTACAATACACAGATTAATTTAATGTTTTTATTTACATGTGCGGAATTATTAGTGAGTGTTTAGTTTCGATCGGTAAATGAATGTGTGAGTATTTGCCTCAACGTTTAGCATACCACATTGCGGACATGAGCCTGAACAATATCTAAAGCCGTCTGCGGTTAATCTCAAAATTAGGAATATGTGTCAACCTGTACGCTTGAACAAAATTTACACATTATTTTTGTTGTAATAATACTGATGATGATGATGAATAATATTGACTTTAGAGTGTTCTTACTAACTTGATGAAACACATCTTTTCTTCTCAAATATAAAAATAACAACAATACTACCGTGGGAGAGCCACGCTTTGGCATGAAGGGACCGGCTCGACCGGAGTGATACCAGGGCCTCACAGAAAACCGGTGCGAAATAGTGCTTGCGCTGTGTTTCACCGAGTGAGTGAGGATACCGGAGGCACATAACCCAAATCCCCTCCCCCTATCTTCCCTCCTTATCCCCCAAAGGCCGGCACCGCACTTGTGACGCCTCTGGTGTTTGCAGGTGTTCATGGGCGGCGGTAATCGCTTACCATCAGGCGACACGTCAGCTCGTTTGCCTGCCTATTTCATAAAAAAAAAAGTTTAACATAATAAGATATATATAATTCACTAGCTGACCCACGCAACCTTGTTTGCGTCTTCTATTGCCCGTAGCGTGAAAATTTTCCCCCGTTTTTGAAACATTTTTCATTGGTCCTCCTCTCCTCTTGGACCTATTCTCCTATATATTCAATAAATGGGTTATCTAACACTAAAATAATTTTTCAAATCGGACCAGCGGTTCCTGAGGTTAGCGCGTTCAAACAAACAAACAAACGAACTTATATATTAGTATAGATAATAATAGTCTGACATGTGTTTATAGTAGGAGTCACCATTTTTGTGCTTTTATTTTGCAGAAATCGAGAGTACAAAGTGTTAGTAGGCACAAACAAACTTCATGAAGGAGGAAGTATTCATGACGTGGAGAAAATATTTGTAGAGCCCAGATTTAATATTAGAACTTTTGACTATGATATTTCCATTTTTAAGTTGAAGAAACCCTTCGTATTTTCCTGAAAAGTGAATCTATTAGATTTGTCCTATTACCGGAGAGAGATAAAAAAAGATACCATGTTGGAAACAGTCGGTTGGGAATACACTGAGGTAAGTCTTGCTTTAACATTCAGGATTTAAAACTGAATCAAATTTAATATAAAGCCGCCGCGACATGTTATTCGTACAATTTCGATTTCGAGAGCCGGAACGGGCGTTCATCGGTCGATACCGTGATGTGCCTGAGGGCCGTGAGCTGTAGTGGCGTGCTGTTGGCAGTGTCATTATTATCTGATGCAGCTGGTAGCAAACATTTGGAGGAACGTAGCATAGTGTACCAAGACCGGATGGGCGTCTTGAGACGGCGACCCATGTCGTGCGGCATTCCGCTGAGGTCTTTGGACCATTCCTGTGGAAGGTGGGGTATGACTGGGTCCTTCGGGGGAACGTCTGCCCCCCGGGCTGGGCGTAAATTATTAGGCCGATGACACGAGCCCGGGGGCGAAATTCCAGGAGGCGGCGCGCCTGGCCACTAGGGTGTTTCTTTGGTTTTTTAGCAGAAGCAGGCCTGGGTGGCGGTGCGGACGCTGCGGAGCGTGCGCGCCCTGGGGGAGAGTAACGGGAACATCGGAGTTCACAAAAGGAGGGGGCCACCTGCAAGCCGTAGGTGGCCCGAGTTTTCCTTTCTAGGGTGTACCTGGTTCCCCGGCATCTAGTATCCGAGACAGCGTGCGGTTTTATACATTTTATAGTGATTTTTTGTGAATGTAGATGTAGCACCGGGCCGGTGACATGCATTTGGGATAGATTTCAGCACTACACACCATTTCTATTACCTTAATTAATTTCTGTGCCCTCCTCCCATCCCTTTCCCTATTCCCCAAGGGCCGGCAACGTACTTGTGACGCCTCTGGTGTTGCGGGTGTGCATGAGCGGCGGTAACACTTACCATCAGGTGATCGCTTGCCCCTATTACAAAAAAAAACAGGCAAAATATATACCATAATATACCATAATTAATCTCTTTTTCCTTTTGGATTATTATCATTACTGTCTGACATATATATTTTTAATGATACCTACATGTCTATTTATGGATGTTTTTATGGATATAGGATAAAACATATCTATACCATCATTAAATGATTTTCCTGTCGATTCATTATTATTTTTACGGCCTGCTATATATTTGGAGTGCAATCAATAAACAAATTACTCTCGCTTCAGTTGCAGTCAGCAATTATACTTTGCCACTATGTTTGCGATAAATGTTTTAGTGTTATTGCTTTCAACAACCTCAATTTCTTGTCAATGTAAGTAACTACTATGTTATTACAGTTTAAATTTTTGTCAGTTCATTGCTATTGGTGTGGTGATGAATAAGAATATGGAGTGACAAAACGACTGTTCATCGAGAGGGTGTTTTGTTTTTAATTAATTCCTCAAGCACCTAATTGAAACGCTTTCATTTTTTGCTATCCTTAATAATAGAATAAAGTTACAGTGTCTGTCTGTCTGCACGGCTAAACACTACACTGACAACAAATTAGATATACTTTGATTCTTATTGTGCAAAGATATGCACGTATAAACGTAAAATCTTTATTTTGATAACTCGGTGTAGTTAACTTTATTGATTTATCTGTTTATGCCTGTTACCAGGTAGCTATATAGAAATAAGTAAGTAAGCTTACTTAGGAATATTCTCTGTATAGAAAATCACCATTTAGGATCAAATTTTATTTTGATTATCAACAGAGTGAAGTGAAAGGTTGTAAAAACAGTGATGAAAATTAATTTATTTGCATCGTTGTGTCATGTCGATGATCGTTGATGTCCAGCAGTGCATGCAGGCTGATGATGATGTGTCATGTCATGACAGTTTTACAATAGGCAAGCCATCATAGATGTGGTTGTTGTGATACAGGTAATAAAATAAAAAAATAGGTTTTCATATGGGTCTAAGTCGATCTATCAACTGTTGCACTAACAGCACGACTTCATTTCAAGAATTCTCTGATTCTATTTACTGTTATCTGTTATCTTTAACAAGAAATTTACATTAAATAAATTATTTATTAATTGAAGAAAATAATAATAATGACAGATGTAAAAGTATTATGATCATCATCATCATTAGCCTATTGCCTGCTGTTAATAGCTAAATTGCATTTGCTCCAGTGAACAATTTCGGGGATATGACGTCCCTTTATCTCACTCCTCGATGCATTAGTCTTGTATGCTGTTGACTTGGACGGACATAGTGGCAGCTTTGTATAGACATCTCAATACTGTGATGTTTCGTTAATCCACTTGGCAACGCTGCAGGGACTCCAAAACAGACTAGATCTCGATCGAGTTTAAGGCTTTTTCACAGTACACAATGCTATACATAGGGGTTGATTATACTCTTCAGTCTTCTGTATAATGTGCCGCACTGTGTGGAATTGGTCGATGATGCCGTATCTGCCCTGAAAACCATCTTGATCCAGTGGTTGGAATTCGTTGAGCCTACGCGCAAGAAGTATTATTATGTTCAAAATCAAATAACACTGTTAATATTTTGCTACAGCTGTCCAAGAAGATCCAGATGTTGGTATTATTGGTGGAAATTACATTAACATAGAAAAGGTTCCATTCACAGTTTCAGTGCGTCTGGATGGAAAATATCATTTTTGTGGAGGCTCAATCTATAATCAACAATTTATTATAACAGCTGCACACTGTATATTGGAGTAAGTATAAGTAGTATAAAGCTTAAAGAAGCTTTTCAATCTCTATCTATACTAATATATAAAGCTGAAGAGTTTGTTTGTTTGTTTGTTTGAACACGCTAATCTCAGGAACCGCTGGTCGGATTTGAAAAATTCTTTCGGTGTTGGATAGTCCATTTATCGAGGAAGGCTATAGGGTATATATCATCACGCTACTACTAATAGGAGCGGAGCAACAATGAAGAATGTTTCAAAAACGGGGGAAATTTTCACGCGACGGGCAATAGGAGACGCAAACGAGGTTGCGTGGGTCGGCTAGTAATTATATATAAAAGTAGTTGTATACATTGTAGTTGCATTAATGAGAAATGAGGAACAAAGGTTTTAAAAAGCTTTGTATAACAATATATGAAAATTTGATCTCAGCCGGTGTAAAAAATTGAGTTTTTGAGGCGTACACAAATTAACTCAATGTTTTTATTTACATTTACAGAGTTGTTAGTATGTGTTTAACTTCGATCGAGTATTTGACTTACCAGTCGGGGATTGCGGTTGTCTCGCAAGTTCCCGCGATCCCCGGCGTAGATGAGAGAAGGAACACCGGTGGGTTTTAGTCAGTAAGAGTCTGACAGACCCCTTCGCCCTTTCCCCAGGGCGTTGGACATCCATGAGGATTTCCCCCCGTCAAAAAAAAAAAAAAAATATTTGACATAAACCTGACTAATATCTTAAGCCGTCTGCGATAAATCTCAAAACTTCGATTATGTGTCAATCTGTAAGCTTGTACAAAATTTACACATTATTTTCGATCGTTTTTTTTTTTTTCAAACCGAATTTGATAAAAGTTATGTTTTTATAGTAGAAGTCATTATTTTTGATGTGTGTTTTTCTCTTTCAGAAATTCAGAGTACAAAGTGTTAGTAGGCACAAACACACTACATGAGGGAGGAAGTATTTATAACGTGGATAAAATCTTTGTACACCCCAGGTTTAATATTAGCACTTATGACTATGATATTGCTATTTTAAAGTTGAAGGAACCCCTAGTGTTTTCAAGACAAGTGAATAAAATAGGTTTATCCGATTACCAGGAAGACATCAAATTTGGTACGATTTTGGAAACAGTCGGTTGGGGATACACAGAGGTAAGTCTCGCTTTAAGGATGAAATTTTCAAGATTTAGAACTAAACCAAAAATAGTTTAAAAATGTTTTCAAAACAAACTTATTATTAATATCTTCCGAACTTTTTATTAGAACACCCACTTATAATTATATAGTAGTAGTATAATTCATTATCATCAGTACGCCTTTAATAGCCCAAAGTTGGATAAAAGCCTCTCCATAAAGGTTTTGGACTACTAAACTGCGCTGGGCAGTTTTTTTTTTATAATTTACCTACCAAAGTGTCTCTGCTCAGCCTGATGGTAAGCTCAAGCAAAATCCAACAGTGGGGGCCACCATACTCACTGCTAAAGCAAACAATGCAGTATGGCGTCCCACACTATGGCGGCTTAGTAAGATGCTTTTTCACGCCCCGCTTAAAGGACCCAAGGAGAGCGGAGGCCCATAACCCAAACTCCCTCCCCCTATCTCCCCTCCCCATCCTCCACCTCTGGTGTTGCGGGTGTCCATGGGCGGCGGCAATAACTTACCATCGGGCATCATAAAAAAAAAACTTAAATGAATATGTTTGAAGATATTACAGAGTTAAATTGCACGAATCGAAAGTGTGAAGCCGTGACAGGTCGCTAGTAATGTATAAAATCTTTCTATTTACAGCCTATAGGAAAAATATCTGAAACACTGCGTGAAGTTAGACTACCGGCGGTGACTCGGGAACTTTGCCAGCTTGCGTATGGAAAGAACGTTAAAATAACTGAAAGAATGATCTGTGCGGGAAAAAGAGGAGAAGATACGTGCAAGGTAATTACGACTTCTGCTTTCATTATTTTTAATCAGCTTAAATATGACTGCCTCGTTGGTCTCGCGGTTGGCGTGTGCGACTGCTGATCATGAGGTCTCGGGTTCGATTCCCGGTTCGGACCAAATGTCTGTACGATCTACAAATATTTGTTTCGGAGTTTGGGTGTTTTCTATGTATAATATGTATGTATTTACAAAAAAAAAAGTATAATATGTATTTGTATCAGTTGTCTAGTACTCATAACACAAGCTCTGCTTAGCTTGGGACTAGATGGCGTTGTGTGTTAGATGTACGAAATATTTATTTACTATTATTTATTATATAAGACGTTTTATAGAATGTCCGTTGAAAAATTGATACTGTTGTGATTTATAGGTAGTCTATAGGTATGTGGACTGGTAGGTAAGTGGTAATTATCGTTACGTTACAACACTTGAACAACACAATTAGATTTGTCTTTCTAACTTTTTACGGTAGTAATGAGTTAAGTGAACAAAATCAAACACTGTGAAAAAAGTTTTTTTTTTCCTACGATTTATCCTCTTTCAAGACAGTTAATTATGTACAGTCACGCACAAAAACACGTATATTATGGCTTTGCTGAGAAACTGATCTGACTATCTATATATTTAAACGAGAAATTCTTTTGTTTTATATATCTTTATTGTATGCACAAGATAAATGCATAACAAAAGATAAGTTACGAGTGAGTAAAGAAGTTGGCCAAATGACGCACGATTATTTACACTCACTCGAGTTTCGGCCGTGGCCGAAGGTTCGGTAATTTTTTGGCCGAAACCGAAACTAAGGCCGAAACTAGATTTTTTGGCCGAAACTGGCTGAAACCGAAACCGAACCTTCGGTCGGTCACTATTTATAATAAACAACGCTAGTATAAATATAATCTGAATCTTGGAAACGGCTTCAACGATTTTCATGAAATTTAGTAAGCGGGCGGCGATAAAGTGATCTAGTTAGGATTCGTATAAAAAAAAAATCCAAAAAAATACTAATTTTGATTTTATTTCAGGGCGACAGTGGAGGTCCCTTAATATGGAAACAGGTCCAAGTAGGTATCACATCGTTTGGTAACGAATTTTGCTTCCTACCTACTGTCTACACCGATATTTTTCCAATGCTACCTTGGATCTTTTATATCATCACTAATAACCGTTATTAAGTGACATCAAAAATTTGAATCTACAATGTTTTACATGACAGAATAAAAATTAAAAATAATATAAATTATTTTCACTGGTTGTAATTTTGTTATCCTTAAATTTTGAAACCATAAACAATTTTCATAAACATATATTTTTATTTAGATTAGATATTTTTTGTGTATTTAATCAGAATAAATGACATAGTTGTAATTATGGAATAAATTACATAGGTGTAATTTATTAGATTAAAATTAACGAAACTAGATTTACAAAAAAAATCTGTTTCAGTAATTAAAAGGTAGTATTTGTTTCAACAACGTCGTTTAATCACAAACTAAGCATAGCTTGTACTGTACTTAACTGTAGTAAAACTAGCCTTAGTTACTCCCTGTATCTTCAGCTGCCTGCCAGTGAAAGTCCTGTCAAAATCGGTCCAGCCGTTCCAGAGATTACCCGGAACAAACAGACGAACAGACAGACAGACAGACAAAATTTTTTCAACTACATTTTTGGTATATGTACCGTGTAAACATACATATGCATTTAGTAAAAAGCAGTTGTTTTAATATTACAAACAGACACTCCAATTTTATTTATTTGTATGGATATGAAGCAAATACTTTGTAATCCGGTTTACGGCAAATGAGGGATTGTAAATTTGGCACAGTTAAAGTTTACATGGACGAGGAGGGCAGAAAATAAATCTTAAAAACATTAAGAATCCCTTCTCTAATTATGTTTAGACTGAACTCAAACTTAATCTGTATTATACAATACACTTGTACTCATGTTTTGTAACTTCTATATAGCGCTACCTTTTGTCATTTATAATTTACAAAATTTCAATTGTTATGCAGAAGGATTTCAATAGGCCGCCATAGAGTGGATCACCATCCTGCATTGTTGCATTGTTGCATTGTCTGCATTCGCAATGAGATTGGTGAACACTGCTCTTGGATTCTGCTTGTACTTTCTACCCGGCAGAGCGGGGTCACTTTGGCAGACTCATATGTACATTTATAAAAACGAGATTTTCTATAATCAACTTACCCATAATTTTGGCTGGCTTTGTACAATTTCCTCTGGCGTCATGGTCGTCTTCCTTGCCGTGTTTTAACGTGTTTTCCAATCTATTCATTTCAGTACCACTTGTAACTTTAATGCATATTCACTATCATTACCATTTTACTAAAATATTTTAAGATTTTATTTTTGACTTTGAAATGATTTAGCTGTATTAGAGTCATCACAGTAGACAGTAGACTTTGTATCATACTTTTATTGTTACTTTATTTGTTCGTTAAACATGTACGTGTAGGGTTTATAGCTACGTCCAAAATTTGAAAATAAAACATTTTTTTTATTACACCACAGAGTCATAGAACATAACTGCAAAACAAGCCGAATGTAGTGCCTGACAATATCGTAAATTTGGCGGCAAAATTGGCGACGAGCGATGCGACCTACCTCCGTTGTGTCTTGGGATACACTAAATTAAACCACGCTGGCTTAGCTGAAATGCAGTCATTCTGTAGGTTTTCTTTAATTCACATGTCTTCACTACATGTTTTCACGTTCACATTATCAGTTGGGTGTTTTTCTTTTATAAATATTTACAAGTGTTGCTTGTATTTCAATATAAGTTTACTTTTAATATTTAAACGACTGTCTTACTAAAAGCAATAGCTTTTCAATTAACATTAAGTCTTGATATACAGAAATATGTTTAAAAACAATTTGGTTACCATATCAGTTAACTACATACACGCTTTGCATAGTTTCGAAACAGACAGCCGTGTTTTATGTTATAATTAAAACATAATACTTTCTATCTTTAGTGAAAATAACACCGCGTGTTCTATAAGTATAAAACCTTTTGTAACAATCATTTATAATTCACCACGTACGTAAGCTCGTACGACCGATTTTATTTGCATTTTAACAATAGGTAAAAGCAAAGTTAAACCTTGGTAATCCTGTACTTAAAGACATGAAAGGAAATTGTTCACCTCCTCGCTAGCACCTCACGAAACATTAAACCGTTTGAAACGGCTTTTCTCCGAGCCTTATTCAAAGTAGGTTTAATATAAAACTTGACATGACTGCGCAGAATCCGTAAAACTCAAATGTAAATTGTTGAAGCTTCGACACATAACGGTATTAACGAATGAAGTAACATTTGTTATTTATTTTTTTACAAACTGCCTGCAAACATTTTGTACAAGGCGGTCTTAAAGCCACAGGCCATTCCAGTCAAACCTTTGGATGTTGCAAAACTGTGTGTGGCAGGTAGGTATATTATATTTGAAAGAGCTATGTGTACAAAGTTAGCAAAAACGATGTTTAAGAATTCCATCATATAGGTAAGGTATAGGTAATAAAAATAGGTGTAAAATATGGTACATTTTTGATAGACGTTGTAAGTATTTTTTATGACCCAAGCAAACTACGGGTCTTGAACCTTTTAGTTACGATCTTCGAACCAAATTTTGAGAAAAATTTATTACAGTTGTACATTTAATGTCTGTAAGCTTTTAGGGTAGAACACATTATGTACTATATTATTTTTCGAACTGAGTAAAAGAACCTTTGCTGTATTGTATAACCCGTATCGGGTAATCTTATATATAATATAATATATATAAGATTACCCGAACAAACAGATAGACAGACAGACTATCAGTTACCTACATACACGCTTTGCATAGTTACGAAACAGACAGCCGTGTTTTATGTTATAACTTTTTTTTTTTTTTTTTTTTTTTTTTTTTTTTTTTTTTTTTTTTTTAACGTGTGGAAACCCCCTCGGGCCGTCACCCCGCCGGGGTTTGCGGCGGGGCGGTGTGTCGGAATCGAACCGACTAAAACCACACGGTGTGCCACTCTGCGCCTGAGACGGGAGGGATCCGGGAACTGCTGTTATTAACACATCCGGACCCCTCCCAGCGCCTGCCCGCAATGAAGCGGGCACCGTCTGCTGGTAACCTCTCTAATTAGGCGACGTACGGCACACGCGTAACGTCGCCCCCTCGCGGGTGGCCACTAAAGCGGATGGTGGGGAAAACCCATCCTGACCATCCGCGGCCACACTCAGGGCGGCATGAGGCGCTGATAGGCGCGCCTCCGCCGCCCGGTTCGCCGGCGACGGATCGGGTCCGAGTGGATATCATCCTCCCGGGCCTTCTCCGCCGCCTCCTTCTGCGAAATTACGTCTTCGCAGAAGGCTGCGACCGCGGTAAAACTGCTGTCGCTACCGGCCATGGAGTATATGACGGCCGGTAGCGACAGATCTCCTCCGATGACTGCAGTGAGGGCCCGACGCTGCGACGCCCATGCGGGGCAAACCGCCAGCGTGTGCTGGGCCGAGTCCTCACTGCAGTCGCAGTGGTGGCAGGCGGGACTCAATTCCCTCCTGGCGACCGAGTGCAGGTACTTCCCGAAGCAACCGTGCCCGGAAAGCACCTGCGTCAGTCGGAAGGAAAGGGTCCCGTGCTGCCGCCCTGCCCACTCGAGGATGACCGGCTGGAGAGCCTCCACGGCGGCAAAGCCAGCGCGTGGAGTCTCCAGCCGGAACGACCAGCGAGCCATCGTGGCTCGACGGGCGGCTTCACGCCACTCGCGTACCTCTTCGGGCGGAGGGCGAATGCCTCTCTCCGCCCGGAATTCAGCCACCCGTCGATAAACTTCGGCGAGCACTTCCGCCTCCAAATCCCACGGAGGTGTTCCGGCCAAGGCGCACGCCGCCTCGGTAGACACCGTGCGGTATCCGCGGATGGCTCTGACCGCCAATACCCTCTGAGGCCGCCAGAGGCGGGCCTTATTGAGGGCAGTCAGAGCCGGTTTTATGTTATAACTAGCTGAACCCCGCGGTGTTACCCGCGGTTATTGTTGTGCCGCGAGTAACGCCGCGGGACAGAGTTAGTCTAAAAAAAGTAGCCTAAGTTACTCCCCGGATCATCAGCTACCTGCCAGTGAAAGCCCCGTCAAAATTGGTTCAGCCGTTCCAGAGATTACCCGGAACAAACAGACAGACAGACAAAACTTTCTTTAACTACGATTTTGGTATATGTACCGTGTATACTACATATGCATTTTGTAAAAAGCGGTTATGATAATATTACAAACAGACACTTCAATTTCATTTATTTGTATGGACTAGCTGACCCACGCAACCTCATTTGCGTCTCCTATTGCCCGTAGTATGATAATTTTGCTTAGCATGATGATATATAGCCTATAGCTTTCCTGGATAAATGTACTATCCAACACTGAAATAATTTTTAAAATCGGACCAGCGATATCTGAGATTAACGCGTTCAAACAAACAAACAAAACTCTTCGGCTTTATATATTAGTATAGATAAAAGATATGTAAAAACTAAAACTCAACTACGACAAAAAACGACGCTGAAAAAGTATGAAAGAAGTTTGAATAGTCGTATTCACGCGTTGTTACTATGGTACGTTTCTATGTAACGTGTGACTATGGTTTTTCAAACTTGTTTCATACTTTTTCAGCGTCGTTTTTTGTTGTAGTTGGGTTTTATTTTTTTTTATACTTATTTAAGTACAAATTTTTGAGTTACCTTATTTATTTATTTAAAATGTTTTGGTGCCGTTATATGGCCAAAGTCAAGAGAAAATTTAAATATTATATATATATAATTATACAAGTAACGCCCTTACTAATGATACCAAACACGGCATAGTTATCTCAAATTAGTTTTTAATACAGTACTTTATGACCGCTAGATGGCCCCACATAACCAGCGGATGACCAAGACGCTTCTAAAGATACCTCATTTGACCAGTCCTTCATAAGTAGTTGAGAAGCTATGGGGAACAAATGAACCTACATACATACATAGCCTGTCATTCACAACCCTCCTTTGGCTTTGCCGTAGTCGGGTAATAAAGTCGCTTCCGCTGTCTGTTTGCTTATATCTATTAAAAAAATTCGTTAAGTATCCGACTTAACGAATTTTAGAATGGAAAAGAATATACTTTATTATACACTAATTGATATAGTTCTTAATAGGAGCTTAACAATACAATGACCATGTACAAATGGCGGCGTTATCGCTCAAAAGCAGTTTCTTAAAGGCAATCTTCTGATTGCAACACTTTGATTTGATTAATGCAAATTTCAGCAAGAGATAGTGTGATTCAAGAGTAAGGTTCATGTGTCATACATCCATAATATAGAGGAGAGAATCCAAGAATTTAAGACAACCGTAAATCCGGGCCGGGTCGCTGGTAAAAGATAAAAACAGAAATCATTTTGCAATGAAAGACAAGACTATGTCAAAAAGGATGTCAAATTAATGAGCGTAAAACAAATTTTCTAAATGGGTAAGAAGATGAAGGGAAATTGAAATCATTATAAGCGAATGGGCTATCTAACACTGAAATCATTTTTCAAATCCGACCAGTAGTTCCTGAGATTAGCGCGTTCAAATAAATAAAGCTTCTTCAGCTTTATATATATATTAGTGTAGATAAGGGACCATCATTTCATAATCACAGAAAATAACTCAAATTAAGGTTTATTAGAAGCGACTAAAATTTAAAGTCACAGACCCTATTATTTGGGTCTTTTTATACTGAAATTATACTTTAATGTTACACATCCATTCTCTTTTATTAACATTATTTTGTATCAATAGGTACAGCAATACTAAGTTTCAGTATTTACAAGACAATTGAATACGACTGTACAAATAGTCAGTGAAGTATTTCTTAAAACTATGCCTTCCGAACCAATTTAGAGATAAACAAATACAATTTTAACAATAAAAAAAGAAATATGTATATTATCGGTCGAATTGAGAAACCTCCTCCTTTATTTGAAGTCGGTTAAAAAATAAAACTGACTTCAAGGTTCGACTCGATTTCTCTTGGATACCATCATAAGATATTAATGACCTTATCATGGTACCACCGTTGGCACATCTCCTTTCCATTAAAAAAATAATCATCAAATCGGTTCATAAACGACGAAGTTATCCGCGAACACAAATAAAAAAAATACGGTCAAATTGAGAAACCTCCTTTTTTTTTTTGAAGTCGGTTAAAAAGTCAACATCATAATTGTGAAAGTTGGCATAAAACCAATAAGATTAATGTTTCATGAAAAGTCTGCGTAAAGGGAATGAATATATGATATTTCAGTAAAGTCGGCACAAAGATACCCATAATTAATTGCATTTAACATTTATTAACAATTGTTTCAAATTCATTTATGAACCGTTTTGAGAAATGAAGTTGTCTAAAACTCAACGCTACTAAGTACTTTAATACGTCAAATTGAGGTAACTCATGTTTATTTATTTTTGGGAACTAAAGAACTAAAAGTATCATTTACTGTGTAGTCTCATTTATAAAATTAAATAAATTTAACTTTAACACTGGCAGGTTCTGAAGAGGTAAGAGATGTTTTGAAGAGTAAATATTAGTATAAAAGTTAAATATACATACGATTTAAAAAAAAAATTGGTATATCAATATTAGAAAGTTGAAGATTTTGTTTAGTTGTACGCGCTAATCTCAAGAATTTGAAGAAGTTTAAAGTAAAAAAAGAACTAAGAGTTGGAGAAACGATACAGGGTTGCACAGATCAGATTGTTTTATATAAAATGGGAAGTATCATACGATCTTTACACTTAATCATTTCTTTAGTTAGTTTATGTATTACTAGATTTCGCTCACAGCTTCACTCGCATTTAATAAAAAATATCCTATGTGACTTCTAATATCTCCAACATGTGTACAAAGTTTCATGATGGTCGGCTAAGTAGTTTTCGCGTGAAGCGTAGCAAAGACACTTATTTTCACCTTTATAATATTTGTGTGATTTTTAACTTGGATTTAATTCTATCAATGTTAGGTGTTTGTAATCACTATTACAATTAATATTAACGATTTAAAACTCTATGACCAATATAGACCAATTGATTAAATAAATTAAAAAAAAACAATACGTTAACACTTTACTATTATTTGATAACATATAATTAACACATCGTCTAAAAGTCATATTAAAATCTGAAAATATATTATTAATGTTAATGAAGTAATTCATTATAAGTACAGTTAGCAAAAGTTAACGTGAATTGGATTTATCAACTTGATATTTTAAAATATTTGGGTGCGTGATGTAACAGTCTCTGTGAAACAGCAATTGATAAAGCCTTACGTATATCTATCTAATAAGTAGCTGCCCCACGAAACCTCGTATTTTTCTCAGTTTTTGAAAGATTCTTCATTGGTGCTCCGCTCCTATCGTTCCTAGCGTGATGATATATAGTGTATAGTCTTTCTCGATATATAGGCTATATATCTAAAACTGAAATACTTTTTCGAATCAGTCTTGTAGCTCTTGAGGTTAGCGCGTTCAAGTAAACATACAAAAAACTCTTCAGCTTTATATATTGGTAAAAATAAAAATAGAAATTCCTACGAGAATAATTGTACATATCGATTAAAGAAATTGATTTATAAGATAAAATAATAACTGTGAAAGTATAGTATAAGCTGAAGGTTAGTTCTCAAAATAAAAATTTCGTTGATTGTTATGTGGTTTTATCGTACTGTTACCGAAATAATACTACCTCTTTGCATTTGGAGAGTGCTAAACGTGCCCTGTTTCTGAACAACCAGGGAATTATAATAAATGATTTGATGGATATGAAATGAAAAGGCAATTCGAAAGATGCACAGTAGATCGTAGAGTTTCTAAGCTTTCCTAGTTTTGACTATATCAATACTATACCTACCTATACAGTCAATACTTAACAGTTATATGATTAATTTGAATTAATGCAAAGAACTTCGTCAACTTAAACCGGAATTGAAGCATGGATCTTAGTCTTACCCCTGTCGAGATTTTGTATCGCATCGAGGGCTGTGTGGTGTTAGGTTGGCTAAAAAGAAACATCGTTCACCATCCAAATAAGGAAGAATGTTGTCCTTAATTTTATTGTGGGCTTCCACTATCCACAAAATGCAAGGCAGCTCTTTAGACCACGTAGTTGTGTATTGAGGTTCGAAATTGTTTGAGGGATAATAAGTTTACGTAGCCCTCAGTCGAGCAATGTATTTGGAAAGATTATGTATTGAGGTGTTACATAGTAACAGGTATGACGGGAACATGTATATATCAAAATTAAAAAGTAAGAAATAAAAAATAAAACTGAGTCAATTTTTTTGTTAAGATAAACTACATTTGTGTATCTTACTGTACTAATATAAAAATTGGATAAAACATGTAACTTAATTAAATTGTTTTTCACGTCGTTTGATTATTATTAGAGTAATCAGGTATATATTTGGAATTCAACCAACAAATAAACTATTCTCTCTGCAGTCACGGTTAGGAATTGTACTTTCCCAACATGTTTGCGATAAACATTTTGGTGTTACTGCTTTCAACAATTTATATTTCCTGTCTATGTAAGTGGTTACAATTTTTTTACTGTTACATTTCTAGTCCATAATCATTTGTGTGATAACCTTCACTTCACTTCCCTATTTTTCCAAGTATCATAAGGGCAAATTAACAGAGTAAATTACATAGAAAAAGAGCAATTCAAAGAGAAGGAAAACTGGACACAAGCCTCTTGATAAGCGTGGCATAGTAGACTAAAAGTTCCATCCTAAGGAGATGCCTATATCTATCAGTAATAGAATAGTATAACCTGAAAATGTGTGATTAGATGGTTCTTTGCCCGTGGTCCTACTGCGTAGTACCACGGGCAAAATATATTACCCGTAGTTCCGTCAATTGCACCATGGGCACATTTAATTATCTGTAGTCCTAAAGTAGTACTCAGAATCTTGAAATTTGGTACGAAGCAATTTCTTATAGCACTGATAAAGGAAAAATTGTGAAAAGCATAAACTGTTTGTTACATCATATAATAAAAATATCTACCGATTATTATTCGATATCTACATGTTTAATATTTTAAAAGGATTACAAGCCTTACCTTCTGTTATATTAAATTAAAAAAGTGTATTTGCTAAATATCTTAAGGAAATAGGTACGATATTTCAGTCTTGACCCAATATTTAACAGTACCTGGATGACCTAGCTATACACGGTATTTTTTTTTGTTGTCAAAACTGACAGTCTCATGGGAAACGAGGGGCATTGTCGTAGGTGAACAAATCTTCGTTTTGCCGACGACATTGTACTTTTCGCACCCACGGCCCAAGAACTGCAAAAAATAAGAATTAAAGTAAGCTAATTTTTCACCATGTGCATGACGTAGCCCTTTTCTTTATTTTACAACCAAATTCAAAGTAACAATTTTCGCAAAGAAAAACCACAAATTGCGAAATTTACAACAATATTTTAGCATTGAATTAAAATTAAAACTCACGACAGAAATATGTCAAAATTAGGAGCTGACTTTCAAATTTTAAACCTAAACAGCGGAAACATGTTTTAGAGATTTTTAAATACATTGACAACAGCATCACTTTACGCCACTGTTCGTTATCCTTAAACTTTGTACAAAAACTGATACTTATTTACGAATCAAAAAGCTTGAGTAAAGGTTGCTTTATCTCCTTTCATACTTAAACTTGAACATTCATCAATATTATAATCTAGGACTATCCAAGAAGTGTTCCGCGTTGAATCCCTTTCTACAACCACTAAAGTAAAGCCGATTTTTTCTATTACTTTTTTTTTGACCACGTGACTAAGATCTACTACACAAAAATGTTTACTGAGACTTAGGAAAAAATTATCATCAGCTCTTCTTCTTTCCCTAGCTTTTATTACTATCAAGATTATCTGGTGTTGGCTACTAGTTAAAGAGTGCCGTACTATATATTTAACTAAATAACAGTTTTTCCACGGAGCGACTGGCATCGAAAGTTAAATTAGTTGTCGGTATATTTGAGGACTCTGACTTGCAAATAACGATTGTCAAGGTGTTCATGACAATTGGGACCGACAGCTTAACGTGCTTCCCGAAGCACGGGCGTAAGCATCTCTTTATCGGCAATCGTAAAGTCAACAAGGCAGTTCGCTCGGAAAAATCATTCGCTCTAATTATTAGAAATTATGTTATCAACACAATTTGGAAGGAAGCTACAAAAAACACACATGTAAAAAAGTATCTTGATGATACACGTGCGAACACCAAAAAGGTGTATAGCACAAAATGCGCTGACATATTAATAAGTATATCGAGACAGAAGCCTACCTCCTTCCTCGTTTAAGTAATAACCTACCCACAGAGTAACGTGACAAGTTCAAACTGAATATTGTTAAAAATAGTCTCAAAACTTATTGACAATGAGATGAAATACATATACAGACATTCTACACGATAATATAAATTATATATCTTCTTAAATTAGCCAAAACTGTTTGCCTTCTTATGTATTTTAGAAGTCATTTGTTGTTTTTTTTGTGTATATTTAATTAAATTGCGGAAAACTACGTATTCTATCGTGAATTAAAGGAAACCAAATACAAACTTTATCTTATCTTATTAATGTTTCTACATGTATTATTTTTTATTTTTGCCTACCAATGTGAGGTTTGATTAGATAGATTAGATAGGATAGTTAACATCATGCAAATACCAATAAGAGTCGAGAATGATTGAAAAAGATGCAGGTCAGCAAGTCATTGTATTATTCTGTTTCAATAACATTTTTTTATTATTTGTGACAGCTGCAAATGGAAGTCCAGATATAGGTATTATTGGTGGGCATGACATTAACATCGAAAAGGTTCCATTCATAGCTTCACTGCGTCTCGATGGAACGATACATTTTTGTGGCTGCTCCATAATTGATAAACAATTTATTCTGTCAGCTGCACACTGTATATTGCCGTAAGTATAAATAGTATAAAATTTAGAATTTTATTTCAGTCATTATAATTGTGAAAAGTATAAGGTAAACCCTGCAATTGTGGCATATTGGGGTTAGTGAAAAATGAGGAACACAGCTGACGAAGAGTAGATAAAAACAGTCTTAATACATACATCGTTTTAAAATATGATCTAAATGGGTGTAAAACTTTTGAGTGTTTTCGAAACGTACACAAGTCATTACCGTGGGAGAGCCACGCTTCGGCATGAATCGACCGAAGTGATACCACTGCCTCACAGAAAACCGGTGTGAAATAGCGCTTGCGCTGTGTTACACCAAGTGTATGAGGATACCGGAAGTCCATACCCCAACCCCTCCCCACATCCCTTACCCCATTCCCCAATGGCCGGCAACGCACTTGTGGCACTTTCATGTTTTGGGCGGCGGTAATCACTTACCATCAGGTGATACATCTGCTCGTTTGCCACCTATACCATAAAAAACGTTAATCATTTATTTTTATAAAATACACAGATTTGTTAGTAAGTGTTTTATTTTGATGTGTGATAATTGAGTTGTGTAGGTATCTATCACAATGTTTTGTGTACTAAAATGCAGCCAAACACTTGAGCTTAAACAATCTATATAACCCCTTAAAGAGTTTAATACATAAAGTAGTTATGTAAACGTATATAAGACCAAATCTTATCGTTTTGGACAGAAATAAACTAATGTGTATTTCTTCTGAAAAAAAATATTTTCCTAATTTTTTATCAAAGAAAACATCTATTTTAGTAGGTACACTATTGTAAAAATCTCACCTGAAAACAAAGAAACGACATTCAAAGTTTACTTCTTCAATATTTCTAATTGTTTTATCACAAAATATATCTAAGTTTAATTTTCGGTTCCATTATAGCCTCTTGACAAACTATAGACCATCAAGTTTGAATATATATAAAAAATCAAATTCAAAATTAAAGAAGTTTACTGTCATTACACGTATTTACCTGTAAACTCATAAGAAAGTTGTCCATTATATGCCCTAAATAGTTGAACTGAGTATGATAAATAAAAAGTTTTTTTTTATGAGATAGGGTGCAAACGGTCAGATGTATTGCCTGAAGGTAAGCGATTACTGCCGTCCATAGGCACCCGCAACGCGTCACAAGTGCATTGCCGGTCTCTTTTCTTGGAGGTTTGAAGGTCGTATTGGTCCGGGAATACCGTAGGCAACAGTTCATTCCACAATTTTGTTCTGCGAGGCAGAAAGTTCCTGAAAAAGCGCACAGCTGTGGACTGCCAACCATCTAGATGATGGGAATGTAGCTTCTGTCGCGTAGGACAGATAGTGGAAAGAGGCAACATAAATTAGTCCGAACAATTCCTCGGAGCACTAATAAGATACATCTATAGTGGGAGTAACAATTATAATGCTTGTGAATTATTTTCAGAAATCGAAAATACAAAGTGTTAGTAGGCACAAGCAAACTTCACGAGGGAGGGAGTCTCTATGACGTGGATAAAATTTTTGTGCACCCGAAATTTGATAATAGAACTTACGACTATGATATTTCGATTTTGAAGTTAAAGGAACCCCTGGTTTTATCAAAGAAAGTGAATAAAATAGACTTATTCGATAACAGTATCAAGATGAGAAGTGGAACGATTTTAGAAACAGTCGGTTGGGGTTACACTGAGGTAAGTCATGCTTTTGCATTCAAATCTTGGAGCTAAAATTGTTTCTAACAATAACCTCGTTATCTTAATAGTTAGCTAGGTTACCTACACTTACTCACTAGATCTGTAAAGGTTGGCTGGTAGATTATACCTAAGGCATTAAGTCCGCCGATGTAATGTACATAAGTTCAAGAAGTTGTATACAAATAAAGCGACAATGATATAAATAACAAAGTAAAGTCTTCTGAACTTTACTTACTTACTTAGCACATATACTTAATGAACATAAACTAAGGAAAACTTGAAACAATCCCAACACCAACTCTATACTACAACTATAAATTCGATAAACCCATCTCACCACCGAAAATAATATAAACGTAAAAAAGCATCTCAACTTTACTATGACAGTCCTATACGTTATTCTTTTTATAGCACCCTTCGCAGGACAATAGCACATAATATTAAATGAACATAAATAAGGAAAATTATAACGATCCCAATACAATTCGTCTGACTAGCGTGATATTTTAGACTGAACCCGCTTTTCTAAATATAACTCTTTGTACAGCATCAGTGGGCTATTAAATGCTGGTGATATGATATTATTAGTGTCTAATATCTTAACATTTACAGCCTAAAGGTAATATATCTGAAACACTACGCGATGTTCAACTACCAAAGGTGTCCCTGGCACCTTGTCAGCGTGCGTTTGGAAACAAAATCGAAATAACTCCAAGAATGATATGTGCAGGTGGTAAAGGAAAGGATACCTGTAAGGTAACTTCAACTTATATCTATACTAATATATATAGCTGAAGAGTTTGTTTGTTTGTTTGAACACGCTAATCTCAGGAACTACAGGTCCGTTTTGAAAAATTCTTTCAGTGTTAGATAGCCCATTTATCGAGGAAGGCTATAGGCTATATATCATCACGCTAAGACCAATAGGAGAGGAGGACCAATAAAAAGTGTTTCAAAAACGGGGGAAAATTATCACGCGACGGGCAATAGGAGACACAAACGAGGTTGCGTGGGTCTACTAGTCTTAAATATTTTTTTTCAGTTTCAATATAGAACTTAGTGCAGAGTGGAGTGATGACTTCCTCAAGGTGACAAAACTAAGTGAACCCAGCAGTGAACTACGATCTACTTAAATAAAATTAAATTTAGATCTTTTTATTACATATTGTTGTTATCTTATTTCAGGGCGACAGTGGAGGTCCCTTGACATGGAGAAATGCACAAGTAGGTATCACATCATTTGGTAGCGTATGTGGTATCCTGCCGGGTGTCTACACCAATGTGTTCAAAATGCAACATTGGATCGGACGTACCATCGCTCAGAATAGCTAACTAAGTTAATTCAGCAAAGAAATAATAAACAGAATACACAGTAAAGAAAATAAAAAGAAATAAATGACTTTCAGTGGCAATTATTATTAGTTATCCTTTAATTTTAATATCAAAACAATCGTCATCTTCTTAGCCTTTATTATTCCCAAGGATATTTGGGGTCGGCAACTAGTTCAACAGGTTTTACCTGAATATCAGTTTTTTCACGGAGCGACTGGCATGGAATCCCGCAACCCTGAGAGTAAACTAATTTTGAGACGAATTTATGTTACTTCGGCTAGTGGAAATCGTCAGACAATATTTTTTTCGTTATCCTTAAATTTAAAAAAAAGAAAATTAAAAAATTATCCACACTCGAGAACGTCGAGATGATGAATTTTTAATAACTTTTTAACCCTCCCCTTTCTTTACGTCACTCTCAAATTGTCAGATTAGTGGAATATACGCTTTTTGGCATGTAATTGACTCACCCTACCTTAATCTGACGCGCTCGAGAATTTCTCATAGTCACTTTTTTTACTAATCCTTTATATATGGGACTTATATTTGGTGAAGGTACTTAATCGGGTACAAGGTATCCCCTTATGTATTAATCTGCCGCTCTTTAGTAAATTCTGAAATTCCTTCCAGGGCTCCCCTACTACTAGACATTTATTACGTCCCTGTCTACCAGGGGTAATAACCTTTGTGCCAACCTTCTTGTTATGTCGATTTTACTGAAATGTCATATATGTATACACTTTTATTATTATTATTTTGTATCAATACAATGCTAAGTTTCAGTATTTAAAAGACAATTGAATGCGACTGTACAAACAGTCAGCGAAGTGTTTCTTAAAACTATGTTATTATGCGTTTTCGGCTTTCCGAACTAATTTAGAGTTAAAAAATCGACATCATGTGAAAGTCTGCATAAAAGCACAAAGTATAACGTTCCACGAAAAGACGGCGCACAGGGTATACCTGTATGATATTTCAGTAAAGTCGACACAACAAGAAAGTTGGCACAGAGGTCATGACCCCTACCAGGCGAGAGTATTTATATGCTATAGACTGCTCCGACTTTTCCATCTACTGACATTCGGTGGTTTTGATAGCATATGTAACACATAAATTAAGGTATCTTTCATATAAATTGTGTCGAACTTTCTATCAGATAAGCTATCCGGTGCTTATCTGTAACGGGTGAAACTAGGCCTAACAGGTTAATAAAAACTGCATTTAACATTCATTTTTATACCGTTTTGAAATTAAGTCTAAAACTCATTGCTACTGAGTTCTTCATTTGTATGGAGATGAGTTAAATACCTCAAATTTAGGTAAGCCATGTTTATTTATTTTTGAGATGCAAAGAATTGAAAGTATCATTTACTGTGAAGTATCATTTACATAAATAAATACAAACACTGGCAGGTTTTGAAGAGATAAGAGATGTTCTGTAGAAACAATATTAGTATTAAAGTTAAATACCGAAACGAATTGAAAATCTTATTTCTGTGAAAGATTAAATAACTAAAATAAAAATAAACATTAACATTTTATTATAATTTGATAAGATAAAATTAACAGGTCGTCTAAAAGTTATATTAAAATTCAAAAATATATATTGTTAATTTTAATTAAGTTATTCATTAAAAGTACAGTGAGGAAAAGTTAACGTGAATTGGATTTATTAACTTGATGTTTTGGAATATTTTGATGCGGTATGTTACAATCTTTTACATTAATCTTTGTGACAACAACTGATAAAGGATTGCGTCTGATCAATGAACAGACATATTCTTGTGAGAATTATTGGCCATACCGTTTAAGAAAATTGATTTTTGAGATAAAGTTATAAGTGTAAGAATTTACAATACAAACTGAAGGCCAATCTATACAAATAAAAAAAATGGAGTGTCTGTTTGTCATATTTAATGAACCGCTTTTTACTACATGAATTCGTATGTATACACGGTATTTAAACTAAAATAACATTTTTTACAATTTTGGTCTGCCTGTCTGTTTGTTTGTTCCGGCTAATCTCTGGAACAGCTGGATCGATTTTGGCGGGACTATTACTGATAAGTAGCTGATGATATAAGGAGTAACATAGGCATATTTTTTACACTAGCTTTACTTCGCGGTACGAAAATAACCGCGTGCAACACCGCGGGGTTCAGCTAGTTCTTAAATAAAATGTTTGTCACAATTCAGTTCTAATCAGTTTTCGATCTGACAATTTTCGTAATAAATATTTTTGCGGCATTAAACATCAAACGTTGATTGTAAACTGGATTAATTATAATGTTAACGAATGAATACTATATCTTTGCATTTGAAGAGTGGTAAGCCGTGCCGTGCATCTGAACAACAAAGGAATCGTAAAGATTAATAAAGGGTGTCATTTTATTTAATGTCCATGAAGAATATTTCAACGGTGGAGTAACGATAGGCCGCACAATTTTTTTTTTTTTTTTTTTTTTTTTTTTTTTATGTTTGAACCTGCCATAATGACTCTACTCTGCCATACTGCGAACGCAGACAATGCAACAATGCAGCATGGTGACCCACACCATGTCGGGCTAGTGATGCTTTCGCATCATTGGGCCTCCGGTCTCGCACTCACCAACGAAATACGACAGCATGATCGCTGTCATTTTGCGTTGATTTTCTGTGCGAGGGTAGTACCGCCCCGGTCGAGCCGGCCCGTTCGTGCTGAAATCAGCGTGGCTCTACTACCTTGATGACTAAACAATTATTACTAATCTTCGATTAGACATGTTATATCGTCCTTCTAGCCAGCAGTGAAGCTGAAAATTAACTTAGTAATGAGTCTCAAAATCATCTACAGTAAAACCAAGCTCATGATGGTAGTAGTAGTAATAAACTAAAATTCATGGATGCTCTCAAGCTCGAACTTGAATTCGGACGTTGTTTTATTAAACAACGTCCACTCAGTCCACTTTATTAAGTCCACTTTATTAAGTGGACTGACTAGACCCGAATGGCCTTGGATACCAATGTACAGTATGCTCTTAATTTAGTTAAGTAGAGGAACAACAACAGAATTTGGAAATCATGACCCTCAGTAACGAGAATGATAGATTTTTTTTTAATAATAACTACATTTGTGTATCTTACTGTACTAATATTAAAATTGGATAAAACATGTAACATAATTAAATTGATTTTCACGTCGTTTCATTATTATTGTAACAACCAAGTACACATTTGGAATTTAAACAACAAGCGAACTACTCTCGCTGCAGTCGCTGTTAGGCATTATATTTTTCAAACATGTTTGCGATATATATTTTGGTATTACTGTTTTCAACAACTTATATTTCTTGTCAATGTAAGTAGCTACAATTATATTACTGTTACATTTCTGGTCCATAAATAGTGCCATTTGTATGGTGACAGATCAAGAATACGCAATATCACCTCCCTACTCATCCTGTGTATCAAAAGGGCCACTAAGAAATTAAACTACGCAAAACAAAAGCAAATCAAAGAGAATTAAATCTCGACACAACCGTCTCACAAGCGTGGTATAGTACTTAGGCCAAAACTTCCATTCTAAAGACAAGTCTAAATCCATTAGTGATCGGTTTCGTTTGCATACAAAATACAAAAAAAAAAGTGTATTAAATTATAACTTTATTTAATAGCTTTAATTTCATATTTAATTGGTTTCTTGCCTCATAATACAATTCAAATATTTTTACTCGGTGTACGTATAAAATTTTAAAAGCATTACAAGAGTCCTTCTGTTATATCAAATCAAAATTGTGTTTGCTGATTGTCTTAGAGAAATTAAATATCTAGGACAATAATTTAACAGTAGGTACCTAAATGACTGGTATGTTTTTTTGTTTAAATGAATTATGTATTATATACAAGAATTGCTCGTTTAAAGGTATTAGCTTCTAATATTGGATTTTACGCTATGTCTGTATTTGTATTTGAAAAGTTATTTGAACTTTTCGTATGCTTAAACAAACAGTAGTTAAACTATGTAGTAAATATGTATTTATATCAGTTGTCTAGTACCCATAACACAAGCTCTGCTTAGCTTGGGACTAGATGGCGTTGTGTGATAGATGTCCGAAATATTTATTATTTATTATTATATTATTATTATGTAATTTAACGAAACCAAATACAAACTTTATGATTTTTCTATTTTGCCTATCTGCTAGTAATACGAGCAGGTATATAAATATTTTAAAAGGACAATTTTATTGAATAATATACAAATACATTTCTAGTATATTTTTGTACTACCAAATCATTACAAGAATTCCGTGATTCTATTTACAGCTGTTATCCTTAACAAGACTTTTTCTATCTATATATATATAAAAATGAATCCCTATTTGCCTTGGTCACGGCTGCTAATTCCGACCCGATTTTGATAATTCATTTTTTGTTGGATAGCCCATTTAGCGGGGAAGGTTTTAGGCTATGTAACATCACTACTACTGTGTGCGACCAATAGGAGCCGGGTATCGACCGAAAATATTGGGAAAATGGGAAACATTTATTTCTTATGGAGAGATGCAAACGAAGTTGAACGGGTCAGCTAGTTAGATATAATTATCTTGTTACGATGTTGGCACGATGAATTCTAAAACTATATAACCGATATTCACGTATTTTTTGAAATTTGAGATTTGCTGATGTACCTAAAATAGGATAGTTAACATCATGCTTAGACCAATAGGAGTCTAGAATGATTGAAAAGAGATGCAGGACAACGAGTAATTTTATTTTGTTCCAATAACATTTTGAATGATTTGTCACAGCTACCAATGGAAGTATAGATATTGGTATTATTGGTGGGCATGACATTAACATCGAAAAGGTTCCATTCATAGCTTCACTGCGTCTCGATGGAAAGAAACATTTTTGTGGCTGCTCTATCATTGATCATCGATTTATTCTGTCCGCTGCACACTGTATAGTGGCGTAAGTATACTCTGTATGAAATTTATAATTTTTTGTCAGTAACTATAAATATATGATTAAACTGGGTAAACCCTGCAACTGTAGCACATTTTGGTAAATGAGAAATGAGGAACAGATCTAACGAATAGTACATAAGAAGAGTCTTAATATATGGTGTTACAATATGATCTCAATTACTGTACAACTTTTGAGTGTTTTCGAGATGTAGGCAAATTAATTACTTAAATTTACATTACACATAGATTTAATAATAATTATTTTAACGGCAGTTAACGCGATCACTTATTTATAGGTATTACATACCTCTGATTTGCCTGACGTTTCGACTTGGTTGGACTGAATGTGGTCAAAGACTGACTGGCTCAGCGGCGCACGCCCTCCGTCATAGAATCCTTTTCTTCTTCTTTATCTTTCTTTATTCATACACCCGCAATTTTTCGATATTATTGATAAATTTGTTTCGCCGTGTACTATCACATACCACACTAACATTGCCCCCATTTGTAAGCAAATGGTATGTTTTTTGACATTGGATTCCACGCTGTAGATAATTAAAAACATCTTTCGGATTGAAAGTTTTATGTTTTTTAACCTCAATTGCTTAACGCACAATTCTTGAATAAAAGGGACGTTCGGTGGAGAGGACTTGCGTGTGAGGTGAAATTCAATCCCGTGATTGATGCGTGCATCGAGTGCATGTTCTGCAATAGCCGATTTCCTTGTCTGTCGGTTCATCACAGCAGCGATATTTTCTTTGAGCCTTTCAGCAATAGTCCACTTCGTTAGGCCTATCTAGGAACTTCCGCAGCTGCAGTCTATTTTATAAGCACCCGGAGTTTGTGGTGGCAATATATCCTTCGGTGTGCCGACGATATTGTGAACCTTTACGCCTGGTGTGTATACTGTCGGAATGGAGTATTTCTTTTACACGAACTCGATCTCAGCCTGTGACCACGGCCAGTACAACCTGGTCGTAACGTCAGGCAAATCTATGCCTGACGTTAAATAAGTGATCGCGTAAATTCCTATAAAAAATATTATTATTATTATATCATAGAGCGCGAAAGTTCAAATATTAAAACAGATTTCTTCGTAAGTGTTTGATTTTCAACAGTTATAAGAAGTAATGTCGGTATCTACCATAATGCGCACACCAAGATGAAAATGAATACTTGAGCTTGAACAATCTCTGTAACCGCTTACGGTAAAGTACTAAAATAGTAAAAAAAATTGTTTTCCCTAAGTTGCTGAACCGAGTTTGATAAACGAAACGTGATAAGATACGTGTTTACAGTGCGAGTAACCATTTACTTACTACTTGTATATTATTTTCAGAAATCGAAAATACAAAGTGCTAGTAGGCACAAGTAAACTTCACGAGGGAGGGAGTCTCTATGACGTGGATAAAATTATTGTACACCCGAAATTTAATTATAAAACTCTCGACTATGATATCTCCATTTTAAAGTTAAAAACACCTCTAAAGTTTTCAAAGAAAGTGAATAGAATAGGTTTAAATGATAACAGTTTCAAGATGAGAAGTCGAACGATTTTAGAAACCGTCGGTTGGGGTTATACTCAGGTTAGTCATGCTTTGGTATTCAGACCTTAGGGCTAAAATTGTTTCTAACAATAACCTCGCTACCTTAATAGTTAGCGATGTTACCTACACTTACGCACTAGATCTCTAAAGGTTGTCTGGTAGAGTATACCTAGGGCATTAAATCCGCCGATGTGCATAAGTTCAAGAAGTTGCTGTTTTAAAATCGGGGGAAAATTATCACGTTACGGGCAATAGAAGACGCAAAGAGGTTGCGTGGATCAGCTAGTAACAAAATAAAGTCTTCTGAACTTTTACAATGGCAGTTCTTTATGTTATTCTTTTTAAGAAAACTTTGTAGGACAACAGCACATATACTAAATGAACATAACTAAGGAAAACTTGAAACAATAACAAAAACAACCCTATACCTACTACAACTATAAATTCGATGAACCACCAGCGAAAATAATATAAACGTAAAAACGCTTCTCAACTTTACTGTGACAGTCTTGTATGTTATTCTTTTTGTAACACACTTCACAGGACAGTAGAACAACAGCACATATAATAAATGAACATAAATAAGTGAAATTGGAAAATATTCCCAATACCAAATTGTCTGATTAGCGTGGTATTTTAGACCGAAACCGCTTTTCTAAAGATAGCTCTTTGTACAGTAGCAGTGGATATATTATTGTGAAGTATCTTAACATTTACAGCCTAAAGGTAATATATCTGAAACACTACGCGATGTTAAACTACCAAAGGTGTCCCGGGAACAATGCCAGCGTGCGTTTGGAAATAAAATTAAAATAACTCCAAGAATGATCTGCGCAGGTCGTAAAGGAAAGGATACCTGCAAGGTAACTTCAACTTATTTCATTAATTATTTTTATCAGCTTGAATATAGAACCTAGTGCAGGGTGAAGTGGTGATTTGCCCAAGGTGACCAAACTAAGTGACGTTCAATTGGAGAGGACTTAACTCAGCAGTGAACTACGATCTGTTGTACATGAATATATGTATATATATATATATATATATATATATATTATATATGTGTGTTTTATTATAAAGATATTGATATAAGAGCGAGTCTAAGAAAATTCTGCCACTTTTCTCTCGAACCTTTTAACCTTTAGATTTTTTAAAATGTTGGTGAAATTTTATTATTTTTAACCACACTTGAGGGCAACTGTATGGAAATAGCTATTAGGTAGGCGATTTTTATGCAAGTCATACCGCCAGAATATGAAGTTAGTTAATGACGTCGAGACTTTACACCAGCCAATTTGTTTTCATTTAGTGACACATTAAAATTATGAGTTGTAAATATCGTATATAGTTATTTATTTCATAATTCAAATAAATGTGCTAGATACGAATGTACTACGTGAAAATAGATCTATTTTGTAGGGCTCTACTCATGTAGATAAATATTATGTTCAGTACTCAAACTTTTAAACCTTTTTAACTGCACATTATAGTAAGTTACAACACATAGATAGTTTAGTAAATATCATTACATTACGTCACTTTTAGATCCGGCAACGAACTCTTTTATCGTGGTGATGAGCTAAGTGAAATAAATCAATTACTGTCTCAAGGAAATTCTTTTTCTCTCTCTACATATTCTTTTTCCGAGATGGCTAATTGTATACAATCACGCACAGATATATAAATAGACTAGCTGTTGCCCGCGGCTTTGCTCGCGTGGAAGTTGATCATATGCATTTAATTAAAACTGTGTAAGAGAATGTATCAGTAATTTATTCATGTTTTAAACGTATTTATCTATGATTTTTATCCTATTTAAAAGAACTTTCATACAAACATTAGACCCATTTTTCAACCCCTTTAGGAGCAGAATTCGCATAAATACTGATATAAGTATTCATCTATTTGTATTCAGAAACATGAAAACGAAAGTTGTTAGGCTGCTAAATTAAAAAAAATGACGGATTTCCAAACTAACCAATACATGAAATGCAAATGACTATTTCTCCCCTTAGGGGAAGAATATCCAGAAACGCTTAAATATGCATATTCTCGTTTTTAATTAGTAACCCATAAATAATATTTTATGTTTCTAACTCAAAAAATGACAGACTTCCATGCAATCTTGCAACCGCTATTTCACCCCTTAAGGGTAGAATATCCAGAAACCTTTAACAGGTATCTACTCATTTTTAATCAGTAGCCCAAAAATATAGTTTAATGTTTCTAACTTAAAAATGATGAGCTTCCATACAAACTTTCAATCCCTATTTGACCCCCTTAAGGGTAGAATAACCAAAAACGCTTAAATACGTCTCTACACTTTTTTACTTTTTTAATCAGTAGCATATAAATAAAGTTTTATGTTTCAAACTTCAAAAATGACGGAATTCCAGACTAACCTATGCACGAAATGTCAACCCCTATTTCACCTCTTAGGGATAGAATATTCAGACACGCTGAAATACGTATTTACTCATTTTCAATCAGCAACCCAAAAGTAAAGTTTCAGATTCCTAAGTTTTTTCATAAAAAAATTTAACCCCTATTTCACCCTCTTATTGCAAAATATGCAGAAACGCTAAATAGATATCTAGTTACTTTCAATCAGTAGCCCAAAATTAAATTTTCATGGTACTAATTTAAAAAATAACGGACTTCCATACAAACTTTCAACCCCTATTTCACCCCTTTAGGGGTAGAATATCCAGAAACGCTTAAATACGTCTTTACTCTTTTTTAATCAGTAGTACATGAATAAAGATTCATGTTTTTAACTTAAAAAATGACAAACTTCCATACAAACTTTCAACCCCTTAGGGGTAGAATACCAAGAAACGCTTAAATACGTATCTACTCATTTTTAGTCAGTAGCCTGAACACAAAGTTTCACGTTTCGATCTTCAAAAATGACAGACTTCCAGACTAACCTATATGCGAAATGTCAACCTCTATTTCACCCCTTAGGGGTAGAATATTCATAAACGCTTAAATAGGTATCTACTCATTTTTAATCAGTAGCCCAAAAATAAAATTTCATGCTTCTTACTTAAAAAATGCCGAACTTCCATACAAACTTTCAACCCCTATTTCATCCTCTTAGGGGTAGAATACCAAGAAACGCTTAAATACGTATTAACTCATTTTTAGTCCTTAGCATATGAATAAAGTTACATGTTTCTAACTTAAAAAATGACGAACTTCCATACAAACTTTCAACCCCTATTTCACCCTTTAGGGGTAGAATATTCAGAAACGCTCAAATACGTCTCTACTCTTTTTAAATTAGTAACACATAAATAAAGTTTCATGTTTCAGACTTCAAAAATGACGGACTTCCATACTAACCTATGTACGAAATGTCAACCCCTATTTCACCCCTTAGGGGTTGAATATTCAAAAATGCTGAAATACGTGTTTACTCATTTTTAATCAGCAGCCCAAAAGTAAAGTTTCAGGTTTCTAACTTAAAAAATGGCGGACTTCCATACAAACTTTCAACCCCTATTTCACCCCTTTAGGGGTAGTAATTCCAAAATTCCTTTCTTAGTGCGTGTCTACTCAATAAAAGGATCCTACTCACCAAATTTCATAGCCCTAACTATCATAGTTTACGCTCGGCGATGATGAATCAGTCAGTCAGTCAGTCAGTCAGTCAGGACTTACTATTTTATAAGTATAGATTCGCTGTATAGCGGTATGTGAGTTTACAATCATCATTAGATGCATGCATGATCATATGTAATATTTATCATTACTGTAGTGATGTGAACGTAAAAGTATCAAATGGGGCGATTTGATATTTTTTCAAATAGATTAACTTTATCATAGCCGTAAGATTAAAAATTGTTTTTTTTATTACAATACATATTGTTTTTATCTTATTTCAGGGCGACAGTGGAGGTCCTTTGATATGGAGAAATGCCCAAGTAGGTATCACATCTTTTGGTAGCGTATGTGGTATCCTGCCGGGTGTCTACACCAATGTCTTCAAAATGCAACGTTGGATCGGACGTACCGTCGCTCAGAATCTTTAACTGAATTATTTCAGTAAAGAAATATTAAATAATAAAAAGACTTTTAGTGTCTATTATCTATTAATCTTAATATTTAAACAATCCTCATCTTCCTTGACTTTATTATTCCCAAGAATAATCGTGGTCGGCTACTAGATCAACCGGTTTTACCTGAATATCAGTTTTTTCACGAAGCGACTGGCATAGAACCCCACAAACCTGAGGGTGAACTGAATTCGAAAGTTACACTAGTTGTCCGTATATTTGAGGGCACTGACTTCCCAATAACGATTGTGGTGTATGACAACCGAGACAGACGGCTTAACGTGCTCTCCGAGACACGGGCGGGAAACACCGTCATCTTTCATACGCTGGGTTGCAATTAAGAATTTTTTGAAGATAATTTTAAGTAATATTTTCAATACAAAACAGATCAAGCTAAATAACTAACATTTTCCGAATTCAAGTTATTACAGGCATTAAAAGCTAGAGATTTTTTCCACCATTACACAAATTGCCTGTTACGTGACTTGCTTAAACACGTCCGTAATGCGTTTTTTTATACAAAAACTTGATCGTATCTGTAGCACGGCTTCCGGGTATGAAACAGTTAACTTAGATTTCGCACTAGAAGATTCTTTTTTTGAAGTAAAAACTTCTTTAGAGGTGTTGAGCACTTTTTAAAATTATAAAATCTTTTGAGTTCGCATCACCGCGTCACCACGTAACCGACATGCTGACGTTATAAAACTTCTTTGGCCGCTTTGTAGACTTTTTGGTAGGGGAAATGTTATGAGTTCGCATTACCGCGTTACCTCCTCACCGACATGCTAATGTTTAATGTTGATAATTTTAATTTAAAAATTATGAAGTTTCTAATGTTACACATTTATTTTACAAATGAATTTTTTTTTTGTTATAAATAGTCAGAAATATTCTATTAACACGCTTTTTATTAGCTTCACCTGTGTGTTTGTTTGTTTGTGACCGCCTCCTTTTGTATTGATTTTGACTCACTTCAAATTGTCAGATTTCATTTAAACTTATTAAACTTATTGAGGACCAGTGACAATACAATAATTTGAAAAAAAAAAATTGTCAAAAATACCAAAAAAAACACGCTTTTATAAATAAATCTACATACACTACTCTTGGGTTCTGCTCGTGTTTTACATCAGTTTAAATTAGATTCCTTTAACAGTCCCATTTATAACAAAATTTGCACTCCGGTGCATTCTCTCCCTAATAATTGAGTTTCAAGTCTCCAAAGGCCGTCCACTCGTTTAATTTGTTTGCCATAAAATATTTTTATTCAGATGTTCAGAATCATTAGAGGTTCAGATATAAAAAAAATAAGAAACCATAAGGTCTTTGTTTAGTTTAGTATATCAGTAACGTTACGAATTCTGCGTAAATAAAGACTCGCTTATCACAACAACATGTACAGATTGAGTGCGCGCGTTGATAATTTGGGCCTATTCAAGTTCAGCATAATAAAAAGTAAATATATTAATAATGAACGACCTCAATAAAGAACACGAGTTATATATACATTTGCTCGATGTACAGTCTGCAAAAGTTTAAAAAAAAACAGCAAGTGAAGCGGTGCTACCTGCGGGGCGAAGCTACTTAAAATATAAGTATCCTAATTTCCTCCTTATACTATCAGCTATCTGAGAGTGAAAATTCCATCGAAATCGATTCAACCATTCTGGATATTAGCTGGAACAAACAGACGGACAGACAGACAAATGAAGACAAAGAAGTGAAAAGCTGTTAATTTGAAATTACAAACTGACACTTAATTTTTTGTTTTAGTTATTTGTATACATAATTTCATTACTCTCATCTGTTATATAATATCAAGTTTTGTGATCAACCTATCGCCGTCCACTGCTAAACGAGGGAAACCTTCGTTGCCAAGAAATGCCAAAATCTAGTTAGCATTTGAAATTTTTAGTCCTAAAATCTAAAGACGTCCCTATCTGTTACGTCGAGAAAATACCTATATGCTATTGCATCAGCTTCTTGAGCAGAGATTTGGGGAATTTAAGATGAAGGAGGTTAAAAATTGCTCTTATCTCTCACTGTTACATAAGCGTGTGTTACACGTTATAATTATGTACCATTTGGTATTCTTCCTCCTTTCATTGAGAAAGCAAGTGATAATTCGAAAAAAAACAATCCTACTAATATTATAAACACGAAAGTTTGTAAGTATGGATGAATGTTTGTTACTCTTTCACGCAAAAGCTACTGAACGGATTTGAATGAAACTTTAGACTAATATAGCTTTGACGTCAGAATAACTCATGTGCTACTATTTGCAGCGTTAACCGACATACACGCGGGTGCAATGTTGGGTGGTTGGGTGAAATGGGATCTGAAATTTGGTACACGCCCTTAGTTCTGGTGACAATACAATATTACAAGCAGACACTTCAATTTTATTTATTTGTATAAATAGTTTTTGAAATAAAACTTGTTGTTTTTGTTGAATTTCAGTTGTAGGTACTTTTTACCCGATTACGACGAAGTGAAAAAGAAGGGCAATATGTTTGGCAGTCTATGTATGTTTGTACGTTCCACCATACCGCGTAAACTACTGAACCAATATTAAGGAATGAGGTGTCAATAAGTTCGTAATAACACCCCGTTGGCATAGACTATATATATGTATATTATTTGTTGCACGTGGCTCCGCCCGCGTGTAAGTCGGTTATCGCTGCAAATAGTAGCCTACGTGTTATTCTAATGTATAACCTATATTACTGTAAGGTTTCATCCAAATCCGTTCAGTAGTTTTTGCGTAAAAGAGTAACAAACATTCATCCATCCATCCATCCTTACAAACTTTCGCGTTTATAATATTGGTAGGATATATATCTATACTTTATATATTCCAGTTTTATGTAATCGGGTTATAGTTTTATAAATTGTTTTCTTGTTTCTCTTAAACTATCAATAATAACTTGTTAAGAACTGACTGTACTGAATAAAAATAATATCTTACACTAGATAGATAATACTTTTCCGTATTGTATTGTTATCAAACATAATTTTATGTCAAATATAAACTTTATACAGTTCGGTATAGTTGTGTATTAAAGTTCATGATGTTATGGAAAATTACTCTAGTGGTTTTGGTTCACGTAACGATCGCATTTTGCCTAAGTAAGTACAGTTTTAGTGATATAAATAAGTTTAAAATCTTAGGATGACAAGTAAAATTTTAACAAAAAATAAAACCGACTTCAAGGTTTGACTCGATTTCTCTTGGATGCCATTATCAGATCTTAGAGTCTTTATCATGGTACCACCGTTGGGATATCTCCCTTCCATCAAAAAAAGAATCATCAAAATCGGTTCCATGAAGATGAACACAAATAAATAAATATATTTATATATACACGAATTGACAAACCTCCTATTTTTGAAGTCGGTTTAAAATTAACTTATTTCAAGATTTTTTTTATCCCATGTCTTAAATTTTTTTATGTATAGAACTGCTAAAGTTACTCTACTCTCTCAGATGAAAAACATAATCATAATCCAAGTGTGGTGGTGACCATTTACATTGCGAATGCAGACAATGTAACAATCCAAGATGGTGACCCACACTGTGGCGGCCTTTTGATGCTTCTGCATCATTGGGCCTCCGGTCTCGTACTCACCACGATTGCTGCCATTTTAGGTTGAAATTCTGTGCGAGGTCAATACTGCCCCGGTCAAGCCAGCTCGTTATTTATTTTTTTATATTTGGCTCTGCCAAAATGACTCCACTCTGCCTGATGGAAAGCATAAGCAGAATCCAAGAGTGGTGGTCACCATACTGCGAATGCAGAAAATGTAACAATGCAGCATGGTAACCCACACCATGGCGGGCTAGTGATGCTTCTGCATCATTGGGCCTCCGGTCTCGCACTGACCAACGAAACACGACAGCATGATCGCTGTCATTTTACGTTGATTTCTGTGCGAGGGTAGTACCGCCCCGGTCGAGCCAACCCGTTCGTACTGTAATCAGCGTGGCTCTACTACCTTGGGATCATCTAGTCAGCAGCTAGATTCTACCACCTTTATTTTCTAGAAAAAAAGTAAATTTTCATCGCTAGATTTAGTGTTTCAACTACAGCGGTCAGCGCATATAATGTGAACAAACAAACAATAATTTTTTACAATTTAAATATAGTTGAACTCGCGTGACATAAACACGTGATTCGTATGTTTTTATAAACTTGTTTTTATATGGGCTGACTTGATATTCTTTGTTTTATAAAATATAATTATTATTAGTTCAGTTTTATCATCCTTTCAACCGAAAGACGTCAACTGATGGACATTGACCTCCCCCGATTATAAGTTTAATTTTGCTTAATAATTTAGTTTTAGGAAAAATAAAGTTTTAAGTTAACACATATCCTGACTACATCACATCTGCTCGACTGATTGCAGGATAAACAAAAAGTTCTTAGTTTATTAAAATAATTTCATCTAAAAATCCAACCTCTAAATGTACTACTATTAATTTGAATTCGGAATTTTAAATAAACATAAAAAAATCTCGTCCAACTAACCCGACTAAAAAACGACTAGACTTGAGCTGAAATATTTTGTATGGTGAATATGACCTTCCAGGCATGAAATCATAACCGTCGATAAGTAACCCAATTTGGTTTTCAATATACCTTCAAAATCCAAAGGTTTTTCTAATGACTACATCAACTCTATACTAATCCGTTTGGCCAGTGTGGTATACACAAACTCCTTGCTAAGGAAAGGCCTATGTCAAGCAATTGACTGTTGTAACGGTTCATGATCAATCAACTTTTTTTTGCATCAGATGTGGCCAAAGCGCCTATATATTTCGGCAACTACATCTCCATTAAAAAAGCTCCCTACATGGCCTCAGTTCGAGTGAACAAAACTGAACATGTGTGTGGCGGTTCCATCATACACGAACAGTTTGTTTTGACATCTGCAAGGTGTATTGTTGAGTAAGTATGTTTTAGAATTATATTGAATACTGTCTGCACCTTGCGGTGTTACCCGCAGTTGACGCACGTTTACAACAACAACCGCAGGTAACACCGCGGAGCGAAGATAGTCTTAAGTAAAAGTAGTTTAAGTTACTATGAATATCAAAGGCTATATGCCAGTAGAAGTCCTGTTGAATCCAGAAATCCAGAGATTTGCCGGAACAATCGCATAGACAGAGAAAAAAAAATAGTTTTTTGATGTAAGTGTCATATATATTTTCATATGCATTTAGTTACCTGTTAATCTGAAATTATAAACAAACTCTTCAATTTCTTTATCTTTGTATAGATTCATTCATTCTCTTATAACTTTATGAACAGAAATCAGAAGTATCAAGTCGCGGTTGGCACACACAATTTACACAAAGACGAATTGTTGTATGATGTGGAAGATATTTTGATGCACCCATCGTATTCAAATGCAACATTCGACAATGACATCTGCATTCTCAAATTGAATGAATCCTTGTCCTTTGGTCCTACTGTAGACAGAGTAAATTTAAATGATAAAAGTCTCAAGATGAAAAACGGGATGACGATGAAAGTTACTGGTTGGGGATGTATAGAGGTAAGTGTATCTAAAACGATTTGTTTTCAGACGCTTCTTTTTAAGAGTATTTTTCGCTTCCAAAGACATCGTCAACAACCCATAATGTCCCACTGCTGGGCTCAAGTCTCCTCTGAGGAGAGGGTTAAGGCAATTCGTCCCCACGCTGGCCGAGTGCGGGTTGGAGACTGGCAAGACAACGTTTTGGCTACGTAACCTTTCCGTTGGATGATAAAGACATGAAATGACATAATTATCCTACTCAAAATCAGTAAATAATTTCGCACGGAGAATCAGCACGCTGAAGTGGAAATGGACCGGTCATGTATAGCATACTGATAGTGGCAGAGACCGCGATAAGGCAAAAGTAACGTAGGATGTCCTACGGTACGATGGACAGACGACTTGAAGGAAATGTCTGGCAGCGGATAAATGCCGACTGCTCAAGACCGGGATGGTTGGCGTTCTTTGGGGGAGGCCTTTGCGACTCATGATCGCAAAGAACGCCTTCTGCTGACCTCCAAACGTCATTTTGAAGATGGCACTCCATGATGATGACACTACTAAAATGCTTTCGGCTAAATGTAACTGTGGAAAAAATTCGGCATATACCTATAGTCTATTATGTCCGGAACGATATCAGTGCTGCCGTGGTCACACTTCACGGGTCGGCAACTACTTCGTGTAAATGTTTAGGTATATCTTTGTCGACCAGGTAAGATGCTGATATTACTACTAAGGTTACTACTACTAATTAAATCCTTAATCCAAGAAGTTTAGAATACGATTATCTAATTATCTCAGTTCTGATCAACATAATACGCTATGAGACATGAACTTTTTGATTTGCAATTTCGAATAAAAATTACACGTGCAGTCAAAGATTTACATAAGCCAAGAAATTATTATTAACTATGAAACAGAATCGTTACACTACAAACCTGAAATCTTAAAGTAACACAACACTAATAACCTTTTACCCTTTTACTAAAAACTAATTCAATGTAGTCAGTGTAGTAAAAAATATATGCCCTCTAGGAACCAAAATAAAAGTGACTGTTTATTCTGCCTTATAAAGGAGAATGGCATATCCTGTACCGCTAGTAACATGTGATGGCTGGTCCTGAGATTTGCACCGTTTATAAAGTGAATCATCCTGAATGTTTTTATATAACTATTATATTTTTAGATGAATGCAAAGACTAAATAACCATGAAAAGTGGTAGGCGGTACAGAACTCCCATATAAATCTGCCATTGTCCTTTAAATGAAACTTTACTGTCGACAGCCTCAAGGTAATGTAACTGAACGTCTACATCAAGTTAAAGTACGAATGGTGCTAAGGCGGCCTTGTCGTCACGCTCTAGGAAGAAATATTACACTAACTCGCAGTATGATCTGCGCAGGTGGTAATGGAAGGGATGCTTGTAAGGTAATCTTATAGTTTTCTATGTGTTGTTCTCTCATAGTCTTATGTCTCTCTATAGTCTATGTATGTTTGTATTTGAAATTGCTTCAGTATTTAAGACACTACGGTAGAACATATGTTCTACCGTAGTGTCTTAAATACTGAAGCAATTTTAATAAATGAGGTGTCAATACATTGAAAATAAAGGCCCGGGCGGCATCATCATCATCATCATCATCAGCCTATCGCAGTCCACTGCTGGACATAGGCCTCTCCAATTGCACGCCACTTAGTTCGATCCTAAATAGGGCGGCATAGGCTATATAAATTTTATGAAAAGTTTCAAAAAAGTTGACTAGTAGGGTTATAATTTTTTAATCTTTTTCTTTACCATCATAAGATTATCTTATAATTCTTCAATTTCTTTTTAAATAACATTATTTTTTTCAGGGTGATGATGGAGGTCCTTTGATATGGAAAAATGTACAAGTAGGCATCGTTTCTTTTCTGGCAGGCAACCGTTTACCACGCGTGTACACTAAGATTTCAGAAATGTTGCCTTGGATTACAGATGTAATTTATGATAATATCTAAAGTCGATTGATAAATTGATTCAAGATTTAATAAAATGTTTATATTAAGAACTTTGTAAATTTATATTTCTATAAATAAATTATATTGTCATTTGTGCTATAGAAAATGTATTATTAAACTGTTTGTTGTTATTTTAAACTAGCGACCCGGTCCGGATTCATGCATGCATGGATGTCTTAGAAATTCTCGGATTTCTTCTACTACAATATGCATGAGTTACACATAAAAAACTTCCTTTTGAATTACTATATTAACAAATGAAAACTGCATTAAATCTGTTGATTAGTTTAAAAGATTTAAGCAAACAGAAAGCAGGAGCGACTACATTTTGTACTATGTAAAGATGTAAATAGATGCTACATGATTTGTGGATAATAAATTTAATTGAATTAGAATCAGCACGTAATATACATGAATATAGCAACATCTTTATTGTACATCAGATTATTTACAAGGTTAAATTAAAACAGTCAAAACATACGTCAATGTCTTATGCCGCGTACAGATTTGCGAAATGTAACATGCAATGTAACACGCAATGAAAGAATTTGACGTCCACATTGTCGCAATGTATCGTGCAATGTAATAGAATTCCCATTGTGTGGACGGCACGAACCGTGCTCACTACGCGCACGAACAGAGCATTTCAAATCATGCAGTTGAATCATAGAGTGAAACAAAAGTAATGCAGTTAATTGAGTTGTACAGAACAAGAGAAATTTTGAGGAATCCACAAAATGAATCTTTTTACAAAAAAACATCTAAAGTTCATTCTTTTCGCGTGTTCTCAACACACTGAGCTATGTTCGCCGCGCTCACACCGGAAACAGATACAAATACATACATGCTCGGTTCGTGCGCGCCCTGCGTCCACACTTGTGAAATAGCATGACACATTGCGCAAATCTGTACAAGGCTTTATACCATATTTTATAAGAAAATTGTATGTATACTACTTACTCTGTGTAATTTAAACTTTTCGAGAGTAAAAAAATATGTTAATTAATAATTTTTAAAAATGCATGTAAAAAAGGCATCTAAAATGATTCTGTTAACATGCAGTTCTTAAAAATAACTTATAGGAACGGCATGTTTTTTTTGTTTTTTTTTTTTTGTTATATTATTTAATTCGTATATTGTTTGTAAACCCTGGTGTACAAATAAAGTGTTATCTATCTATCTATCTATCTATACTAATATATAAAGCTGAAGAGTTTGTTTGTACTTCAATCTCAGGAACTACTGGTCCGATTTGAAAAAATCTTTCAGTGTTAGATAGCCCATTTATCGAGGCTATATATCATCACGCTAAGACCAATAGGAGCGGAGCGCCAATGAATAATGTTTCAAAAAGGGAGAAAATTATCACGCTACGGGCAATAGGAGACGCAAACGAGGTTGCATGGGTCTGCTAGTCTAAGATATAACAAACAACAACTGAAAATATCAGATTGTAATACGTTTAATATAATTTCTACATAGTGTTCCTTTGATAAAATCTTATCAACAAAGGCATTCTATGTGCGACGTTCAGGAATGTTGTACAAGAAATACCTACACAACAAGCTTTTCCTCACAAAATAATAGATGCTAATGTTTCATCAAAATTGCCAGTTGGTAACGCGTTCAAGTATGCAAATCGTGTAGTAGCCTTTTCTCTTAATATTCGACGTAAGCTTTCCCATGTATTCTGAAATAATAACATCAACATAATACATAGTTAAGAGTAGTTAAAAATCTAAATGGAACATGTTGCTGGTTCCTATGTTAAGCTGTGTAGAAAGTATGGTTTCATTTGAAGGGTTTTGATATAAGTAACTGACTATTCGTAAACTATCATTACCCAAAGTTAAAAAAGCTATAAGCTGAAAAAGCGAGCGAAAAGATCATAACGTTGGTTTTGATCGTTTTCACCGAAGATAATACTTAGTGACTAATGAAATTATCATTAAATTTGGATTAAAAATAATTTATAAACTTTTACTTCTAGATGTTACGTGATATCTCTTAGAGTTTAATAGTAAGAGGATATAATCCCAATTACAGTAAACTAGGTCAAAAGAAATATATTTAGACCAACCAACTAAGCACTTTCTCTGCATGTTCCTCAACATTAATTAGGCTAGTTTGGCTGAGATACTCGCAATAAATAGATTGTCGTCGTAATAGCTTCGTTAATTAAAGCCTGTAGCTGAGCCCGAGATACGTGACCGAGGATGATAAGAAAGCTCCAGGAACCACACTGACATATAACGTATAGGTGTAAAGGCAACGTAATGTATACGACGCAGTTTAATGTAATAAGTAACTAGATGGTAAATTTTCTCAATAAATCCCAGTTAGATCGATTTATCGCCCTCTAAACCCTCTGCATACTAAATTTAATGAAAGTCATTGGATCCAGTGCCGAGATTCAGATTATAAAATTGATATATATATTTATATATATATGAATTGTTCGTTTAAAGGGATAGGTTTCGCTGAGTTTTTGTTTACGTGAATTTTGGTCAAATTGATTTAAAAACAGAATCCAGTATATTCTCATTATGTGACTTTATGTGACTGCCAATCAAGAAAGAGCTCTCAAACACAAGTCCTTTATTTAATAAATAAATAAATAAAATTTTTATTCCTTATTCAATGTACAAGATTTTGGGTGTTTTTCTTAAGAGTAGACTTAACTTAATTTCTGAAGAACTTGTGCGATTAGAGCCAAGTTTTTATTATTTCTTACTTTTTCTACTATTTCTTACTATCAAATTACACTGCTTAAATTCATAATTAAGTAATTTCAACATTTCAATTAGTGATCTAGTATTTACTTCTGAATAAATAAAATAACTTTGATCCTATCTAGAAAAATATAAAGAGTACTTTTAATGAAACATGTATTGTGTGCACACAATATACTACGAGTATATATTCAGATCAAATAAAAAGAGGTAGATAACGCACGGCCTCGTTCTTGTTGAAGCAAAAAATACTAAGCTACTTTTCGTCAGTATCGTGCAAGTATCGACAACTTGTACGATACTGACGAAAAGTAGCGTAGTTTGTTAGCATGTGTGTGCCTTAATGCGAGTGTAAACGAGACTAATTTAGACTGAGAACCACCATTCGGCAGACTTACGGTTTAGTAGCAAAGGTCATAGGGAAGCAGACAGATATATAAATATGGCGGTACGAAGTTCGCCGGGTCAGCTAGTAATTTATAGATATGTGTATTATACACAATGAATGCATACATACATACATTTTTTTATAGTACATTCATGGTTTTTGTAGCTGTTTACGCATGCCTCTTAACTATTTTCCTCACTACTACAGAATACCCAGATCTGATGAATTGGACACTGATAAATTGGACACCAGGGTCTCCTAAAACAGATTCATGTTTGTTATTTCAAAAAATCGTTTTTATTTAACCAATCTAAATTATATACTTTAATTATTACATTTTAACAATGCTTTTATCGTATGGTAAAAATAATGAGTGAAATAAATCAGTTTCACAAAGAATTAATTGACGTATTAAATTCAATTTTATTCAATAACAAACTAGCTTATTATTTATTTGTAGTTAGTACAGTCTCCCCTTAGATTAATTATTTAGTAAATATGTCTAGATAAAGCATCGCGATACAAAAGAACAAAAATATATGACACAATTTCGTTATTGGTGTGCGTGGCAGTTACGTCATACACACATTTTCGATTTCCTAGTGTGAGTGCATTAATGATACCATCTGTTAATATTTTTTGTGAAAATAGGGAAAAATATAATAGGGTTAAATAAATTTTCTATCTAGAAAAATGGTACTCAACGATGATAGATAAATTTCTTCGTTGATTTAGATCGTCCTCTGTAATTTCTACACACTTTTATAGCACAAATGATTGCAACGTGAGCGTATCCACTGACAGTGCGTTTGATACTAAACGCGGGAAAAGCATTTTGGCGCCGTGGTAAAATAAAGAAAACTTTGGGAGTCGCCCATTAGAAAATGTAAAATTGTATTTTGTTCAAATTGTGCTAATTATATTAAAAAAAATCAATAAAAAACCAAATCCTTTCTTAATGTCATAATTCCAAGTACCAATACTTTTTTATTGAATACTTTTTATAATAGAATCAGCACAATCAGATCAAAATAATTAACTTATGAGGATACAATATTACTTCTATTATCACCCGGTAATATAAGTAATGTTGTATCCTTATATTTCAATTATGTAGTTCATGTATGCTAAATAATTAAAAGATAAATTACTCTACAGATAACACCAGCTAAAAAAGGTTAAAATACGACTATTACCAATGAAATATTTATAGTTTTAACGCTATATGCCAATAGCTACAAATAGGTTAACAAAATGTATAATGACACATTTCACATTTTGTTAACTGACTGTACATTCCCATATTATTGGATTCAATTTAGATAAAGCATTTTCCTCATAGATTATATACTTTTATAATATAAATAGTGAGTAAATCACGAAAATAATATTGCGACGGTATTCTTCTATTAAATTAACCATGTTCACAATTTATACTTTCCTAATTTTGGGTCTTACAAGTTATGGTTTTTGCATATGTAAGTAGTAGTGTGTTTCAAAAATAATATTTTAAACAATTCTTTTGTGTCACTTTCTGTGTTGTTTATATTTATTCACTTAAAAGTTAAACCGTAAAAGTTTTGTTGCTTTTCAATTAGAGGTTGTTCACTATTTTATTGCTTTTTTTCTTATTTTTTATCTGCTTTTCTAATAACATCAGCTCTCTGCCAGAAACAATCCCGTCAAAATCGGTCAGTTATGTACTTATATTGACGACAGAGCGGACATGTGATATCACAAAAAATGACAAAATACTTTTTGGTATAGTATAAAAAACCGCGTCGAATGATCTGTACCACATAACTTCAGGTTCAGAAAGAGACAGAAATATGTTACTAAATTTCTACTTTCTGTCTTTATTGATCAATAAATTATGACATTTTTGAAATAGTTTTTTTGACTCTGGTGTGATGTCAAACATAATATTTTAAGATACACACATTTGTGCAAAATTGACTGGCTCGGTAGTACAACTTATATCCCTGATGAATATATTTTCAAACAGAAATGAAAAAGTGTGTTATAAAAACAACTAAGAATATACAAAACATACTATTTGAAACTGACTGCCTCTATGGCGCAGTGGTAGCATATGCGACTGCTGTGCTTGAGGTCTCGGGTTTGATTCCCGGGTTGGCCCACATGTTTGTGTGACCTGCAAATATTGGTTTCGCAGTGTGGTGTTCTCTATGTATAATATGTATGTATTTACAAAAAAAGTATAAATGTATTTATATCAGTTGACTTGTCTAGTACTCATAATACAAGCTCTGCTTAGCTGGGTGTGATGTGATGTATAACAACTATGAAAATAAACTAGACCACACTATAATTAGCCTAGATTTGGCTGAATACCAATTCCTGATACCTAAAAGTCTGTACGTACACCCATGCAAAAAAAATTGAAGTGTGTGTTTGTAACGTAACGTGCCTATGAAAGGATAGTTACCATCAAGTAAGACCAATAGGACCCGAGTATGATTGAGAGAAAAAAAGTTGTGGGACAGCTAGTTAAAGTGTAAAAAATCGTAAAAATATCCGACGTTTCAAATGACCGTTTATACAAAACGTACTTTGCATTTAAATTTATAAAAAAAAGACAAAACAAATGACAAACATTACAAACGTTGACAACAGTCAACGTTTGTAATAAAACCTTATTTTGAACCAGCTCTTCCAGATAGTCCTAATGTGGGCATCGTTGGAGGATATGATATATCCATTGAAGATGTACCGTACATAGCTTCGCTACGGCTCAATGGAACTGTGCACTTCTGTGGGTGCTCAATCATTCATGAGCAGTTCATCTTGACAGCTGCACACTGCATTGTACCGTGAGTATTGTCAACTAAATAATATCAGGAAAATGTTTAATAATCGATATAGCGTTTATTCTATGGGTAAATATAGAGTACCTAGGTTTATCCGCATTTAGAATCTAAGAAGAAAGCGAACGTTAACACCTCTATTGCTCCAATGGATGTCATAAGAGATGAATAAGGATGCAAACTATGCAGGGAAACTTTACAAACAAAGAGAAGAAAACTTTGAAACAAACCGTATACTAACACATCTACAAATACCATCTGGTTTGCTCATGCTGGCTGGCAAGCTAGCTCTTCTAGCATTACTAATACCCTAATACATGTACAAGAAAGCTTGAAACTATTAATACCAGTTGTGAAATCAAAAAGTTAACTGCTTGATGAGGAAAAATAGTGCTATGTAATAAACAGAAGATTACTCTATTCACCTCTATCATAATAAATCAAAATGAAGTAAAAGTCATAACATACCTCTGTATTTTACTACGAAAATATATTATACCTTTAAAGAGAATACGTACGATGAGGTAAAATGTTACTCGTAGTAAAAAGATTTGAAGCATAATGTCAAACGTTCTATTTCTAGATTTCTTTTAGCTCCACATATAGGTGATGACAATTTGTTTCATATTTATTTACAGGAGTTCTAATAACACCTGTAAATAAAAGAAAATAAAAAAAACCTAATCTTTATTTTATTATTTTGTAATTGTACTCAGACCTTTTAAAGATCAGTGAAGAGTCTGTATAATAACGTAAAAAGACTTCTTTTAAAATTAGAATAACAAAAGTAGCAAAACGATAAAATTTGAAATTTGAAAACAGTGTCTTGAGATGATCATATTGCGAAATTAACTAACTTAATTGGTAGTATAGATAATATTCATATAATTTTGATATGAAGTTTAACGTATCCATGTTGTTTTTTTTAAAGATTACATTAGATTATCAATAAGTATCAATTTTCCTTATTTTTTACTTATTTTCTTTGTTTGCTACCTTGTGCGATTACGGTATATGTTTGGCGGAATTAGCAGTTTCAAGATCTGGTTTTTATTGTAATTAAATAAACTATCTAACTCAACTATCAAAATCAACATAAAATCTGATTTAAAAGTCAAGTCATGGACAACAATACTTACAGCTAACACATGAAATAAATCCTCTAGGAAAATGTTTTCGCGACATATATTGTCATTGTAATTCAATGTGACAATGTTGCCAGCCTTCTGGGAATGTTACCAGTCGGCGTGTATACGAATAATTTATTCCAAATGTACGTAAATATTTGTACAACATGTAAACGAATGTAATTCAATACAAAAGTATGTTTAGTATGACTTCTTAAGGTATCCAAAAGGATTTCTTCCCAAAACTGAATCTTAATAGATATTTTTACTATAAAAAAAGAAGTATTAATAACATATTGATATTTAGAAATTCTGGCGTTGTTTTATACCAAGTGACTACTAGAGCCTATTAGAGCTTAAACCCTGTTAATTTTAGGTCGTGGATTTCAATTGCAGCACAATGCACTTGTGATTCTTGAGACAAAGTATTCATTTATCCAAGTCAAGTAACCTATTTGCTCGTGTGCTCTCAAGCAGATGAGTTACATCAAAGTGAAGATAGCAAGCACACGCTAATAAAAACTACTGAATATAGTAGTGCATTATTAGGTATAGCATTTAGAGTTACAAGGAGACAATGTAGAAAAATAAAGATATGGAAAAATGTTTTGTGTCATCGTTAGAACAGAAACTTATCAGACTACCCATGTATATCTATACTACCATATAAAGCTGAGAGTTTGTTTGTTAGTTTCTTTGTTTGAACACGCTAATCTCAGGAAACGCTAGTCCGATTTGTAAAATTCTTTCAGTGTCAGATAGCCCATCGAGGAAGGCAATAGGCTATATATCATCACGCGCGGACCAATAGGAGCGGAGTACCAATGAAAAACGTTTTGAAAACGGAGGAAAATTATCACGCTACGGGCAATAGGAGACGCCAACGAGGTTGCGTGGGTCGGCTTGTAGTAAATAAAAACTATCTATCTAAACTACAATCTTCTAATATATAAAATTCTCGTATCACAGTGATAGTTACCATACTCCTCCGAAAGTGCTTGACCGCTTTTAATGAAATTTTATATTCATATTCAGTAGGTCTGAGAATCGGCCAACATCTATTTTTTATACCCAAAAATTTTTTTTTACTGCAAAGCAACGTTTGCCGGTGCAGCCAGTTATGTATTATATAAAGATCATGATTTTAAATCACCGAGAATATTTGACAAATTTTAATTTTATTTTTAATGGCAAGTACCTATCTGTTATTGACAGAAAGACAGATCGTTGACGGACCACTCTCTGCGTGAAACGGGACTACCTCGTTTACGAGAGAGTTATTAATTTTGGGCACACTCTAGATTAATTGCCAAACTCTCCATCATGATATTACAAATGTCCTTAAACAATATATCATAAATAATATATAAACTATAACTATGAAATACAAAAACATAACTATAAAAGAACACACGAACAGAATAGGTGACATTCCCTATTCAATTTTCTCAAAAGTACTTTCTCTCTTCTATATTTACGACCATATTACCTTATTCGAAGATATACTTTTAAGCGATTTTCAACTCTATTTTCAGCAACCGAAAATATAAAGTTCTAGTCGGCACTGATGACGTTAACAAGGGAGGACGTTTGTACGACGTTGAAAAAATATTAATACACGAAATGTACGTGAATAAAACCTACGACTACGATATTTGCATTCTCAAATTGAATGAGACCTTAACCTTTGGTCCTAAAGTTAATAAAATTGCTCTGAACGACAATAATGTCAAATTGACAAAAGGACTGATGTTTAATACCACTGGATGGGGATATACAGAGGTAAGTTAAAAAAACACGCATATTTCCTTATAACAGTTCTCATAATAGAATATGAATGCTGTCAATTTTGAAACTGCATTTAAAATGCAGCTTTCTTTGGGGCCTATTTGAGTAAAAATAACAAAGTTTAAATCTAGTCCAAGTTACTAGTATTATCGGTTATAAGTTCTACTTTATTATCAAAATGAATAATACTTAATTTCTTTAATTTTATTCAAATCTAAACTAATATTAACAAATGTGAAATTGACTTTATTTGTTTGCTTGTTAACTTTCACGCCTAAATCACTTAATTGATTTAAGTAATTCTTTCACCAAAAAAAGCTACAATTTCAGCGAATAATACAGTCCACTTTTTCTGTAATAGCCGACATACGTGCGGACAGAATCACGTGCAAAAACTATACAATTTAACCGAAATAATAAGAGTCAAGCAAATTCTTATGTAAATCAATACCAATTTTCTCGGACAATAACACAACTGTCAGCTAAGAAATCAGCCCAAGAATGTAGTATAATATAATTTATGCTTCACCAATTGCATGTTCACAATGGCGCTTTAATTAATACCTCCGATACTGTTCGTTGCGCTCGCTATGGCTTATTTCTTATTCAGCTATAAGGCACTGTTTATCATGAAAAGGATATCTGTTAGATATATCTATATATCTTAACCGAGGCATAGATTAAACAAAATTACTAACTACGGTCTAAAAGATCCAAATAATTTACTATTTTAACGTATTCAAAAACTTTCTAAGAGTCTAAGATATTAATGCTTATAAATCTATTTTATTTTCCACTCCATATATTATTTGCATTTTTTTGATTGAAGAAAATGTCAGTACCTCTCGGCTTTATAACACTTAAGTGGAACAAAGATTTAACCCAATATTGTATCATTTAAAAAAGCCAAACATGTTTTTTTTGATGTGTGAGCCTGCCAAAGTGACTACTCTGCCTAATGGAAAGCTTGAGCAGAATTCAAAAGTGGTGGTCACCATGCTCATTGCTAATGCAGACAATGCAACAATGCAGCATGGTGACTTAAACTATGGCGGCTTTTTGAGATGCTTTTGCATCCTTGGGCCTTCGGTCTCGCATTCATCAACGAAACACGACAGCACGAATGCTGTCATTTTACGTTGGTAATATAGTATAAATAAGTGTAAACACTATTTTCACAATTTTCAATATAAAAAGAATCTAATGAAAATCTTTATTCTCGAACCTAATTTTGCTAGTAAGGTTTTAAAAATCGCAATATGTCACTGTACCTTTATATCATTAATCTTCACCACAATGTCATTCTAAAAGCCAAAGCTAAGCTTTTTATTACTTCCAATGTGTGTTAAATTTTTCTTGGTTTATTTTATAGCTAGTTTGAACTCGTAGTTTATGGGCTTAAGTGCCTATTTACCATGACAAAAGAATATTATCCTACTAATCCTACTAATAATCTAATCCTAATGTAATATTATAAATGCGAAAGTTTGTAAGGGTGTGTGTTTGTTGCTCTTTTACGAAAAAACTACTGAACGGATTTTCATGAGATTTTACAGTAACATAGCTTAGACATCGGATTAACATTATAAGTTTAAGTTTATAGAGATTTTTTAAATTGAAATACCGACGTAAACGCGGGCGGAGCCGCGACAAAGTTCCTTAATACTCTCTGAAATTTTAGCTATTAATTGAAAATGGCACAAGCCTTAAACAAAACCTTTTGTTTCATTATCATTGTTGAATAGGATCATGGGAAATTTATAAAGTAATGTAACGTGAACTTCATAAAGCAATTTCAACGTTTATTTTAATTAAAACTCAATTACTTATTATAAATAAAGATTAGGTCTTCACTCTGTGCCAAGTTTGATTGTAACCAAGATTGAGTCGGTGGCATGAATGATTCCGAACGGGGACACAAAGCTTCATTAAATCTGCCAGTTACAAGAAAAGCTATCAAAGTTAATCGTGTTCCGGATTTTTATTACCCAAACGAATTGTGGGTGTCTGGAAGTTAGCCAAAAAATTAACAATAATAGAAGAAAATAATGTAGTTTGGTAGTAAACAAATAAAATAAAAATATTGCGTCGAAATCAAGCAATAATCCCTATATATAGGACAACACAGGTAGCACTGTATCGACTTAGTCTCTAGAAGATGCTATTTTATTCTTGGAACCGAATAGTGTTGTAATCGTTATAACAAGAGCCATATATCAATTGGTAAAGTCATTGCTGTATTTAACTTATGCTACTTTATGTAAGAAAGCTACATTTGTCACAGTATTTCTTCTAGATGTGTTTATTTATAATTTGCAGCCTAAAGGAAAGATATCAGAAACTCTGCGTCAAGTTAAACTACCTTTGGTGCGTTGGAAGAGTTGCCGAATGTCCTACGGCAGAATGTTGAAACCAATTACTGCTAGAATGATCTGCGCTGGTGGAAATGGAAGGGATTCTTGTCAGGTACTATAATGTTCTAAAAAGTAAATTGACAGTTCGGTTTTCTTTGGTTTATTTAGAACTAAGAAGCGATTCGACGGATGTGTTCCTTACTAAAAAGTGGCCAATGATCATCAAATAAAATGGGCTGTTAAATATTGATGTGATGATGTGGGTGATTACTCGTGAGAGTACTACACCTGATAGTACGATCTCAGTGTTTAGCAATTATTTGGTTGTTTTTCACCAAAAGAGTTGGTTGCTAGAGGCAAAACAATCTCTATGGTTGATCGTCAGATCGACGACATCTGATTCGGTATTCTCAACGGGCAGCAACACACTTGTGACTTTTGAGTTGTAAATATCCGTAGGCAAGGCTCGTTTTCCCTCTAGTTATAAAAGTTTCAATATTTACTGTAGGCAGAGAGTTGACTCACATCACATCGACAGCCTCTAACAATCCACTACTGGGTATAGGCATCGTCTTAGAACCCTCCTCTTTGTAATGGTGATGTCTTGTTCTTGTTTCTTGTTCCCTTAGTTAGCTTTTATGTTATCCATGAGACGAATAGTAACATATACATTCTGTATTATTAATCCTTCACCACACAAGCAGCTGAGCCTTCTAATCCACTTCTAGTCCGTAACCTGATCAATTCAGATCTTGATTTAAAATATGGCAGTATAAATGCACATGTTTTTAACTATTCTATTACAGGGTGATAGCGGAGGACCTTTGACGTGCAAAGGTGTTCAAGTCGGTATTACATCTTTTGGTGCAGGTTGTGCTGTTTACCCAGGAGTATACACAAATGTTTCTAAAATGCTACCTTGGATCAACAATACCATCAAAAACAATATTTGATTTTTTTCTTTTAAAATCTAAGTTTTCAAAGAAAAAATATTTTAATAAACATTCGACAAAATATCGATTACTTTCATTAATACCTTACAAGATTTTTTATATTATTATCTGCCTCGTTGGTCTAAGTTACAAGCAATACTTAATAGTGGTGGTGGTAATAGGAGTATGGTAGATGGCGGTGTGTCCCGCTCGTGCCTCGGAGAGCTCGTTAAGCCGCCGGTCCTGGTTGTCAGGAACATCTATGGCAATCGTTATTGGGAAGTCAGTGCCCTCAAATATACTGCCAACTAGTTCAACCTTCGAATTCAGGGTTGCGGAGGTCCGATGCCACTCACTCCGTAGAAAAACTGATATTCAGGTAAAACCGGTTGAACTAGTAGCCTACCCTCAATAATTTTGGGGATAATAAAGGCTAGGAAGAAAAAGAAGAACAAGATTAAAACACATTACATTTTTGCTTATATGTACTATAAGTGATATAAATAATATGATGATAATGATGATGTAAACCTTCCCATTAAAGTTTACATTAAAAATTCTTAAAATAAAAGATGAAAGAAGGTTGATATGCTGTTTTTTCTATCACGAAATAGAAGGATTGTGTTTTCTTTTCAACTTGCATATAGTGTTTCTTTAAGGAACTATAATTTCAGCGTAACTGAGGTTTTCTATCAGTTTATGTCCCAGAAAGTATCTAAAACCAGGTATTTGGGTATTAGACACTAAGATATTTTATTGTGCATTATTTTGCAAAGAAAATAAAAAATGTTTTATTTGATCGAACACGAAAACTGAAAATTACATTCATATTGCTTCTCGCGTTAGGTCCCTCTAGAAATATGATGTATATTATTTCCAACAGAAAACAGCTACTGATAAATTACAATTGTTACTACTACTATTACTCTCGACTTCCATTATTCAAAAACGTTATGTTCGAATCTTTCGAATATTTAGACACTATTTACTTACATCATTGACTTTACCACAAAATATACTATGTTGACAGTTTCCACGGTATCGCGAAATATATTGTAAACTAGCTGAACCCCGCGGTGTTACCAGCGGTTATTGTTGTACCGCGAGTAACGCCGCGGGACAAAGTTAGTCTAAAAAAAGTAGCCTAAGTTACTCACTGGATCACCAGCTACCTGCCAGTGAAAGTCCCGTCAAAATCCGTCCAGCCGTTCGAGAGATTACCCGGAACAAACAGACAGACAGACAGACAGACAGACAGACAAAAATTTTTTTAACTACATTTTTGGTATATGTATCGTGTATACATACATATGTATTGATTAAAAAGCTGTTATTTTAATATTACAAACAGACACTCCAATTTTATTTATTTGTATAGATAGGCTTGAAGGACTTTCATTACTTATATTGTGATTTTAGGTGGATTAACTCGCAATGCAATTTAGAGAATTAAAAAATGTACATCATATATACTTTTCTAAGTCGACGACTATGCCAAATTAGGTGTCTAGACTTGAATAATTCAAGTAACTGTCACTTATTATTGAGTGAAAGTACGAGCAGCTACGAGTTTTTTCCATATATACTCTACTAGCCGACCCACACAACCTCGTTTGCGTCTTCTGTTGCCCGTCGCGTGATAATTTTCCCCCGTTTTCGAAACATTTTTCATTGGTGCTCCTCTCCTATTGGTCTTAGCGTGATGATGTATAGCCTATAGCCTTCCTCGATAAATGGGCTATCTAACACTGAAAGAATTTTTCAAATCGGACCAGTAGTTCCTGAGATTAGCGTGTTCAAACAAACAAACTCTTCAGCTTTATATATTAGTATAGATTACCTTTGACAGTGAAATTATCAAAAAAATATATGTTGCAGGAGAAAACTTACGCACTTATCACTAGAGTGTCAACTGTAGTGGTGATATTAGTTACTAACAACCTTAGAAAACTGGGATACACACTGATGAGGAAAAAGGGACTTTATTATTTCAGCAAAACTGTTATTTCTTGGACTACAAAACCCGCTGCTCGATGCTGTGGTGCGGTACGGAGCAGTTTTTTAATCAAATCAACTGTTTCTAAAATAATCCGAATTCGAAACGAATTAAAAATATTGCTTCTATCCAATAGATGCATTTTTAAAGTGAACTTTAACATAATAAAGAAAAATTTTACAAACGATCAAAGAATTCTAATGGCAAACAGTAGGTACTTAGTCTGAAGTATTGTGTACAATACAGTATATTGTCCTCATAATCATTTACAATAATCACTCTAGAGACGTGAGAAGAATGCTAAAAGTGTTTGAAGCCAAGTTGGTATTACACGCACGTATTTTTATCTTAAGAATTAATATTTATAAGACTAAAAATCTTTGTGTCAACAGAGAGATGAAAAGAAGTACTTAATATTTAATACAAATGTTTATAAAGTAACATTGTCTGTCCGTCTGTTATACTTTTAAGATAAATCGCTGCTCCGATTTCAATAAAACTCTTTACATCAATAGCCGACAGAAACAGATTACTAAACTAAAATATATTTTAATGGAGTGGAAGTAAAATTTGGACAGCAAATACCGGCATTGGAATGTTATGTTACACACGCACTAAAATAGGATAAAAATTTCACTGACGGAATGAAATATCCCAAAAATACTCTATAAAATCCTATTTGTATTTTGGCAGTCACACCGAACCTGGTCCTAAAATATTCAGAAAAACCTTTCTGATATATATTCACGTAAAATTCACATTACACGAGGGCCTACTTATTTTGATGTAATATTTACATAAAGGGTTCCCACAAAATATTCCTTAAGATACCAGGTGTGCTATAAAGTCACCGGGCTCATTGAACCATGCTGCGACCACTTTGTTTGCGTTTTCTTCAGTCTTTTTAATAATTTACACGCTCTAAAATTTGTTGAAGATTTACTTTTTCTGTGTAGGAATAATTATTTTTAAAGAATGTCTTTCAAAGAGGTCAATGTCCAGCAGTTGACTGTTGAAGTGTTATCGTTCAGAATTAAAATATGTTAAATAGGTACTCGCAACATATTGAAGCCAAATGTATAGACGTGGTCCAATAACACCACCATGATTCATAACTTATTTGGCCCATTAGGATATCCGATAAATCAAGATCGAGTACGTTTTATGATGACCGATGCATCGCAACATTTACCTGTTTGAACCTTAATCATAAGTGATGTGCAGATTGCGACTTTATTGTTAACCTATACTAACTTTTCCAAAAGCACACTCATGGAATACAAAACAAAAACTTTTTTAAAATGGGTTTTTCATATAGCCGAGAGACCATCAATATATACAATATCACTGAGAATGAATACAAGGATATAAAATAACAAGGTCAAAATACTAATGACTAAATGTATATATATATATATGAAAGGTTAAATAGTCAACAATCTAGCCAAGTACAGCTCTAAACTATAAAAGTCAGTCAAAATGGAAACAGAAAATCAGAGCAAAAATCAAACGGCAACGAATATTTTATAAACATTCACAAGCAATTACGGAAACACACTGTACAAAGAAAAAACTAGCAACAGACTGCAGAATCAAACAGATTGTTGGGGCAAGTTGGGGCCTCCGATCAGTAAAAAATATGAATAACGGAGGAGTAACTGTTCGAGCAAATATTATCTTACAATATCTGGCTGAAGAGTGCAAAATATTTTAAGAAACCAAAACCAATTACAAGAATAAAATATTATATGCTTGAAAATATTAAGCAACGCCTTTGTTGTCTTTATTTATACCCACGCAACTTAATCTGCGTCAAGATGAACCTCGATGAATATTTCAATGCCAAAATAAGGAAAATCTGTCGACCCATTTTCAAATTTTAGTAAGATAATTAACAAAATAACAGCAATTAATTTATATACCGCCATACTTACATATCTGTATCAGCTTCCCACAGGCAATGTATGGTCACGGACAAAAAATAATTACTTTACCGTTATATTCAATTTTTTCTTGTAAACAAACCTTGTCCTAACAATAGCGAATACATAAAAAAAGAATTATTTAATTTGGTGCAGCCGATTGGAGGTTATGCGCGTACATACATTACGGCGATTCATTTATATTATATTACTGTCATTAGCTACATGCTAGTGAAAGTCCCGTCACACGAACATACAGACAGACAGACAAAAAAAAATTAACTTCATTTTTGGTATATGTATACATAGTTATGAGCGGTTATTTTAATATTACAAACAGACACTTCAATTTTATTTATTTGTATAAATAAAGATATAGATTTGCAATATTCTATACTTTTTATTTTTATTTATTACGTAATATTGTAGCATGTTCGTTAGGACTCAGACAGAATTCAACTTTCTTGAATTTTTATTTAATAGTTAAATATTGAATGGTTAAACTTTGATAACATTAGTAAGACACAATTTCTAAAGTAAGACATATACTATGACATATTTATCCAGATTCAAATTATAGCCAATAACAAAAATACATTATTGCTATGCTACCAATACTATAAATTTAGTAAACATAATACAGTAAAATGTTCAAGATTAATTCACTAAGATCTGTCGCATTGCAGTTTGGCATTTGACTCTTTGTTTATTTTGACATCACGTATTTTAGTATTTCTATCTAAAACGCACATAGTAGTATAATAAGAAAAAAATGGCAATGAATATCATTTTAACTAGTCCTTAGTTAGCAGTGTTACCAATTTTTTTTTTACGAAACTTGTCATTTTGCAGATTTAAATTCCTTCACACGATTTTTAACGATTTTAAACTTTAAAACTATGAGTCTTAAAAATGATAGTACTGTGCTTATAAAGAAACAGCAGATAACATAATAGAGGCTTCATACTAAAAATAGTAATTAACAAAATTGATATCAAGCGAGCGTAAGAAAAAACTAGTTCTAAAATTAAATAAGGTCAAGAATTCAAAGAATATTGAGAAGAATCTAGTTGAGAATTTAATAAATGAAATTTAATATTGTGATTTCAATATTCACATTTCTGTTCACAGCATTCATTAAGTATTTTATAAATTACTTTTTAAGCAAAAGCTTTAAATTGAAAGCTATTTAGGGAAGCATTTCCTTTATGTAAGTCTAAACTTTAGTTAAAACTAGACTCAACCTTGTTATTGTCGTGGCGTAGGTAACACCGCGGTGCGATGCTAGTCTAAAAAAAGTAGCCTCAGTTACTCCTCATATCATCAGCTGCCTATCAGAAAAGTCAGGTCAAAATTTGTCCAGCCGTTTCAGAGATAAGCCACAAACAGACAGACAGACGGACAAAGAGACAGACAAAAATTTAAAAAAAATGTTTTGGTATATATATATGGTACACGGTACGTGTTTATATTCATATGCATTTATAATATATTTATAATATATTATTTGTTTCGGAGTTTGGGTGTTTTTTATGTTTAATATGAATGTATTTACAAAAAAGAAGTATATTTGTATTTATATCAGTTATCTACTTTCCATAATACATGTTCTGCTTGGTTTGGGACTGGATGGCTTTGTGTGTTAGACGTCCGAACTATTTATTAATTTATTTTACACAATTATATACATTTTATTATATATTTTATTAAAGTATTCATGAAAGCTATTTACCCGCCATCAATATTTCTTAGAGCTTGTTATCGGAAACTCCCCAACTGTTACTGTCTCCAAGGGTGTCAAAACGCAAAACTTTTAATAACTTCCACAGACTACAGAGTTTGTAAACAATTGGAAATTAATTGTAAGAAGTTGGCAACACTCCCAACTTTCCCAACTTTTTGTTTGTTTGCAGGCTTTTGTTAACAGGGAAGTTATACCTACCGTTCAATGGTAAGTAGTTACAGTTTGTCAAACTTCGCTCACTTCGCTGCCAAGGAAGATCTCTCTTCTATACAAATAAATAAAATTGTAGTGTCTGTTTGTAATATTAAAATAACCGCTTTTTACTAAATGCATATGTATGTATACACGGTACATATACCAAAGATGTAGTTAAAAAAAAATTTGTCTGTCTGTCTGTTTGTTCCGGGTAATCTCTTACTTACTGGCGGTACAACAATGACCGCGGGTAACACCGCGGGGTTCAGCTAGTTAAAACTAAAATCATTTTTCTTTCACGACATTATGATAGGAGAAATAACGGGACTAACTGTTTGAAATATTAAATTTTTATCTGTTCTTGATAATTATGAAAAAAAATTGGACGTTATCCGACGTTTTGAAGGGGTCAAAATCATGTTCAAAGTTTCCGTTATATACATACAAATGAAGCTAATAAAAGCGTTAAAAAGAGTTATGTGGTAGAGTGAACTCTTTTTCAAAAACTAAATCTAATTACCTTTTATTCTATACTAGCTGATGCCGGCGGCTCCGCCCGCGTGTATGTCGATTATCGCCACAAATAGTAGCCTATGTGTTATTCTGATGTATAAGCTATATTGCTATAAAGTTTCATCCAAATTCGTTTAGTAGTTTTGACGTGAAAAAGTAACAAACATACACACTCACAAACTTTCGCCTTAATAATATAGTAGGATTATGTATATTTCATCGTCAAATGGAACTAATTATTCATAAAGCCAATCTTTTATTTAAATTTCTAAAAAAATATTCTTGTAGACTGAACTGAGAAAATGAAAAGTGCTAGGCTTTAAAAAGTATAACAATAACAATAAGGTCTTTCAATTGTTCATTTCAATTTTCAACTGTTTTTTTAAACACAACTCCTTAACTTCAATTTCATAATACAAACTGAAAGTTTTTTTAAAGTCTTTGAACTTGGAAAAAAGCGCAATAAATACAAAAATTATAAAAGGTGTTGTTTTAGTAAAATCCTTCCAGATTACGTTTCAAATACACGTAATAACTTAAATAATACAGCGAGCATATGAGGGTGGTACTTCTCACTATGGGCTTAATAGTTAGATGCCAAGGTTTGGTTAATAACACCGGATAAAATATCAGCTGCAAATAAGAACTGGAACTTCTCTGTAACATTATTTAGTTATGATCCATAATGAATCAAATATTTAAAATGTTTAAAAAATTTCGATTGTCAATTACAATTGGATATTGCTGTTTATCTTGAATTTAATAAGGGAGTTTTAGTTATTTACATTTAACAAAAATAAAACCGTAATACAGACTGAATTACGTATACATTTATAAGTAGAATAAATTTATTACTGAATTTCATTGAAGCTAGTCCAATTTTCTGAGTATGGTTATTTATTTAAATCCAAACAATTTCGATAACAGAAACATATAATCTTTAAAAACAAAGAGAACCTACAAAATAACCCAAGAATCAGCAAAAACATAATACTCGTATTATACATTTATTTACACCAGGTACGTGAACCTGTGATGTTTTGTTCTAGAGCTAAAACGTAACGTAAAATATGGGAACATTTCTTCATTTTATGTTTTTTGTCATAAAGACTGAACTCTTTCAACAAAATTTTTCTTAGCCTCATAAACCCTTTGAACACAGGCAAAGTGGATTGGAAAAAGAGCAAAATCAAGGCCATTTTTGAACTTAACTACAGAACAACAACAATAAATATTGTACACGCGTAAACAAACATAATAAATTGCTACTACATTTACAAACTTTTCTGTACGCATTAAGAAGAAAGAAAGAAAAAATAAATCGCGGAAATTAAAGAAGTTCGTAATTCAATTTTGAAGAACAAATTGGTTTGCTGTTCTTTTCTTGTTGATACTTTCTAGATAACACATTCTCACATACGAGTATTTGTACGGATTACTAAGTATTTTTTTTTTGTAAAATAACAAAGTTTTGAACTTTGACAAACAGCAAAAATTATCCTGTCTGAATCGTTTTACTAATCCACGCTTTTATAAGCTTCACCTCAAATCTGTTTGTTTGTACCGATTTTGTTAAGCATACCTTTTAGTATTTTAAGACAATAGTTATTTGAAATTCAATTTATTAAAAACTAGCTTTCGTTTCTGGCGTATCAAGATTACGTGCCATTTTGGATAAACGTTTCTTTCCCTGTAAAGATAAAATATTAATGTTCCATCAGAGTAATATTAAAAATTAGTCTGACTGTTAAATGATTATTCGTTAACGTAATCATAATAATATTCACATGTGACATATCTGATTCAAAAATATTTAAACGACTTATTTAAAATAATCGTGGTAAAGACACAAAACCATTTCAACTTTCAGTAAACGAATTGAATGCGAGAAGCCCAAGATCAAATTAAGGGGCGTGCAATTGGAGAAGCCTATGTCCAACAGTGGACTGATGATGATGAAACGAATTAGTTTCATACGACTATTAACGACAAAAACTGAAATCACATTGAAAGCAATTTTCGTGCCGCTGCGCAACGTACACTGTAATATATTGCTCAAAAGTAACCCTCAGGCGCCACTATGGCTGTCACAGTCTGGCTGCCGTCCAATAGATACAGTTAACGTCCCCAAAATATCCGCAATGCTCTGACAAAGACAATTCTGCTTAAATTAATATCTATATAAGCCGAATCGTAAACCTTAAACAGGTTGTAAAATAAATTATAAGCACATTTATCTACGAATGGGAATCCGCAAGCTTCTGGAATGTATTAACATTTTTTTTTATGAACTGTCTTTATAAAAGTTTAAATGTCAAATAAAAAGGTTTAAAGTAGTTATCCAACGAAGCAAGAAGTGTGCAACGCGTTGCTACTGCATGCAAAAGTCTGATTCAGAACAAACACAATAGATATTGTCTTAATATTTTTGAAAAGTCACAAAATACTTACACAAATATTTTTTACTACTACAACATTGACTTTTGATTTTAAAATACGTCTCACCTTCAACTTCAAAAAATGGTGCTGGATTAAATGTGAACTCATGCCAAATAAGAACCTAAGTTATTTATTAAGGAAATATATAAAAACAGTGTGTTCTCAAGACTCCCTGGCTGCCAAACGGACTGAGTAGGTATATCGTTTAAGGATGTAACGCATGTTCTAGTCCCACTTTTTGGATACTTTTCCCGAAGATACAGACAAGTTTCTACCTGCCTAGCTTGGGACAGGGTGTCCAATTGGCTAATTTTAAATTTAAATCATCCATATGTGTCCTGCAAAAATACTTTTGAAATAAATAATTATTACATTGTTATTACTCGTTATTAGTGGCAAATTATAAACTACAAGCTGTATAGTGTTAAGCGATTGTTGTAAGTTATTTTTATGTATGTATAAATGAGTCAAAATGTAAGTATTATTCAAAAATAAAAATCCTCCGAGGAAGAAATGAATCAATTACAAAATAAACTTTAATTCAACTCAAGCTACGAGTGAAAGCTTGAAGCAATTTATTTCACCGAAAGTATAAAACGAAGTCCCCATGGATGTATAAAACACAAACAACACATTTTGCCATGTATCAATCCTGTACATTTCACGACTGACAGACTATTCATTTTATATGAGACAAGGAAAAAATGAAATGAAGTAAAATAATACAACGATGGCTTTGTATACATCTCGACTCCATAAAGTCGGAATATTAAATATAATAATAATATTTAGGACATCTGATAAAAACGCTATCTAGTCCCAAACAAAACAGAGCTTGTACTATCAGAACTAGATAAGTAATATAAATACATATAAACTTGTTTTGTAACATACATATCTTCTTATATATAAAAATCAATTGCTGTTCGTTTGTCTCGCTAAAACTCGAGAACGCCTGGGCCGATTTAGCTGATTTTGGTTTTGAATTTTTTTTTGTAGTCGAACGAAGTAGCGCGCACAGCTAGTTATACATATATAGAAAACATCGAAACTCCAAAACAAATATTTGCAGACCAACATTTGGTCCGATCCGGGAAACGAACCAGAGAACCACAGATCTCAAGTTCAGCAGTTGCACACGCTACCTTTGCGCCACCATAGAAACTTAAAACTTTTTTACTTTTAAAGAATTACGTTCTAATTTGAGAGAACTATGTTTTATATAGGTTCTGGTTATTTCAACCAGACTTGGTTGCACTGATTTATTCTCACCTTAAAAATGAACTAAAGTAGAAACAAGAAGAAAGCATCACAGTCAATTAATTTAACAAAAGTACAAGATTTGTAACAAGGAACTTTTGCTAAATTAACTCTACCCTTGTCAGTTTCGCCTGTCCGTCTGTAATTGATCGATGTTTTAACACCTAATATTGTACTTTATGTCGGTGTAATACGATTCTTAGCTAATGGAATGGAAGAAATTACTTCAATAGACGATTTATCTTAAAGAATTACGGTTTGCGCGAAAACGGGACAGCAATTCAAACTGCATACTCTCTGTTGATGATATTCAGTCAAGGTCTTCTTAAGGAGACTGGGTACCGACTTTCAGCACAATCAGATAAATAAAAAAGGCGTATAAAACTGTAATTTCATTTACTTGTAATAATGACAAAGAAGATTATTGAAAACTAGGCATAGTTTAAATGGATAACGTATAAATGTAGGTAGGTTCTATTTAGGTCTAATCTTTTAATCCGGTGTAAGTATCTAATTTCGTATAAAAATATCAAAAGTAACAATATATTCTCACTGATGAACACAAATACAGCAACGTCTCATAAATCAGTGTTAAATATGTATGAGCACCTGCTCTTTGATAAATGTTAACCTCCAAACACGGCTCTTTATATGTTTGCCACATGAAGCAATATTGAGGGCAGATATTATGATATGTTTCTTTACTATTTATATTTCATACTAACTTTAACATATGGATACGAAGTGTGGAAATGACTTCCAATGTAGAAACACGGATTCCTTTTTGTTTTTTCTGATAAAGCTACTAATTTGCAGAACAGTCATGACATGAGGTGACATGATGCATATTATGAAGTTGTCTTTGAGCTAGTCCCCAATCCGCACTAGGCCAGCATGGGAACGTATGGCATTAACCCTCTCCTGAGAGGAGACCCGACCCCAGAAATTATTATTATTTAGTTATTTGTTTTTTAAATCAACTTTCCTTTCATTGTATTCATATAATATAAACAGAATTACGTAATTCAACAGTTAAACCCGTTTTGTTTTCAGTACCGGTTGACTACATTGACGCTGGAGAGATTCCTAGGTTTTGATTTGATTTTTGTAAAATAAATATTTTTTTAAGTTTTATATTTTTATTAGACCCTGTTTATATATATTATATATATATATATTTTTATTAGTTGCTGAAAACTTAGTAGCTATGTAGACATACACATAAGTGATACATGAAAGTGAAATGAACATATTTTGTTGACTGCCTCGATGGCGCAGTGGTAGCGTATGCGACTGCTGTGCTTGAGGTCTTGGGTTCGATTCCCGGGTCAGACCAAATGTTTGTATGACCTGCAAATATTTGTTTCGGAGTTTGGGTATTTTCTATGTATAATATATATGTATTTACAAAAAATAAGTATATATGTATTTATATCACTTGTCTAGTACCCATAACACAAGCTCTGCTTAGCTTGGGACTAGATGGCGTTGTGTGTTAGATGTCCAAAATATTTATTTATTTATTATTATTAAATACCTATGTACAGCAGCGCGACAGCGCAAAGTCAGTAAGAGTAATGGCGAGCACGGTACTATGAATATTACTGATAGTAAATCTATTAATGTACAAGGTGTGTCTTCAGCAAAGACCATTAGCAAAACCATGACTTCATCTTATGAATCTAAATAACTCTGCAATAGAAATCTAGATCAACTTGTAAATGCATCCTTACATGCAAATAATGGTCAGTAGATTAGTAGTTTTATGTTTAAGGTTGAATTTTAAATTCATGTTTAAAAATCTAAACTAAAGCCATGGTTTCGCTAATCATTATTGTCTTTGCCGGACACACATCTTATATGTAATCTCATATCATGTTGTTACTCAGAATGAACTGTGAAACTATCTAACCGATTTTTACGTTTTTTCTTTTAAATGTGTTTGCTGACGTGCCTAAGATTAGTTAACTGTATGCAGAGACCAATAGGAGTTGAGCCTAATTGAGAAAATATGCAGTCGAAGCTTGTGGTTCATCTAGTTATATTATAAATTGCTGCAAATAAATAAAATATTATTCTAATTTATCTGCACTTTACTTTAAATCACCAAAAATTTCAATAATCCCCAAAAAATGTAAAACACGTACATTTATCCATTCTGAAAGATCATGGCGTAATTCCACATCAGTTTTTATGGCTGCGTTGTCATATAATGACTGATGTCATTTGGAAAATGAGGTTACTGATGAGTTGGCATTTTAGTTACAAATTTTACACGAATACTGGAGAAATGAGTAGGTACCTATTACGGACTCTTATACTGATATTTATACTAACCTTTCTCCGTTGTTTCATCAAGATTAAAATGCAATGTGCATAAGTAAGAAAATAGATAGTGATTTCAATTATTTTTTTATGAACTCGAGAGTAATGCAAATACTTTAATACAACCTACGATTTTTGATAAATAATCATTTTCTCTTTTTTAGGCTCAAAGGCTAAACAAAATTTTAAAATGTATACTTATTTTCAAATTAGATTACTTTGTGGTTATACTTAAGGTTGAAACCTATCATCACATCACATTAATCAATCTTTTATAGACTACTTTTGGACATAAGCCTTTCCTTAGACAATATGTTTTAGCTGATTATACCACACCTACCTGGGTTGTTAAGAAAATTGATTTTAATTTGCCTTCTTGATAATTAATTTATTAATTGATTTACACCAGAGGCGCCACAAGGCGTTATAGGCCTTTAGAAGATGGGGGAGATAGGGGGAGGGTTTGGGGTATGGGCCTCCAGTATCCTGAGCCGTGGTATCACTACGGTCGAGCCAGCCCATACACGCCGCAGCGTGGCTCTCCCACCGTAAAATTACTGTACTCTTAATCCGTCATTATGCGTTCAGTAATCTATATACTAATACGTGAAGCATATACGATAATTATGCGAATGGAGAAGTATGAAATTTGACACAGTTAAAGTTTAAGGAGGAGGGCTGCAGAAAGCTAAAATACCAGTTGCGCGTCAGGGCACGTGTCCTGTCGCGACATGTCCTGACGCGAGTTTAACATTTTTTACCTATCCCAAAATAAATTTTGCCAAAGTGCACAACGCCGCTAAAGAAGTTCAAAAACTCAAAAAAAAATAACGAATTAAGATCGAATTCCAACCACTAGGGGACCACTGGTCTTTACCTTTAGTCATAGTTAAAAGTCATAGTCCCTTTATTTTGAACTAGACTTAGCCAACCGGAGTGTACCTGCTGCGGTTACCGCGGTAAAGGGCCGAAGCCAATGTTTTTCCTCAAGAATTACAGTATCTCCATACCATAGTTCATTGAAATCGGTTCAGCGGTTTAGCCTAAAAAGGGACACAACAGCGAAACAGCAGACAAAAGAAATAAGTAACTTTCGAATTTCTAATTTTAGTGTTTGAAGCACAATACTGTTCTGTAAACTGTACTGTACTCTAAATCTGTACTGTAAATATAATAATGTTCTTATATTTGTAATTACTTTGTAAATTTTATCTATAACTCTGAAATTTTATATCTTTATAATATTTTCAAGTAGAAATCATATATAAAACTGGTCGGAGTGAAATTTTCATACATGTAATGGATCATTGACCTCATCAACGATTGTTCGAATATGGTTAGATTGCGTGCAACGCAACAATTCAGTAGTTTATCTATTTGAAATTAATCGATAGTCACTTGTGAAATCAAATAATATCATTAATACTAATGAATATTTATAATTGTTAACAATTACTTAAATTTAACAATCATCTAACTTCTAATTGCTTTGAAATTTAAGATAGTCTGCGGTGGGTGGAGGTCAATAAACTGCCACATCAAGAGTTTACTGAAATACAAAAACAAATCTATGAAATATATACAAAAAGTTTATAAATCTTCAAAGATCTTAAAGTATTTGTTTTTTACCAAATTTTCATGATAATCCTGGACATTTAAATACTTCCATATTTGTCACCTGGACAATTTTTTAAAAGAATTTTTAACAAGTTAGACAAAGATAAAATTCATTACGTTTATATAAATCACTAGCTGTGCCCGCTACTTCGTATACGTAACATTTGAATTTTCAAGTTATTTTAATTTTTTTAAACCTTTCCTGGATTATGACAAACATTTCAAAACCAAAATCAGCTAAATCGGCCCAGCCGTTCTCGAATTTTAGCGAGACAAATGAACAGCAATTGATTTTTATATATAAGATCATAATATTATCGATCGGGGACACCGAGCGTCTTATGTTGATCACTTAAAAGTTAATTCACCCAAAATTTGTGTTGAACAGTTCCACTTCCATTAATTTCAAGTCAATAATTTTATTGTAATGGAATAATAATAAATCTTCTATATTCACTTCTATACTATAATCTATAAACCACAAATTTTCAACAACGAAACAGCTTTTCTCGTCTTCCTTTTTCACATAGAGAAATACATATCATCAAAAGAAGTGCGTCCGAAAAATAGGTTTTTATCTGATTTTGTACTTTAATCAAATTATAAGCTCTTTTGAGATACATTTTAACAAAATATTCAAATGAATCGTAAAAACAGTTCCGTTTTTTTAATTCTAAAAAGTACTAAAATTCTGTACTTTCGAAGCAAACCAAGAGCTCGCCATTCGAAAATTCTTTTCAATTAAAAATGCTTTTCCTCACGGTTCATTAATTTTATTACAAAGCACTCCCTTTGAAATTGTGCTACCTTATATACTGGGGATATTTTATTAGCGCTACTCTCTGCTTGTAAGAGATGTATATGTATTATATTAACTTGACAACCGGCAATGACAATTCATCTGTTTTTTTTTTAAATATAAATTACAAGCCGACTGTAGTAATAAATAAATATTGACAAATGAGTACTTTTCTAGTAAATGTAAAAAAATCTGCAAACTCCTTTTCTTTCATATGCGAATATGTTTTTATTTTTCAAAACTTTGTGTGGCGACTTCCACATACAGCGCAACAGAAATATACTACAGCGCCATCTACCGAAGTTACACTAAACTTCGGAGTAACGTACAATACCAAGAAACTACCAATCCTAAATCGTGTAATAGAAGTTGTCGCGCCGTTTAACATATACACAACATCCCAACAGCAACCATTGGGCAGTGGCCCTCCAGGCATGATCACCTCGCCTGGTTGGAGGATTCTCCCTTTGAGTTGGGGGGATATAGCACCCGTTCCTCCACACTTTCTTTACGGAAATTCGTAGTATTTGTTACTTAATTACGTTTAATATTAATTAATTTAAGATTTATATGAAATCTCAACTTTCGACGGCAAGTCGAGATTTCATGGTTTTTCCAGTTTGTTAGAGAGATTTCATCCTTATAATTGACCCTAACGTTCGATGCAATAAAAGTACAGAGTGTAATTTTTACAGATTTTAGTCGGTTTATTTCTGGGTGTGGCAAGCGATTTTTTAGAAAACTTTGAATGCAGTTTTTTTTCTTTTTTAAAATAGAGAAATGTTTTCTTTGAGTAAAGTTTTCTATCTACAATATTAAGAATACTTTCCCTTCAGGTGGCATTACAAAATTCCAACCTGTATATTATGTCTCTATCTAAGGAGCTGTTCCACCGGTTACAGATAGATACTGACAGATGATTTGACACAATTTGTATGTGTTAATAGGACTTGAAAATAAACGAATTCAATGTGGAATATTCTGTTTAATGAGAAAACTTATTTTGTGCACAGCGACATATTGGAACACTCAAGCGAGAAGGGAAGCAACACGGCGGAGCCATAGATAATATCTAGTTAATTTTTAATTTATACATAGACACATTTTATTGCTCTCTACAGTATGGAAGATACGTCATGTTATCTTTCAGATTCAAAACTTATCTGTAATCGGTGAAACAGAGCCTAAGACTTGTGTAAATCTGTATATAATTGACAGATAAATTCATTATAGTATATCAGGGATTGAATCAGTAGGTGGCTGGCTAGCTGGCTGTTATTCACTCATTTCAAAAACAAGATCAGACAAACAACCATTCACTAAATAAACGAACAATGCAAGTATTTGTTTGTATTTGAACAAAAAATGAAGTTTTTTAGAAAAGGATTAATTGGAATTCCACGTCCTTCCCCGCCTTAAAGCTTACATTATTTTTGGAGTACAGGTTTTTTCAATAATACTACAAGCTACAAGTTGACTACAAGCAGAATCTAAGGAAAATATAAAAGAAATTGAAATTTTATTTTCAGCATTCATGTACTTCAAATCAAAGTAATGGCAGACCACAAAATCGGTACGTGATACCATGAAAGTCAGCGTAGGGAAATCATAATAAATGTATTCCTGATTTCCTTTGGGAAATGTAACTTAAAAATGCCACGACATTGGTTCGTTTTAAAAGGAGTTGGCAGAAAGTTTCGCTAGAACTTTTGTTGGAAATTGAAATAACTGCCATATCTTATTTTCTTACGATTATATTTCACTGGAATCTAATTTAGACCTGCTTTCATTTTATGTCTATTATTACAATTTAAATTATGTCTAGTCAGTCAGTAAACTTGTTTTTTTTTAAACTTTTTAAATATTGACAAAACACGTGTTTTGATATAATAATACTTTTACACAATTCCAACGACTGAATAAGCAGAAAAATGTTAGTATTATTGAAAAACTAGCTGAATCGGCGAATTTCGTACCACCATATTTTCTTCTGTAAATATTTTCTTTTCTGAAAAACTTGTTTTAGTAATTATGCCCGCCTCAGCTTCCCACAGGTAGTGTACAGTCATGAAAATAAAATTAAACTGTTCCTATTATCTTTTTATTTCCTTCTATACCTTGTCCTTACAAAAACGAACACATAGAAATAAGAATTATCCAATTTGGTGCAGTCAATCGGAAGTTATGCGCGTATATACATTTCGGCGATTCATTTTCATTTATATAAATAAACCTTTCGTAATCAACATCACTGAAAAAGTTAATATAAACGACATCAGTGGATAGATATAAATATATATAAGTGATATATATAAATATATATATATATAATACATCATTTACTTACACATCATCATAACTACCTTGGTGGCAAATTTTAAGTTGCCTTTGTATCAAGACTATATAACATTGTATTTCAGGTTCCCGATAGAAAGTTTGTTTCCCTCTTAATATGATAGTTTCACTTTAGTTTGCACGGCAGTTTCCAAAACTTTAACCCAAAACTGGGAACTAAATCTTCACGCTCTGTTGCTTTCAAGAGGTAGGCAACAATATCGCTTCTTAGTTTCGCTGCAGAGCAAATGATATTGCTCACCACTTTTAGCTGAAGGCTAGATAGGATTCTAAAATTTATGTTTATGTTATTGCATTATGTATACGAGGTACAAATTCATATGAGAATTGTATAAGCCTTTTGATCTTTCTTCTCGCTTTTCCGCAATTGTGAAAGGAACTGAAGTGTATAACATGAAGCCGAAACAACGTGCGCTATTTAATTGCGTTCATCGTGGTACGTCGTACATAATGTTAGAATTGGCCGCAGATTGTAGCAAAGTTTGTAGATGTTATCCATCATAAATGTGTCTTGATATTAATGCCATATGATGGATAACATCTAACAACTTGCTCGTTCGTTTGTTTTTTAGTTGAAAAGACTAAAGGATAATTTCTATGATGTTATTATTTCAAAAAAAATATATTAGAAACTAAATTTCAATAGTTAATTCAATTCATAGGCACCTAATTTCTATGTCATTTGGCGAAAAATTTATAGTACTACTTACTTGAGTCAAAATTAATAAATAAGTACTCATATTCACACTCTTTAAAGCAAAGTAGAGAAACGAGACGAGATGATATTTTTATATATTCAAGATTTATTTAGTACCTATTATTAAGTATTCAAACTGAAAGATCCAATATCTAGAGAACGAATTAATTTAATTGTCATATTAAATCAACATCTATATAATTTATGGATTGAAAATAAAATATAAAATTATAAAATAGTAACGTTTATAATAATTTCAGTCTTTATCTTAGCTGATAACGAGAGAACTGTTTGTTTTAAGCACTCTTAATATACGAAACATTTTGTTATAGAGCAGTACGATTTACATAATCAAATTCAACACATATAAGTGAGGTAGTGTTACTTAAAATTTTATAGGCACTTACGTATGGTGTATTTCTTGTCTGAGTGGCGGGAAGACCTCGTGGTTTGCGACGTACGCCTCTTATAACGCATTATGAATTCTGTGGAAGACAATGTATTCATTTACTGTGATGTCTATTAATTTAGGAGATCGAATAAAATAATAATACTTATCAATTTTCGTTTCATGAAAGTTCGATAAAATATAAATGTTGATTTCATCTTAACTAATATAAATACGAATTCTAAGGGCAACTATAGAAAACAACATTGAACTCTAGCTTCCAAAATTGATATGGCCTTTTTCGTTATGAGCTATCTAATAATGGTATGATATTTGAATTAGACTATGGAATTCCTACCATTAGGGCGTTCAATCAACCAAATAAACAAGTTCTATTTTTATAAGATTAGTATAGATGAAATACCTATTAACTTTCATTAAGTGGAACCTGATGTACAAGAGTTACAGAGTTGGGCTAGAGGGCGGGATTAGTCCAATAAAAATACCTTAGTTCTACCTAGTAGTACAAATCGTATGGCCTCGTGGTTTAAAGGGTCGCCACGCCGTTCTTCTTCGCCAAGTGTTGTCGGTTCAAATCCTATATGGGACAACACTTGTGATCCACAAATTGGTGTTCTGAGTCCGGGTGTACTTTGCGTCCGTTACATATATGTTTGTAAAATCTCCTGCGATATAGGATGTATTCCTAGTACGAAAGTTGTCTTTTAAAAACAATGTAATTGATTAAGATTTGTAAATCCACGTTAAATAGAATTTCACCATCAACTTCTAAAAAATTTTTGCGTGCCTACATCCTACTAATATTATAAATCCTACTAATATTATAAATGCGAAAGTTTGTAAGGATGGATGGATGTTTGGATGGATGTTTGTTACTCTCTCACGCAAAAACTACTGAATGGATTTGGATGAAACTTTACAGTAATATAGCTTATACATCAGAATAACATATAGGCTACTATTTGCCGCGATAACCGACACATACGCGGGCGGAGCCGCATGCAACAACTAGTTTTGAATAAACTAACTCCTAACGTGAAGCATTAGATATCATGTAACTTAATCTGTACAGTCACCTTCATACGATTACCAATTTTCGTAGATACACACAAAGAACGGAACATAAATAGAATGTCAAAATCACTTTTAACTGGCTTCACACTGACTGACTGAGCTATCACGTTTACTTTCAAAACCGTAAGTTTCTACATTCAAGGTAAAGCAATAAACATCAGAACTATTTCTAATCATGTTCGGTAGAAATAAAAAATAATGGAGTGAATAGAAAAGACAATCTTAATATTATTTTTAGTATTTGCTCCATCAGATTTATTATAAATGCTGAGTCTATCAACAGAATGGGATGAATATAGCAAGATAATATTTTGTGTTCTTCAATTTGGTTCTGAATTTTGATTGTTTTTCATTTATCTGTGATTTCTTATTTCTATTTAAATTTAAATTCACCTGAACGACCAAGCTTTACTCAATTTTTTTTGGGTAAATGTCTTAAAAATGAATACTAGCTAGCTCGATTTCTCGCCGCCGAAACCTCCTGTATACTATATTTCATGAAAATCGTTGGAGCCGTTTCCAAGATTCAGATTATATGTATCTACACTGACGAAATCTACAAGACTTCATAGTTTAAAAGTTAAACCTTTATACCTATTAAAATAAATAATAAGACAGGTACTTAAGATATTTTAAGAGTTCATTGATTTCTCCGATAGTGTTAAGTTTTCATACATAAATACTATTCGAAAATGCAAACTTAACCAAAGACGAGTTTAAGAGCAAGCGATCTCACATGATTTCTTAAGTAAATGTTTTAAGGCATCGATAAAACAATGTACCTTACATATACAAAATATATTAGAGTAGTAAACAATGAAACGAGTAAAGTTTTATCTTGCCGCACAGACGCCGGAGTAAACACTGCAATGAGCTTAAACGCTAATGTTTGTGAGTTATTGAGCCATTCAGCGTAACGACCTGCAATACACATTTGTATTTGAGAAGCATTTGTACAGTTAACTGTACATTTGTAATTAGTTGCAACCCTTTTGTTAATAAAGCAGTGAAAAATCCCTTCGGATCTCCGGCTCCTCGGGGACACAGGAGCCAGGAGTATTATTATTTCCATTAAAAAACACCCCGACGACCGGCCTCTGGCGATCTATTCTTTGAGGACGGGTCCGGGGACCATGTTATTTCAGGCCCTCCTTGAACCGAGCAACACCATGCCTTATCAGACCCTGTCCCGGGGGAAATTATTTCCCCAAACAGTTGAGACTTACATCGAATTCAACTTGTTTTACGTTACCTATTTCTGGTAACTTTTAGGCACATAACACCGTTTTTACCTTTCACACAAATATCCGAGTTACACTTAGTTGACGAGTAATTTTTATCCATTATTATGATCATCATCATCATCAGCCTATCGCAGTCCACTACCGGACATAGACCTTTCCAATATTATAATGTCTTTATATTTTACAGGTTCTGAGGACGATATACATTTTCAACCTACTTGATTAAATTCTCTGAACTTCACTATATTAAACTATTAAAGGAATATATCTTGAATAGGTCCATGTCTATCTACAAGAAAAATGAGTACGAATTTTCCATCGTACGACTGAGATAAAAAAAAGGATTATCATGAAGTCATCATCATCGTCTCGTCTCATCTCATCTCTCATCGTCAGCATTGTTCCCGGTTGCTACCATTCTGGAGCCCAGGGTCCGCTTTCCTACTTTTTCTTCTCCACTTTGCACGGTCTTTGGCATCCTTGGTAGAGAGATCATTAGCACGCATGTCACCCTTTACGACGTCCAGCCATCACTTCTTGGGTGTACCCCTTCTACCGAGACCCGGCGGTGGCGGCATGGCCAGATATTTGTTTCCCACGTAGGAAGATGGCTGCCGCAAAACATGGCCAAACCAGCGCAAGCGATTATCCTGTAGTTTGCGCCGGCCGCTGCGAATGCGAGAGTTTCTTACATTGTTCTTTCGCGTGAATCCGCACATGCGCCACAACATATTCATTTCCATGACGTGCAGCTCCTGCTTGTGTCACTCCAGCACCGGCCAAGCCTCACAGCCATGTAAGAGGACTGGCCTAATGATAGTTCTATAGACCTGTGCATTCAACCTAACCATCATTTTCGGATCACAAATGACGCCAGTCAATTCACGCCACTTGGCCCACGCGGAAGCAATCGGTGCATTGGCGTCGCAATCGATGTCACTGGTTCGATTTGAAAAATTCTTTCGCGGTTAGATAGCCCATTTATCGAGGTAGGCTATAGGATATATATAATCATGCTAAGACCTACAGGAGAGGAGCACCAATGAAGAATGTTACAAAAACTGGGGAAAATTATCACGCTACGGGCAATAGCAGACGCAAACGAGGTTGCGTGGGTCGGCTAGTATGTCATATACCTACACAGAAATTACATTAAGGCAAAAATTTAACTTTAAAGTGAAATATTATTGCTATTCAAGTTATGAATTATCGGTTGTATTGTAATACAAGAAGGCTAGAAAGCGTAATTAAATGAAATCCAATAATATAATAAAGTGTTTGAAGTTTCGTTTAGACGAATATCCACTGGACAATTTACTTGAAATAGGAGGCAGTATCATCATACTTAAAATATCAGTGTTAGGAATTTGAGATTTAGAAATTAGGGATTTAATTATGTTGATAAACAAGAAAATGAATCCGATCCTCATCAACAAAATTCATTGATAAAAGCCGAAAAACGCAAAATCATAATAATAATAATAATAATGATAATAATAATATTCTCGAGAATGGTCGTGCTACGTTATATTGGGATCGATCTATTATCACAGATAGGACTATTGTTGCCAATAAGCCTGATATTGTGGTGATAGATCGATTGGAGCGCCGCGCAATGATTGTCGATATCGCCGTTCCTCATGACGAGAATCTCGTGAAAGTCGAAAAAGAAAAACAAATAAAATATTTGGATTTATCTCACGAGATTGTCGATATGTGGAATGTGGATTCGGCGATCATTGTTCCGATAGTCGTTTCTGCTCACGGATTGATAGCCAAGAGCCTCGACCAACACCTTAAGAGGCTCACGTTAGAGGGCTGGATCAAGGGTCTGATGCAGAAGGCAGTCCTCCTTGACACGGCACGTATAGTGAGGAGGTTCCTGTCTTTGGAGCCCTAACCACCGGCTTCTTGGTCCCTGTACCCGAAGTCGGTGGTCTACTATTTTTTATATTTTTAAATGTATTTGTTTTTTATATTTATATTTAAAAATGTAAATAATATGTATTTATAATTGTAATAAAGAGAATAATAATAATAATAATAATTTTTTATTGATATAGACAGTGTTAAAATACATTGGAACCCTGCTTCCTGTGGTAGGTTACAACCTGTGTTACAGGAGACAGTGTCCTCACCCATTATGTTACATCAAACTATACAATAAAACATGCAGTAAAGAGTGTGTGTGTGTGTGTGTGTGTGTGTGTGTTTGGAAGTATGCAATGTGTGTGTGTATTTATGCGTGTGTTAGTGTGTAGGTAAATGTGTGTGTATATGAATGTGTATGCGAGTGTGTGTGTAGGTAAAAGTGTGTGTGTGTGTGTGTTCATTGTAATAAGGTTTCAGTTTGTGTGTAGTCAAGTGTACGCAGCCATGATTTTATTTTAATTTTGATTTTGTGTTTTACTAGGGTGTTTATGAGCAGAGTTTTGTTTATTTTATTATATAAGCGTGTTGATAGATATAAATATTGCCTTCTTGCTTGTGCAGTTCTACATTTTATCGGTTGACACACGTTAGTAACGGTTATCATTTACTTACTCTACACAAATGTTCCTTAAGTATCTTGCGTTAGTTATTTTTTTAGGCCTAAATCGATTTCCATGAATACCGATCTTTTTTATGGCCAACGAGCAAAAGGATCACTTGATAATTAACGACGCCCATACGCATCCACAACACTAGAGGCATCACAAGCGCGTTATCGGCCTTTTTAAAAGGAGTACGCTCTTTTCTTGAAAGTTTGAAGGTTGTATTAGTCCGGGAATACCGCAAGCGACAGTTCATCCCACAGTTATGTTATACGAGATAGAAATTTTCTAGAAAGGCGCACAGTTATGGACGACCAACCATCTAAATGATGGGGATGATGCTATCGCGTAGAACTACAGGCTGAAATTTTCTCGTTGTATAAAAATACAACTGCAAAGTCATGTTCGAAAAATATTGAAGTTTACAGTAAGAATGCTGAGAGTTAACGAAGAATCCAGGAGTGGTTTTGCTCGAAACTGTTTAGTAAATTTTGATTTCAAACGAAATTGGCGCAAGTCCTTGGTAGAACAACACCGATACTCAGGCGGCAAGTAAAGAGTGGAACCGCTAAACATCAACTACATGTCATGATTTGAGGTTAAATCACTTAATACGAGCAGGCTAAACAAAGAAACTCCATGTGTATGCGATTTAATGAGATGTTTGTTTAACTAAATTTCATTCAGTGAACTACTCAAGAAACAAAAATACATCACTCTATTTATGAAGCGAATTATTAGATGACCTCTGGTTGGATTTTCCACAAATGCCTTCGAAGCCTGTATAAAATTGATTTAGGGGGATAAGTTGGAACCACTTGATGATAATTAACCATTTTCACTTAAGGAGAGGTGTTTAAATTGAATACTTAGAACTTCACCACTACTAATTTTACACGAAACTTTTTGCTTTGCGTATCAACCTGTGGAACACATTTTCCCCTGCAGACCTTTAAGCTTTCAAGGAAAGAGTACTTACTATCACTTGAAAAGCCAGCTATACACAATACAATAACACAACTCTTGTATTGCATGTGCAAAGTATTTTAAGTAGGTATTTCCCTTTTTCTATGCTGTCTATGAATTGGTGTACATAAAATCTATTCAGAGCAATTAACATTGGACTCAACGTTCTCGTAAATATAGCTTTAAATTAACAACTAATAAATAAATCGCGGAAATATCATGGCACAACAATTTCTCATCAATTTCTTAACATATACCTATGTACATAAACTTGTATAAAGACTGAAGAGACTCATGTATTTCATGGATAATAAAACCATTCTATTGATTTTTGACAATATACAACAAATAAATGTAATGTAATCTCGTGATTATAACACAATGTAACAAAAAAATACAAAGAAAGATAGATGTTCGACTTAATGTGAAAGAAGTGTGAGAAATACCATGAACTTACCTTTCAATGTGTGAGTAATTTCTCCAATCTTAAGAAGCACAACCTTTTACACAACTACTTTGAAAACGTACCAACGATATGTACAGTTCTTATACTAATTACTACACGGAAGACTAGTTTAGTAACAGTCTAAAATATCAACAATTTTATATTAAATTTATTGTATGAACACATATTTGATAAACATTAACACTCATGGTTTTTAGACTTAAAGCTACCGATGTAAGCCCACAAAATCATTACAAATAACTAAAATGACTTTTCAAATATATTTTGATTGAATTCGAATACTCTTTCATTCATAATTTAATATTTAAAACGATAATTTGACTATAATTTCGCTCCACAAATGTGGATTTGACATTTCAGTCGATATTGCCATAAATTTGAACTAAGTCCACAATTTGTCATGTTTATGGCCTCGATGGGTAGTAAATAAAGATTTAACATTGTAATTAATATTATTTAATAGCCACTGTTTGTAAGGTTCATATTTTAGAAGATGTTAAGTAGTTCAATTAAGAGACAAATTACTTTGTGTAGACATTATCTATCTACTTAATGTTGGTTGTGATAGAAGATAGTGTACTAATAAAATAAAAAGTTTTATTTTTCTGTGTAACTAAGATAGTTTTCGTAACACCACTTTGACAGAAAATATACAATAGAATTTAATTATAAATATACAAATTCATAAAATGTATAAATCCAGTTTCCAATGATAATCCAAACATTTAACTCTTTAAAAATAGGTTTAAAACTTTAAAAAATGTAAAAACTGTGGTATAAAAAGGACCTCTCGATAAATTTACCACTAACGATAGTAACCACAAAGCTCTCTTGTTGGCAACACTGATACACGCATGCGCGATTTCAGGCCCAGGTTCGCGCCAGATGTTCTCCGGAGTTTTGGCAGTTTTATTGATCCGCGTGGCTCGGTAATACGAACATCATTACCTATAAAATAAATTTCCTTTCAGAAATAGCTTTTTGGCTATTTGTGTCCAAGAAAGGTACATTCCAAATTAGATGCCTTGAACATTGTGTTAGGTCAGATTTGACTCTCTGACCTAATGCAATTTTCAGCATATGTATGCCAATGTATGAAATACTCATCAAATTTGTACTTAACCTAATTAATTAGTGTGTCTTCTAAAGGTATATTACTTTAAAAACTCATATCTAAAAAGCATGAAATGATAATAAAAAAAAAATTAGGAAAATTAACAGACAAATTAACATTGAGCGACATAGTCCTGTGGCTAAGCTCCATAAATAAAGATTAAAAAAAAAACAGGAAACGTTTGAGTACAAGTATTTCATTTTTACCTTAATAACTTGAGCATGCATTGACACGTAATTTTCAACGAAAATTCAGGGATTTTTCACGGGAAACGTATATTTCACAGAAAATGCAATAAAACTATAAAAAATATATTTTTGATATTTTGCGTAGTGTAGTGTAGTAATACTTTTGATAGTGAGTAGAGTGATATCTCTTTGACATAAAATATGTATTTCCCCCTTTTTAACCGACTTCAAAAAAAGAGGAGGTTCCCAATTCAACTGTATACATTTTTTTGTTTATTACCTCATAACTTTCGACCGGATGAGCCGATTTAAATGATTCTTTTATCAATTTGGTTTAGTTTTTGAAGTTGTTTTTTTGTTATTTTTATACTGATTACTGGCTTTTGCCCGTGGTTCCACCCTCGTGCCAGATCTGTTGACTGTTCATCAAAATTGTAATATAATACATATTTAAATTTGACTGCCACCGGTCTCGGGTGCGATTCCCGGGTCGAGTCAAATGTTTGTATGATCTGCAAATATTTGTTTCAGAGTTTGGGTGTTTTTCATGTATAATATGTATGTAATTAAATATATATATATATATATATATATATATATATATATGTATTTATATTAGTTGTATAGTACCCGTAATATAAGCTCTGCTTATTTTGGGACTAGATGGCGTTGTGCGTATCTTCCAAATATTTATATATTGTGGAAAACGTAGCATGAATTTTATTTATGTAAAATTATTCGTAATTTAGGATATATTTCAACGGACTTACTGAGGCGTCCTCCTTGCACATTGAATGATGGAGATTAATGACATTGTTAAGCGATGGGGTCGGGATATAAATTACAAGAGGCATTTACCAAAATACAAACATCTAACTTCACAAACAGTGAAATGTCATAAACCTTAAAAACGTTACCAAAATAATTAATGACTAGTTATGATTTTATTGCCATTACAACATACATACTTCATAAAATATTTTTACTTAGACGCAACTTACATTTATAGTTATAGATAAAAAATTGACTAGGTACATAATAGGTAAATATAATAGAATCTTATTCACTAACGTAGCTCTCGTCACAACATGTTACAAAAGCGATGGAGACACTATTTTATATTGTATCCCATGTCTCCGGAGAATGATTGATCAGTGGTTATAAAACGAAAAGCGGAATGTCCAAATTACAAGACGCGTTAGAGAACTACCATAGAGGCGATATCTCTTCGAAACTGCAAGGGTTCAAGGTATCAGATGGGTTCAGGTTGGACTTTACAGCTAGAAGGGGCCGGCAATTCCTAAGACTAGGAATAAACGCTTGCGTGTGAAAGAAGCAATAGATGTATCTTTTACTTAAGTTTGTGAACAATGTTAAATTAAACTATTCGAGTACAGTATATTTGGCATATGTCTAGCAGTGAACTGTTAAAGGCTGTAGATGATGATGATGATGATATTTCCCCCGGGACAGAGCCTGATAAGAAACGGCATCGATTCGGTGAGGACCTGAAATACATGGTCCGGGTTCTCTGAGAATAAAGCGCTGGCGGCCGGTCGTTGGGGTGTTTTGGCTGGCTCCAGTGATTTTAAAGGTACTGAAGATCCGAAGGAATTTTCTTACCGCTACAACAAAAAAATCGGTTTAGCCTTCATTAAATTACATTCTGTCTGCCTTTTATGTCATACTAAGTGAAGGGATATAAATCTAAATTTGTACAAAATTCTCGCATGTTATTACTAAAAGTAAATAACGTTCCATTTATCCTCGGTAATAATAAATAAATAAATATTTTGGACATCTAAACACACAATGCCATCTAGTCCCAAGATAAGCAGAGCTTGTGTTATGGGGTACTAGACAACTGATACAAATATCTATACAAATAAACAAAATTGGAGTGTCTGTTTGTAATATTAAAATAACCGCTTTTTACTAAATGCATATGTATGTATATATACACGGGACATATACCAAAAACGTAGTTAACATTTTTTTTGTCTGTCTGTTCCGGGTAATCTCTGAAACGGCTGGACGGATTTTGACGAGACTTTCACTGGCAGGTAGCTGATGATCCTGGGAGTAACTTAGGCTACTTTTTTTGGACTAACTTTGTCCCGCAGCGTTACTTGCGGTACAACAATAACCGCGGGTAACACCGCGGGTAACACCGCGGGGTTCAGCTAGTATTAAATAAAACATCAGGGAAGCACTCCAATACCACGGGGTGCCAGAGTACCTGAGGCGGCTGGTGGCAGACTATTTGGAGGAGCGTACCGTCGTGTACGAGGATCGAGATGGCGCCTTGAGACGGCGACCCATGTCGTGCGGCGTTCCGCAGGGGTCTGTCCTAGGACCACTCCTGTGGAACGTGGGATACGACTGGGTCCTAAGAGGTCGTCTCCCCCCCGGGCTGGGCGTAATTTTTTACGCCGATGACACATTGGTCACGGCCCGGGGGGCGAACTTCCAGGAGGCGGCGCGCCTGGCCACCATTGGTGTTTCTCTGGTGGTCGGGCGCATCGAGGCGCTGGGCTTGCGTGTGGCCCTGGACAAGACGGAGGCCCTATTGTTCCATGGGCCCCGTCGTGGGCCGCCCCCCGGCGCCTCCATAGTGGTCAACTCGGTCCTCGTACCGGTTCGGGCCCAGATGAGGTATCTGGGCCTGATCCTCGACGGTAGGTGGCTCTTCGACGAGCACTTCCGACAGCTTGGTCCCAAGCTGGTCGGCGCTGCCTCTGCCCTTGGGCGACTTTTGCCCAACTTGGGTGGAGCCAGCGTCGCAACGCGACTCCTCTACACGGGGGTGGTCCGGTCGATGGCGCTGTATGGGGCACCGGTGTGGGTGGCGGCTCTGACTGCCCTCAATAAGGCCCGCCTCTGGCGGCCTCAGAGGGTATTGGCAGTCAGAGCCATACGCGGATACCGCACGGTGTCTACCGAGGCGGCGTGCGCCTTGGCCGGAACACCTCCGTGGGATTTGGAGGCGGAAGTGCTCGCCGAAGTTTATCGACGGGTGGCTGAATTCCGGGCGGAGAGAGGCATTCGCCCTCCGCCCGAAGAGGTACGCGAGTGGCGTGAAGCCGCCCGTCGAGCCACGATGGCTAGTTGGTCTTTCCGGCTGGAGACTCCGCGCGCTGGCTTTGCCGCCGTGGAGGCTCTCCAGCCGGTCATCCTCGAGTGGGCAGGGCGGCAGCACGGGACCCTTTCCTTCCGACTGACGCAGGTTCTTTCCGGGCACGGATGCTTCGGAAAGTACCTGCACTCGGTCGCCAGGAGGGAATTGAGTCCCGCCTGCCACCACTGCGACTGCAGTGAGGACTCGGCCCAGCATACGCTGGCGATTTGCCCCGCTTGGGCGTCGCAGCGCCGGGCCCTCACTGCAGTCATCGGAGAAGATCTCTCGCTACCGGCCATCATTCGCTGCATGGCCGGTAGCGACAGCAGTTTTACCGCGGTCGCAGCCTTCTGCGAAGACGTAATTTCGCAGAAGGAGGCGGCGGAGAAGGCCCGGGAGGATGATATCCACTCGGACCCGATCCGCCGCCGGCGAACCGGGCGGCGGAGGCGCGCCTACCAGCGCCTCATGCCGCCCTGAGTGTGGCCGCGGATGGTCGGGATGGGTTTTCCCCACCATCCGCTTTAGTGGTCACCCGCGAGGGGGCGACGTTACGCGTGTGCCGTACGTCGCCTAAACGGAGAGGTTAAAGAGGAGGGTGCCCGCTTCTGTGCGGGCTGGCGCCGGGAGGGATCCGGAGGTCCTACTACAGCAGTTCCCGGATCTCTCCCTCTCTCAGGCGCAGAGTGGCACACCGTGTGGTTTTAGTCGGTTCGATTCCGACACACCGCCCCGCCGCAAACCCCGGCGGGGTGACGGCCCGAGGGGGTTTCCACAGGTTAAAAAAAAAAAAAAAAAAAAAAAAAAGTATTAAATAAAACATACGAAACTGCACAGTAGGAAATGAATTTGAAAGAATGCAACCCGCCATACCAAACTCATCTGGTAGTCAATCGATAATTTTCAAAACCTTTCTGCCTCGCACAACGAAACTGTGGAATGAACTGTCGCCTGCTGTATTCCCGGACCAATACGACCTTCAAATCTTCAACAAAAGAGTGTACTCCTTCTTAAAAAACCTTCAAAGCACTTGAGACGTTTCTGGGGTTGCGGGTGTCCATGGGCGGCGGCAATCGGTTACCATCAGGTGATACCTCTGCTCGTTACCTCCTATTCAATAACAAAAAAAAAATGCTTTTGAAAATCTTTGGAATCTGCTTTATTTTCAAATGTAACCATCCTCATATAATTGCAATTAAAGTTTAAATTTGTGTAGCTTAAAATTTTGAACACTATAAAAAATACCAATAGTAGACAACTACACACATGTCATGCACATACAAACTGCATCGTTGGTCTAACGGTTGACGTATACAACTGCCGATCAAGAGGTCTCGGTTTCGAATACCAGGTCGGGCCAAAAGTGTTAAGTTTTTTTATTATAGAAATACTTAATAGCAACTCGGAGTTTGGAAGTTGGGGTCTGAACCCCGTGCCTCGGAGACTCGATACGTCTGCTCGTTTGCACGCCAACATCAAAAAAAAAACTAATAACTTTTATAGGCAGGTTTGGATGAGAAGTAAATTCATGACATGGTCAAGTGACTACGTATATCTCTAGCTATAAGTATAACTTATTGGTTTATGCCAACTGTGAATGTATGGTTGTTTAAATTTGAATTCACTACACTACAGTACAAGTGATTAATTTATGTGTAGTTTATTATGGTTTTTGTTTTTATAGTTTCAAAAATTCACTTCTGGCGGCAGCTCTCATGACTGTTTCGTGTTTTTTCGTGAACATCGATTTTTTTAAATAAAAATATTTGGGGTGGGGACAAATTTAAATAAATGAAGGAATATAAAAATAATTCCAAGAATAGTGTTACTAACTCTAAGTATGCTTAAAATATTAAGATACTAAGACCAACATTATCATTCAGGAGCATGTACTTCCAATCTTTCCAAAATCAATAAATGTTATCTATTTAATTAACACATTGAATAAATTCAAAGTCTAACAGCATATCTGTGTTCTGGTTATAGACAACTCAGTTGTAAGCAATGGATAGACAATCACACGATCAATATATTTATTCTTACTAACGGAACCAATAAATAATTGCGTACATCTAACTACAATACTGGAAATTGAAAACCGTTTCTCAATTTGTTACCGCGTGTCAGTGTACAGACACAATAGGAATTGTCTCACGGTAATCGATATAAATTACAAACACAATCGATTACAAAGCAAAAGAAATTGCTTTAGTAATCACTTTGTGTGAGTAATTTGCGGGTGAACGAATGAATAAGAATGAGTGAATGAACTTAAATGATTTTATAAAGGTACGATACGATCAGACAGTGACCCCTGATGTATTGAAGATTCTAAATAGTTTTTTCCTCAATAGGTCAAATGGAGGTAATATTTGTAAAAATTCCCTAGTTGTAAATATTGATCTTCTTAATATAAAAATAAAATATTGTAGTTACTTTTGAATTTATTTTAATCGTTCTCAATCCGGCTCTTAGCTCAAAACACAGGTATTCCACGTCGCAATACTTTCTACAATTTCTAATGCCTCTATTCTTTTGTACTATTGGCTAATATTTTCTTTCGATCACGTGGCTTAACTTTAAGAGATATCATACTCATAAATTTTGTGGGTTTCTGTTAACGTTTACGTTTGTAGAATGTTAACTTAGCTAGGGGGGTTGATCCGTGGGAGAGTCTCCTCGTATGCGTCTGTTTTTGCCCACAGCAGGTTTTATAACAGCGTGAACTGTTTACAATAAAAAAGGTTACCTTAAAAGATAGACGTGTAAAAATAAATATCAGATTAATGTTTATAAACTTACGATACAAGTATCAAAGTAAGCATACTGTGTAATTTTCTTTTGCCATATTTCTCTTAGGAGGAGACGGTACAGGCTTCGAGACTAGCTAAAGCATCGAAGTGTAGACCTGATTAAAGTTCTTATCAATACCTCTACCAATACTGCTACTTTACTTTTAACACGTTTTTATTAGCTTGACCTGTATGTATGTAACGGAATCTTTTAGTTCTATTTTCAACTACTTCTAGGAGTCCGATTAACTTGAAAATTTCCACAGTGGTCAAGGGCCGATGACAATACATTAATTTGGAAAAAATAAATAAATAACATTGGTCTTTTCAAAAAAAGGATTTAAAAACTGAACAAACACGTTTTTATAAATAAACCAAACTAAAAAGAAAACGCTTTCTGAAAATATTTCAATAATGTGTCCATAATAGTTTATTAAGTAACAATTTGAAACATACGCTCAAGTAGATCAAAGACTTAATTTATACCTATGTCTACAATTTTATAACATGTCTTTCAGTTAAATAAAATATTACAGTATTATCATTACATTTGAAGCTCCTACGTCTTGTTTTCTTTCTTCTTGTCTACACCTTTTTCATTATTACACATTGAACCGACCCCGAAAAAAATTGGCCATTGGGCAATGATGAATCTTAGAAAAGGTAAGGTAAGGTAAAAGGTTAGGTGAAATTCCTATTTCCTTATTTCAATTTGCGACTCTAAAATTTATTGTTTACATTATCTTTTTCCACAAAGCCTGCACCATAAACGATAATCTAATCAACTGCCGGAGGATCTAAAAATCCTTTTAGTGACACCTACCTACGTCTAATGACGTGTGATTCGAATACTTCCTCATTTGAAGTGCAGATCTAAATGACCTTCCTATCAACCTAACGATCATTGACGTTGTACAACGACGACATTTGACGTTAAATCTTTTGTAATACTAATAAGAAACCATCACTCATTGGTTTAATGAGTGATGGTTTTTTACTCTGTAATGGGTAGGTACATAACATCAACAAATTGTAAAATTCCATTGCTAGACATAATTCTCTATAGAAAGGAGGTATTGATTGACACGTAGACAACACGGGTTAAATAATTATACATAAGGTTCGTGTCAAGTTTTGGTTCGTGTCAAGTTTTCCTCCTTTTTATTACAGTGGTGTTCCTATGTTCCTGCGTAACTTGTTTCCCACAGGATAAAAAGGGGTAGTGAAATTCCGTATTTTTACCAATCAAGGCACCAAATATTTAGAGTTGTTGCATAATATCAATAGCAGCAAAGACAGAGAGGGAATTGTATAGTCCAAGAGCATACTGATACAAACATTCGCTGAGGTCAAGGTAACTAGGAAACCGACTAACTGACTCAGTGACTCACTCAGTGCCGTGCCAACGACCAACTGTGCACGTTGTGAACTGGGTATGTTTTTATTTTTTAATTTAACTTTTGTTGTTTTGTGTTGATAAGATTATTTTGTGTGATAGCATTGTTTTGTTTTCTTGGCAATTGTTTTAAAAAGTGTTCGTTTACGTTTGAAGGGATGTTAAGATATTCTTTTGGAATTGTTTATTTTCTGGTTTCTAAATTCACTTAACTTAAATAATATTGTTTTAATGAGTGATTTGGGCTAAGGAAACACTTAGTTTATTGATGAAATGCATTATATTATGTGTTGACCATTAAATACCATTTATATTAACAAACAAATAGTAAAATTTCGTTATTAGAATTTGAGTATTACTTAATATTAAACATTACAAAAAATAAATATTCTTAAAAAATTGTAATAAGCTTGTACATAACTATAAGATATTTAACAATGTTTTTTGAGTAAGTTCCATAAATTTATTTGTATATTTTGGAGACTAACTCACAATTTCAAACACAACAAAATACTCCTTTTGACTTGTCTCAAAAACGAAACACATGTGCTAATATCATATGCAATTTATTCTCTTTTTTATATCTGTTATATGTACAATAAATACAAATAAATATATTTAAAAAAAAAACAAAATAACTATGTACTTCTGTCTGTTACGCTTTCACGGTTAAACCGCTGTATCAATTTCAATGAAATTTGGTATTAAAATACTTCGATTCTTGACGAAAGTAAATAATGTACATAGAAAAAACATTGACATTACGCGAGGTTAAGTGGAAAGACCGGTCCTCAGGAAGTCCCGCACACGCCCTTCGTATACCCACGGAGGGTATGGTGCGAAAAGCATTCCCCGCGTATAAAAAGAAAGGGGTAAATCTCTGGTCATACTTAACCTATTTTAAAAATTATTTTACCAATGGAAAGTCACATTATTTGTGAGTGATGACACTTACAAATAATGTGACTGTATATTAATCCGAAAAACTATGGGAGTTTGTTACTTATAAAGTTCAAAATGCGACGAAATAATCAAGCGAGGATTGGGGTATGGGCCGCCGGTATCCTCAATGACTCTTTGAAATAAAGCTTAAAATGCAATAAATAAATACTTCAATGCAATAATATTCATCGCAAATGATTTACTGTCGTTTTTATTGCAGACGTTAATTTTTATAAGGTCATAACAATAAAGTAATATTTTAATTAATTTATATTGTACCTATCACCATAAGAAGCGCCTAAGGCCCTGCTTCACCGGTTAGAGATATGTTACGGATAGCTATTCTGACAGATAAACAATTTATTTCTCAGATAATCTACCGAAACTTGTCTGTAACCGGTGAAGCAGGGCTTAAAACTATTAATCAATTTTCTCGAATTTCTGACATCTTCTGACCAGTATGCCATAGACTGACTGAGACATCATTTCTAAGGAGAGGCCTATATCTAACAGTGGACTATTAAAGACTGCTAATGATAATGATATCTTTTTTTATGGAATAGGGAGCAAACGAGCAGACGTATCGCCAGATGTTAAGCGGTTACCGCCGCCCATGGACACCGGCAATACCAGAGACGTCACAAGTGCGTTTCCGGCCTTTGAAGGATGGGGAGAGGAATGGGGGAGGGGTTTGGGCTTTCGGTATCCTAACTCAATCGGTGAAACACAGCGCAGACGAATTTTCACACCGGTTTTTTGTGAAGCCGTGGTAACACTCCGGCCGAGCCGGCCTATGTATACGAAGCGTGGCTTCCCCACATCTCCTATAATCATCTTCGTGATTATTATTATAGTCTTACTAGCCGACCCACGCAACCTCGTTTGCGCCTTATATTGCCCGTAGCGTGAAAATTTCCCCCGTTTTTGAAACATTCTTCATTGTTGCTCCGCTCCTATTAGTAGTAGCGTGATGATATATACCCTATAGCCTTCCTCGATAAATGGACTATCCAATAACGAAAGATTTTTTTCAAATCGGACCAGCGGTTCCTGAGATTAGCGTGTTCAAACAAACAAACAAACAAACAAACAAACTCTTCAGCTTTATATATTAGTATAGATATCCAAAATGTTATACACTATCAGTACATATCGGAGTATTACGGGATAGATCTCTAGATGTCGTTAGAGTTGACTGATCCGTCTGACAAACGTAATACAGCAGGTTGAAATCTCTTTTCGAAGGACCTCTCCTTAGCCGTTAGGTGATAGGTGACATGTTAGATGTTACATTTGTAAGTACTTGTACTACAAGACTCGCTTGTCTTTTAACTTAACTCCATTGTCGATATTAATTCTAGCTAATTTATTTTAAGAAAACATGAATACTGTACTCTGCTGTCCTTGTACCTACCATATCTGCGTCACATCCACCAAAACAATGTGATTAAGTACTAATAAATCTAACGTAATTATGCGCCGATGGAACGCTAATAGGCGACGAATTTAGTAGATGCATGATATAAACATTGTTTATCGATTTACTAATAGTAGGGTCATCGTCGCCGGGATGGGGGTGCATTGGGGTGCATCAGCACCTCCCTGACATAGTTGGTTCACATAAAAGAGAGAGAGTAAAGACTTAATATTATTATATATTTTATATTGGTTAACAGTATGTGTAGATGTGGATGCACTTTCCTGAAAATGATCCTGATGGCGCCCATAAGTAAGGTTAAGGTAATGAAATAGGCTATTTAGGGTGTAAAAGTATATTTAAAAGTCTTCTTTGTCAATCAAAGCCATGACTAAATAACAAAATCATTTTTTTGCAACCAAGTTTATTTTATCTTTGTTCTTTCTATTCCTATTTATTTTTAGTTTAGAATGGCAGTTTTGTTGTACATTATCTGTTTATATGTGTATCTGGTATAAGGTTTCTTTCAAGTTTTACTTTTTTTTGCAGATTTATTTTTTTACGAAGTTAGCGCACTTAGTTGCTTCATACGGCACCAGTGGAGTGAATACGGGATATTATGTGTTGTAAATCCGTTACTTTTTGTCATATATTCTTTTAGTACTCATCTGTAATAAGTCGAGTGTGACTCTTTTCTGCTCGAACTTTTGCATGTGATCTTCAATGTATCTGTATAGGAAATATCCTTTATCTAATTTTTTTCTTACTTTTCCTTTCATATAAATACGTATTATTGTATTGAAATTTTCTATTTAACCTCTCTAGTGACTGTGTCATGGCTGTGTGTGTGTGTCTTTTTTTCTTTATAGAGGGTAGAAAAACATTTAAGTATTATCAGGACAAGATGTTGTACCTGGTATGTCGGACTCAGATATCAATACCGACTAACAAACTTCCTCTTTCACCGGCCTCTGAATCCCAACTGGCCCGTCGTTAGGCATTACGTCGAGCAGCATTACGGGAGATGATCTAACTGTTGCTATTCTTTCTGATGGTAAAAGTCATTGCATTTTTTCTTTGATGGCCGTCATTTTTATTTTCGGCACGTCTTTTCTCGATCGAACGTAAGTCTGGTAGTACTAATGTTGCAAAACTACTTACAGCAATCCAGGCTGTCTCCGAGTAAAGTATTGCATCCACTAGTCCTTCTGGTTCTATTGTCTATTCTAGGACAATCTTCATCTTGTTGCGCATCGAGTTAAAACGAGGATACACGAAAAACATGTGTTCCAAGTCCTCTAGAACTCCTCGACAGGTAGAGCACTCCGGGGAATCATCATGTTTAAAGAGATAGAGATACGCTCGGAAACAGCCATGTCCTGAGAGCACCTGTTGTTGACTTCGCCATGGTTTTGGTTCAGCTAGACATAAATGTTTCGTGTGTGTGTGTGTGTGTGTGTGTGTGTGTGTGTGTGTGTGTGTGTGTGTGTGTGTGTGTGTGTGTGTGTGTGTGCGTGTGTATACGCAATGTGACCTAATATGATGACAAACTACATAAGAGTTTACCACAGCCCGTTTTCATGCTTTTATATCTGAGATTCAAAGAATTCAATAAACCATATTAACCTTAATGAATACTGTTCTTGGTTTTCATATAAAAACAAATATGGTTTTAGTTGGAAGGCTAAACTTTGAAAAGAATCTGTGCGAAATCTCTTGTCTATAGTTCTAAAAAAAACATATGCTAATTTTTTTCTGTAAACCACCATTTTGTAGCGGCGGCAATGTTACTTGTTTTCATAGTGAACTGTGTTCTACTTGTCAACCCCGTTTATTTGATGCCCATATTGAAGTAGTCGTAACAAAATTTGTAAACTGCTATTTTTAGCGTTCGCCATCTTGGATTTACAATAAAACAGAGTTTATTTAATTTTATTGTCACCAGGTGTACGAAATTTCAGACCGATTTGTCAACAGGAAGGGGGTCAAATTTCAATTACTGTATTTAACCAAAACAACATGTTTGTTTGTTTGTTTAATAGCAAAAGCAAGTTAGATAAAACCTTTTAAAAACATAAACTAATAATTTTAGACTCCTAAATATTTATCCAACACTAAAGTTATTAGAACATTGTTCTTATTAAAACAATTAAATAATTTTGGATTGTTTGCTTGCTATAGATTCTAGTTGAGAGGATTTCCCCAAATCCGTTGTTAATATTACATTGAGCAATTCGAATTATTGTGAGTATAAAATTAATCTCCGCGCCTAACATAAATCAAATATCATCACAATAATCGTTTTCGATAAACATAATCCATATTACAACACTAGGTACAGGAAATTACCTCGGTTGAACCAAACACTTCCTTCTATGGGTTGCTCGACTGCGTCAAAAAGACGAGTGATATAAACCGGTACTTAGTATGTACGGCGTGCATAATACTTATATATTATAATCTATGTCTTGCTTATTATATGGTACGAGAAGAATAACAAAAGGCATACGACACATTGACATAACACCAATTGTTTCTACTGCTGTGCTTGAGGTCTGGGGTTCGATTACCGAGTCGGACCAAATGTTTGTATGATCTGCAAATATTTATTTCGGAGTTTCGGTGTTTTCTATGTATAATACGTATTACTATGTATTTACAAAAATTGTACATGTAGGTAGTAGATGATTGTTGTAGTAGTTATATTTATATCAGTTATCTAGTATCCACAGTATAAGCTCTGCTTAGTTTGGGATTGCTGGCATTGTATGTTAAATTTTCGAAAGTAATATATTTATAATGTAATACATCTGTATTACATTATAAATATAAAATGCAAGTGGTTTTTCTACTGAGTTTTCCAAACATTTTCGGTCAATTGTAAACCGTTGTCTTTACAAAGTCTTTGCGGTAAAATATCTCTCTTTTGAAGCTCATTCCTTTAACTTATATATTTTATTTAAATTCAACAAAAATAATTAATACATTTATGAATTCATTTTCAGAAATATAATTGGTACTAAAACAAACGTTCTTATAATGCCTAACAATAAAAGTCACTTGATAGTAATATTGATATACTCTTGTGTATAAAAGTAAGTGCTAATAGAAAATTTTAGAAGCGTACCTTATTTTTATAATATCATTGAGCGTCCCTAAAATGTTATATAGCGCTTATAAACTATTCCCTTATCAGTAATAAAGGCTGTCTGTTCTGTTTAAAATTATTAATCATCCACTGCAAGCTATTCGACCTGACGACCTTTTACAATTGTCTGTCAGCGCTTTAACCTTCGCTTTGAAATATACGAATGAATGTCTCTGACATTAACGTAGATAATATTTTCATTACGCGAATGGCTGGCCGCTATTAAAAAGGTTTGAATGCAAAACATTAACAATTAAGTTATTTCTGTCTTGGGAAATGTGAGAAAATTGATTTTTATCTCACGGAATGACCATGTTCTTTAGGAAAAAGTAATTAGGAAAGTTGGGTATAGCAAATGCTTATGAGCAATGATAAGACCTGATACAGGTGTACTTGATAAGTTTGTAGTTCAAAACAATACAACAACATAACACAACACAGTCGTTGCATTGTTAAATGTTTTCCAAGATCTGTTATTTGATGGTAATTCTTTTCTACATAAAACTAATCTTAATGGTTATATCTTTCTTCACTTGTATCCAAAAGATCCTGCAACATCAGTAGTGACTTTTTCTTTTTAAATCCTATTTTTTTTTCCATTCCACTTTTGATGAAGAATCTATGAGGAATTAATATAAAACACCTTGTATAAGACAGATTAGACATCGTCTTATCTGTAGGGTATTTCTTACTAAACGTAGACCTAACTAACATTTAAGAAAACCGATTGGAAATTCAGCGTGGACCTGTTATCCTTATAAGGTCATGTCGTCATGAATGTCCCATTACGTTGTGTTTTCATTGTATTTATTTTTTATTGTTAATTTAGAGTTAAATGACTCTTTTGCTTACCTAGAATTCCATGGTAATATATGCACTTACAAAAAGATTCTAATGTTGTTCATTTGCCAAGCAGAATTGACTTCTACAAGCATTTAAAAATTTAGAGGACACTACTAAACCCTAATATTATGATCTTTACAAAGTACCAAATGACCAATTGTTTACATTCTTATATCATATAGAAGATAATCCATAAGTAGGTAAGCTAAATCTGATAAGACGGAATGTTGAAATTTTGTCTACAATGAGATTGATGTCATCTTGAGTCCAGTTTTAGATTTTTTTCGTTTTCAATACAAGGATTATACGAATGGAATGGACTTACATAGTGAAATAATACATATTATATGTTCATCTATGTATATATATATATTAAACACTAGCTGACCCACGCTACCTTGTTTACGTCTCCTATTACCTGTAGCGTAATAATTCTCCCACGTTTGTGTAACATTATTCATTGGTGCTCCGCTCCTATTGGACTTAGCGTGATGATATATAGCCTACAGTTTCTGTCGATGATTGGGCTATCAATCATTGAAATAATTTTTCAATTCAAATCGAACTCGTAGTTCCTGAGATTAACCCGTTCAAGCAAACAAACATATAAACTCTTCAGCCTAATATATTAGTATAGATGTATGAAATGCACATTTTGTAAACTGTAACTTGCTACTACTCTGCAAGGAACTGAAATGGGAAAATTGGGGTTATATACTTAGCTTATAATATAAGAGAATAGAGGCGTTAGCGACTTTTTAGCTAGTTAGCGAAGTTGCAAGCGTTTTTCTTTCTGCGATCGACAGCGCCTAAATTCTCATGTGTCACTGGCTAATCTTAGACAAAGTATTAGCCAATGACACACGAAAATTTACTACTATTTTATTTAGCCCGCCTGACTTAGCGTTAAGATGAGGACATTTCCATACATTTGTTTTCTAAAAACGTTTACGTCTGTAGAATGTTAACTTGAACTGTATGCTGATGCTGTATAACTATCGAAGAAGAAATAACATCTACCAGAGTATAACGATAAGGTTTACACGTTTAAACTTTACATTTAACCTTAAACAACGTGCTGTGGGAAGTTCTTTGAGAAACATTAATGTCATATACATAGAATATAAGCGATACCGGTTTCATAATTTTGGTTATTTTTGGAGATTCCCAAATAGTATTTAGCGTGGTTGATGGCCCTACATCAAAAAATTATTTATAATAGCCATATTATTTACCTCTACCACCAATGTAGACAACTCAGCGTGACCACGACCGCTCTGGTAAGAGCGACACGAGTGAGAGGAGGTTGATATTGTTGATTAAACATTGTATCTCTTGACCGGTTCATAATAGCTAAAGAAATATTAATCCTTAGAACCACCAAAAGTTTATTTTTCCATACAGATTAATACTTTCTTTTGTATTTATAGGTACACTAGCTGACCCACGCAACCTCTTGTTGCGTCTCCTATTGCCCGTAGAGTAATCGTTTTCCCGCGTTTTTGGAACATTCTTCATTGGTGCTCTGCTTCTATTGGTCTTAATGCGATGATATATAAACTATAGCCTTCCTCGATAAATGTACTATCCAACATTGAAAGAATTTTTCAAATCGGGCCTGCGGTTTCTGAGATTAACGAATTTAAACAAACTCTTCAGCTTTATAAAATTAGTATAGATTAGTATAGATAGAAATAACTCTTTGTTTATACTCAATTTGACAGAATTTCGAGAAAGTACATTAGGCATTTCTATTGAGAGTCAGCTACCTATGGACGTATCAGTACAGCATAATCTAGAAAATTTTACAAAATTTCGATAACGAGCCAAACCATACCGAAAGCAAGTCAAATAAATATAAATTATACGAAAACATGCTGTTACCCTAAACCATTTCAATAAAGACATTGTCAAAGTGGGTGAAGGCGTGAGAAGTTCGGAATATGGTCGTTGTGAGCGAAAGCTTCTACTTATCCATAACGACTGTCATCTAATGCTTATGATTCGTACTACCATCATATCAGAAATAACGAGTTCTTACTGCGTTTTACATCTTGGGCGAGGCGAGAAAATTAGTTCTTTATTTGACATAGTGTTCCTAATCATATTGTGATAAGAGAGTGTCAAATAATTATTTATTTGCAATCGTAAACTTATTTCACTTTTATTATACGGTGGTGGAATTTATTTCACGGGTATTTTCAGACTACCGTATATTGGAGCAGAAATTGACTTGAATGTGACTTAGTACACTAGGTTTGAGTGGAAAAGATATGTAGTCGTTACTTTGTACACGGGTCATTTGGATTTTTAATTTTTTAACTTTAAAACGTTCCCTTGACTACGACAAACATTTCAAAACCAAAATCAGCTAAAAAAGCCCAGCCGTTCTCAAGTTTTAGCGAGATATGCGTATACTTGTACAGTATACATGCATACTTAAATATTCAAACATAAGTAAATATTGAGATAATCTATTTTATACAAATAAGTAAAGTTGTTGTCTGTTTGTAATATTAAAATAGCCACTTTTTAATAAATGCAAAATATGTATGTATACACGATACATGTACCAAATTTTTTGTTTTTCAATTTTTGTCTGTCTGTCTAACTGTCTGTCTGTTTGTTCTGGGTTATCCCTGGAACGACTGGACCGATTTTGACAGGTCTTTCACTGACAGATAGCTGTTTGTCCAAGGAGTAACTTAGGATACTTTTTTAGGCTAGCTTTGTCCCACGGTACTACAATAACAGCGGGTAACACCGCGGGGTTCAGCTAGGAATATTATTCCTATTGCCTTATTCATATCATAGGTATCGTAAAAATCGACTATGAGATCAAATTCTGCAGGATAGTCTCTCCAGTGCGGTATAGTAGGCGGATAGTAAGGTCAAAAACACGATTAAAGTCTGTTAAATATGACGATTTCAAACAAACTGTGACACGACTATGACCTCTATGACACATATGCACACACACTTACAAATATCATTAATTTCATTGTTCTTATAATTCTCTGCCCACCATTCTATTCTCCTCTGTATGACCTATTGCCTAATATGCCGTTTCTGTCGTGTAATGTCAAGGAAAAGCCGTGATAGGATACCGTGGTATTTTATGCCATTGTTCGTGAACGTTATATTTTTAAGTGTGTTTAATGTCTTTGGAATTAGATTATCTTTTATGTGAGTGAAGAACAAGTTGCAGAAACATTCTTATGGAATAACTTAGAAAACGTAAATTATTTTCCTCCAATAATAACATAACTTTGAGTTCTTTTCACCGATTGCGATTGAAAGGTTACCGGAAAACTATTCTCCTCCAACCCTTTAGAGAATACTAGCAGACCCACGCAACCTCGTTTGCGTCTCCTATTGCCCGTCGCCTGATAATTTTCCCCCGTTTTTGAAACTTTTTTCATTGGTGCTCCCCTCCTATTGGTCTTAGCGTGATGATATATAGCCTATAGCCTTCCTCAATTGAAAAAAAGATTTTTTCAAATCAGACCAGTAGTTCCTGAGATTAGCGTGTTCAAACAAACAAACAAACTCTTCAGCTTTATATGTTAGTACAGATTAAGTATTACAAATAGATAAAAATGTAGAAGAAAAGTAATGTAACCTGCCAGGCCTAAGCCCAGCAGTAGACGTCCTTTAACTGAGATGGCGATGAAAAAAATAAATAAAGCTATTTAAAAACCATGTAGAACGATGCTTAGTGACAAAGTGAACCAAGGTGCTAGCGCTTTTGCGGTCAGGCCGCCGTTAGAAGGGGTTTTTAAGTCGTAAAAAAATTAATACTTAGAGGCGAATATTTTTCTTTAAGACACTCCCTGAATTAGTGATACATTCTGTATAAAGTCTCCCAAGAGGCTTTTTCTGTGAGGCCGTGGTATCAATCCGATCGAGCCGGCCCATTTATGCCGAAGCGTGGCTCTCCAACGGGTGCTGGCTCTTACATAATTTGTTGTACCCTGTGGAATTTGCACTTACAACATGTAGTGCACTACGCCATACGTGCAGTCAACTTAGTCTGTTACTGTATAAGATATCCTCACTTGACAGATTTAAACACTTTCTTTTGATCACAATCAACTCAATACTTAAAACGTATCTATACAAAAATCTATGAACACATTTCGCGTAACAATTTGCAAGTCATGTTATTTTATACACATCGCAAGTTCATCGTATTCTAAAATACCTTCAGTAATATAACCAAGTAACGGGAATTAGTCACAGATTATAATATACATATAACCGTTATAATATCTATTATTGTTTGTTACAAGAAAACCCATGCCACACATAGTTTCAGTAGCGATCATTGTCCTTTTAGGAAAACAGTTTTAATGTATGTCTGAAAAGTGGTGAGTATATAATTTATTGAGATGAGGATAATTCTGGCGACATGTTATAATATCTATAGGGAACCTGGTATACTGAGTTTGATATAAAGGTATTATCTATTAGAATATAATACTTATTATTATCTAAGTAAGGAAAGGAAGGTCGCTGTCATATTTTTGCAATGTAATGTAGAAAATTCATGCAATACTAACAGTACTATTCCCTTATGCACCGAAAGACTGCAATAGGTTGAGTTAGATTAGCGATAAGGCCAAAAACTGTTTCAAAGTCATACTCCTTCTTAAATTATTACTACAAATTAACAAAACATTACAACACTTACATTAAACTGAACATAATTATGACGACATTATACGACTGCAAGAATTCAATTGTATTTAAGAAGCAAAAATATTGATAAACCATTTATGCTTAGAGTATTTCTGCTAAGGCTTTAAGCAGGACAGTCAAAGTCTCAAGTTAAAGGTAATTTACCGATGTCAATGCCACTACAAAACCCATCAGAGCGTATACATTCGTTATACATTATTTTTTATCACAATTTGGTGAGGTTAAGAACATGGTTTTTTAAATTGTGTTTTTACATATCTATCCATTGAAACAAGGTCAACTTCATGGTTAAGTGGCTAAGTAAGAGTCAACCACTTGAATTTAAAATACTTTACTTCTATTTCTGAATAATATATGAAAATGTATCTTGCTGTTACAACTATAATTATTCGGTAGAATGTCTACTGCTCACTGAAGGCGTAACACCGTCAGTCCCGGTTGCCATGCGAATTTCGTCGGCAATCATTAAGAGTAATTAGAGCTCCAATAAGTTTGACAATGGTCTATATATGTATAGAATTTTGATGTCTCTTAGTATTTGGGATGTGAATGTCTTCTGGCAAATGCTCCCCTGTCGTAGTAAACTAAAAACCGTTTCCAAAATAGTTTGAAAAAAACTCAGACGATCATAATGATATTAGGTATATTTAAAACTAGCTGAACCCCGCGGTGTTACCCGCGGCTATTGTACCGCGAATAACACCGCTCTACAAAGTTAGTCTAAAAAAAGTAGCCTAAGTTACTCCCCGGATCATCAGCTACCTGCCAGTGAAAGTCCCGTCAAAATCCGTCTGGCCGTTCCAGAGATTACCCGAAACAAACAGACAGACAGATAGACAGACAGACAGACAAAACATTTTTTAACAACTTTTTTGGTATATGTACCTTGTATACATACACATATGAATTTAGTAAAAAGCGGTTATTTTAATATTACAAACAGACACTCCAATTTTATTTATTTGTATGTAGTATGTATAGATGGATATTATGCATAATGATTTTATTCTCATTAATTTCAATATTATTTCCAGTTCAAGGATGTCACCTGCAGCGTCGTTTGCGGAACGATGGGCCCGTGACAACCTTACCAGAGAGGCTGCTCCGGATGAGCTCTTGGTCCTCAATCTTTTTCCTATCACTTGTGAAGGAAATGAGGTTGAAGCAGCGAAAAGAGCAAGGCGATATTATAAAGCTAGAGGTCCAGGTGGATTGACACAACTTTGGCATAAAAGGCATCCAGATGACGATGACATTTTGTCCAGTTGTCAAGATGTGTAAGTAGCCTTTTATATTCTGCATAGTGAATACTTGATGGATATTTTAATGAAGTCCAAAGAACCACCAATGAAAGACCATAATTTACAATTATTTGGTTAATAAAAGTTGTTACAATATTTTTATAATTATTTAGCTTTAGATTTCGGATTGCTCTCAATATATACGTTCCTCTCTTAAAAAAAATTACCTAAATGAGAACTGAATAACTAAATTCACTAATAGAACATTATGTTTGTTTAAAAAATAGTGTAGGTAGTAAACATACTTTAGATTAGATTACGCAACCCTAAAATACTCGATCTATTGTCTGTATTCTGTTATTCATCTGTATGTGCAATATCCCATCTGCTTCTCTTTCTTTTCCATTCATATATTTCTAATTATCACCCCCCCTTCCCCTTACCCTGACAACCCGTAACGTCCCACTCTTGGGCTCGGGCCTACTCTCAGGAGAGGGTTAAGGCCATACGTCCCCACGCTGGCCAAGTGCGGGTTGGGGACGTGCAAGACAACATTGTGGCTACGTAATCTTGCCGTTGGTTGTTTTTAAGTCGCCCAAAGGCCTCCTACTAAGCGTCACGACTGTTATCCTACGATAATCACAGATCATATTTCTAATTACAAGATAGATACATAACAGATTACAAAATTTATAATATGTTTTCAGATACATAGTACCTTTACGATGTCGCAGCGCGGGTGGCAGACGACTAACAATACTACGACTACCAACTCCTACAGCCCAAGATAGATCATTATCTGCCAAAGCTTTACTAGCTAGATGGCTCATGATATTAGACATCAGGTAAAAATTGCCAAAGTTACAAAACCCTTCTAAATTTATTCAGTTTCAACACCTGTTGTAAATTCTTTCAAAACATGTGTTACACCCATTTAGCATGAACTACAAGTACTCATTAGTACGTAAATTACAAGGTTTGTAATATATTATATCCGTATTTGGTAACTACGCATATTATCTTCTTGTTGAAATAATCATTTTCATGAATATATATTTGCCGCTCCAAGAAATAACGAACTTAGTACAACAAGACACGTTATTATTTTGAACACTGAAATTAAATGGTTGAAGACTGAATTGAAATAATATTCCGTTGAAGATCAAATAACAACTGAGTAAATAAAACAGATATCGGTCTATAATGAGATTCGGAGAACAAAGTGTTTTTAATACATACTATAAAACCTTTTGGGCATATATAATTATGTTACATTCATTAGGAAATAATCCTTCAAAATTCATTGCACCTTCAACTACTACTGTCTCTCCGAAATATTTTGATCAATGCTAAAGTTGCCTGGGAGAGCTTAATTTTGGCAATATGACCACCGTTTGTACATTATTTATTTGACATTGATCTATTCTCTTGTAACTCTGTAATATAGTGTAGGCCAATGTAGGCATATTTGAAAGCTTTTTAGTCTATCTTTCTCTGTTTCAGACTACGGGAAGATCCAACTCCTGGAGAAGAAGTAATATTTATAGATGTAGCTGATCTGCAACCAGCACATATAAAACATCACTTCAGAGGATCTTACTGGAAAGATTTTGTCTGGTGTATGAAGGTATTGTCATCTATACAAATAAATAAAATTGGAGTGTCTGTTTGTAATATTAAAATAACCGCTTTTTACTTAATGCATATGTATGTATACACGATACATATACCAAAAATGTAGTTAAAAAAATTTTTGTCTGTCTGTCTGTCTGTCTGTCTGTCTGTTTGTTCCGGGTAATCTCTGGAACGGCTGGACGGATTTTGACGGGACTTTCACTGGCAGGTAGCTGATGATCCGGGGAGTAACTGAGGCTACTTTTTTTAGACTAACTTTGTCCCGCGGCGTTACTCGCGGTATAACATTAACCGCGGGTAACACCGCGGGGTTCAGCTAGTATTATTATAAAACTTATACCACATCGAACAACACTATTTCTAAGAAAATACCTATGTTCATCAGTAGACTATTTAAGCCTTGTTGTTGATGATGATGTCACAACCTCGGGTCAAATGCTATTAAGGCTTTTGAGAGTTAAATATTTCACCATGTATTAATTTTAGAAAAAAAATTATTTATACACATATAATATGACCTGTTCTGACTCATTTATCAAATGCAGAGCCTAAGCCGGTGGAACTATAAAGTTGAAGTCGATGATTTTTCTCCCGCAAGGGGATAAAGCAAGGGATGAATATTTGTTTGGAATGTCGTCGTTTTCAAAGATCTAAATTTAGCTTGATATACTATAGTATAATTTTCCAATGCCATGCTAGCTTTCGTTGCATTTTTTATTTAAATGAATTTCGGCTTCTACTTCTCAGGTCGCCTATCCACTCCGCATCACAGAAGTCCATGTTATCAACACACAACGTTTGAAAACTATGTCTCTACTCCTTCTACATCTAGGCCTGTATCCTTGGAGACCTAAAGTGATACAGATTCATAGCCATGTCAATAATATAGAAGATGCATTAGGAGCTGATCAGTTTCCTGTTGAGAATCTGCCGTATGAATACGGCGGTAAGGCTGGAGCAATGAAAGATCTCAACGGTATGTATTGTACTCCACTATACTATATATAATTATAAGGTAAGGTAGGGTGCTTGTTTACATCTTATGAGGTCACTGTAGTATTTAATATTCCAAATGGTATTGTCCTTGACAGTGGAATCATTGCAAGGGAGTGATTTAAATCGACTTCTATAAAGGATGAGATTCCCAATACGACTGTAGTTTTTGTACTGTTTGTTGCCTCAGAACTTTCCACTGCGTGAACTGATTGTGATATTTTTTTTATTATATATTATACTAGCGGAACCCCGCAGTACAACAACGACCGCGGGTAATGCTGTGGGGCAAAGCTAGTTGGAAAAAAAACCTAAGTTACTCCCCATATCATCAGCTATCGGCAGTGAAACTTCCGTCCAAATCGGTAAAGCCATTCCAAAGATTAGACGGAGCAAACAGACAGACAAACGGACAGAGAGACAGACAGACAGACAAAAATTTATATTTTGGCACATGTACCGTGTGTATTTATATATGGATTTATTAAAAAGCGGTTATTTTAATATTACAAACAGACACTCCAATTTTATTTATTTATATGTATCTTAGTGTATACGACGCCGCGGTCAGTACCTAGATGAGTGACCGCTAGTGGCAAGTTACCATAAGCATTTCCGTGATTCGGAGGCCACGTTAAACAGTCGGTCCCAGTTGTTATCGTAGGACAAAATTCGTGAAGCTTAGTTGGAGGCCTTTGGGCGGCTTAAAAACATCCAACGGTAAGATTAAGTAGCGAAAACGTTGTCTTGCCCATCCCCAACCCGAACTTGGCCAGCGTGGGGACGTATGGCCTTACCCCTCTCCTGAGAGGAGACCCGAGCCCAGCAGTGGGACGTTATGAGTTGTTGATGATGATGATGATGATGAATATACAGAAAGCATGAATGATTTTACCATTCCTTACAATTACGCCCATAAAAGTTAGAAATAACAATTCAGTACCATGTTCGAAAGTTTGATACAGAATAGTTTAAAAGAGAGCCTGTAATAAAATAGACTGCAATAAAACCCGCAGCGCCTCTAGTAGATCGAAAAAGTTTTAATTTTGTGTTATAGTGGTTTATAACAGGCTGTTACCGGTATATGTACAGCTAGCTTTTACTCGAGACTTTGTACGAGAACTTAGTCTAACAGTAAATTTTAATTTGTGTGTAATGCTTTCACTTGAACTTGAACATATATAGCTACGATAATTAAAAATTAGGTTACCGAAATGATTAAACATAAATGAATTTAACAATAATATATATAATAGTTAAATTTATGTCTAACCTTTTGGACTTATGTAAGATAAATATTGTTGTAAATGAAATAAGTTTTATTTATTAAATCTCTGCAGTAAAAGCTTTCTCACGTGTGCATTTCAATCCTACTTCCTACTTATATTATAAATGCGAAAGTTTGGAAGGATGGATGGATGTTTGTAGCTCTTTCACGCAAAAACTACTGAACGGATTTGGATGAAACTTTACAGTAATATAGCTTATACATCAGCATAACACATAGGCTACTATTTGCCGCGATAACCGACATGTACGCAGGCGGAGCCGCGGGCAACAACTAGTATCTTATAAAAGGGCTCTATAAGTAGTCAATAATTAACTTTCGCATGTTGTGTTTATATTTACAAACGTATATCCTTCGTTTGTAAATATGAACACAACCTTCAATCCTAAAGGATATACGTTTCTAAATATAAACACAACTTGCAAAAGTTAGTAATTGACTACTTATAGAAACCTTTTAAAAGGTATTCTTAGTATAGAATGTTATACGTTTGATGACTTTATAACTTGGGTGATATTTGATTGCCTCGGTGTCGCAGCGGTAGCAAAAGCTCCTGCTGTGCTTGTGGGTTTGGGTTCGATTCCCGTGTTTTACCAAATGTTTGTATGATCTGCAAATATTTGTTTTGGAGTTTAGGTGTTTTTTATGTATTTATAAAAAAGTATGTATAAATTTATATCAGTTGTCTAATACCCATAATGCAAGCTCTGCTTAGATTTGGACTAGGTGGCGTTGTGTGTTGGATGTACTGCTAGTTTTTAATCTAGACTTTGTACGAGAACTTAGTCTAACAGTAAATTTTTAATTTTTGTGTAACGATTTCACTTGAACTCGAACAGATACAGCTACTATAATAAAATATTTCATAAATATTTCATGGCCATCACAGTGCACTTGTAAATTCTTAATACGAGCTTGTCACATCTTTTCTGGAGAACGGATTTCAACATTTTAGAACTGTCCACTAACAAAATGGCATTCCACAAAGAACATCATCCACTTAATTTATACAAAAAATAAAAATGCCTTTTCCCTGTACCTAATTGTTATTTATCTTTTATATAAATAATGTTCTAACTTGAAACTTATATTTGAATCAATAGAATGTTTCAAACATTAATCTTTAAAGTTAGATTATTTTACTTTTAATCGTCGGCTTTCCGGAAAACTTTAAAGCCTTTTCTTTAAATAATGGCTTAGTCAAAGGGCAAACTGTTTAAATAAATTTTGGAGGAGAATTCTTTTGCAGAAGTTAGACAAAGTTACTGTAAAGTATTGTTTTAAAGTACCGTACGTGTATTTATTGAAATAAAGAGGTCTCTAGAATAAAACATACGTTTAGTCCGTTTTTTTTTATTTAATCTTTTTCTATCTCTATCACACTTTACATCACGCTAATATATAAAGGCGAAAGTTTGGGAGTGTGTATGTTTGTTACTTCTTCACGCAAAAACTACTAAACGGATTTGTATGAAACTTTACAGTGATATAGCTTATACATCAGAATAACACATGGGCTACTATTTGCCGCGATAATCGATATACACGCGGGCGGAGCCGCGGGCAACAGCTAGTCTTTTAGAATTGTGAGATGTGCAATTTGTACCCTAAAAGTGTAGAATATACCTATGAACAAATCTGTATAAGTTTTTAATGTAGTGGTATACAATGAAGTTTAACACTTTATGAACTCTTAAAATTATGAACTGCGCCAACATTTAAAGCGCATAATAACAACTAGACTTGAGTATTATTTTGAACATAAACTAATTACAAAGTTTTAATTAGATAACAGTGTCAGAAAGAAATTATAGCTAATAGCCCGAGATAATATGATACTCCTCAAACTCATTGTTAATTAAAGACACATTTATATTATTAACCGTATTTTTATTTGTTATGTACTTAAATTTGTTTCAGATGAATGGACAAAGAAACTACTGTCAAATACAAAATGGCTTCAAACAGAAGAACGAATGTTCTACAACACAGATCTAAAACCAGAAACCCGAACGCGCACAAGACATCGTAGTGCTGTTCGTGGACTGCGGGGCACTATTGCATCTTACAACGTGGTCACACGGACACATTCTTGTCGTTCACTACATAGGCATGAAGATTTAGATGACGGCTTACATGGTGCTTACAGAACATTAAAAATGACTGGTGATAAGTTTTATAAATAGATTTTAAATGATCATAATTGTTTATGTACCTGTTAGACCATAGAAGGCACATTCATGACTGCTTGATTCCAGACAAAGCAGAGCTTAAACTATAGTAACTAGGCTGCTGATAAATATACTTATATATCTATACTAATATTATAAAGCTGAAGAGTTTGTTTGTTTGTTTGAACGCGCTGATCTCAGGAACTACTGGTACCGATTTGAAAAATTATTTCAGTGTTAGATAGCCCATTTATCGAGGAAGGCTATAAGCTATATATCATCACGCTCAGATCTACAGGAGCGGAGCACCAATGAAGAATGTTACAAAAACGGGGAAAATTATCACGCTACGGGCAATAGGAGATGCAAACGAGGTTGCGTGGATCGGCTAGTTACTAAATATATATTTAAGGAAATGACAGCTAGCAATGGAACAAAAAATCGTCCCTATTATGCAGTTATTTGCGATGGATTAGAATTGAAGTCAGAACGCTCAGACTCAACAATCACGATCACTAATCTCTAGAATAAGAGCCCTTTTATTGTATAATAAAATCATCAATACTCTATGAAATATTGTGTCTCATTCTAATGATTAAAGTTCCTAATACTTTTATTTGGAACTAGCTGTGCCCGCTACTTCTTACACGTGACATTGGATCTTCTAATTATTATTTAATTTTTTACCGTTCAAACCTTCCCTGAACTACGACAAATACTTCCAACTACAAAAACCAAAATCAGCTAAATCAGTCCAGCCATTCTCGAGTTTTAGTGAGACAAACGATCAGCAGAGAAAATCTTAAGTAAACTATCCTACTAATATTATTAATGCGAAAGTTTGTAAGGATGGATGGATGTTTGTTATTCTTTCACGCAAAAACTACTGAACGGATTTGGATGAAACTTTACAGTAATGTAATATAGCTTATACATTAGAATAACACATAGGCTACTATTTGCCGCGATAACCGACATATACGCGGGCGGAGCCGCGGGCAACAACTAGTAATTTTATAATAAAAACTAAACTATTGGGTTTTTGTTTAATTTTATGTACATCATCAATTATCAACAGTCTTTAAGTCAGTGGACTGCCTCTGCTGGACATACGCATCTCCTTAATAAGTGGTCATTAGTCTGCTACACCACTCTGGCCAAAAGGCTTGGTTTAGGAATAGTTTCAAGTTGTGTCAAGCAAAGAGAAGGAATTATCTTAGCAGTGATATCATCTTGAGTAATTTGCTCCCTTAATCCCTTTTTATGACATATCACCGATTTCAATAAAGTTTGGCATGAAAATACTTTGGTCCTTGATAAAGGACATAGGCTACTCTTTACCGCGTTATAAGATAACAGAAAACCTTGTATAATATAAGTCTATGATACAATAAAGTATCTTATTAAAATATTTTTTCAAATTAAATTCAAAATCTAATGTTAAAATTTTCATTCTACCGTTTTGCTCATTTAATGTATAACGGGAGAAGTATGTTAGAAATATTTGTTACAAAAAAATGATTGTAAATGACTTTTAGTACAACTGCTACGCAAGTAAAGCGAAAACAGCACTCTCCGTAATGTCGTTGTGAGGTTCTTAGCCTGAGCTTCGTGTGTCGTAGTGTTTACTATAAAGTGCTAGTAAAAAACTAACCAAAACTAGCACTTCGGGTTATTTTTTTACACTTACAACAAAGTGCTAAATAAAACTAAAGTGTTTACCTCACACATCCCATAATTGTCTCCTAACAAAAGCTGTTAATTACTTTATTTGAAAAATAAATACCCAATTTGTGTTTCATTTAGTCTCTAGGGTGTTTTTAAAAGTAATAAATATTTATAGGGTTAAGTAATATTAACTATTTGATAGCACCTGTATGACTGAGCTTTGCTCGTTTTTTGGTCAATTTTCTATAAATAAAGCCTTGCTAGATCACTTACTACTTTTTAAAATTATCGTAAAAAAGTACTTACATGAATTTAGTTATCAGAATATCATAAAACTTCAGATATACGTTTTTCGTGGCTATTATAATAAGAGACATGGAAAGCTCTTCATTTATAAAATACAAGAACAGATCCCTAGGACACCTAATCTTATCCACACATTGTTATTTATGCGATTGAAGTTATTAGCATAAGCTAACTGAGAATAAGTAAAGACATAACAGTAAAAGCAGCATTTTATTATTGTGCATTTTTGGTTTTATCGCTACACATAGATCAAGAACAAAAACATGATAGTGCACTTAATAGAAATGTGAAATTGACTCGAAGCTAGTAACACGTACTTAAAACAAGAGGAAAAATAAAAAATAACGTAACGCTATGAAGAAATAACAAGGAAAGAGCAAGAGATATCTCATACGTATTTTTCTTTGTCGTTTTCGAGTTTCGAGTTTATATGAACATTCGTTTGAACGTACGGAAAAGCTAAAACTTTTGAGACTGTTATTCTATTGTTATAAAATATCTTTCGCTTGAATATTAATTATTACCTGTTGTCGGCAGATGCATTATAAATCTGTAGCATTTCGCAATGCTATTTTTTAAATTTCTCTCATCAAAAATTTAGTCATTTAATATACTACCTAATATATTTTTAAATACTAAGGGCCAGTTACTGTTAAACTACTATCAACTTATCTGTTAAAAATACAGACTTCGGTTTCACAAGTCTTATGGTCCGTACTCACGGACTGACTCGCACCACTCGCGGTTACACGCTTGAGTCAAGCTCGACGGCTCGCTTCGAGAAGGTGCGAAAGAAATTACTTTCATTTAACGCCTTCGAGCCGGCTCGATGTGAGCCTTTGAGATGTGAATTTTGCGGTGGACACGTAAATTTTTACTCGTTTTGGAGTAAAACGATCGAGTAATACTGTATTTGAGTACGGACCATAGATAGAGGCATATGTATATTTTTTTTTTTTTTTTTTTTTGGGACTAATCCCACCCACACGCCCACCGCTGTAACTCCTGTACACCAGGATCAACAGCAGTGACCCACGAACACACCGAGTTATGACACTCGGGAAGTCCCAGGAAAAAATATTAACTGTCTTGGAACCCGCAACGAAATTAATCAGAAGAAAAACAGGAGGAGTTGGAAATATGATAAGTCCACTTCCCTCCTTAGCAAAGCGGGAAACAAAATGAAGTCAAAATAGGCAGACACCTTTTTTTAAACCGGGAAGCACCACGGATAAACTATTAGGGATCCTAAGTGAGCTATATTTGATTACTATAGTATGTATGGCAGAATCGCCTAAACGCACGGAAATTCACCGCAGTTGACACAAGATCCCCATAGTATACCGCCCCAGATGTCATTTGTAAGCTATTTAGCATTGTGTTACGTTCATTGTACCAAAGACTACACTCCCAGAGAACATGATGAGCCGACTGTTCACAGCTAGTATCGGGTGTTGAGCATTGACACAATGGTGAATCGACTAATTTAAATGAGTGTAGTTTGCTCTTAAAGTTACCGTGGCCCGTAAGAAATTGAGCGACACAGTGATCTACCTCGAGCCATGTCCTCGACATCCGTTCGCGAACAGATGGAAAGAACTGGTAGAGGTGGCGCCCCTTAGATGATTCGTCCCATCGTTGTTGCCATTCATCCATTAGGTCGTCATAGACATTGGATTGCTGTTGAAACAATCTTATGATTTTATCGCGGTCTCGTACGCCCAAAAAATCGCATTCCATGTTTTGTTTTGTAGAATAGTACATGGCTGCACGTCTTTGCACCTCGAGATCGACCGGAAGAACACCCGCCAACACCGGTAAAGCCTCAGTACTAACCGTCCTATATGCTTTGCATAAGAAGATTAATGCAAGTCGTTGGCCTTGTAGCAGTTTGCGACGGACAGCACCTACAGTCGCTCTATCGGCCCATACGGGAGCACCATAGCAAACAGCACCCAAATAAGTAGCTCCATATATGATTTTTAATGTATTAAATGAAAGACCCCATGTGGCAGTTGATATTCTCGTCAGAGCAAAGAAACTTTTTTTAGACTTTTCATTAACTGTTCTAATATGTTCGATAAATGAAAAATTTCTTTCTAAAACTAATCCCAAATAGCAAACCGAGGTTTTATTTTTAACAGTAACATTTTGAAATTTAATACACGGCGGTGATTTGAGGTTACCTTTCAGAAGTAGCTGGAAGGTTTTGTTTGGTGCAAAAGTCAAACGATTACGTACACCCCATAGAGACACTAAGTTCAAACATCTATTAGCCAGACTCTCAAGCCCCGCTCTAGTATCAGATTCCACCAGTAATAAACCGTCGTCCGCATACGCGTTTAGAGTACATCCGGGTGGTATAGGTATTGTAAGAAAATCGTCGAAGCCATATGTATATGTCAGATTTACGTATATTTATCAACAAATGTTATCTGTTAAGGATCGTTATATGGTAGATAACAATCTGAAACTTTAACATGAACCGGTGAAACTGGCCCTAAGTAATAAGTAGAATAGTATGGTTATAAATATAAACGGTGAGGACTACTTTTTGCCATATAATACTAGTTTTATATCCACCTCCAACATAATCCATAAAACCTACGTTGTAAAGATACTCGGGATCACTTCGGGATTCAGGGATCGGAAGAAAACCCAGCCCTGTAGTCAGAATAATTTATAAATAAATTAATGGAAAGAAATAAATTGGGATGTACATATCTCGATTTCAGTTTCAAGAGCAGAATCCAGGTATTATAAATGTGCGTTGGAGAAATATTATAGATTGTAAGCCTAAAAATACCTGGTAAAATATTTTACTGCTTCATTACATTATTTATTTTTTTTAAACTTTAACATAAATAATAAAAAATATAAAATTGTACTATCCGACTATTTAAGTAAATTAAATTATGCAGACACAGAAAACATTTTGGAAACATTGAAGTAGTCTTTTGCAACAATTTTATATGTTAATACTAAGTATTTAGTAATATTTAATAATTTTGTATTTTGTAACTTTTATATTATATCATTTCCTAATAATAAAAATAAATATTAGCAACCACTTTACAAATTTTAAGTCAAGTGTTGGCCTGAAACACAGGTTTACCCTAGCTCAGGCAGGCATTGTTTAAAGTATCTGTTCTAAATTTAAATATTTTATGTAAAAGTGTAACATTAACTATCCTGACCTTAGTTTTTTACACGAGTGTAATTTAGTCTAAGAATTACGAAATAACTAATTTTTAAATTAAATGTACTACACTGTAACAAATGTATTGGTCGAATCAAATAAAAAAATATTATTAATATTATTAAATATTATTAAAAAAATATTATTAATATTATTTTTAATCTGTACGACTATAACAAGAATTCTGTTAAGTTAAAAATTAATTTACATTTTCTTCTCATTTAAGTCAACGGTCTGTCATCAGGCGTTTTTTTTTTAATTTTTGTATACCTTACTAATACAAACTCAAACCCCTTGTTCAAAAACTCTAAACATATAAAATATTTTCTAACCGTCGAGGTCTGCAAATTGGTGATTTGGTACCACTTGAATGACTCCAAATTTAACATACCCACCTCCTCCTCCACCAATGACATTATGCGTTTTGTATAAAAAAAAATTAACGCATTTCCACGGTCACTATTTCAATAAAAATAACTTTAAACAATTTCAAAACATAACGGAGCTGTACTCTGAATAGTTTTGCGTCTTGTCACCGCAAACCAGGCATTAGGTTGTCAAAGTGAGGTCGTACTGTGAAAAATAAAACGAAGTTGCCGCTATTTGCGAGCATACGTCCATTATGTTCGGTGAAAGGTGGTTTTATTCCAACGGTTCTAAGCACCCTGAAAGAGACGTGATATAAAACTTCTTGTTTTATATTTTAGGATTGGATTACTACGAATTTTACACCAATATGGTTGTCCCAAAAATATACACACTTTATTCTTATAGGTTCTAAAATACGGATAACACTTTTTAATAGTAAAATAATTCCTGTTCTGCCTTCATTTGACGCTAGTTACTCTGACGTCGCAGAAACAAATACGTAGCTAAAATCATATTTATTAAATCAATATAAAGCTTTGCCTCTATTATCTATTGGTGACCTTCTGCGGGATCTAGTGCCCTCCACTCTTCCTTGAACTACACGGCATTTTATGGATTGATCATTACGCAAAAAATTATGTCCAAATCCAAATCCACATGTCCAAGTCATATAAGAATGAGAGATTGTATTATTGAGAATAGATGCTGCTTGATACCGAGTCAAAGTATCAAGACGTTCGTGTGTAATTCAGTCCATGAAACTCCGAGCATTCTTCTCCAGCACCACATTTCTAGAGCGCCTATTTTATGTTTTCCACATCTCGCAGCCGCATCTCAAGTCAAAGTTTTAGCCGCATATAGAATTATGGGTAATTTAAGCGTCCTTACGAGCTTGATCCATATTTTCAGCATTTTGCCATCGTCGCTCTTGTGATGCCCATACGTCCCCATCTAATGGTATATCTATCAAATGCCAGTCGATTTATGTAAGCAACACTATCACAATTTTGCCAGTTAGTCGTTGAAATATAACTGTTTGGGGTAATGAGTGTTGATCTGACGCTAGACAAACGAGCTACAGTTTCTGCACTTTCTAATTTTACAGTACGCTTACCGACAAAAGTTATCGACTTTAAATATTTGAGAACTTCAAGTTTTATCCGTTACCTGGATATCCTTCAGTAGTGCTACCTTTTTTTTTAATATATTAATCGTATATTAAGAAGATATTAAACATTTTATTAATGCCCAAGTCTTTAAAATTTATGTGAGTAACTTAGTAACTATGTTCATTCATCTTACACCTATATCTTGGAATGTATGGGTAGCCTATGTTTTTCTTCAAGACTGAAAATATTTCTACGTCATACTTATTTAAAATTGGTGAAACGGTTTAGCAATAAAATCGTGTAAGCCAGGCAGGGTTGCTTTATCGTTTATAATACTGAGTAGAGTAGGGAGTTTTTGCAGCCCATCCAAAATCTCAAACTGTTTCGATTCGTCAAATTCTGAAATAAACTACGTAAACTCTTGAGTGCCCGGTTGAAGGCAAAATCCGCGCTCCCTTTTATCTAATGTTTTCAAATATTTGAAGTATCATTTCTTACCACGAAATCCAATTTTACTTGAGCTCACAGAGTTATAGCGGACTTAGAAAAAGTGAAATTAGATTGTATCTACAGTTGTAAGTAACCGAGTTAAATAAATCTTGGAACAGTTACTGAGTTTCAATTTTATCTATGAAATAGCAAATACATTTTTCCTCTACCGAACAAATTCAATAAACTTAAAGAAAAATAAACAAAAGCTTAGAATCAAAAACTCTTTTATGTCCTTGGAGCAACTGCTACGCCTCTCTGTTTCTGTGGCCTTGATAGGACACTCATGAGTCCCATTTCCTCCTTAATTAGAATAGTGGTTCTTTATATTGTTGCGTATGTATTATTGTTCTATAAAGAAATGTTAAACAGTACAGATGACTCTCATTTTTGCTTATATAAAATTTGAAAGACTCAAAGTTTTCAGTTACCCTGTGATATTAGAACACTTCTAGACCGTTATTTTAACATTTATGATCTAGCATAATATTGCACATGTTGTGTAACAAACCTATGTGTAAACACGTACATCACCTTTTAAGGCCACAAAGCGTAGCAAAAAGATTCGGTTTAATTGCAAAACAGAAAATGAATAATTGCAAAAGTAAACTTCTGATCACAATCATGATTTTCATGATACCATAATATCATTAATTAAAACTAAAAAAAATGTTGAAATGCAATTTCCCAATTAGGTGTACGTGAAATACACATCTAATTGAGTTCGACATTGTTATGATAAATATCCCTGTATCGGGTATTTATAGTAAGACCTTTATTTCTGAAGAGATAAAGATTATAATTGCTTACAATATTAACTTCATAAATAAATAGAAGAGCATTAAGTATATGTGTCTGTAAAGCAGTAAACGTTGCGCACGAAACGCGTCACGCACTAGTAAACCAAGCTGGGTGACCAAACATATATGGGACTTTTACGATACGTAAACAAACTAATACATATATTTTGAACGTTGGTGGTTCGTTCGTTTGTTATTGTCACTAGCGTATTGCAGTCTAGTGCTAGACAGGCGATTCAGCCACTCTGATCGGGCTTATCGCATCCAGCTCCTGCTAGTCATCTTGCGTAGGTATATCATCATTCCGCATCACGCTACTTGGTTCGATCCGCGGCTTCTCGCATCCAGGTTCAGGTACCAATTGCGGTGTGACCTGATGCGTAGACACGAAAGTTAAATATAGCTTTCTCTCATGTACTCTTGCTTCTTTTGTACAATACCCCTGATTTTTTACTTTAAGGTATAAGTGGCAAATGAGCAGACAGATCGCCTGATGGTAGGCGATTACCATCAGGCGATCTGACAAGTGCGTTGCCGACCTTTGGGGGATGGGGAAAGAGATGTGGGGAGTGGTTGGGTTATGGGCCTCGGGTTTTCTCACTCACCCAGTATAACACAGCGCAAGCGCTATTTCACACCGGTTTTCTGTGAGGCCGTAGTATCATTCCGGTCGAACCGGCCTATTCATGCAGAAGCGTGGCTCTCCCACGCTTCTCACCATAAAATATAATTATCATGATGTGAATCATGAGACGAGTCTCTGCCTCATTCCAAAATTAGACGGTCCTTCTATTTTGATAAACACACTACTGATAAACATAATGCAACTTGGATGATCTTTTGGTTTGATTTGTATTTGTCTTTATGTGTTTTTCTGTCCTCAAGCATTGTAATTGGTGCAAAGGTTATAATTAAAATAAAAGAAAATGCTCATCGATCAACAAGAATCTTATTACGATTTCCATTACTTTGGATTGCAGTTGTGACTATAAACACAGGTAAAACTACAGGCAATAACTAATAATTAGAATGCCAATTTTTGATTTCAATCAGTAACAAACGTTATAGAAACAGAAAAATGTGAAGAATGTCTCAACTGACAGTGAACTCATGGTCAATAAAATGAAACCCATAGTAGTTACATTGCGCTACCGCCAAATTTAGCAACACAACTTACATCACATACATACATCCGTCTTGTAATCAAACTAGTGCTAAAGTTGAAAAATGTTTTATGTATTATTCATAATTATTCCGGTTACACTATTAAGCCATTGAAATAGTACTGTAATCAGATGATTTTTTTACATAGTTTCGTTAGTTTGGTAATATAATAATAATAATATCCTCACACATCTCAAACACGGTCGCTTGATCCCAAACGAGGCAAAGCCTGTAAATTTGGTAACAAAGATGCAGAAGCATCACTAGGCCGCCATGGTGTGGGTCGCCAAGCTGCATGATTGTATTATCTGCATTCGCAGTGAGTATGGTGACCACCACTCTTGGATTCTGCTTATGCTTCCCTTCAGGCAGAGTAGAGTCATTTTGGCAGGTCATACTTAAAAAAAAATGTTGAAAAAAAAATTTGTGAATACATACATATGATAAAGTTATTAGAGCCACGCTCATATTTCAACTCAGATTTCAGTACGGTAGGGCTGCCTCGACCGGGGCGGTACTACCCTCGCACAGAAGATCACCGTAAAATGACAGCATTCGTGCTGTCGTGTTTCATTGGTAAATAAATAAATAAATAATAAATAATAAATATTATTATATAATAAATATAAATAGTCTTTACAATATGGCAACTCTGGGTTTGTTTACATTGCACGCGTATTTAATTTTGAAAATAAATTACGAGTATACATGACACCTTCAAGTAAAATAACAGCAAGAAATTAGTGGTAAACATATGAAGATCGGGTGGTATTGTTTGTGAGAACTTTTATCATGTGCTTTAAGACTACTAAAAGTATAATGTTGAACTAGAAATTTTGAAATCAAGTGATTTTATTTCTATAACAATGCGCCAGTGACTTACAAATAGCTATAAAGTGTAGTGTTAAACATAATCACAAAAAGAAATAAACAAAAAAACAATAACTAGTACCAAAATAATAAATTGTAATTGTCGTTATGAAAAAAATTTGAATTCTATACCTAGCGGTAAATAGTCGAACTAAAGTGTTGCCATATAAACGACATAGTTACAGTTTTGCATGTGGGGGCAGCAGCTGTTCTTAAATAGGCGGGCAGTAGCGGAACTAAAAGGGATACCACACGAAAAATAAAACAACTATATTGATAGTTTTGGTGAATAGCGTAAAACTATAACGATAAGTGTTGTGAAACTGAAGAAGAAACTTTAGTGTAATAATTGTGATACTAAAACAGATTACAACGAAATAAGAACTGAGTGACATTAAAAAGTTTTGCTACTTAATCAATGGACAGTTTGTCATCCCCATTCATTTTACCGGTATTGTCAAATTAAAGTAAAAATCGGGACGTTTGCCGTTGCGTAAATTCTAAAAAAAAAAAAAAAAAAAAAAAAAATCAAATGTTATTCGATAAAATGAAAATTGAAATGAAGAAGCAGACAGATGAACTGAAAGAGTCTATAACTAAGACAATAATGGGAAAAATTGATGAAAGAATAAAGCCTATTATTTCAGAAAATAAAGAGTTAAAGATACGATTAGAAAAAAGTGAGAAGGAAATAGAATATCTGAAAAGAGATAAAAAACAAAATAACATAATCATTTTTGGACTAAAGGAGGAAGAAAGATCTGCGTCAGAACTAATGGAGAAGATATTAAAGATAATTAAAAAGGATTTGAATGTAAATATTTAAGAGGATGGGATAAACAAAATTTACCGTATTGGGAAGAGCAGAGCAGATGGAAAATCAAGACCAATCTTGATTTCTTTTATCAACATATGGAAGAAAAACGAAATCATGAAAGCCCGAAAAAACCTGAAAGATATTTATATATCAGAAGACTACTCTAAAGAAGTTCTGGAACAAAGGAAAATGCTGCAAACTAAACTACAAGAAGAAAGAAATAAAGGTAATTTCGCATATCTCAAATATGACAAATTAATAGTAAAAGAAAAAAGCACAATGATTGAAAAAAGAAAACGAGAGATATCTTTATCGCCGCAAGACAATACCAAGACAAAAAAACAACTCGGCATGTCATTACAAAATAACAGACGGAACGCTTTTGATGTTATGAGGGGTAGATCCGGCTCCCTCTCGTCTTTCACGACAGGAAATAAACAATAACAATTAGATATCGGCAACCGAAAAACACAACAACATAGGAACATAGAACATAAAGCAACAAACAAGCAACAACCTCCCCCAAGCCGACTGGTCCTCGTGGGGTAAAATGACCACGACCCTCTAAAGATGGAAAATAGCCAAAATAAGAAATATAAAGATATTCATATAGCAACTTTAAACTGTCGAACACTAGGAACTACTGAAAAATTACAAGAATTAGAATTAGCTCTAGATGAAATAAAATGGGACATTATTGGTATAACTGAAGTGAGAAGATTTGGGGAAAAAATAGAAGACCATGGCAAATTTATATTACACTATATAGGGGAGACGCCTGGATTATATGGAGTCGGATTTATAATAAGAAGAACCCTTGCTAAAAATATACTAGAAATAAGGGGCATCTCGGAACGAATTGCACTTCTTAACATAAAGCTACCCGTAGATGGAGAAGAAGAACAAATTTGGTCCATAATCCAAGCATATTCACCTACCGAATCAAATAAAAAAGAAGACATAACCAACATAGAAAAGTTTTACGCAGAACTTCGATCTACTATTAGAAATGCATCCAAAAACGTAATAGTTATGGGTGACTTTAATGGTCAAATTGGGAAACAAAAAAGAGGAGAGGAACATATTATGGGAAGGCATGGATTTGGTACTAGAAGTAAAAACGGCTCACGACTGGTATCCTTTGCTATAGAAAATAAATTAAGCCTACTGAATAGTTTTTACAAAAAGAAACCATCGAAGAAATGGACATGGATCTCTCCTAACGGCCGTTACAAAAACGAGATTGACTATATTATGTCAAACAATACCAAAGTTTTTAAAGATGTGTCGATATTAAACAATTTTAATTTCAACTCAGACCATAGGATGGTTAGAGGAAAACTATCAGGGATACATGCAAAAAGAGCAAGGAAATTTCAAAGTTGTACAAAAACTATTGACTGTACGGGTAACACGAACTTACTTCTTAAAAACCTTCAAATTTCTTTACAAAGTACAGGAAATGAACATTTATCGACTCAAGAAAAATACAATAGACTACTTAAGCAAATAAAAACAGAAACTACAAAAGTTAATGTGACAAGTATAACAGCAATGTCACTCAAAAGTAAGCAACTATTACAAGAACGAAAAGAACTTTTACGACAAGGAAAGAGTAATTATAAAAATGGTCGAAAGATAGCAGAAATAAGTAAAAAGATAAGCGAACAACTACGAAGAGAAAGAAAAACAAAAAGACTAACAACACTAAAAAAACATATAGAAAGAACGGGAGGAATAAAAAAGGCGCTAAAAGAGCTAAATTGTAAAAAAGACTGGATACCAAACATGAGAAATAAAAATCTGGATAAGACCAGCAAACGTTCACACATTTTAGCAATTGCTACGGAATACTACCAAAATCTATACCAAAGTCAAAAAAAGGAACAAATGATAGAATAATGCCAGTCAGAAAATACAGAAAAGATAATGCCGATTCTAAAGGAAGAAACGGTAAAAGCTATTAACACACAAAAACTAGATAAAGCACCTGGATCTGATTTGATCACAAATGAGATACTAAAAACTACATTACCAGTGATAGCACCCATACTTACAAATTTGTTCAATGAAATCTTAGAAACAGAATTCATCCCGGAAGACTGGACCAAATCAACAATAATACTGCTACATAAAAAAGGAGACAAATGCGATATAGGAAATTATAGGCCGATCAGCTTAATGTCTAGCATTTATAAAATATTTTCAAAAATAATACTAAGTAGAATGGATAAAACATTAGAAGAGAATCAACCCAAGGAGCAAGCTGGATTTCGAAGCAAATTTTCAACTGTAGACCATATTCATGCTCTGAGGCAAATTCTACAAAAATATAGAGAATATAATAAAATATGTCACCTAGGGTTCGTGGACTTTAATAAAGCATTCGATACAATAGATCATGAGTACTTATGGGAGGCACTAAAAAGACAAGGGGTGCAATCAAAATACATCAGCATAATTAAAAAAGTATACACAGCTAGCACAGCACAGGTTAAACTCGAATCCACTGGTCATGAATTTCCCATCAAAAGAGGTGTACGGCAGGGAGATCCTGTATCGCCTAAGTTATTTTCAGCGGTATTGGAAATGGTCTTCCGGAATCTAGACTGGTCAAAAAATGGCCTAAACATTAATGGTGAAAATCTTAGCCACCTGCGCTTCGCGGATGATATAATTTTATTCGCAGAGGATGCAGGAACTTTAGGATTAATGTTACAACAACTATCTGTTGAAAGCGCTAAAGCTGGCCTGACAATTAACCTAACTAAAACCAAAATTATGACTAATTCCAAGCAAAAAGAGACATTAACATTAAATAACGAAAAAATAGAACACGTAAATGAATACATATATTTGGGCCAGCTTATACCTACAGTGGATTGCATGAGTAAAGAAATAGAAAGAAGAATTACTAATACTTGGAAAAGATTTTGGTCTCTCAGCGAAATAATGAAAGATAAAGATATGCCTATGAAAGGAAAAAAGAAATTATACGAAACATGTATTATGCCGTGTTTATTATACGGATGCCAGACTTGGGCCCTAACAGAACAACTAGAAAACAAAGTAAAAGTATGCCAAAACGGAATAGAAAGAAACATCTTAGGTATAAAAAGAAGGGATAGAGTAAAACTACAAACAATTAGAAGTAAAACAAAATTTAAAAATGCATCCAAAATATACAGGCAACTAAAATGGAGATGGACGGGACATATGCTAAGAGAAAGTAAAGAAAAATGGACAAAGGTAATAACAGAGTGGTACCCAAGAGACGGCAAAAGGAATAAAGGTAGACAAATAAAACGGTGGGAAGACGACTTAAAGAAAGTAGCTGGTCCTGTATGGACCCGTTTAGCTAGAGACAGGAAAACGTGGGCATCTTTAGAGGAGGCCTTTGTCGATAGACAAGCTGTTACAGACACACCCGGTTGCCGATAACTGAAATAATTAAGAATAGAAAAAAAAAAAAAAAAAAAGGGAAGTTAGATACTAGGCATTTATTGTAATATATTTTAAGAAAGTGAACAGCAATAAAGGCTATTTTATTTTATTTTTTATTTTATTTATTTAAATATTTCGGACACTTAACACACAACGTCATCTAGTCCCAAACTAAGCAGAGCTTGTATTATGGGTAGAGGTAGTTAGACTACTGATATAAATACTTATATACTTTTTTTTTGTAAATACATACACATTATACATAGAAAACACCCAAACTCCGAAACAAATATTTGCAGATCATACAAACATTTGGTCCGACCCGGGAATCGAACCCGAGACCTCAAGAACAGCAGTCGCGTACGCTACCACTGCGACACCGGAGGTCAAATGATGCAGAAATAGGCCGCCATCGTGTAGGTCACCGTGCTGCATTGTCTGCATTCGCAATGCGTATGGTAACCTCCACTAGGACGCCGTGGTCGCTGCCCCGACAGAGGGGACGAAGGCGAAGCGGATTGTCCAACTGAAGCCGGCCCCCAAGCTGGCAACAGTAAACCTGGACCCCAGACTTACCAGCGTTATCGGTACCTTGCAGAAGGTACTGGTAGCACTACTGGAAAAGCGGGACCCTGTCCCACTGATCCTCGAATGCCTATCAGATCTGTGTAAGTCTGGATCTGTGTAGACTGCGTATACTCTTTTGGAACGCCGACGGGATGTCACCAGAGAAGACCAGGCTGTTGAAGCTGCTATTAGCAAAACGGCAAGTAGACATAGCCCTGCTCAGCGAGACGCACCTTAGACCAGTAGACACTTTCAAAATGGGTGGATACCACGTCTACCGGGAGGATCAACGCTCACCTAGAGGGATTGCTTACAGAGGTTTAGCAGTCCTGGTCAAGAGGAAAGTCATACATAAAGCGCTGCCAGTACCGAAACTGCAGTCTGCGTACGCTCTGGGCGTAGAGGTCTGCATCGGAAGCCAGCCCACACGTGTGTTCGCGTTCTACAGGCCACCTGGGCAGCGTCTTGCAGTGGTCGACATGCACACTCTGCTAGACTCACCGCTGCCCACTATAATTGCCGGTGACTTTAATGCGAAACACACGGCATGGAACTCCAACTCCACATGCCCCGAAGGCCGCCGCCTTCTAGACGATGCAGACCGAAACGATTACCAGGTGCTAGGACCAGAGGTTCCAACACATTACCCGTACTGTGCAGCCCACACACCGGACGTCATAGATTTGGCCGTCACCCGCGGCATTGACGCGGCTGTATACCTTGACGTCCTGGACGACCACCTCATCTCGGATCACCAGCCAGTCTGCCTGACTCTGGATGACATCCCGCAAACTCTCCAACCACCCTCTCGGTTACGCCAAGACTGGCGGGTCTTTGCCGATTATATGGCAGAGCACTCGCCTTCCTTTCCCGTGGAGACACCCGATGACGTCGAGAAGCTTGCGACGGATCTCAATGCGTCCCTACAGATCGCACTTCGAGAATCAAAACTCGATGTCACCACAGTAAGGAAGCCCTTTCAGCTCCCCGCGTACATCCTAGCGATGATCGAGAGGAAGAGGAAACTGCGGCGGCAGTGGCAGCACACCCGATGCCCAGCCATGAAGTCCCAGCTCAATGCTCTGGCAGCGAAGATTTCTGTCGCGCTGGCAAACAACGCGACAGAGTCCTGACAACGCACCATTGAGCGAGCTAGTGAAGACTGGTCGGGCATACACCGCCTGTGCCGCCAACTCTCCGGGAAACCAGCTCCGATTAGGCCCTTAATAGCCGACGATGGAACCCCACGTTACCGTGCCGAGGACCGAGCGGAGATGTTCGCCAACTACCTGGAAGCGCAGTTTCGACCGAATCCTGCCCACAACGTGCAGCAAGTAGCAGAGGTCGAGAGGAAACTCGAGTTATACCTCGAGCAGCCGATAGCCCCAACTGAGGATCCCATCATCTTCTCCCCTGGACAGATCCAGCGAATGATTTGCCGGTTGCCTCTTCGTAAAGCACCCGGTCCCGATCGGGTAACCAACGAAGCCTTGCGTCACCTACCTCAGCGATCAATCGCAACGGTGACAAGACTTTTTAACGGCATCCTCCGCACCGGACACTTTCCCACAACATGGCGACTCGGCAGAGTCATCATGCTGCCCAAGCCAGGAAAGAACATCCTCCTGCCTGGAAGCTATCGCCCCATCACGCTCCTCTCGACGACGTCGAAGTTGTTCGAGAAACTGTTACTGCTGCACATGACGCCACACCTTCAGCCACGCGACGAACAATTCGGATTTCGTGCCGAACACTCCACGACTCACCAACTAGCGAGGGTACTACACGACATCACGGTTGCACGCAACAAGCGTGAACGGGTCGTTGCTGTCTTCCTCGACATGGAGAAGGCATTCGATCGCGTCTGGCACGCAGGCCTGCTGTATAAGCTGGCCACGTCTACTACTCCCCGTCGAGTAGTGAAGATTGTGGCCACCTTCTTGCAAGACAGACACTTTCAAGTGGCGGTTGAAAGCGCCCTGTCCACTGAGCGACCCATCTCTGCCGGCGTGCCACAAGGAAGTTGCTTGTCTCCAGTGTGCTACTCTTGGTACACAGATGACATCCCTGCCACCGAAGGCGTAAAACTCGCGCTGTACGCTGATGACGCGGCCTACATAGCGACGTCCCTAAATGGTGCCAACGCTGCTGCCAAGATGCAGCACACACTAGACGCACTACCCAGCTGGCTGGAGGAATGGAGACTGACAGTCAACGTGGCAAAGACTCAAGCGATCTCCATAGGAAGCGTGACACTACCGCAACTGCAGCTCATGGGGCAGAAAATCGAGTGGTCCGCAACGGTGAAATACCTTGGCGTGACCATCGACCGTACCCTGTCCATGAAGCCCCACGTGAATAACGTCGTTGCACAGGTTCGTGCCGCGCGTTCCCTTCTGCGGCCCGTACTATCGTCCCGATTGCCGCTCCGTGCAAAGCTCGGCGTGTACAATGCGTACATTCGCACCCGACTAACTTATGGTGCCCCGGCCTGGTATGCGCTCGTTTCCGAGACGAACCGTCGCCGGCTGCGTGCGCAGCAGTCGCTAGCGCTACGCACTCTTGTAAACGCCCCCCGCTTTGTGCGGAATAGGACGATCTCAAGGGATCTGCACATGGAGAGCCTAGATAACTTTGTAAGACGCCTGAGTTCAAACCTGTTCACGCGGACCGATGGCTCGCAAGCCCGCCACCTGCGTGAGCTCGCGCCCTACCATCGGCGTCCTCCGGACAGGCATGGCCTACCGCGGGACCTCGTCTCCGTGGCAAACCCTACCGAACTACCCACTACTCCTGACCTGGTGCTGGCTGACGGGCGCTCCTAGGGATACCCAACCCTCGGAGCTCGACCTCGCTAAGTATAGGCAACAACACACTGCAAGACAAGGGTGTAACTAGCAAGTTTATCACGACCTCGTTAGCTACCCCTCCCCACCGGACTGACACCCCGGAACTACCAATAGACCCAATTGGGCATAACCCAGTGACCCGTCTGCTGTTGCAGGCGGCGTGGAAAACCACTGTGACAGGCCGTAGACCTGGAGAAGTTACCCCGAGACCCCTAGCTGGGGTCTACGAGAAGAACCTGATGATGGTAACCTCCACTCTTGGATTCTGCTTATGCTTTCCATCAGGCAGTGTAGAGACATATTGGCAATGCAATACATAAACAAAAAACCCCCGGACACAAACCTAATGATCGCGTTTATAACACAAAGATTGATCTAGATGGGAATCAAAACTACGACCTCTGGCTTAGTAGTCAGCATCACTAACTGCGAGACCAACAGACTTGTCAATTTCTTTTTTGGTCTTTAGTACACAATGCCATCTTGCTTAAAACTAAGCAGAGCATGTACTATGAAAGCTTGATTGACTGATATAATACTTATGTACATTTTTTGTATACATGCATTACATATCATACATAGAAAACACCCAAACTTCGAAGAAAATATTTGCAGATCATACAATTATTTGATCCAACCCGGGAATCGAACCCGAGTACTCATGCAGCAGTCATGTACGCTACCACTGTGCCAATGAAGAAGGCGATAATATTTTTCGCGTTTAGGCTATACACGCGTGGGTGATGCGGCAGAGAAATCGAATGGAATTACGGCTTCATAGAAAACCGATTTTATGCAACCCTTTCATTGCTTTTCCGAAGTTACCTCTGTGGTATGGTCAAAACCTCTTTCATAAGTGCTGTTTTTGTTCACTCAACAAGTAAAATTTTAACAAAAATAAAACCGACTTCAAGGTTTGACTCGATTTCTCTTGGATGCCATCATCAGATCTTAGTGTCCTTATCATGGTACTACCGTTGGGGTATCTCCTTTCCATTAAAAAAAGAATCATCAAAATCGGTTCATAAACGACGAAGTTATCCGCGAACACACATAAAAAAAAAAAAATATATAGGGTCGAATTGAGAAACCTCCTCTTTTTTTTGAAGTCGGTTAAAAAGTGTCGAACATGCCTAAAGTAGTTTTCACTTCAATTACGTTATATTCTTTGTTATAAGAATATGTTTTTAAATATGAGTCATTTACATATTACCTATGTAAATGCTACTAAAAATAGTTTCTACCAAAATTAGTATACTTATTGTAATTGCGAAATTTTGTGAGAATATTTGAATGTTCGAGTCTTTCACTAAAACTACTAAACGAATTTAGATGAGACTTTGTGGTAATGTGGCTTATATATCAGAATCACATATAGGCTACAAGTCGATAAGTTTTTGTGACATTTGGTCATACTATAATGATAAGTATCAAATATGTCGTCAAAATGTCTGCCGTTCTGCCTAAACCGGTGGAATTGAATCAATTTTTATTAGATGGAGATATTTTGGTTCTTAAGAACACGATAATCGACAAACATGGTTGTAGAACCGCGGGCAAAAGGTTGCTATAATATAATACTTAGTCACTTTTGCCACTTGCTGATAAAGTTACTAATAGTGTTTGGAACTCATCTGCCAGATAACTACACATTTTGGTACCCTACATTTTGGAGGGAAATATTAATGTTAGAGACACATAAATGTATTTCTCTGTCAAGTAGTGTTATATTGCAAATAACTACATTTCTGAAACTTTATCAGAAAAGGTGAAATTGACTTTTGCTTATGAAATTATAGATTATGCCCGCAGTCTTATTCATATAAAGGTGTTTTTTCGTTTCTTTGAGAATAGTATTTATGTGAATGAAAAGTAGGTCGAAAATAAGGCAAAACTTTGCCCTTATAATTTATACAGAACAAAAGAACTACCTAATTCTCCTCTTCTGTGATAATTTATTTGTCAGACTAGAACCGACTAGAAACGCTTTCCGGGTGCTTAAAAGTATCATCAAGCATTTTCAATATTCAAATTTAGAATTACAAGTAACGATTTATTTTAAGATAATAAATTTTATTTTTTAAAGTAAATAGTTTGCTTATGTATTTATTCAAGACTACTCTTATGTAAACAAAAAAAAACTTGTAAAGCCAAATTTAAATTTAATAGGCCTACGAGCACTTTAGAGTTAAAGTTAATTATTTTTAATTCAGATAATTACCGTACGTCTAATTAAAAATAATAATTTTCTGAATATTTTGCTACTACATTTCAGAGTGAAAGCATAATACTTTTACATATGTAACGTGTTATTATTCGAAGTACGGATAGATAGGTATTATAACTTTTTCTACAAATAGTGTGGGTATTTGCATATTTGACTCGTCTTCACGCTCAAATGGCTTAATCACATTTGGTCCTTCAGCCATCTCATTGCAGCCTTGGGAGAGATCTATGTCCAGCTGTGGACTGCAACGGGCTGATGATGATGATGTTGTTACCTGATACTCTTCTGGATTAACATATAGGCTACTTTTGCCCATGAAAAATGTATTATTCAAGTGTTAGTGCATTTTATTCACTCAAAAAGTTTGGTAATCAGTTATTTTCTGTTTTTCTTTTGTATCATTGATCATCTTCTTAAACCACTCATTGAAAATAAGATATAAGTATTTGCCATTTTATATTTTTCAAGTTTTAGAAATTTCCAAAACAATCTGTGAATTCTTTATCGATTTGTACGATGACTTGTCGCCTATAAGGAAACACTTTTTAGCGGTAAGTTCTTTGTACTACAATATCTTGATATACTTTTGTATGTGTGACGTATTAATCTGGAGTATAAAAAACAATTTACAATTTATTATATATTCAGTAACAAGTATGAACATATCCTACAGCTGTAATCTTCATAACATTATCACACAACGTTAATGGCGTTAATCTTTGACTTCACAGTCGTTGCAGTTTTTGCCCTGTCCCTTAGCCAAGAATATTAATTGCTTTTAGAATTGGTAACTAAACAAAAAACAGTATTAGTTAAAACTGTGTCGCAACAGGAAGCAAGTAGTTCGTGTCAAATCTCTTTCTACAATGATTAACCTCTATTCTCTTGTGTTATTGGCTAATATTCCTTTTGACCATGTGAATTAGCAGTGAGATGATGTAAATCCCATACATTTGTTGATTTTCTAACGTTTACGTATGTAAAATGACAGCTAGGGGGGGGTAGAGACTTCCAAAGCTAGCGTTATTATTTAGGTGTGTAGTTGAAAGTCGCCATTAAATTCTGTTCTTTTTCGACTGAATTATGCCTGTGATGCCTACATTCAAAATTTTTATTTTTTATTGTTGGTGCTTCAACGACAACAAAATTATCAAAAACAGCCATCTGCCGAAAATACACCGAACTTCAGAGTTACTGTCTTACGGAGCATCACCTAATAAAAATAAATTTCCATGCCGGTGAGCATATATACAACTTCATATATCATATATCAGACGTTCTGCCGCGGTCTGCCAAACGTGATCATCTCACAACCGTTCCTCCACACCACCTCAAAATCAAAACATCGCGAATGTTTTAGCTAAAATCATCATATACCCCCCTAATATTCTTCAACCACAAACTGTGTCATAATGATAAAACTCGATAATGCTCCCCTTAAACGCTTCGCAATTCGCCTTGATGCGTCTGTGTTGAGTACTAGCTGATTTACGCAACGCAAATCTGACATTAGTGTTTCTACATTGTATAATCGTTTGAAGTATTGTTTGCATTGTTTCACGTCGATGAGTTCCTATCATCAACTAAGGCGTAAAAAGTATCTAACAATTTATAAGTAGATATGTACTAATTTTTTCTTGCTCAACCCGTCGTGTGGGGGCAGTTAATTAATAGGTCTTTTAAAACATTGTGAGGTTGCTAAGTCGATTTTTTTTTATTTGGGTATACACTTGAGATATTCAACTTTAAAGAAATTTTTTTCGCAAAATATGGTAACCGAGAGAAGGGGAATCTCTAAAATCTATACGGATGACTCAAAAAATCTGAAAAAAATAACGACGGTAGTCCATGTAATGAGCTTTTATTTCCTTTAGAAAAATTATAAGGTCTTAGATAGCTTTGTAAGTTCAAGACTTATAGAGGCCTAACTTGTAAAATGCACTGTCTTGTAAAATTACGTGCAAAAATAATGAACGAACAAAACGAATTTCTCGTTAAACATTATTCATAGTAATGAATACCAAGCCCGCGTTCTAAATCCACGTGCTATTATGGATAACCAAGTAACCCAATTCTATGCGTAGCCTAAGACTCACTTGGTATTTTTTTTGGTAAAGAAACTACTCATTTTTTTTCTGACGTGTAACAATGGACATGTGTCTCAGCGGTTATAGAGGCAACACCGTACCATATGACTCACCGCTATTAAGACACTTTCTGAACATTACGGTTACGTTCTTAGCTCGGTTTATTATTAACAATTTGTAATGTAAAATATTCAGAGGAAAATTTTGGTAATATGATTTTGCAGTTATTCTGGTCTAGCCACTTTTTAGTCACTGATTAAATTACATATCTCTTGTAAATCTGAAAATATTTGTTCGGGAGTTTAGGTGTTTTCTATGTTTAATATGTACGTTTTTTGTTGTTTTGTTTTATATGTATTTACAAAATATATAAATATGTGTTTATATCAGTTATCTAGTACCCATAACACAAGCAGTACTTAGCTTGGGACTAGATTGTGTTGTGTGTTAGATGCTAGAAATATTTATTTATTATTAAAATATTATAAAAGTAAAAGAAAACACAGTTACTAATGTCGTTTCTGATTGAACATTCATCAGGGTTCGGAGAGTGCAAAACAATGTTTAGCCTCCACGAGCGCTATCCAGGAGGTATCGATCTGCGTGTGACTGCCTTTTACATTATGTTAAAATCTATACTAATATATAAAGCTAAGAGTTTGATTGTTTATTTGTTTGTTTGTGTGTTTGAACGCGCTTATCTCAGGAACTACGCGAAAACGGGGAAATTATTAGGCTACGGGTAATAGGCAACGTAAACGAAGTTGCGTGGGTCAGCTAGTAATAAAATAAAAAGCTCTTACTCTATCTAAGTCTATATTGAAGCTCTATAAATAAATGATTTCATTTCGGCATAAACCTTCTGACTACAACTACTTTAGATAAAATTTATTGCCTCGGTGGCGCAGTAGTAGCGTATACGACTGCTGTTCTCGAGGTCTCGAGTTCGATTCCCGGGTCGGACCAAATGTTTGTGTGATCTACAAATATTTGTTTCGAAGTTTGGGTGTTTTCTATGTATAATATGTATGTATTTACAAAAAAGGTATATATAAATATGTGTTTATATCAGTTGTCTAGTACCCATAACACAAGCTCTGCTTAGTCCGAAATATTTATTTTATTTATTTATTTATAATAATAAATGGTGGGAATTTTCGGCATCGAATACTTTAAATTATTTATAGATTTAGATTAATGTGGGAGGTTTAACAGGCAGAAACGCTTACGAAGTTACAGGAATATTCCTATCACGGCAGGTTTTGGCAGTCTTTGTTTGTTTGTTTAACCGTAGCGCCTTAACTACTAAGCCGATTTTAATGAATAAGGTGTCAATAGATTCGTAATAATATAGCTTATGGCATAGGCTATAGATTCGAGTATAGATTACCTTGTTTACAATTAAAAAGGTAGCGACACAATGTTTGTACTTAAATGTGAAGTTGGCTGGCGGTACTGCTAGAAGAAGGCCCACTTTGATTCCTATTGTGATCTTTTAGGCAATGCCTGAGTATCTGGAATACATTAATTTCAGCATGAATGTACTGGCTCGACCAGCCTCACAGAAAACCGGTGTGAAATAGCGTTTGCGCTGTGTTTCACCGAGTGAGTGAGAGTATCGGAGGCCCATACCGTTACCCCTCTCCCCATCCCCCTCCTCATCCCCTAAAGGCTAGCAACGCACTTATGACGCCTATTATGTTACGTTGCCGGTGTCCATGGGCAGCGGTAACCGCTTACCATTAGGTGATACATCAGTTCGTTAGTCCACAAAAATAAAAATACACAAATACAAAGTGGGACAAAATACCACACAGTTTAAATTGCTTACAATCTCTCGTCAATGAGAATTACGTATTGCTAGGGAGTTTGTTCTACTCTTTTCTACATAAAACAATAATTACGTTCTGAACTGCTGAAGCCTTAGCCTTAGCCTTTGAATAAATTATTTTTGACTTTACATAGTAAAAGAGACTGCATTATATCACATATATTATGATGTATAGAAACTCCTAAGACTCGATCCATACAGTGCGCTTAACCAAAATAATCGGCTCGCCTGAAATTTCACGTGGTCGTGTATCTAACAAAACAATTTCAAAGAGAACCGCAACTTGTGGTAAGCAACAACCGGATTTGAACTGGTGCGGTCAGATGTAATAACGAACAACGTTAACTAACTGACACGAACAGAAATGGTTATTTGAGCATTTTCTCTTTTTCAAATACGTTGGTTGGTTAGCCGTATACTTACCTATATCATCGTTAAAAAACTACCTAATTTGTTGTCAACTATGTCACTAAACTTCAGATTGACTTTATTGATTTATTTTTAGTGTTTGATATACGTTACATCAAATATTATTGTATCTATTCTTGGTTACATAGGTAATGTATGAGTTCGTTCAACAGAGACAGTTTTTCAAGGATTTTTTTAGGAAGGCTCTCCTTGGACCTTTCTAAGGCTATGGTTCTTTCTAAGGAGGCTTTAGTTTTGTTGATTTTATCTATAAAATCTATTAAATGCGAGCACAGTTTAATATGGATGTTTTTGATTGTTAAGTTTTTGTTAGTCAATGAATATTTTCAGTGACAATCTGTATCAACCGACAGCTACTAACAATGACAGAAAGTTTGTAACGAGTTTCGCTATAACTCTGTTACATCCTCAGTAATATATACTAGTAATATATTCCTGTAACACAGAAAATCCATAGCAAAATGCCTACTCTTACCCAATTTCCCTAATTACTACAATTATAATTAAACATAACGAAATTAATTAGTTACATGTTACACACAGAGATCCTTATCAATCATATTCATTATCAGATGTTACGTTGTGTTTATATTACTTTACTTCATCTCAACTGGGTATGTGTAAGTGTATAAAATATTAAAGTTATTAAATATATTGCTAAAGAAAATATTTTGAAATTGCGTATTTTCAAAATATTAAAACTACTATTACAAAATATTATAATACATATACATAAATAATAAAATATAATAATAATAAATACGCATATCCGTGCTAAGTTTCATCTTTCTAGCACTTACCGTTTGAAGGTAAGCTGAAGACGGAAAACCGATGATGAAAAATGATACATCAGGAAAAACATATCATAAATATTGTTGGAATATTTAAATGTGAGTGTAAATGGGAGAGTGGCAGGGATAGAAAATTGTAAGGAACCGCTCGTAATATGTTAAGTAAGATGGTGTCTAACGTGTAATCATCAATTGTGCTCACCAATTCAAAATTTTTAAACTTCTGAGTCAGTCAGTTTGTTATTACTATACACAATAAAAGTAAAACACCAGTTTTTAACCGACTTCAAAAAAAGGAGGAGGTTTCTCAATTCGACAGTATATTTCTTTTTTTGTGTGTTCGCGGATAACTTCTTCCTTTACGAACCGATTTTGACGATTATTTTTTTAATGAAAAGGAGATATCCCGACGATAGTACCATGATAAGGACACTAAGATCTGATAATGGCATCCAAGATAAATCGAGTCAAACCTTGAAGTCAATTTTATTTTGTTAAAATTTTACTTCTGTTACAATACACTAAAATTGAAATGTTCGACTTTTAAAAACATATCGATTAAATAATTGTTATGTCTAGATAGTCTGTTGTGAAAGTGTCGATAAAAAAGGCTCCAACTCTTACCTTATTACCATTTCTCTGCTGACACGCTCGGTTGTAGGAGTTAGGTGCGCTAGCGTAACAAAAACCCCTTCACAACTTAATAAAGTTGATTAATGTTTTCATTGTTCTGTATAACGGCAATCAATCTACAAATCCAAAGATCTAAAATTATCAATTGAAAAAGTAAATTTCAGAGTGTCCAAGACGACTATAAACGTTAGATAATATCATACAATGGTATGACTATTAATAATTATTGTAAACATCCGTTATTAAATCTTTTCTGTATTTGGAATTTTTTGTCCATTTACTACCCAAATTTGAAAAATTACTCAACTCATTGTTTTGAGATGTAAACTTTCAAAAACATTTTAAATAGAGCCTACTGCAGCAATCTAAAATGAAAAACTCTTATAGAATAACCGTTTCAATGTACGTAGCTTAGTAAACTCATAACCCGTCCAAGTGGGCACGGATTTAGCATAAAGGGCGTGACTAATGGAGCAAACCACCCAGGATAAAACAGCACTGAGAAGAGAAGAAAAGAGCGTGCTCCTTCTTTAAAGGCTGGCAACGTATTTGTGTTGTGTACTATTTTTTAATACTACTTACCGCAGAAAGACCTAAAATATTTTATTCTCTTGCACTTACAGTTAGCTGACTTACAATGAGTCGTAACGTATTGAAAGCTATTTGCTTAATATTTCTTGAGATCACTTTTGAATACATTTAAACTGTCACATTCCTTCAATTTATTCGGCAGTCTATTTTATGTCTGTGCTCCCTCATATTGCTGTGTGTTTGATGTGTAGATAGTGATTTTGATGATTCTTTTTTTAATGGAAAGGAGATGTGGTACTATGATAAGGACATTAACATCTGAGCGTGGCATCCAAGAGAAATCGTGCCGAACCTTGAAGTCGGTTTTATTTTTGTTAAAATTGTTTATATAAAGCTACCAAGTTACGAATTATAAACTTTGATTATGAAGTTGTTAAATATTGTTTACCTGGCTGCCTTTTAAAGCTTTTAATTACTAAAATGAGTGTACCAACATGCTCGCAATTATAAAGTTATATATAAACAGTTAGATAATAAATTTATGCGTACATTTTATTAGTTTCTGTGCAAAATTTCAGTAAGTGAATTGCTTAATAATATAGTTCTAGAGTATTTTATATATCATATCAGCCGCTACTTGTAATTAATTTTATTGCAGAGACGCTCACTATCAGATTTGGGGATATCATTTCGTGATAAAGAATGCTGGTCTAAATTAGTTTTTTGTAATGTTTTTTTTGCGTTATCAGTGTCATCTAAAATATAGCAATATAACTTTTAGCCTTACTGTTTTGAAACCATAAAGAGTTACACATACAGACACTACAAAAAACATAAAAAGTCATGTGGTGTCGTGGGACACCAAATAGGAACGAAGTTTCTTATCATAAAGTATAATAATACATACGACTTACAGATGACGCTATACTAAATTTTTCATTCAAGCTCTTTAAAAACCACAAGATTGTCTTAACACCTTTATTTTATTTACAATGGTTTCTAAAATTTAAAATAAATATAAATAAATAAATATTTCGGACATCGAACACACAACGCCATCCAGTCCCAACCTAAGCAGAGCTTGTGTTGTGGGTACTAGACAACTGATATAAATTCATCAATACTTTTTATGTAAACACATCCATATCATACGTAAAAAACATCCAAACTCCGAAAAAACAAATATTTGCAGATCATACACGGGCCGACCCGGGCTTCGAACATAAGACCTCACAGATGCGACACCGAGACAGTAATCTTAGGTTACGGACGCTTTTTGCCGGATAGGCACCACTTTATGGGGCGTTGCTGAGGGTTAGCCTATCCGGCAAAACTTCAACTTCAACTTCGTTCTAAAAAACAAACAGCAAATTTGGATTTTCAGAAACAAGCTCGTAAAAAGATTATATTTTTCAAACTTAAGTAACATCCATGATTTTTTGGATCAACTGTTAAAAGTCGATTAATACTCTAAGAATTAATTTGGAATGCACATTAGCATCTTCAATTTTAATAATCATAAAAACACCATAAGCGGAAGGATTTTTTATCACTCTAGGAACAATTAAATATTAATAGTAACAAATGAGTGCTGGAAATGAAACTATGTAACAAATTTAAAAATTACGTGAATTCGGTTACACCAAGTTACACACGTACGGTAAAATAATAATGACCTGTTACGCTACGGAAGTCATTGTCATATAATTCAATTTATACTGCAGAATAAAAAAAGGAAAATAGGACGAAGTTTTTCAAAAGATTTAATAATTTAGAACGTTTTTTTTTTCGGAAATATATTTCGGTACTGTGGATGTTCCTAGTTCTATATTTGCGTTTAATCATCACCCGTGTTACAGTTGCTCAAAATAAATAAATAAATAAATATTTCGGACATCTATCACACAACGCCATGTAGTCCCAAGCTAAGCAGAGCTTGTGTTATGGGTACTAGACAACTGATACAAATACATAAATACTTTTTTTTTGTAAACGCATACATATTATACATAGAAAATACCCAAACTCCGAAACAAATATTTGTAGATCATACAAACTTTTGGTCCGACCAGGGAATCGAACCCGAGACCTCAATAACAGCGGTCGCACACGCCAACCGCAAGACCAACGAGGCAGGCAACCAAAATATATTTTCTAACTTCGAAAGGAGGAGGTTGTTGAGGTAGAAAAGGAGGTTTTTGGAGGTTTTTGATTGCACAGGTTCAAATCCCATACAGGATGATTCACAAATTGTTGTAGTCAGTCTTGATGTTCTTTGTGTCCGTAAAGTTCCCCGCGATACAGGGTGTATATTCCTAATGCGGGATTTGTCTTTAACAAAAAGTTTGTTTCAAGTAATCCTTCTCTTTGTGGTCATAAAGAGTTAACTTCCATAGTCAACTCTTGTTCTACACCAATTCTAAGGTGACAACTCGACCGACTCGTAGGATAAATAGAACTGGTGGTAACTTATCAGGTGAACATGGTATGGTAGTAACGTTAGTTTAAAGCAATACTTTCTTTAAGATCAACTTTCGGCAACCAGATAATCTACACATCTATCTATACTAATATATAAAGCTGAAGCGTTTGTTTGTTTGAACGCGCTAATCTCAGGAACTACTGGTCTGATTCAAAAATTTCTTCCAGTGTTAGATAGCCCATTTATCGAGGAAGGCTATAGGCTACATATCATCACGCTTAAATCAATAGGAGCGGAGCACCAATGAAGAATGTTGTGTAAACGGGGGGAAATTATTACGCTACGGGCATAAGAGACGTAAATGAAGTTGCGTGAGTCAGCTAGTCTCTAATAATGTTTCACGTTAAGATTTTCAAATATAAAATTAATAATCACGTTCAATCAAAATAGACGCTGATATCAGTCAAAAGCTAAATAACTCGATACTTTGGGTCTGCCCTTTGTATTAGTTTTTCATTTCAGTTTCATTTTTTCAATGTAAATTCGCCATATTTTTTTAATTTACACCTATTTGTACAAATATAATTTAAAAAAAGATTCTATTCAATTTCAATTCGATCTTTTACTCGTAGATGTCATCATACAGTTAGTACAGGGATATGAAAGTATCATAAAAAATGTTTTTATAAAAATGTTTTAGCTCAATTTTTTGCTAAGCCAAACTTAGATAAAGTTAAGAAGGTACAGCTTCTTTCACGATGACTCATTCACTTCTTGGGGACTCTGGTTAAGCTGTGGTCATACTATCAGCGAGATACAATTATTTTGTTATATTGTATTGATTTTCTCAATTCTATATTTAGCCACCTTACTTAATAATTAGTATATTAATTTTATAACTTTATTAAATTTGATCATTTTTATAATTATAAAGCTGAAAAGTTTTTTGTTTGTTTGTTTGAACGCGCTAATCTCAGAAAGCGCTGGTTCGATTTGAAAAATTCTTTCAATTCAAAGAATTCAATGTTGGATAGTACATTTATCGAAGAAGCCTATAAGCTATATATCATCACGATAAACCAATAGGAACGGAGCATCAATGGAGAATGATTCAAAAACGGGGGAGAATTATCACGCGACTACCACTCTTGATTCTGCTTATGCTTTCATAAGCAGAATCAAGAGTTCTGCTTATGCTTTCAAGAGTCAAGTCTCAAGAGTGGTAGTAGGCAGACTAGAGTCATTTTGGCAGGGCCAAACATTAAAAAAAAACACTACGGGCAATAGGAGACGCAAATGAGGTTGGCTAGTTTGATTATAATATCCAAATGCGATTGAGCCCAATGCATGTACTTTTTTTTAAAATCAGCCTATACAAGCGACTTTGCAACAGGCTTTGAAATTCGTATGTTCTTATTAAATTAATTTTATCACCTTAAATGTACTGACAGAAACATATCTATTTCTTCTTTCGAGCGTTAGTTCCCGGATTAATGAGTCCAAAGACCAAGCTTAGTGACATTGCAAGCAAGCAATTAGTGAGACTATTTCTAGCAGTGGACTACGATTGGCTGATAATGTACATAATTAATGTAATTTTCCACATTTTTTCTATGGCACAGGTGGCAAAGGATCAGACGTATCACCTGATGGTAAGCGATAACCGCCACCCATAGACACCCGCAACACCAGAGGCGTCACAAGTGCATTGCCGACCTTTGAGGGATCGGGAAAGGGATGTGGGGAGGGGTTGGGGTATGGGCCTCCGGTCTCTAACACTATTTCACACCGGTTTTCTGTGAGGCCGTGGTATCACTCCGGTAACCGGCCCATTCATGCCGAAGCGTGGCTCTCACGCGTTTATTATCAAATTTATGAAAAAGTTTATACATAATATGTTAGTTAAAATGTTCACTTTATATATGTTCGCTTCATAATTCAAATGATTCTGAATCGATTGTGCTCAAATTTTGACCTGCTCCAAAGATTGTTTTTCCTCATTTTTATTATTCTCCACCAGCCCCGATAGACTTCGTTCTGTTAATTATTAAGTTATTGTTGTATTCCATTAATTAAGTATTGTATTTTTAACGTTTTTTCTCCAAGCTTTAAAATTTAAAAGTAAAAATATTTAAAAATAATTAACCGAATTGAACGAGATTTAGAAGAATGGTTCTCGAGTTTAGGCTATTCATTTTTATTTATATAGATTCATAGAAAACCCTAAACGATTCAAACCTCATAACTCATAGCAGATAGAAGGCAATCTGGTCATCATTATGTATGATAAAGAAATTTGTTCCAAACTTTTGAACGTTGTGATCAAACCCGCTCTCACTTGAACGTGTACCCTGAGCCGAAACAGTACCTCTCCCTCCTTGCAATTGCAACCGCGCGCAAACCGCGTGACGAAATGATAAAAACTGCGCCCGCGCACACCTCAAGGCATTCGTTTCTGCGCGTGTACCGCGTAGTGACACAGTAGAATTTTAGTACCAAAAGTGACTAATAATCACCAAACACGTTGCGTAAAAGTGCCAGTGTTTTTATTGTAGAGACTTTGGCTTGTGACTTAATTTTCCAATTTAAAGGTGATTTTTTTTTATTTTTGTTATTTTTTTTTATTTCACTGGAAGTGTAATTTTTGGATACTTTTTAGTGGTAAGAGTTTGTGATGCTAAATTTATCAGTAATATCAAAATATGAGTCGATTTATGCATCAATTGAAACATAAGTATTTTATTTATTATGAATATTTTTTACTCTTCATGGACTACTTTATCATTTGAAAAAAAATTATTGAAAATATTGACTCATCGACAAGATTCGTCTCAAATTTTTCGAATAGCAAGCGTAAACACGCAAAAAGAGACAGGTTCGCATTGATGCAGATGAAAATCACGAAGCTTGTCGGTACTTACCTTACTCGAGTCTGCGGTCAATGCCTCCGCAGAGAAATTACTAAGGCCAGTTATACACTATCTGCTCTCAATAATGAACAAAATGAATATTTTTGTAGGCTTACTACGGTGGCTTTGTATTGATAGTATATATACTAGTCTAGTCAACAAGTGCTTTTTTGGTCAACTTTTTCAGCAGTCTCCAAAAATTATGATTGAGGTGTCATGCGATTTGGAATGGCATATAGATGATTTTTGAAAAAATTAAGTTGCGCCTGCAAAAACTGCAAAAGTTATTTACAATTAACTAAAAACACAAAAAAGGGTTTAGTATTTTGCAAATTTCTCAAAAAGTAATTAAGATTTTTTAAATTTGAAAAAAGATTTAAAAAGAAGAGCAAATTTCCGGAATTATAGGACCAATATTTTTACTATTACCAGAGGGTTAAAACCACACCTGCAAACGGGTACCCCGGCTTGCGCAAGCTACACCTCCTTCGTACCTTTAATGAATAAATATTATTTCAACTTATTAAATATGAAAACAATAATCCGTGGTCCAAAAAAATTTATCGCGAATTTTCAATAAGTTATCAATTAGTTAATTAACATTTTTCGCAAGTCCAACTTCATTTCATCAAAAATCATCTAAATGCCATTCCAAATCGAATGAACCCTCAATCATAATTTTCGGAGACTGCTGAAAACAGTTGACCAAAAAAGCACTTGTTGACTAGACTTGCATAATGCAATAGTTGGTTTCATACATATTATGAATCAAACTTCCTACATTTAAAATCTATTATTTATGACACATATAGTATACACAAAACTGTAATTATTTAATTACTAAATAGCTTACCAACCAACCAGTAAGTAACGAAATGAGTCTGTCCTTTCCGACTATGGCGTAGCTAAATGGTAGGGTAGTATTTTTGGCAGTCTAAGTACGTTCCAACTTAACTACTGAACCTATTTTAACGAATATGTCATTTACTATTCTAATTGTAATATTAAAGTATTTACGTATTCGGGTTATAGTTTTTTAAAGATTTCTTGTTCTAAGTAAAACTTGGAGTTGATTAGTTCAGTTTAAGACAAAACTGCTAACTGAATTAAAATAGTCTATTACATATTGGATCGAAGATTTCAAAGATCTGAGCATTATTTTTATACAAAATTAATACAATAAAGTAATATATACATAAATATTATCCATTTACATTTGTTGTGTTGTCAATGTTGACAGTATCCTACAAATCTCGTAAGATTATGTAGATGATAGTTATTTCGCTCTCAAATAATAACACAGACAATTTTGACAAACATAATATATTTGTTTTCTTTGCATTATGACAACAGCGTCCATCTTGCCTTAAATCTTAAGAGAAATTGACGGCATATTCAAGTATCCGTAAAATTCTGCGAACGAAATGAATATTATGATTCTTTATGAACAACCAATCAAAATGCGCATTGTTTTAACTTTGCAGAACTGAATCGTGTTAATAAAAATGTTTTTCTATTTATTTATTCTACATGTAATTTGTCGACATGAATTCATTACATGCGTTTTTTTATATTATTTTTTTATGTATGGCCTGCCAAAATGACTCTACTCTGCCTGATGGAAAGCATAAGCAGAATCCAAAAGTGCACCGTATTGTCTGCATTTACTTTAAATGCAGACAAGGCAACAATGCAGCATGGCGAACCGCACCATGGCAGCCTAGTGATGCTACATGCATTACATTTCTTTTCCAACCCTCCAGGCCCTGGCTTGAGAAGAACAGTATTTAGGTCGTCGTATCTATTTTTAATACGTTGAGAAAAGTGTGGTACACCTTTTACTTGAAATAAGGCTCGTAATATATTGTTTTAAACTTTCATGGTCAGTAACATTAAAATAGGAATCTGCGGGATTGCTACCATGTACCTTTTTGTTTGTGAGTATCTTCAGTTACTCCGTGATCATGGCGCTTGCAACAGCGCCGAAATATCGGATACTCACAAACAAAAAGGTACATGGTAGCAATCCCGCAGATTCCTATTTTAAGGCTCGTAAGTCGCAGTACTTGAAATAATCGAACCATTACATCATTGTAATTGTAATACATGTAAGAAATAGCTTAAGCATAGTAGACATCAGTTTTCGTTTATTTATAGTCTTCAAAAAATACTATTTTAAAATTTAAAATTCGTATTTATTTTTAGACATTGTGTTGTTGCCAATCTTGTTTTATTTATTATAATATTCTTTATTTTCTGACTTTATATGTTGTTCTGCCATTTCATTAAACGAAGACTTAAGTTACATGTATAATAAAATTAATAAAACACAAACAAAAAAAATTTTTATGTGTGATTTTCGGTGAAATAAGACAAATGTAAAACACTGAAATTATTTTATAAAAAATATGAGTATGAAAGAATAAACGTTAAAAGCATGGCGACGCAAAGATGTCTGCTAGTTTAAAATAGGTTGTCTACAAACTCATCAGCTCAAGAAACCAATTACATAATTTTATATTTATGTATAGGGAAACGTGTGAATTTTCTCATAACCTTCAACTAGCTGTAGAGTTGACTCATTTTGTGTCTTTTAATGATTGATAATATTTAAGAGATGCAGTCACTTTTCTGAAAGTCACTTTTTGAAAATTTAATAGTTGTATTTTTTCAATTATGTGATTAAACATACAATTTAGATTGTAGTGCGGGACTTCAGTCCAGTGCAATTCGATCACATCTTCGGAAAACAAAAAGGTATTGTACCTTACAATTGCTAGTTAGTATGTCCCAGTTTACAAATCTAATAAAAACCGGACAGGTGCGAGTAGGACTCGCGCACCGAAAGTTGCGTACAAACCTGTAGGTATATTATATGATGTTTTTTGTGTTTTGATATTTGAATTGATTGAATAAAAGGTAAATTGCGGTTTACGATTTATTATATATATATACGCATTAAAAAAAAACTACTTACTAAATCTCGTTCAAACCAATTTCGGTGGAAGTTTGCATGGTAATGTACATCATATATTTTTTTCAGTTTTATGTATCTTTTATTTTAGAAGTTACAGGGGGGACACACATCTTACCACTTTGGCGGTGACTCTCGCGCAAACTATTCAGTTTAGAATTTCTATCCGTACGAATACGAAAGGGTTTGACGAAAAAAAATTTTTGAGTTTTAGATCTAAGCATGGGGAACCCCCAAAATTAAATGTTTTTTTTTCAATTTTTGTGTGAAAAACTTAATGTGGTTCACATAATACATCTAATTACCAAATTTCAACATTATAGTTCTTATAGTTTCGGAAAAGTGGCTGTAACATACGGACGGACAGACAGACAGACATGACGAATCCATATGGGTACCGTTTTTTGCCATTTGGCTACGGAACCCTAAAAAGTGGGCTCTTAATTGACTACTGTTTACAAAACCAAAAATATAAACTACATAAATTCAAAAGAAAACAATATAAATTGGTATTAATTTTCACATGCTTAGTAAACAGTGAGCAGATAATTTGAAAAATGATTGTTTATTTGGCAAAGTTTTTATTTTTATGTAGTTTGCCTAGTGATTATTTTCAACATGACTTTATTTTATGTTTGTGTTTTTAGTATCTTTATTTTTTTATTTTTTTATTGTTAAATAACTGTAATATGACCAACCAAATAACTATATGTGATACATACTAGGGCGGCCAATGATGCATAAGTATCAATAGGCCGCCATGGTGTGAGTAACCATGCTGCATTGTTGCATTGTCTGCGTTCGCAATGAGTATGGTCACTCTTGTATTCGATTGATGCTTTCCATCAGGCAGAGTAGAGTTATTTTGGCAGGGCCATAAAAATACAATAAATGAAATCATAATTTTTGAGTACAAATAAATAATAAATAAATAAATATTTCGGACATCTATCACACAACGCCATCTAGTCCCAAGCTAAGCAGAGCTTGTGTTATGGGTACTAGACAACTGATACAAATACATATATATATTATTATTATTTTTTTGTAAATACATACATATTATACATAGAAAACACCCAAACTCCGTTTACTCATATCGCCAGGTGCATGAATTACGACTTTTTTTTATTATTTCTGGTTTATATCATGGGCTAGTAGAACTCGTAGAACTTGTCATTATATGGACTTAAGTACTAAGACATGTGTACACTTAAACATACTGGTTGTAAGTAACCTGACAAGTCATTCTCATGTAACTTTTGACATAACTGTATAGAACTTTTACACTTGTTTTATATCTATGTATACAAATAAAAATGAATCACCGGAATGTATGTACGCGCATTACTTCCGATCGACTGCACCAAATTGGATGATTATTTTATACGTGTTTGTTACTTTCGGTACAAAGTTTGTATGAAATAAAATTATAAGAAAGCCGGCAGGGTTATATTTTGTTAGTCTGCGACTGTACAATATCCGTGTAAACCTGAGGCGTAAATAAATACAAAAAAAAATAAGGAAACTTAGGTATGGATACAATATTCGCTGGTTTTAGCTAGTAACAATTAAATTGGACGACCTAGGTATGTTTTTACGCAAAAATCGTCAATAGCCTTGTGGGATGTCATAGTTGAAGAGATTAACTCATTTTAATCCTTAAAAAAGCTTATTATTTATATTTAACTATGAGCAAGTTTTATTCACATTTGTTAGTTCCCCAGACTGTACCAAGATGAGTTATAAAATATCTATCTTTTTTAAAAATACAGAAAACTTTTAAAAACCTACACTTACTCATTAATTATCCTTTCTTAATTTTTCATCTTAACGGTTTTTTCAAACAAGGGTATACGAAACTTATTTTTGTTATAGAATAAAGAAACATTCCAAACAAATAAAACAAATCGGTTCGACTTACCCATATAAAAAAGCAAACCCAACTGAGAACTTTCTTCTTTTTGAACTCGGTTAAAAATACAACCGCTAGATATTTGAGAAAATCATCTTTTTACCTTTCTAAATAATTGCATTGCGAACGTTAGATACAGTTATTTATTACAATGCCGTCACTGAGTTCCAAGCCAGCTTATTATAGCGAAATGCGCGGAAGTCACGTCTTTCTCGCTTCGAGTTTTTTGGTGTTCGAATCGAGTGCTAATGGAATTTTAAATGATTTTGATTGGTCTTCGGACGTGGTATTTTTTGCTGTAATAAACTAGGTAGTTGCAAAAACGGATTGGCAAGTGTGTCTTCGAAATATCTATTAGACTTTGTACTTAGCTGGGAAACAAGAGGGTTATTTCCTACGTACTATGTGGTCTCCGTTGTGGCAATAATAATTATTTTTATTTTATCAGTTTACGCGTCAGCCAGTAAACTAATCTCCAGTAATAAAACACCGCTGACAAAACAACATAATTCAAATATCTGTATCACTAGGCCACCATGGTGTGGGTCACCATGCTGCATTTTTGCATTGTCTGCATTCGCAACGAGTATGGTGCCCACCACTCTAGGATTCTGCCTATGTTTTCCATCAGGAACATAGTCATTATGGTCATATATAAAAAAAAATGTTCAAATGTTTAACATTGTTAAACAATTTTGAAGCAACTATCACACACTCCAGAAGCCTGTCACTACGAACTCGCGTCTAGTAATTAAAACAAAACACCTATTCAGAATTTCAAGAACAAATTAGTACATTTCACCATATATATATTCTTAAGAAATCAAACAAGTTTAACAATTAGGAATAGTATTTTCTGATTAACTAATGCGTATATCACATGGATTTGGATATTTCCGACAAAATAATGTTATGTATGACTCAATATGCCTTGAAACTATGCCGAATTGTTTACTACAATTTTAATTTGTTTTTCACAATAAAAAAATCGTACATATCGATTACTCGACCTGTATATTGCATTGATTTAGCAGCTTTCAACGATTCAATGTTATTTATGACTAATAATAAGCGAGAAGTTCGTCGAGATAAGACCGACCAAGTGTGCTTAGACACATCTTTACTCGCACTCCAGTGCTATCTTTTCCCTCACCTTTCAAGGAATTTTGATAGCCAGTCCCGCCTGTCATTTGCACCTACTTTCTTAAATCTCTCAGACAAACTTTTATACAAATTACAACTTTACAGAATAAAGTTTGTTTTCATTGATGATGTAATTACACACCTTGAGGTTCGCCTGACAGGTACTTGTGATCATCGGAATCACCTGTTTGTTGTTGAGCCTCTTAATGAATTAACTAAATCTTATAAAAAATTCAGGCGTACAGGAACAATTTTTTTTACACTTTCAAAAACATATTAATTGATGATGTGCAGGACTGAGGCCTGCCAGGCGAAGGTTACCGTGCTTAGCATGCTATGACTCATCACTACGAAAATTTCTAGCCTTACACACACACCGTTACTCGAAGGGTTCAGTAGCTGTTGGTATATTATATACTTTGACAGAAGGAACGTACCTATCGACTACCGGAGGCCCAATGATGCGAAAGCATCACTAGCCCGCCATGGTGTGGGTCACCATGCTGCATTGTTGCATTGTCTGCGTTCGCAGTATGGTGACCATCACTCTTGGATTCTGCTTATGCTTTCCATCAGGCAGAGTAGAGTCAACATGGCAGGGTCAAACATAAAAAAAAAAAAAAAAAAAAAAAAACCATGTATCTCTATGGAACAACAAACTTCAAATCACAAATTCCTTAAAATTATATTTTTACTTCAATTGATGTTCTTAAAACCATCGTAAACGTTTTCATACTGTAAAATTAGCAGAAGTACAAGATTTTTAAAAAGTTTAATGAAAAGTGAGTTTCAAAGAATTTAATACTGCCTTTAATTTTGTAGGTTTAGCATAGCGTATCAATGAATAGAAGCTAAGTAAGTAAGTACAGAGACATTTAACTGCTAATACCCACCGTGCAAGAGTTTACTCGAATTGATTTACATATACTTATAAACGATCAAATAAATACTAATTGCAGGTCAAAGTTTTATTCTTGTTTTTAGCAGCCTAGAAAAATATTGCTTAGTTACAGTCTCACTGCTGGATATGGGCCCCCATCAGCAAGGAGGTTTTACCCTATTACTACTTAGAGCCCCCGCAGACTACAATTTTTTTTATCTGCCGATAGTTAGCCGTTAGTTTGGTTTAAAGGCAGTTGTTGTCCGATACCGAATCGTTATAATGTGCGTTATACATCATAAGATTAAGAAACCAACCAAGCTATAGACTGATCGAAAGTCTGCAGTTTGTGGGGGATTTTTATATTACTACTATCTAGGCCCTATACTTAAGCTAAGCTTGCCCTATGAGTTCTACGTTTAAGTAACTTCTTGTAAATACAATAAATAACCAAACCAATCTTCCTGAATAAGTACCTAATACCCGGAATCAGGCAATCAAATGTTATACAAAAAAAAAATTTTAACAGCACCCTCTATTATTTTATTCTACAACTACTAAATCATCTTGTAAACTAGGTATTTCTTATGGTACAATCCGTTTGAAACTATTTCGTTTAGAATAAAACTAAAAGATGGCGCTGATTTGACTTTCAAATAATATTGCAAACCAAATCAGTTTTCGTAAACATAATGGAGATTTTGCAAATTAAAACTGGAATAGGTTGCATGTCCATGCATGCATGGTAATCCGTAATTACAAAGACGAAACAGAGCGGGACATTGTGGCCGCACGAGAGCCAAAGCCGTTGCTCAACCAACCAACTGGTGAAAGTTGTTGAAATACTCACTAAATTACTTTTTTCGTTGCATGAAAATGGTCACGCTAAGCCGAATGTTAGGCAGTTACAGAGCGATTTTTTGTCAAGTAAAAGTTAACTTTTCATAACGGGTTTAAAGATTTTATTGGCATTTCTGATTTTTATCTTTTTCGCTTTCTTATTTCAATGGAGCGGTTAGTTCTTTATTTGTTTTATATTTTATTTTGTTATTATGTATCACGATTTACGTAACGTAAATTGCCCTGTCAATTATATGCAATTTGTTTTTATATTTATAAATATCGTGCATTTGAAATTTTTAATTTTATAGTTAGTGTTTAATAAAATATCACTGCTTTTATGTAATGGTTCGTAACACTGGGTGTGTAATTATATTAAATGATTTAACACTATATAGTGTTAAACTGTAAAATTACTCTATCAATTAATGTGTATTTTACCTAAAACCAATTTACTTCAAAATGACTACAAGTATACGCATTAACGCTTGACCCATTTCACAGATTGATATTTATTTTACTCTATTGATATTTACAGAAAAATGAGTAGCAAATATATTATATCCATGATACATAAGAAATAAAAACCTAGATAATAATTTGAACTTTGAACGTAGATCAACTAGATTCAATTCAAGTTCCGCGTATTTATATAGGTATGAGTAGATTTAATTCGTATCGGCTTATTTATTCTACACGAGTAAATTAATAAATAATTTGTGATATATATTTTATAGAAAATAACATAGATTATTTTATGAAGCTTTCATACATCTAGTAGATTCAGATGTTTTTCCCATGAATTTTAATAACTTTTATAATAATTACATTTAGTGTGACTGAGTTTTTATATAGAAGTTTACATTAATCTTTTAGATATTCACATTATCTATACTAATATTATAAATTCGAAAGTGCTAACGCTTTAATGGCTAAAACATTACATCGATTTCAATGAAATTTGACATAGAGATACTTTGATTCCTGAGGAAGGACTTGGGTTACTTTCTATCGCGATAGCCAACAAAGACGCGGGCGGAGCCGCGAACAAAAGTTAGCACAAGATATAGTTAAAGAATACGAAAACCCGAATGAATGTTACTCCGAAAAAAAAAGTATCCGACAAACAACAATTCCCGCCAATTAGTATGCATAACCAGCACATCAACGCTTCATAAAACATATTTCATCAATCATCATTAACAGTTACACAATCCGATACGCAATTAGTTTCTTTATGTTTCAAATACAAAGTTTCTCTTTAAGACTTACGACGTATTACAACTGTGAAGGTTGAAACCTATACTTGTTACCAAACGGACTAATACGTTTGATTGAACAATGCAATGCTCTGTTTGGTTTTGCACGAGTGCAAAAACCATTCAAATGGAGGTTAATTATTACACTTTACATGAACACTAGCTGACCCACCACGCAACGTTGTCTGCGTCTCTTCAATGATGTTCGGCTTCTATTGGTGTAAGCGTGTAAATCGGTTTGATAGTTTCGGAGTTCTTCGTGAGTAACAACGTGACACGAGAATTATAATAATCTACAGAAATAAATAAAATTGGAGTGTCTGTTTGTAATATTAAAATAACCACTTTTTACTAAATGCATACGTATGTATACACGGTACATATGCCAAAAATGTAGTTAAAAAAAAAATTGTCTGTCTGTCTGTCTATCTGTTTGTTCCGGGTAATCTCTGGAACGGCTGGACGGATTTTGACGGAATTTTCACTGGCAGGTAGCTGATGATCCGGGGAGTAATTTAGGCTACTTTTTTAGATTAACTTTGTCCCGCGGCTTTACTTGCGGTACAACAATAACCGCGGGTAACACCGCGGGGTTCAGCTAGTAATAAATATATCCCATACACGACGCTATCTAGTCTTAAACTAAACATAGCTTGTACTATGAAAGCTTTAATGGTTGATAGAATACTCTATATAAATATATAATAATATATAAATAATATATATTATATATAAATATAATAATATAAAAATAATATATAATACGAGTACAAGTGCTAAAAAGTCAGCCGATTGACAAGTTATTTCAAATGTTTTACAATTAAATGCATAACTGTATACTTCTTTTACAAATCTTCTTGACAGAAGTTGCTAGAATTGAGGTCGCGAGTTGTAAACTGGTCCGATAATACATTCACAGCAGATGTACCTACTCTACTGTCAAGTCCAAATGTAATTTTTTTTATTAAAAATGACATTATTATTTTTAGTTAAATTGCGAATTTTCACGGTTTGTCCAGTGGTTCAAGAGGACGCCATGCTGTTGTCTACTGCGCCAATTGTTGTGGGTTCAAATCCCACATGGGACAACACTTTGTATGATCCACAAATTGTGGTTCTGAGTCTGATTGTTTTATTTGTGTCCGTTTCATGTATGTTTGTAAAGTCTCCCGTGACACAGGATGAATAGTCCTAATACGGAAGTTCTTTTAAAAAAGTAGTAAATATTTAGACTGCCTCGTTGGTCTCGGGGTTGGCGTGAGCGACTCTGATCATGAGGTCTCGGGTTCGATTCCCGGGTCGGACCAAATGTTTGTATGATCTACAAATATTTGTTTCGGAGTTTGAGTGTGTTCTATCTATAATATGTATGTATTTACAAAAAAAAAGTATATATGTATTTGTATCAGTTGTCTAGTATCCCATAACACAAGCTCTGCTTATCTTGGGACTAGATGGCGTTGTGTGTTTAGATGTCCAAAATATTTATTTATATTTATTCATTTATTTGAAAGTATGTATGTACCTTGATATTTATACAACAGTATTGTATCTTATTCTCAGGACCAGTCGAATCAGCCAAGATGACGCTAGAACAGCCCGCTGGTGAAATATGGCAGAAAATTCGTGAGGAGTTGAACGAGAAGGCTGACACCAAAGATGCCGATCTTGCACATATCAAGGAATGGTTGAAGAAAGAGCCTCATCTACCTGATGAGTTTGGTAAGTGCACCAATACTCTTTAATTATAAAATACAAGATATCTCTTGGGTTTCAAATCTACCAATAACTTGCAGACCTATGCAACTTCTTAGAATTAATTACCCGTTTTCGCAACATTTCTAATTGATGCTAGACTCCTATGTATATCGTAAAGGTGAATGACTTTCGTCGATAAACATTCCATCCAAAACTAAAATGATATTTAAATTTCAACCAGCAGTTCTTAAGATTAGAGTGTTCAAAGAATAAACAAAGTGATTACCTGTGCAAATTATACTATCCAAATGCTAATATAATAAATTCGTAATTCTGTGTAACTGCTACATTTAGAGCCAAATCGTTGGTATAATTTACCATGGAGATACTTTGATTCTTAAGGAAGAACATAGGTACTATATACACGCCGGCGGAGCAGCCGTCAAAGCTAGTATTAGTAAAGATTCGATGACAAAAAAGACTAATTTGTAAAAGCTGAAAATATCGACGTCATTTATTAGACTCAAAAGTGCATTACCATTTCAATAAGAATATAAGTTTTGTGATCAACAGATGACCAGCGTATAATGACCTTCCTCCGTGGATGCAAATTCTCATTGGAGAAGACCAAACGTAAACTGGACATGTACTTCACCATGCGTGCAGCGGTCCCCGAGTTCTTTAATGACAGAGATGTCACTCGTCCTGAGCTGCAAGAAATTTTAAATATGGTGTAAGTAAAACCTACCTTCTGATAGAGACAGGGTATAGAAGAATTACTGTAAAGCCATTTCACTTCACTACTTCTAGTACGAATTTGAATAAGATCTCCAGAACCTTATGAACACTTATCTAGCAACCCTCAAGTAATTTCACTGCAGTTGTGAAAACTAAATGATTTCCTTTATACTACACTAGCGCCACGCCCCGGCTTCGCATGGGTGGATTTCAGATGCACCCAACGACGATACGATTCGTGCATTTTAAATCTGTAATATCTTCGAAAAAAAATATTTCAAGTAGATACTGTAAAGGGCCATATTGATGTATATTAAATACACAATGTATTTAAGGCAGTTGATTGTATAGGGATTAATGATGCATTGCTTAAAATCGTTTCGTAAAAAAGTCATAATTTCGCGTAATGACAATTGAATAAAAATGGATATTGTGGGTTATCCCTAAGATATAGAGATAATATACCATCGCGGACTTTATTCTAGGTTTTTATGGTGTACAATATTAAGTAGTTTTAAAGATCTAAGCATTCACAGGGACAGACAGACAGCGAAGCGACTTTGTTTTAACTATGTAGTGATGTCATTTTATTTGTCAACAAGAAGTATAGAAAGTTTTGAAAGTGAATGAACGCTTAGTCATAATTTTATATTGTTTATAAATACTCGGTAAAATTTACCAACATTTCTAAGAACCCTTTTTAGCAAATTCGTGATTTGCAGTAACAATGAAATTGTAATTAGTAAATTAAATATTATTTCATAATTTTCACCAGCTTATGGATACTAGTAATATTTTAACTTCGCAAGTAACTGTCTTGTCTGTCTGTCTGTCACGATTTTGCGGCTAAACTGCAACGATCAATAAAATTTAACATGAAGATACTTTGATTCTTGACAAATGCAATTATCCCTTAACTTTCGATCGACTGCACCAAATAGATTTTTTTTTATATTTGTTGTTGCCAGGATAAGATTTGTTTAGAAGAAAATTTAAAAAAGGTGTTACATTCTCTTAGTCCACTTAGTTTTACACACTGTAGCGCTGCGGAAAATTGACACGGGCTTACAAAATATTTTTTTTCGATAATTAGAAAATATTCCCTAAAATAAATAAATTGACTGCCTCGTTGGTCTAGTGGTTAGCGTAAGCGATGGCAGATCAAGAGGTCTCGGGTTCGATTCCTGGGTCGGACTGCTGTAGGGATTTTCTTAGAAGAAATTCTTAATAGCAGCCTGGAGTATAGAAGATGGCGATGTTAAGCCGTCGGTCTCGGTTGTCATAAACATCTATGGACATCGTTATTGGGAAGTCAGTGCCCTCAAATATACTGACAACTAGTTCAACTTTCGAATTCAGTTCACCCTCAGGGTTATGGAAGTCCGATGCCAGTCGCTCCGTAGAAAAACTGATATTCAGGTAAAACCGGTTGAACTAGGAGCCGACCCCAAATTTTGGGAAAAAATAGAGGCTAGGAAGAAGAAGAGAGATTCACTAAAATAAATAAGGCGATACGAAGTTCGCCAGGTCTGCTAGTTTATAATATATTAAATCCTTGTTACATTTTAATTATAGGTAATTGGGCATTGAGAATCATTCTCTTTACTCACAATACTATAATTGTTATTTTCAAAGTCAAAGGAGCTGTTTAACTGTTACTTTATGACGCTTAAACTAATAAACCGATTCGATTTAAATTTGGTAATGTAGATAAAAGTAGCATAACAAAAATAACCGAATTTCCATCACTTGTACATTTTCTATGAATGAATCCTTCTCAGAAAGCGATGTAATTCCCATCCATAACCTAATGAGGTCGGGGATACTGTAAATTATAAGCTAGAGTAATTATATGAAGTTACTATTTACTTTATTTCACGGATAAAATTATTAACTATCTTATACCACTGATTGGAGGTTGAATACCTCCACATTAATGTTTACTTACTGTTGATAATTTGTTAAACAGTACGATATACTGTTTTCTTAACATGTTTTATTTAATTAACTGTTAGCTTTTGCATGTTGTCTTTTTCAATATGTAAATATGAATTTTATTTAATATTTTTCTTTTTATTTTAAAGAAAAAATAATGATTTGTGTCTGTTTCAGTCAAATGCCTCCACTACCTGGACTTACTCCAGAAGGCCGGCGAGTTATTGTTATGAGAGGTAAGTTCGATATTAATAAAGCTTTATTATTTAGTGTTGTATTATTTTGTATCATCATTATTCATTAATTTAGTAGTTAGTATCTCTATCAATTCAGTTATGGTTTTTTCATATTTGAAAAATAAAGAAAAGCAGTTCGTTTAAGTGCTAAAGAGTTTTGACAACATGGTATCTAATTTTTTCTAGAAAGAAAAGAATAATTGTATTAAAAAAAGCTTAATCTAACTACTACTAAGTTCTTGTATGATAGTAATTCGAGAGTAAATAAAAAATTTCGTTAACAGGTGTTGACAAAGATATCCAGACACCCAATGTAGCAGATGCCTTCAAGCTAGCCCTCATGTTGGGTGACGTCAGATTGGCAGAAGAGAAAGAAGGAGTTGCCGGAGACGTTTACGTTCTAGATGCTTCTGTAGCCACTCCTACACACTTCGCCAAATTCACACCTACTCTTGTCAAAAAATTCTTAGTCTGCGTACAGGTTCGTAACTTTTAAAAATATTACTTTTATTTGAATGTGGAAGATCGCAAGCTGCTTTTCAGAATCATGTCAAATGGTTTTCTATCATAGATACACTGTGTATGTGTGTGGGTGTGTGTGTGTGGGTTAGCTTAGTGGTTAATTATCCTGACGGCTAAGCCGAAGGTCTTAGGTATGATACCCAGAGCAAATAATTGTGTCATTCGTTTGTTGTCTAGGTATAATTTGCGTATATTAAGCATGTATTTGGTATAAAAAAAGTTTAATACGTTAAACCCTTTGATAAAATCCCGGGCATTATTACGCATCTATTTATATCAAGTTAATAAGTAAAATCGGTTTAGTAATTTAGACGCTACGGCAGGACATACATCGATTTCCAAAAGTACCTATTTGCAGTAATCGGTGACAAACATAAAGTGTCACTATCATCAGTCAAATTTCAATAACATGGGCTCTTCCTAATATTGGCTCAGACTGCCAAATGTGAGATGCGTCAAATAATAATTATTATCTTTGTGTTTTATACCATTTAATTAAAATATTCATAAACAACGACTACGATACAAACATTTTGGTGGTTCTATCTCTCACGGCGATCTGTCCACAAAAGCCGTTTGTAGATTATTGTCGGATCTAAATTCAGATATGTGTTTGAGGTTAATACTATTTTAAATTGCTGTTTTACAAGCACATTTCATCAGCATTACTATTTCTTAGAAACAACAAAGAACTCTACCCTTTTCATGTTGTTTATGGTTATAATCTTAATAAAATCTGCAAGCGATATATTTAAAAGTAATTTGTGTTATGATACGTTATGTAAGTTCACGAAGTTACAATGGTTTAATGTAGGTACTAGTTATTCTGCAACAGGTATACTTTCACAAATGAAAGGACTGAATGCAGTTATAAGAAAGGTGAAATAGAAGGGAAGGAAGGGACGGCCAAAAACATAACCATATTAAATACTGGCGCTAAATTAGTCATTGTACTAACATCAATCTTTACTATATTATAAATCTGAAGACTTTATTTGTATGGTAGTTTGTGTTGGTTCCAGAAAATACTTATTTGACTTGTAAACAATTCCAGTTTGACAAAAACGTTGTATAAAATAATTGTTGGCTCCCAGGCCCAACACCAATGAGAAATGTTACAAAAACGAGGGAAAGTTATTACTAGTTAATAGGATTATATTATTAACTACTATTTAATATTATTATTAGTTAATATGAGACGAAAATGAGGTTGCGTGGGAGAGCTTCTAACCCCAGCTCTTGCAGCGCACAAGCGACAACGCGCGACCCCATACTGCGCAACAGACAGTCTCCAAGCTGCAAGAGCTGGGGTTGGAAGCTCTCCCTCATCCGCCATTTACTTTTTCCAAAACTTAGACAACTTTTTAGTGGGCAAAAAACTCAATTCCGAGAGGCAGTACAAAATGCCTTTGAAGAGTTTGGTCCCTCCCTTCCAGCTGATTTTTACAAGAAGGGCATCAATAAACTGCCAATGCGTTGGCAAAGATGCGTCGACTGCATGGGTGATTACTTCAAATAACAGAAATAAAAAAGTTTGTAAACATAAGTACTTTCACTTATTGCATACAAAACGGTAATTTCATGGGTAAAGACCTAATAAATATATATATATATATATATACATGTCGATATCATTCTGTTTAAAAGCTAATTATAACTTAAATAGGAATGACTAATTTTCTTGTTAAAACCACCGAGTTAAATTCTCATAAATGAGACTATATCTCGACCATTAAGATATGGGCCTTTCCATATCTAATAAAACCGCAAAGTTAATACTAAACATATTTTAAATTAATTCTTTTAGAAGAGCTAATATAAACAACATATTGTTTTGATACAGTTTGATACACTTTTTAGGCATACGAATTTCAGCATTCTGATACTACCTATGAACCACCTGAGGTTTCGACAGAAGTAATAGGTAGTTAACAGTATAGCAGGTCAGTAACTCCTTTCTAAGGAGAAGCCTATGTCCAACAGTGGACTATTCAGACGATTGATGAGATGCGAATGGTCTGAGTCATTATTGAGAAAGAGAAACAATAAAAGTACAAAACAATAAAATGGAAAACATAGTTTTACATTATTCAAATTTATACTTTTTTATTTTCTTTCAGGAAGCTTACCCTGTTAAACTGAAAGAAGTCCACGTCATCAACGTGTCACCCCTTGTTGACAAGATTGTCAATTTCGTGAAACCGTTCATCAAGGACAAGATCAAAGAAAGGGTAAGGATATTTAATATAAATCACTTTTCAATCGTATTTATAGTGATGTGTTACTAGTCTTCTTACTGTCCTATAATCTGAGCAGACTATTTTGTAATAAAAGTGGACGTAAGTTCGTAATAGGAAGCAGGAAAAGCGCGTGCTATTCGGCCTGACTAATGAGCTCTATTGGTTTTTACCACGAACGTCAAATCTCAGCCGTCAGGTGGAAGATAGAATATCAGACCCTACTTCATAATCTCTGTTAAAAATTGTTGACGTAAAGCTCGCTTCTTTTTAAAATTGTTTTATTTTTTATTTTTTTAGATCTTCCTGCACACCGACACCAATGATCTCTTCAAATATGTTCCTAAGGATATGATGCCGACTGAATATGGTGGTAACGCTGGCTCCATGAATGACCTTCACAGTAAGTATACCACTATAATATATATGGATATTAGAAATAAATACATTTATCAATGCCATTATAATTTGATTTAATGAATAATTATAATAATCAATAAATGTAGGTAAAATAAAAAAAAATTTTGATGGGTTGGGTTGTTGTTCGATGTAATCTTGCTAAACCTCTTCTACACCATCTACTGAGAAAGAGGCACGTTTTGCAAGCATGGGCCAGCTCGACCGGAGTGATACCACGGCCACACATAAAACCGATGTGAAACAGCGCCTGCACTGTATTTCACCGAGTGAGTGAGGATACCTACCGGAGGCCCTTAACCTAACACCTTCCCCATCCCCCAAAGGCCGGCAACGCACTTGTGATGCCTCTGGAGTTGCGGGCGTCCATGAGCGACAGTAATCGCTTCCATAAAAAAACTCAAAGCAGTCATGAGGACTGCAGACAGAAGTGAAAACGTAAAACTATTATATAGTAAATTAAGTAATGATTTTCTTTAAACCAGTTCTAGCTATTTTTGTCTTGAAAAAATATAAATACACTAGCTGACCCACGTAACCTCGTTTGCGCCTTATATTGCCCGTAGCGTGAAAATTTCCCCCGTTTTTGAAACATTCTTCACTGTTGCTCCGCTCCTATTAGTAGTAGCGTGATGGTATATACCCTATAGCCCTCCTCGATAAATGGACTATCCAAAACTGAAATAATTTTTCAAATTGGACCAGCGGTTCCTGAAATTAGCGTGTTCAAACAAACAAACAAACAAACAAACAAACAAACTCTTCAGCTTCATATATTAGTATAGATATATAAGTACGTACTACGTAAGTAAAAAATCGTTCGAAACTCTTTTTGTTTTGCGTGATTTTGCGTTTAATTCAAGGTTAATTTTATCATAAATTATTTATTTTTGTATTTTATATCTTGTGATTTCATATTTCCAGTTAAGGTTGTTTCCGCATGGGTATAGCTAGATTTCTATGATAAATAAAACGCCTCATTATTATTACTTAGAAATAAGAATAAAGTCAAAAATCCAATAACATGACGGAAGCTTCCATGACCTCAACACAATTCCTACTAAATATTCACTACGTCATCCCAGTACATTTTAATTTTACTTTTAACCAAGTTAAGTTACCAGTAGCTCACTCAAACTGCTCGTTTCCTTAGAAAATAAAACAATATAATTCCTTTTTTTTCTCTTGTCATTCAACGAATAGCCAATACCATTAATTATCTTAATAATGGCATGTCAAGTTACTAAATAACATGGCATGCCTACTTACAAATTGGTCTCTCCTTAAAATATTAACATTAAAATAAAATTAATCCAATCTCTATATATAATAACCACTGAAATTAACCTTTTGGATTAATAATAAACTTTAAAATGTTTCAGATTCGTGGGTTAAGAAACTGGAAGAATACAAAGACTGGTTCGCGGAACAAGAAAACCTAAAAGCCAACGAAACCCTGCGGCCTGGAAAGCCTACCAACTATGATGAACTTTTTGGTATCGATGGCTCCTTCCGTCAACTCGTGATAGATTAAGCATTTACTTTTAAACACTATTCTATCAAGTTGAAAAGTTGTTAATTATTATTCAAATTGTGTATTACTAGCAGCCTTTTTAATTTTTTAGAGTATTAGTGCTTCTTCACTGTCGCTTGTTTCAGTTACCATTTTAAGTATATTTTGATGATGTTATTGTTTCTAGTGGATTCCTTGTTGAACATGCTGAATTGTACTTTTCATTAAAATTAATGCATGAAATTAAAGTAGTATGTTCAGTTTGTACTCACTAAAATCAAATATTTTGTGACGGAACCAAAGTATTGCTCAATTTTTATTATAACCTTGTTATGAAGTATTATTACGTACTTATGTTAGGCATTTGATTAAATATTTTCTTTTAATTCCGTGGTTTTATTGTGTTAATTCTTAATTAGTGATCGAAAACTGTAGCCTTGATATTACTTTATAGTTAGTTTTTTTTTATTAATGTTCAAATTTAAAGTAGCTAGCATTGGTATGCGAATGAAAATTTTATCAATATCATCATCATCACGTTAGCCTACCATACCACGTTGGTCTAACGGATTGGTATAAGGGTTTTTTTTTTGCACTTTTTTTTTTTTTTTTAATCCCGCCCACATTCCCACCACTGTAACTCCTGTACACCAGGATCAACAGCAGTGACCCACGAACACACCGAGCTATGACACTCGGGAAGTCCCAGGAAGAAAATTAACTGTCTTGGAACCCGCAACGAAGTTAATCAGAAGAAAAACAGGAGGAGTTGGAAACGATTATCTTTTGCCCTGCCAAAATGACTCTACTCTGCCTGATGGACCACCTGGTGTCACCATATTGCGAATGCAGACAATGCAATATTGCGGCATGGTGACCCACACCATGGAGGGCTGGTGAGGCTTCTGCATCATTGGGTCTCCGGTCTCGCTCTCACCAACAAAACACGACAGCATGATTCCGGTAATTTAAGTTGATTTTCTGTGCGAGGGTAGTACCGCCCCGGTTGAGATCCGTGCCGGCCTGTTCGTGCTGAAATCAGCGTGGCTCTACTATCTTGAAAGGTATCGGGTTTGTTTCAAGTTTTCCTTTTCTTTGAAGTACTGTTTGCCTACGTCGTTTGCTCCCTTAGTTGCCTCTTACGATACCCGTGGGATAATAGGCTTGATGACACACTGTATATTCACCGCCGGCTGAGTTGGATAGCTGCTACAATGTTGTCATCCATTGCATGGGGAATACTAGAATGCGGAACAACGCGATGAACATCGTGAGTAAGGGAGCTTTTTTGTTAGGTTAGTTAGTAAGATTTTAGGGCAATATACGCGACAACGCGTCTAGCAAAGCGAGGAGCAGTGCGAAGAACACAGTGTGGCTGTAGTAAAATTCTAGCGCAATTATTGTGCATTCGCAATGACTAATGTGCCAGACGCATTATAAAAATGCTCTAGTGACGTCAACATTTGAAACGTGTTATTTTATAGAATGTGCGGATCACCATATTATGCCCTCTGTGATAGATCCACCCACTGACTCTTGTGCACAAACTTTGACAGTAAAATAAAAAGCTCAATCATTAAATTATCAGGCGTCAAGGTGTTTTTCTAGGCTATATGTAGATATGGAGATTTTATTACATCCCAAACATTAACCGTTTAGATTATATCAGTTAGCTTGTTGGAGATTAATTACTTTTACGGTCTTACTAATAAAAATAAGTTACACATCTGTTTGACAAATGTTTAGTTGTACAATGTATAAGCTGTGAATAGGCGTTACACATTACCCTTACTAATAATCAGTGTGTAAACAATGGATAGTTACCGCCTACGCATAACAAAAACCACTGGTAACACTCAAAGGTGCGTTCCGAAACTCGTACGGCGTTCATTCAATGACTTTATTTCATTTGAAAATACGCTCACAACTTTATACTTATGGCTATATAAATTGTATTTATTATTGCATACATCATATTTTCTCCAAATATATTGTTTTTACGATCTACTACAAATAAAAAAAATATTAAAATTAATTAAAAATGTTGTTTCGCTCGTTCCATACCTACATACATTTTTCTCTCTGCACATCGTTAGTTCAGAATCAGATTTATAATTTATATTATCAGATTTATATTATCTTGGTGACGACTAAGATAAGCACGGTTAATATATTCGACAATAATGGATAATACAAATAATTTCTAAAATTTTTCTGACTTATTGTTTGCTGAACCTGTATTTTGACCGAAACTCATTTTCGGATAAACAGAAAGGATCATATCGATTTTTGTAACATTTTCTTTTTCTTGGTGGTACTTCATTGTCAATTTTATGAAAAATATCGAAATATTGTAAATAATCCATGGTTTTAAAACTTAAATTAACGTAAGCAACTAATTATTTTAAGTTACACGTTCGCTAAACAAGGGCCGAGGGCTGAATAACGATTGTCTAAAATCTCATTGTTTCCAAACATCTGTGTACCAGATGTATACAACCGAAATGTCAAATATTGTTTTATTGGTAATGTTTTTGTTAAAATCCTGTTATACGTCGTGTATAAAAGTTTATTGGTAAGGCCGTTATTAATGTATAGAAAAGAGGAGTAAAGTATATTCAGAAAAGAGGAGTTAAATCAGAACAAGTAAACAATTTCAATTCTTCAGAGCTATTCTGATAACCAACTTATCCTTCGTTACTTATATGTAATTAATCTAGCATTTTATAATTGCTGTGCCACAATGTGATAGATTATAAATATGGCTGATCATGGTATTTATGTAATTATGACGTCTTAGTGCAACTTCATTTTTACCTAGTATTCTGTTTATTCATTTAAAACTATAATTACACACTACTTAGTTGAATAAATGAGCGGCATGTGTAGTAGTTTATTATTTTATTTTATTGTGACAGTTACGTTGCATATGGTCGTAATAAGACGAGGAGGGGAAATGGCCATGAGCCATAATTAGGCAAATGGGCCTATTGGACCCAAATTATATGTAATCCGTATTATATTCTTGAGTAATGAAATCTCAGTATTTTTCTGTAAATACCTATTCAATTGACATAGTCACGTTGTGTGTGATCTAGATGAATATCTTTGCTGAATTGGATTCCCAATAAAATGTGTCTCTAGTAAAATTCTGTGAAATGTGAAAAAAGTTATAGCCGAAATAGTGAAAAAAAAAAAATATTTTTCTGATTTTTTTATTTTGGCGCTCGATATTTGGAAAACAAAGAATGATATCAAAAATTTGAGAAAACATCTTTTAGACAATCCAGTCGACTACAATTGGAGTCTAAAACAAAGAGGATCGACTTAAGGGTTTGCCCTGTAGCCTAACCTTTTTGAAAAAATACAAAAATTCAGACCGACATTTTTCACATAACATTTTTGACTTTATGTTTCGCAAAGTTTGCTATCGGTGTTTATTGTGAATTATCAGGGTTATGAGGGTGTCCTGTTTGAGACGGATTTCGATAACGTTTTAATGGGTCGGAAGCCGAGACAGCGCGTAGACATCAGTAAGATACCGTCAGTCGAGTAACGCTTACGTGCTAAGGCACATCGACAATTTGTAAAGTTGAATGCGGATCGGAAACAGAGAAGAACAGAAGTTATTTTTCAAGAAAATGAAGACAGTACAGAAAGAGCATCCGCTTTCGCGTCACGAACGAATTTGAATGCACAATATTCCTGCGTCATATATTTATAAAATAATAGAATTTATACATAGCTAAGCCTGATCAGCTATATCAGCCTATTTCAGATATGAGTATATTACAATCACGTAGTATTTAGACATTCTTTATCTCGTCAGGAAAAAGACGTGATTAAATGCATTATATTTATAGATTTTAGTAAATATAATGTAGCTGTAAGTTGGTATAGCAAGCCAGACGTTACCATGGAACATAAGAGTATTATGGAGCCGTGGCTCTTGCATAATAAATACTGTTCACATCATTATTCATAGCCGTTGTTAATTCTTCGTATCTATAAGTTCGCTATACACAACAACGTCGACAAACATCAAAAATTTTGTCGGAGTCAAGAAAAATCTGTCGATAATTAACAAGAGTTTTTTTTACATGGCCGGATGCGTTTCGAAAAGCAAAGTGAAGGAGTAGATAAGAAACATCGTTGAAATGCCGCTGTACATGAGACACAATGTGCAGATCACTCCGGAATACAGCCCATTGCGGACAGTCCGAGCAAGCGTGTGATTTGTAACCTCAGAAAATACTTCACAGTCATGCTGAAGTGCGAGCGGATGGAGAACAAATTAAGGCCCAGATTCAAGAGACTCTTTTGGGGTGAATATTCCATCTTGGAGATGGCGCCGGGTCAAAATTCGAATCCGTTTACTCTCGCATTCGACGGCGATGCCGAAGAATTGTCCTTTTCGTCAATTTATTTGGGTGTGTGGACATATCAAGGTGCTGAATGCTCAAACAATGCCTAGTACAATTCCCATTTAACTTGTGGAATTCAAGAAAGATGCGTTGAAGTTCTCTAAGGGAAAGTGGAAGAATCTGGTTCTCGAGCCGAAATACGTTCATGGCTTGGCTGTAATTGCTATCTCGGGCTTCAAACTTACTTGTTCCGGGATTACGTTGGACACGTAGCTAGAGTTCCTGAGCTAATCAAACGTACCGCAATACCGTGAGAGAGCCACGCTTCAGCATGAATGGGCCGGTTCGACCGGAGTGATACCACGGCCTGGGACTAATCCCACCCACACGCCCACCGCTGTAACTCCTGTACACCAGGATCAACAGCAGTGACCCACGAACACACCGAGTTATGACACTCGGGAAGTCCCAGGAAAAAATATTAACTGTCTTGGAACCCGCAACGAAATTAATCAGAAGAAAAACAGGAGGAGTTGGAAATATGATAAGTCCACTTCCCTCCTTAGCAAAGCGGGAGACAAAATGAAGTCAAAATAGGCAGACACCTTTTTTTAAAGCGGGAAGCACCACGGATAAAGTATTAGGGGTCCTAAGTGAGCTATATTTGATTACTATAGTATGTATGGCAGAATCGCCTAAACGCACGGAAATTCACCGCAGTTGACACAAGATCCCCATAGTATACCGCCCCAGATGTCATTTGTAAGCTATTTAGCATTATGTTATGTTCATTGTACCAAAGACTACACTCCCAGAGAACATGATGAGCCGATTGTTCACAGCTAGTATCGGGTGTTGAGCATTGACATAATGGTGAATCGACTAATTTAAATGAGTGTAGTTTGCTCTTAAAGTTACCGTGGCCCGTAAGAAATTGAGCGACACAGTGATCTACCTCGAGCCATGTCCTCGACATCCGTTCGCGAACAGATGGAAAGAACTGGTAGAGGTGGCGCCCCTTAGATGATTCGTCCCATCGTTGTTGCCATTCATCCATTAGGTCGTCATAGACATTGGATTGCTGTTGAAACAATCTTATGATTTTATCGCGGTCTCGTACGCCAAAAAATCGCATTCCATGTTTTGTTTTGTAGAATAGTACATGGCTGCACGTCTTTGCACCTCGAAATCGACCGGAAGAACACCCGCCAATACCGGTAAAGCCTCAGTACTAACCGTCCTATATGCTTTGCATAAGAAGATTAATGCAAGTCGTTGGCCTTGTAGCAGTTTGCGACGGACAGCACCTACAGTCGCTCTATCGGCCCATACGGGAGCACCATAGCAAACAGCACCCAAATAAGTAGCTCCATATATGATTTTTAATGTATTAAATGAAAGACCCCATGTGGCAGTTGATATTCTCGTCAGAGCAAAGAAACTTTTTTTAGACTTTTCATTAACTGTTCTAATATGTTCGATAAATGAAAAATTTCTTTCTAAAACTAATCCCAAATAGCAAACCGAGGTTTTATTTTTAACAGTAACATTTTGAAATTTAATACACGGCGGTGATTTGAGGTTACCTTTCAGAAGTAGCTGGAAGGTTTTGTTTGCAAGCGATTACGTACACCCCATAGAGATACTAAGTTCAAACATCTATTAGCCAGACTTTCATGTAATATTTTCTTTGCACTTTTAACATTATTATATTATTATCCTGCTTATTAATCGAAAAATGAAAATTGTTTACTTATACGCCATGGCGGAAGAATAGTTTCTTCAAACTTCGATACGTGTGTGAAAATTTTGCAATTTGTTTGTTCACAGGCGTTATGTCGAGAATACCTATCCTACTAATCCTACTATCCTACTTATATTATAAATGCGAAAGTTTGTAAGGATGGATGGATGTTTGGATGTTTGTTACTCTTTCACGCAAAAACTACTGAACGGATTTGGATGAAACTTTACAGTAATATAGCTTATACATCAGAATAACACATAGGCTACTATTTGCGGCGATAACCGACATATACGCGGGCGGAGCCGCGGGCAACAACTAGTGTTAGAATAAAATTATTATTATTCAATGTTGTAGTTTTATTTTGTAACCTTTTCCTTATCTCGACATTTTCATCGCTCAGCGACAACATTTTTTCAAATTCCAAGAATCATTTCCAATGTGCTCAATAGTCATGTGAGGCACGAAATCTGTGATTTTTTTATTATTAAGTGCAGCACAAAAATACTAAATAAATGAGAAACCGCTTGTGTGAAATATGACTCATAATACACATGTAGGTACAAAATGCAGTAGATATTTCTGTACATCTTGGTTTTAAGAAATATTCAAAGCAATACAAGGTACAGATTCATATAGCATCGTTCATTGTGTTTAATAAATATAGTATGTAAATTAAAACTGCAAAAGTTTTATATAAATAATTTTAAATTTAATTTCAAAATAAACTAACATATATTAACAAAACAAATAACTTTTAAGGTTTATTCTCTGTAAACCTCTCTGTTTCAAGCACTTAATCTTTTGTTTAACTTTGGTAGGTAGGTAAGTACGTAAGTATGTAAGAAGGTAAGTACGTAAGTACTTACCTACCTACCAAATACTACCAAATACTACCTACTACTTTTGAAAATAAAAAAATGAAATTCGGCATGATGTGTGCATTCCAAACAAAGAAGAAGTCAGGGGAAAACTAACTTCGTCCCGCGGCGTTAGTCTAAAAAAGTAGTAAGTAGTCTAGTATAGATATAATATTACAGACTAGCTGAACCCCGCGGGGTTACCCGCGGTTATCGTCGTACCGCGAGTAACGCCGCGGGACAAAGTTAGTCTACAAAAGTAGCCTAAGTTACTCCTCAGATCATCAGCTACTCCTGCCAGTGTAAGTCCCTTCAAAATCGGTCTAGCCGTTCTAGAGATTACTCGGAACAAACAGACAGACAGACAGACAAAAACCTACATTTTTGGTATATGTACTGTGTATACATACATATACATTTAATAAAAAGCGGTTATTTTAATATTACAATCAGACACTCAAATTTTATTTATTTGTGTAGATTAGTGTATTCTCTGTCCAAATGAAACAAAGTACCACGCATTTTGTAAGTTAAACGTCCTATAATGATGTCGATATCACGAGTGATGAAAACATGCAATATTTTTAACTGTTGTGTGTAATGTATAAATTTATTTCTCAGTTAATATTGCGACTAAAATGTCAAACTTGTGGTCGACATTGATACTTGGAGGTAAAGTTCTAAAATGACGCACGTGTTCGGTATTAATGTGCTGCTTCGAATCAACTGACTCGTTTGCTACCATAATTATCCCAGCATTAAAAAAGAAAGGATGGTAGATGTTTTCAGACTTTTTGATTTATTTTATCGGTCACTATAACTTGATCTTTTTAAGTATATTTTAAATTCCGAACGCGCAGAAACATCTGCACGTGCATTAGCTACATAACTTCAATAAGAAATAAAAATACAAGCTGATGATTTAAGGACTCCCCAGTTTTGCTAATTCACCCAGTAAGAGTCATTTCACTTTCATCTTGAAGGAGTAACGGCTTTTAGCTATTCTGACTTCGAGAGGAAGCGCATTACATAAAAGGATTAAGGTTATGATCCCAGTATGATAACATCTGTATGATGATAGTTCCTTCTTATTATAATATCTTTAGGTATATCTTCACCTCTAACTAGTAGATACCTAGGATATAATACAATCATACCACTTAGATGTTTGTTTATAACGGAGAAGTCGAGTGCAGTGCCATTTTAATTATCAACACGCAATAGGAATGGTTCGTAATTACACTCACTACCCAATGTAATATAACGTACGTATTTTTTTATATAAGAGCATGTGTATCTGTAGGAAACATGAGCAGAATCTAAGAGCGGTGGTTACCATACTCATTGTGGACGTGGGCAATGCATAGTGACCTACACTATGGCAGTACTACCTAGTGAGATGCTTTTTACGCCGCGCTTAAAGGATTCAGGTGCAAGAAAAACACGTGCCCTGGTAGTTAGTTCGAAGTTTTAACTGATGGGCACAGGAATCCGTTTAGTTCGAAAGCGTATGTCGACTCCAAAACGATAACTTCCAAGGTCAGCACGTGTTGTCGTGTAGATGTGTAGACATGTGTATTCTTTATGCATGGCCTGCCAAAATGACTCTACTCTGCCTGATGGAAAGCATATCCAAGAGTGGTGGTGGACTATGCAACAATGCAGCATGGTGATCCACACCATGGCGGCTTAGTGATGCTTCTGCATCATTGGGCCACTGGTCTCGCACTCACCAACGAAACTCGACAGCACGAACACTGTCATTTTACGTTGATTTTCTATGCGAGGATAGTATCGCCCCGGTCGAGCCGGCCGATTCGTGCTGATATCGGCGTGGCTCTACTACCTTTGTGTATGTAATTTATTGTAAATTATACAATAAAAAAAACATGTCTTGCTTTAAATATCAACAAAGTAAAGACAGTTTATCTGAGCCCAGACATTCTATAAGAATTCAACCACTCATAGGAGCACAGACTTTGTTATAGTCATCCACATGCGAAGTTTAATTTAACACGGAAAGTAGATTGAAAATGATTTAATTTTTTTAACATCAACCTTTAATATATTACCTTCCACCTAAAATTAGTGTGAATAACTACAAGCTGAAAGCTGTACGTAGCGTGTGCGACTGCTGATCATGAAGTCTCGGGTTCGATTCCTGGGTCAGACCAAATGTCTGTAGGATCTACAAATATTTGTTTCGGAGTTTGGGTGTTTTATATGTAAAATATCTATGTATTTACAAAAAAAATATTAATATGTATTTATATCAGTTGTCTAGTACCCATAACACAAGCTCTGCTTAGCTTGGGACTAGATGGCCTTGTGTGTTAGATGTCCGAAATATTATAATTTACTATTTATTTATTTATTATAAATAATGTTTACTAAATTCTAATGATAAAAGACAAATTATGATTATTTTAATGTTGTTGTAGGTCATAATAAACTTTCGATATATCGAAAGTAATGGATCTATAGATCCATCATATACCAATTTAAATAATCGTAATACCGGTTTTTTTCGGAATCTATTACGACTTTTGACTGCCTACTAGGAAACAAGCCAACTATAATATAAACATAACGGAGGGCATTGATATTTAATTTCCTGTTCATAATGTTTGTCATAGGTCAGAATATTGGTATTTTTTTTATGTTTGAGCCTCCTCTGAGACTCTACTTTGTCTGATGGAAAGCATAAGCAGAATTCAAGATTGGTGGTCGCCATATTCATACAACGGTGACCCAGACAATGGTCACTATGGTGACCCACACCATGGCGGCCAAGTTATATTTCTGCATCATTATTATTCACGTCTATTACGAGTCATCATTTCCAAATTACAGAACAATTTATTTAGAAATCACTGCAGATAGTGTTGTATTCCCAAAAAATAGGTTCATTACAGCTCCAAATCGTCGGCTTCAATGTAATATAAACACATTATGAATCATAGTTTGATTCATAATCTGTTTTTTTTTCTTTATGTATGGCCTGCCAAAATGACTCTTCACTGCCTGATGGAAAGCATAAGCAGAATTCAAGAGTGATGGTCACGATACTCATTGCGGATGCAGACAATGCAACAATGCAGTATGGTGACCCACACCATGGCGGCCCAGTGATGCTGCTGCATCATTGGGCCTCCGGTTTCCTCCGGTAGCCTCTGGCACTCACCAGCGAAACACGACAGCACGAACGCTGTCATTTTACGTTCATTTTCTATGCGAGGGTAGTACCGCCCCGGTCAAGCCGGCCCGTTCGTGCTGAAATCAGAATGGCTCTGCTACCTATAAGGCACACTACATATAATATTGTTGATTTTGCATTACTTGCTGAACCGTAACTAGTTTTAAGCTTATTAAATAAACATAATACGACCTTGGCCTTGATAAAAATACAAACACGTTAAACGAGTAAGATTTAGAAATGAAATGATAATAAGAATGAATGAAGTTTTAGATATGAATTTACAACGAATCTACAATCGAAATGGTTGACGATGCTACCGAAGCACAAACTACGTTGTTATTAGATATCCATTACCCGTTGCTTATGATCTTTCAAGTTGCAAAGCTTTTCTAACCCTGAAAATAGAAGAAACATTTACATAACGGTACACTATGTTGTCAAATTTTGCCAACAAACCACTTAGATGTAAGACACATTTACGGCCAGATAGAAAATACTTCACCCAGACTTATAATATAATTAAGCAAAAAGCTTGAATACAATGTTGAAAATGCAGAAATTCATATATTTACCTAGAGTTCTGATTGTATGTGTTATAATATATTGATTCTGTGTTACGAAAACCTGTTTTCGATGTGGTCAAAAATAACCTCTATTGCAATTGATAACATAGCCGGAAAACATATTCCGTCACTATAAACCGGTTTTGATTTATTGCTAATTTGGCCGTCAAATATTCATTTTTGAATTTGTGTTTTGAGTGTCAGTTTTAAATATTTCATTCATAATATGATAACACATTTCTAAGTCAAACCATACCAGCCAGGTCAATCTATGATTGGCAGAAGAATGGAAGAATGCTATTGGCAAGCAGAAGAACACCGGGGTGGTTTTTAGTTGGTAAGAGTCCGACAGACCGCTTTGCTCCCCCCAAATGGGCGAAGGACATCTTTAAGGATCTTCCACTCAGTCAAAAGGTCAGTTTATGATGAATGACTACTCTCTACATAATAAAAGCCACTCATTTCACGGAGAGCTGACGATTCCAGTTGTCGTACAATCTTTGGCAATTGTTTCGATGTCAAACAGTTTTTGGATTGTGAAGGTTCTATGGTAAACGCTTCGCGTAAAAAATTAAGTTGAACCGTATCATAGTAGATTTAAACCTAACCCCAACCAAATTCGTAATAAAAGATTTGGAGGAAACTAAATACTAACATGGCAGCGGATTAAATTACAGTCTTTTAATCAAGGCATGCACATGTGAGAATCCGTACGCTGAAGTGGAAGTAGACCGGTCATGTCGCCAGACGAACTGATGCTCGCTGGAGCCGGAATGTGCTAGAGTGGAGACTGCGATTAGGTAAACTTGGTATTTGGGCGTCCTGCGGCACGAGGGATCGATACTTTAAAGATGATGGCTGGTGGCGAATGGATGCGGACTTACCAAGACCGGGGTGGTTGGCGCTCCTTGGGGGAGACCTTCGTTCAGCAGTGGACGGCGATAGGTTGATACTATAAAGTACCTATCAGCTGTATCTTGTCACGCCTCATTGTGACACGTTCTAGTTATAAACAAATAAATAAAAATCATGTTTGAAATGTATTGTGTATTGTATCGAAATTTGAACAGAATCTATGTAGATCTTTTGAAGTTTTGAAGCTTACACAAATTTACTTAACATTACATTTCTTTAATAGCCTAGCGCCTTTTAGTGTGACGTCAACAAACAAAATAGAAATATATGTGAAAGCTTTTTGTTTACTTACCCATTATTTATCATTTATCAGCATTAATCAAAACTTAGTTTTTGATTCAAATTCATAGATACTTTCACTCATTGGTGTTTATTAGTCAATATATTTCTTGTGAAATGAAATTTACAATATTTTATCAAATCAATAATATCCTTTATAAATAACATTTTTTTTGATGGCACGAATGCAGGGTCGCTTTTTAAGGCGCATTTTAAAGTCAATACTTTAAAATGAGAGTTCAAATCCCACACAGGATTGCATTTTGTATGATCCACGAATTGTTGTTTTGAGTCTGGGTGTTCTAAGCGTCCATTTCATGTAGGTTTGTAAAGTTAGAGTTAAAGTAAAGTATTCCTAATGCGGGTCTTTTAAAATAAATAAATAAAACCTTACAATTATTCTCGAGATCTCACATACTTTTTAAACTGGATGCCAAATTCCTTCGGATCCCCGGATTTTTCGAGTTTTGAGCTAAGACCATATGGTATTTGCACCAAAAACCAGTATAGCAACTACTTGGTAGATGATCCAGTCCCGGTAGTTTTAGGTACCCCGAAGTCCGAAGTCCTTCCACGCCGAACAGATTATCTGGCATGTCAACTATCCATAAACTAATTTATGTGTTTCGATAAATCGATTCAGTAGTGAAGAATAGCAAACAAACAAACGCATTTATAATGTTTTAACCTTATACTATTAATACTAACGAAAGTTAGGCTTACCGATTTACATTTAAAAAAAAGATAGGCTCATAATAATTTTATTGCTACATATTATTTAATTACGGTAATATTTAAAAATGAAAAAAAATTATTATATAAAGTACTAAAAATTACACAATTAGTAAAAATATATCAAAATGCAAAAAAAAAAAAACATATCATTTTCTAATTTTGTTATTTAATAAAAATTTAACTACATAATATAAAAATAACCTAGAATTGTAAGCTCCAATTACAGGGTAGTAAGAATCAGTATGATGCAGCAGGGAGATGAGAATAAAAATGCGGCCAAGTCGAAGCGAAGTCAAGCGAATCGGACTCGCCCATGAAGGGGAACCCTTACCGAACCCGTAGCAGCAAGTAAATTAATATAATTTTTATTTTATTTTTATATTCGTGTTGATTGAATGAAAGGTAAATTGCGGTTTACGATTTATGACTTATTAAGAAAAAATACTTACTAGATCTTGTTCAAACCAATTTTCAGTGGAGGTTTGCATGGTAATGTACATTATATATTTTTTTAGTTTTATCATTCTCTTATTTTAGAAGTTACAGGGGGTGACACACATTTTACCACTTTGGAAGTGTCTCTCGCGCAAACTATTCATTTAAGAAAAAGATGATTTTAGAAACCTCAACATCATTTTCGAAGGCCTATCCATAGATACCCCGATACACGTAGGGGTTTGATTAAAAAAAACAACAGTTTTAGTTTCGCATCGTAGTTATGTGTGGGAGCCCTTAGTCATCTCTTACGGCATCCACGGGATGAATATGGATGATAACAAACTTCCAGCTTTCAAAACAAATGTGTTGAGATTGTTGAAGAATTGGTTTTAGTATCAATAGTATAGTTTTCCTTGATAAGAATGTCTGATTTTTTTTTAAATTTCTATTTGTAACTTTCTTTTACTTGTTTTTATTTCAGTTTTATCTATTTTATATTTTCATTTGTTTCTATAGGTGCATGCTGTGACACCTTGAAATGTTGTGCATTTAAACTAGTTTTTATTTAATTTACTGTTTTTATATACATAAGATTCAATGTAACAACAACTGGTTGTCCAAATAAATAAATAACACTCCGTATCCTTACTGCACACGAACAGTCAAACACGTAACATTAGTAAATATACAGGAGACTAAACAATTTTAAAAAATCAAAAAAAAAACTTTACAAGGAACAAACGATAATAATTTGAAATTAATACTGAAAAATTTTTTTGAAAAAAAAAACAAAAAAAGAACGTATGTAATAGGTAAACATACATTGTTATTGTAATATGGATTCTACTGCGTTTGATTTAAATTAGTAAACAGATTATGTTCGATATATATGTAAATTCCATTGATATTACGTTGGGTGAGTGCCCCTGAACGAGTTATAATATATGGAAGATTTGTGCCCAACGAGTTGGTTTCGTTGTCATTTAAGTTTGTGCCTTGAAAGGCAGCGCGCGTACTGCAGAAACGCTGACGTCATTTGTGATATAATTTCAAAGTGGAATAAAATAAATTCAATGTAAGTTGTTTACACCATATTTGAAAACACATTTAAATAAAATTAAGGTTTTATGTGGTTGATGCATTAAAATCTCACCTTGGATTATTCAACTATGTTAAATAATTAGAACAATAGTTGCTTTTTTTCAATTCGTTTAGTAATAGAATTCATTTATGACGGTTAATTGTCATTGCAGCAAATTACAATCACCTTCAGTTAGCATAGGTTAATGACGAGCACGGGACTGCAGACTCAGTCCGCTTCAAACTTAATCCTGGCTTCTCATGTCCACTGCTGGACATAAGAAGCCATGAAGATGCCCTTTTGCCGTCGCTATGAATAATAAATTCATCTTGATCGGGCTTAATAAAAACAAGTTGACAAATATTGCAAAGGGCCTTCTAACTCCATACTATGGCTTACAGTTTACTGATAAACCTATTTATTAATTCCAAAATAAATTATTATTACCGATTAGTTACAGCCAGACTCAACTAACTATTATGAAATGCATAGTACCTACTTATTAAGTGCAAAAAAAAAACAAGAAAAGTTTGGTCATACTAGCTTTCCATAACGTTTAAAGAATTTAAAATGTTATTTGCATCTCTATGCGGAATTTCAATATTAAGACACCAGTGTTGATGTGATTGAATGTTTATCTGTGCTTCACTTTATATTTACTTAAAACAACAAAATAAATCGAACTGAACAGCGATTGTGCGTAAACTCGGCTCCGTCCACTAGAATCCACTGCTTAGTTCCCTTTGGGGATTCATTTCGAATTTTCGTTCACACTAATCCACTAGAGGATCTTTTGGATTTCATTTCGATTTTGATTCATTTGGAAGTTTTTATAAACATAACTTCAATTTGGATCTGCTATAGAAACCGACGCGGGTTTTATTTAAATTTTGTGTACACCAATAGATTGGGAAAATATAATGTATTCTATAATATTTATATATGTTTAGAAATATTAATTTATTAGTAGTCTGATAATCATAGCAATATTAGATTCGTATGTGACATGTGTAAGGTTATTATTATCACACAAAAAGTATGAAAAATTAAACTTTTTACAACAAAAGAAAGCTAACACAACTATAACGCAACTCCCAAAAACTTTAGTTTGAAAATATATATAGTACTAGCTGTCCCGGCAAACGTCGTTTTGCCATAACTATTAATAAATTAAAAATTTAATAAAAAAACATTGTCCAGCGGACAAAATTGTGAATCTAAACCATTCCCAGATCCCCTTGAACACACACAAAAAATTTCATCAAAATCGGTCCAGTCGTTTGAGAGTAGTTCAGTGACATACACACTCACAGAATAATTATATATATAAAGATAATAAGTATATTTATACTAGCTTTTGCACGTGACTTCGCACACGCAGACTTTCATCCCAAGTCTGTACGTCATTTTGAAACACAGCTAGTTTTGTGCCAAAATGACGTACATACTTGGGAGGACCTCTTCAACAGTATCACAAGCAGAAATCAGAGTTCAGTTTCAAGCACAGCATTCACAAATCAGAAGAAACAGTCCAAAAACACAGCCAAGTCGACGAATCACATAAGCAGCATAACAATAACACGTTATTACAAAACGTACACAAATCGTATTATACTCAAACTACTTTCTGCACATTATTTTTTGCACATCTGCATAAATCGTAATGAGTCTCGCTCGCCCGCATCGAATTAACCTTAAAGATTAATTGGCGTGGGACTTATAGAATTACGACCTGACGGCTCAGAACTAAGTTTTTATACACATTTTTGATAAATCCCTAGATTGTTATACCTCGTTGGACAGCTGATGAAACGTAGATATTTTAAAGCAGATCTGCACGACTTTTTAATTCATTTTACGTATAAAATTGGTTCCAATATCTTAAAAACGGTTAGATTTAGAATAGGGTGTTTCATAGTGAAAACAGTCAGAACCGATGTAAACTACGCTCGCTTAACGGGAATGGGTCGACTTAATCAGTAACCCTGTATATAGATACATATATTTTTAAAAGAATTCATATCAATATATATTTTTAACCCTAAATTATATGTACATATTTATTTTGTAACCAAATAGGAACAGATATAGCTTTTCTATCCGGCTACTGACACCTGAATGATGACACCTCATTCACTCAAATGGGTTCAGTAATGTAGACGCTGCGGTGGAACATACAAGCATACATAGACCGCCAATACTTGCACCCTTCCCTTTGGCTTTGCCGTAGTCGGTTAGAAAAGCAATATCTGTTCCTATTTCGTTACAAAATACAGTACCAGCGTTAGGGTAGGGCGCGGGTGGGCGATCGCCCAGGGCGCCAGATAAAAGGGGCGCCGCAGGCGCCCCTTTAAAACCCATCGCTCATAGTTCGAGGTCTACTTACTCGTAAATTCCCTAAATTAAGCGAAAAAATCTTTGTTTGCAACACTTGAATCACAACACAATCAAACACTTCGAACTGAGCACTGCATGCAGTTAATTTTATCCGGAATCCCCAATCATAGAGAAACACATTGTCTTTCTCTTTTTAATATTTAAGTTAATAAAATTTAACAAAAATAAAACCGACTTCAAGGTTCGATTCTCTTGGATGCCATCATCAGATCTTAGTGTCTTTATCATGATACCACCGTTGGAATATCTTCTTTCCATTAAAAAAAGAAACATCATAATCGGTTTATACACGACGAAGTTATTCGCGAACAAACTCCACATGCTGGCAGAATGTCCGGCGTGTGGGGAGTCGAGGCGCGATCTTGTGACGGCCATCGGGGTGCTCTCTCTCGGTATCATGATTGATCAGCCAAGTTATGTTTGCGAAGGTGACGGCGAAGCGGGGCTGGGAGAGGTTTAGAAGTTTCTCGGTTCACCAGGCCCGGGCCAGGTACCGCAGACAACTCAGGCGCTGGAGATCGTAAAACGATCTCCGTCCTCCATAAGCGCAAGCTTGGGAGTGACAGGTGAGGCCAACTGTCACACTAGCAGAAGCAGGCCGGCTTGAGTGCCTTTTAGGGACAGCAACGGTAACATCGGAGTTCCCACACAGGAGGGGGCCATCTACATACCGTAGGTGGCCCGAGGTACATCGGGGTTCCAGGGTTTTTCTTTCTAGAGTGCACCTGGTTCCCCGGGTTCCAGTAGCCGAGACAGCGTGCGGTTTTAGCCGGTTCGAGTCCGACATGCCACCAGCAAGTCGGTATCCAGAGGGATTTCCGCAAAGGAAAAATATACAAGGATGACTCCATTGATGATGTAAAACAAATACAATGTTCATCCATGGAAAATTCTAACTGATCACTTGGGGCTATAAACTATAAAAAAAACTCAGTGACCACGTTGGGAAGCAAGAATAAGCAGTGTTAAAGCAGTCCGTTACCAAATTACTGCCATCCATGATGCTTACATAACTTTACTATTGAAATCCAGAGAACTGATGTTCAAGTGTCTCATGAGACTATTACTCCAGCTGAACATCTAAAAGATTTCAGAATTTGAATTTTTCAACTGTCTTCTGGACACTATATTAATTTCAGTCAATGAAAGGTTCGAACAGTTAACTTAGTACGAAATCTTAGTCTTTTTTGTAAAATATTAAATAGATTCAGGAAAAAAAGTAAAAACTAAAACCCAACTACGACAAAAAACGACGCTGAAATAGTATGAAACAAGTTTCAGCCGAGGTCACGCGTTGTTAAATGATATGGACTATAGTACATTAATAAGTTTCAAAAGACGTAGTCGATGTAGTGTAATGTACCATAGTCCATAACACTTTATTTTTTATTTAAAATGTTTTGGTGCCTCTATAATACTAATTTCTTTGCAAAGTATATTTCAAATAGATACCACAGAAATATCACATTTATCGAATAAATACGGACAAAGTCACAAGAAAATGCTAATAATATATGTATTTTTGAAATGTACAAGTAACGCCCTTTCCAATGATACCAAACACGACATATTTATCTAAAATTTATTTTTTAATACAGTACTTTATGTCGGCTAGAGGCCGCCACATTAGATTCAGTGACACGTCATATCTATCTATAATCTATACTAATCTATACTAATATATAAAGCTGAAGAGTTTGTTTGTTTGTTTGTTTGTACACGCTAATCTCAGGAACCACTGGTCCGATTTGAAAAATTCTTTCGGTGTTGGATAGCCCATTTATCGAGGAAGGCTATAGGCTATATATCATCACGCTAAGACCAATAGGAGCGGAGCACCAATGAAAAATGTTACAAAAACGGGGGAAAATTATCACGCTACGGGCAATAGGAGACGCAAACGGGATTGCGTGGGTCGGCTAGTAGCTTATAACCAGAAGACGATCATAACGCTTCTAACGACACCTCATTTGTCCAGTTCTATTGAGTAGTTAAGGAGCTAAGAGGGAACAAATGAACATACATACATACATACATAGCCTGTCAAAATCATAACCCTCCTTTTGCTTTGCCGTAGTCGGGTAAAAATCCGACTTTGTCAAAGTCTGTGGGGATCTCTAATTAAAATTGACTCTAAATCAAACATAGATGGTTATATGTTATGTACTAAACTCATAAGTCTGAAATATTTTTTGCCTGATCAGAACTTTTCCTATTTTTGTTTTAAATTTTATCAAAAATCACAACCTACAAGAAAAGTATCCAAATGTGTGGATAGCATTTCGCATATTTTTGACTATACCTTAATAGTTGCTAGTGGGGAGAGGAGTTTTTCATACAAAACCTATCTTCGATCAATAATATCTCAACTAGATTGACAAACTTAGCAACTTAGTCAATTGAAAAATAAATTGCTGAAAACATTTGATAACCTTATAAAAGAGTTCACTTATGGAAAGGCCAGAAAGGTATTTTTTATAATAAATAATTGTTTTTTTTTTTTATAAATGCATATTGAATTATATCATTTCCCTTTTTTCGTATGGGTTTTAATTACAGTTGGGAGGCGCCGTAGAAATCTCGCCCAGGGCGCTGGTAGTGTTAAAACCGGCACTGACAAAATATATATAATGTATGGCTAAGGTCACATATTGATATACATAACCTTAAACAACGGTACTATTCAATATGATAATTCGACATGCTTATATCATATCCTTATTACAACTAACACAGTTTATGTACTAAACTCCAAGGGCGCAAACACCCATACTAATCATTAGCACTGTCATAAATAGAAATATATAGTCTATTAAACTTTAAAGCTCTAACTAAAAAACTAAAAAAAAATATTTTCTTTTTATATATATGATACAATTTACAAGGAAATTTTGAGGAAGTTTTCGTTGTTGTATTCTAAGGAACTTTGTTGAATTTAAATTGTTACTGAATTAGCCACAATGAGTTTATGTACACCTTTTAAAAACTTCCTCAAAATAGAGTTTCTTTTCACTAAAACTGAAGGATAGAATTTAAATTCTTCTTCCGTTAATAATAATTAACTCGTACACGTGCACCTTCAACTGAATTATGTATAAGTTATTTTTAAACATAATTAACATAATAAAATTGGAGGTTTCGATGTTATGTTAGACATTTATACCTAAACTTGGATTTCTTCTAAAATACTATTTTATTCTGAAGCAGTTATCGTTTTACGATCGTTTCGCCTTTTTAACCGACTTCAAAAAAAGGAGGAGGTTTCTCAATTCGACCGTATATATATTTTTTTTTTTTTTTGTGCGTTCGGGCATAACTTCGTCGTTTATGAACCGATTTTGATGATTTTTCTTTTTTCTACTACGTGTTGTTGTTTCGATCCCGGTATTTGACAACACTCTGTGTGATCCAGTTTAGAATAAAATTAGTTACATAAAATTGTTGTGACAGTAAAATTAATTTGTAACTAAGCAAAGAAGTTCTAATTTTTTACCTGTGGAAGTCTCCTCGGGCCGGCCGGTGTGTCGGAATCGAGCCGACTAAAACGACACGGTGTGCAACTCTGCGCCTGAGAAGGGAGGGATTCGGGAACTGCTGTTATTAACACATCCGGACCCCTCCCACAAAAGTTCTAATCTTACCTAACTTTACGGCTATTGATCGGCCTACTGTAAGACCGATCAATCAGGGACTGTTGTAAGCAGTATATCGTTGTTGACAATCTGTCGAAAGTTTACAATCTCGCTAAGTAGATTATAACCCAACGGTTTTTACAATCTTACGGTGACATATACATATACAACGCATAAGTGTCATAGATGCGTATAACTATACATATCTTTTTGTAAGTGTTTTTAATGGTGGTCTCCACTCAAACTTTTTTCGTAGGAGACCCACGCTTCGGTACGAGTGCGCCGGTTCGACCGGAGTGATACCACGGCCTCACAGAAAGCCGGTGCGAAACAGCGCTTGCGCTATGTTTCACCCAGTGAATGAGGATACCGGAGATTAATCATAAATGAGGGCTTATGGTAACCTACCTTTATGATGGCGCAACTAAAACATAACATGTTACCCCAGGAGGGCCGGCTCGACCGGGGTGAAATAGCCTCAAAGAAAACCGGTGTGAAATAGCACTTGCGCTGTGTTTCACCAAGTGAGTGAGGATACCGGAGACCCTTACCCCTACCCCTCCACACATCCCTTTCCCCATCCCTCAAAGGTCGGCAACGCACTTGTGATGTCATAAAAAAAGCGTTGGAGAATCCCTCTCTGGCGCCTGAGCGTGGATGCCCAGTGTGCGTGTCGTGTACGTCAGCAACGATATCAGTTTTCGTCGCCTCAGCAATCATGAAGGTAGGGACCTATCCATTTAATGGCTCTGTGTAGACAGGGACGACCATCTACGCGTCTATGCATGCCTCTATAGCTCCCATGGCAGTGATGCCAAGACTGACATCATTGACGTCATTGAGCATATCTAGATGGCGACACACTTGGTAACAGCAGATCCCCTCCGCAGAGATCGTCTTACTTGGTGAATTTAACACCCAACACGCCATCTGGTTTACTTCCAATTAAACGGATCATGACTTCGCCCTGGCATATGGCATATAACAACAAGATTAGAGCTAGAGTCAAAGATTTTAGATTCTGGTCATCTGACCAGATCTGGTTTTGAACCAGGCTGGTTTTGACCATCACAGTTGTGCTGGTCAAAAGCACAATCGCATTGTTTTTTTATTGTACTTATATGTAAGCAATAAAGGAGATGGTCAATTTACATATGGCACTCTGCCTAGCATCTATAAAATTTAAGTACATAAACGCATTTTGCTTTGTTTTGAATTAAGTATGCTCTCAAGTTAATTGTAAAAGTATCACAGTTCAGTAAGTTCAGATTTCTTAGAAATTTACAAAAATATATTATGACCAAGACGGTCATAAATCTCCCACTAACTTATTGCAGTGTTTAAACACAGTGACATACGACAACAGTTTGATAATATATAAAATGATAAAATAAAACTAATCAAATCAGTTTAAACGTATTTTTAGTAAAGATCTTGCTATTACAATGTTTGTAGTAAGCGCCGGGAAGTTGGTGAAATGATGTTTCACTGACACCGCTCCGCTTGTGCCACTGCTTAGCATCAGTTAAAGGTTAAATGAAAATAATAATTGCTTGTACAAATCATTCGCTGCGCTGTTTAGATAATACAAAAGTAGATTTTTGTATGGAAAGGCATGACCAACGAAGACACGACATGTTTTCTTAGCCGTCCCGTTGCTATACTTGCTATACCGCAATTATTACATTTCATTGTAAACAGTTCAATATGTACAAAACGTACGCACAATCAAGTTCGTATTTAATCCAATCGTTGGGCAAAATAAGGGCACAAATAAGAAACGCAATGAGTTCAAAAAGTCAAACGAAAAAACGTTGTGTTGAAACTGTCATTTCTAATTTTGTTTTCTTTTTGACTTTTGGTCCACTCAAGATATATTAAGTAGTCAATTTATATTGTAATAAGTGGATAACGTTGTAAGTTACACATTTAAATATATTTTCTTGTTAAACTTAGATGTAAGATGAATGTGTATCTGTTTGTTTTCCCTAATGATATAAATAAATAAATACGCGAGAAACGAAAAACAGCTATTTAAGTTTTTTTTTTTTCTGAAATTGTACGAAAATGTAAATAGTTTTGTAATTTTTATTTATTTATAACTAGGCGTACATTAATTTACATGCCACTGAGTAACTAGGCTGAAACTGGCTATCTCATTTAAGGTAAATGCGGCCACCGCCTACGTTCTGCGTAGCCATCTGGGACACACAGACCCACCCTCGCCAATACGTCTGCATTTTGTATCCCACCCTTAACTACCCTTAAGATATAGGTTACTAATACGAGTTCTCTCCTGACTTGCAGTTCATTATATCCGACCATACCCTAGATAAACAGGGTAGGATACATAAGTGGATAAAAAGCATAGACTCCGTACTGTTTCAAGTAAATAAATCAAATAAACTTATTTTGTATACGCTACCACCAGACACTATATTTAGTTTCATGTGGAGCCCAGATAACTGCATTACATTCCAGTTGACTTCTGACTAAAGCATTATGTGCCATCGATTCCTAGAAAAAGGCCATACTCAATGAGGGCAGATAGCGTTCACGCATTAATAGAGCGTACAGTAAAAAATAAACTAATTTACACACGCGATGAGCTGAGCCAGGCTGAACACATGCTTAAATAAAGAATGTTAATTACCAATGATAGACAACAGTCATTTTTAATGTTTAATTCCTACTTCAATGAGACTACACGTACCTTTTATTTAGATCTAAGAAGATTGTCACTTAACAATAAATAATGTTAAATTATGAAACCTTTAATGAATACCTAATTAAACCTAATATTTAATTTCAAGACATGTCTTTGTTTACATTACAAGAAGTACAATTCTGCCACGAAGAATGAAACCGCGTATAAAGCAATATGTCTCCATTGATCTATTTTTGTATCCATGAGTGATGATCTTAGTATGTTTAACGTATCGGTTTGAAAACAATAACAAAATCCTAAATTTTCATAAAACATTTTATTTAAATTCAGTTCAATTTCAGAGACTGTTTTCTTATTTCCCGCGTAAGAAATGCTATCATAGACATGAGCTCCCCTCCCTTCAGTTTTTAACCGAATCCGAACATATTAAAAAAAGAATTTTTTTTTATGTGTGTTTGCGGATGACTTCGTCGTTTATGAACCGATTTTGATGATTCTTTTTTTTATGGAAAAGAGATATCCTTACGGTGGTACCATGATAAGGACACTAAGATCTGATGATGGCTTTCAAGAGAAATCGAGTCAAACCATGATGTTAGTTTTATTTTTGTTAAAATTTTACTTGTATATCAGTGTAGAAACAGCCATCTTATCAGATTTTCCAAGAAAAAATATACAAATAGCATTATAAAGTACCTAAAACTTATAAAATATTTTAGAAAAAAAGTATTTATAATTCATTGAATTATTTCTAGTTCTAATTTAAGTTCATAGAATTATTTCTAGAGTGTGTTAAACATAATTACGCTCTCATGTAAACCTCGTTTTTTGACATGTCTTTATATACGTTTAGTTTGACTGATCTAAGAGGTTGAATATGACAGTTGACGTTTAATGCTTAGGTGTATTTAAGCCATAGTGAGAATATTCGGTTACGATTACAAATTAACGATCACCAATATAATTAATAAATGAAGCATCGCTAACCGTTTTAAAATAGGAATAATTTCTTCTCTTTTTTTAAAGAACAAATTGAGCTAAAATTAGACACTATCTTGGCTACGTATTGGTATAGGAATTTACGATAAAAAATTTAATCCTTAATCATAAGCCTCGCTCTTGCATCCCAGATTTTCGCACAACTCGTGGATAAACTGGCGCTTCTGCCAGTTCATTGAAGGGAATGAATGTGCACGCGTGCTTTGACTTCTTGACGAGATGCACGATGTCGGTGAGTTTATCGTGCACGAGCTTTGCGAAGGCGGGCTCGCGCTGAGCCGTGGCGCGCACGTGCCCGAGGTATCGCGGCGCTCGGCGTCGCGGTAGCGGCAGGGGCACGTGGTATGCATAAGGCGGCGGCACTGGGGTGCTGCAGGTCGGCGACCGCGTGCCGCAGTGCATGGGTGGCAGCAGCACTTCAGCTCCACACTTGCAACTCAACTCTGTTAGCTCAAATTATAGCATAAATAAACTTATACACACACTTACACAATCATTTCGTATAATTTGCACTGAGTGTACAAAGTTTATTTATGCTATAATTTGAGCTAACAGTGTTAGTTTCCGGGCGGGGTTTTGAAGTAGGCGATCTTCTCGGCCGGTGGTTGCCGACTCAGTTTCGGTTGGCTGCGAGCCGCCCACGACGTTAATGTAGCTCAACCGTTCGGTGATGCCACGGGGTCTGGGATCTGGGGTGTGGGCGTGCGCAGCGCAAGCGGGTGCAGCACGGGCCCCGGCACGCGCCTTCTCTACATCGGCGGCATCTGCTACCAAAATCGTTTAATCATGTACACCAGTGCTGGACCCTTCGAGTGGAGGGATACCTTAATGATTAGCCATCCGGGTTCAAGAGAGATTACAGCTAAACACTCACAGATCAAGCACTGCTGTATAGTTCAAACTTGGGCTTGGCACCCTTTCAATATGACATGAAAAACTTACCATGGTGTGTAGGCTTCATATTTTTATTTCATTTGCTAACATTGGGATTGTGCATTCTTTTTACTTTCATTTTATGCTTTGCGTATAATGAAATTGAACTGAACTAACATTAATACTAATATTATTCATATTTATACTAAAATGGACAATTTAAATAAGATTGAAAGGTTACCTAACATCAGCATTTTGAACTATTTAATTATTTCCAAAATAAATAACTATTTTTTAGTCATTTCCGATTTGATCCTAGTTCATGCACTCAATTCAAAACTCTCATAGAAAGTGGAGTGCTATCGTAATGTCTAACTTTAGCTTAATTTGAGAAATACAACCACGATTCGAGTACTTTCCTTTTCGAAACCGATACTTTTATTCAACGAGTACTTTTGAACAGGTATCGTATCGATTAAGAAATAAAGTTTTAAATGGGTAGATAATCTTTAAAACTTACGTCACGTACGGTAACGACATTTGTTTTTTTTATGTTCTGTTCTATTATAGAATGATTTTCCGACCCGTCAACTAAAAAAAACTCGTCATTAGGCCTCGGTAAAAAAAGTACTCGATACTTTGAACTATCAATACTTTTGTTTCGATACTTGTATGTACGCGATACTTCTTTTCGATGCTACTCATGAGTACAGTATCGATACTTTCTATTCGATACCATGTCCCTATGTTTGATGTTCCTGTTTGATGTTCGTTTAAAATTCTCAGGAGACTGCAATAGTTTGCTGACACAAAACGTGTTAGCACACTATTTTTAGGAGCAGGAGACGCGCTTTTAAAGTTACATAGTTCAATAATTTCAGATTTCTTAGAAATTAACAAAAACATGTCTTGGTCATTAACCTCCCGGTAGGTTATTGTAGTTTTAAAAAACAGTTTAATAAAATAAAACCGATTAATTAACTCCAAACGTATTTCTTTTTTTTTTAATAAAAGGCTTTGTCGCTGTGCGACCAAAACGTATTTCTTAATAAAGAACTTGCTATTACAATGTTTGTAGTAAGCGCGAGCTCGGCCTGTGACACCGCTTGTCAGTCAGTAAAGGTTAAGGCGTATAGTAGCGTCAATAACCTTCAGCGCGCGGACGGAGCTAAACGCATACTATAATATCTGCACCATACACATCAATATCGCCGTACCGCACGCCGTATCTCAAAACGACAATCAAAGATTAGGGAGAGAGACAATTTCATGCACTTATGTACATCGGCGGACTTAATGCCCATGGCATTCTCTACCAGCCAACCTTTGGGGGGTGTAGAGATCTGGTAAGGTAGGTGCATCGAGGTTAAAGTTGTTATCAGCAACAGGTATAGATGCAATTGACATAAAAAATGCATATAAATATATAAGTACATATGCAAATAAATATAAATACATATACTTAATAATCGTAGACTATATATACTCCTACTGAGTACTGTTGAATAAGTTATTCCGCCATCTGAAGAAGATGACTGTGCACGCTTCTTTTAAACGTGTAACGGGTAGTGGACATCCTGATTTCAAGTGGGAGCGCGTTCCAAAGCAGCACTGCTTGCACAAAGAATGAGGCGTTAACGAAATCGTAGTTGTAGGAAGTACACAGGAGAAGCAGATTATTCGTAGAGCGGAGGTTTCTATCGTGATTAGAGGAAAGGCTTAATAAATTGGTATCTAAATAAGTGGGTGAGAATGGGGAATTAAGAAATGAAAAGAGAGAGGTCAGCGTTCGCTGATTACGACGTAGACGAATGGGAACGCAAAGCAGATACGTGATCATACTTCCGAAGATTAAATACGAATCGAATGTCATTTATTGAGAAGACGGTCTAGTTTATTTAGGAGGTCTGCATTCAGGTCAAAATAACACACATCACCATAGTCAATTATAGGAATAATTTAAGGTTTGCGTGAGTGAAGTTATTGTTTTGGGAGGCAGAAAATTTTTTAAACGGTATAGATTTCGCAGATGTCCTGTCACTTTTTGACTCACATGGGTCACTTGAGCTCTCCAATCGAGCGTTGAGTCGATGAGCAGTCCTAGGTCTTTGACTATAGGGCTCTATGGGAGTAAAGTTGTGTCTACTCTGCGCATCATATTTTTACTACCCACTACGATTGCCTGACATTTAGTAGGGTTTATTGACAACCCGAACCTCATCGTCCACGATTTTATGCAATCTAGGTCCTTGTTGATATCGTCGATGGCTCGTGATATGTCCTCCATTCTTTCCTGTGAATAAATCTGCAGGTCATCGGCATACAGGTGATACGCACACTGGAGGTGTTGAGTTATGAGATTGATGAATAGAGAGAATAATAAGGGAAATAGAATACCGCCTTGAGGGACGCTAGCGCTGAGGTCAAACCAGCTCGAAGTGGAGTCTTGAATACAAACACACTGGCTAATGCCGTCATACCCCACGGCATTAGAGCTGATATATAATATTGTCTTCCTGATATCCCCAGAAGACACCGGAGAAAAGTCGAATGAATCGGTACTGGGACTGGTGAGACTAGATATGTAGCTCACCGTTTGATACTTGGTATAAAGATCTACCGTGATTGTGGAAGAGAAGTACCGATTGATGTCATTTAAACAAATTATATTCTTAAACTCAGGATGCTGCTTTCTGCCAATGCCTAAAGTACCCAGAAACCTCCAGACACTGGAAAAAGTAGAGGATTCAATGTTTTGTAGAATATGTCGGCGTCTAGCGTTACGTATCACCTGCTTACACCGATTCCTCGCAGTCCTATAGCAATTCCATCTGTCATCACATCGATCTTTCCTGTATCGGAGGAAGAATTGATCCCTGCGCTTCATCGCTGTATGGACCTCCTCGGTCATCCAAGATGCCGGGGCACGTTTTATATTTATTGACTTGAACGTGAACGTCAAATAGTTTCATTCAACTTTAGTGCATAGGTGTCATTTTGTTAATTGCAACTCGACACTCAGGTAGAACGTACGTTTATTTTGTGAAAAATGGCCCCAACTAAAAAAAGGACCACGTAAGTAACGTGTTTTAATCTTTTATTTTATGCAAAACTGCCACATTTCTAAACACTTCTGATTTGCACATAACAAGGTTAGGCTAAGTGATTGCCTAGCTTTAAAACTCTATTTTAGTAAGATACGACGTCTATTATTACATTGGTATTTGTGTATTTCATAATAAAACATATAACATTATTATTTTGGAATAAAACTTACTAGAATGTGCTAAATTTTATATGCAAATGGGACTTATATGCTTTTTTCTCTGCACAGGTAACAATAATATGTTAAATAACTGATTGATAAAGCTAATTTAGACGATTCTAATGCTATATTAAAATATTATAAAAAATAATAATTGGATACTAAAAAATCCAAAAATCGTGTTTCAAATTTTGTTTTTGCTTTCATATTTAATGAGCGAAATGAAAACTGCTATTATTACTCAATCAACAAAATATGAATATGATTAGGGTAAATGTGGGATGGTTGCCACCCTTTTTGAAATAGCGGCTTAACTTATAGAATATGAGTATTTTCAAATTATAAACATTTGTAATCAGTTGTGTACCTATTAATGAAAAAAGTAATTAGAATAATTTTACATAAATCTATTTTGTTTGTTTGGTAAAAACGAAATACAAAAGTCTTATAATTGAGGATAGATGCCTACTGTGTGGGTTAGATGCCACCATAATATTTTGAACTGTAGGATAGTTGCCCTATGTAAATATTTAAACATTATTTTGGGTTTACCAATTTTAATTAACATTAGCTATTACATAATAACAAACCACTTTGTTTTTTTTTTTAAATGGGATCAATTTAAGTTTCTATTTAAAAAATATCAGCGTCAACATATAAAATTGCAACTTCCTTACGTTTTGAAATCTTTGAAATATATGTTTCTATTAAAAAAAAACTGCATCATTGGGCCTCCAGTCTCCCACTCACCAATGAAATACGACAGTACGAATGCTATTACTTTAGATTGGCGTACTGTGAGAGGGTCCGCGGATGGTCGGGACGGGTTTTCCCTTCCATCCGCATTAGTGGCCGCCCGCGAGGAGGCGACGTTACGTGTGTGCCGTACGTCGCCTAAATAGAGAGTTTGAGGAGGAGGGTGCCCGCATCTGTGCGGGCTGGCGCCGGGAGGGGTCCGGAGGTCTTATTACAGCAGTTCCTGGATCTCTTCCTCTCTCAGGCGCAGAGTGGCACACCGTGTGGTTTTAGTCGGTTCGATTCCGACACACCGCCCCGCCGCAAACCCCGGCGGGGTGACGGCCCGAGGGGGTTTGTCCACACGTAAAAAAAAAAAAAAAAAAAAAAAATCTGGGAGAGGGTAGAACCACCTTGGTCGAGTCGGCCTGTATGTGAAATGAGCGCGGCTCTACCACCTGGAGAATTCATTCATTTATACATGAAATCCATTTTCTTTGTAAGAAACACCAGAATCATAATATATCGCACATTAATCAGTCTCCTCTGAAGCTGCTCTTGACATTTCTTTAGTCAACCATCTTGGTGCTTTACTACTCTTGCACGGTATTTTAGCAGTAGTTTTACCTTTGATTTTCTTAGTAGCAATGATCTCTTAATAATTTAACACTGCAGCTGACCATTTTCCCCATTTCTATAGAATTTATAAAATTTTCTGAACAGGTAAACTATTTACGTGGCATATCTAAGCAAATTATAGATGATAATAGATGATATCCTGTTTTGAAGGGATAGACGACCATCAATTTATTACATAAAACATGTTGAATCATACTAAAATAATATATAATAACTATTATTTAATACATATACAGTTAAGAAAAACAAAAATATAGGTACTTACTACATAAAATTAAAAGTTTCGAGCGCAATCAAGTTTGAGTCAAACCAAATCAACAAATTTTTTGACGGTTAAAGTAAGTTTTGCCTCACAACTCACGATTCATAGTTGCCACTGAAGCGCTCGTTACTAACCGAGGGACGGGCGGCGACAAGCTTTCAATTAAACAAAAAATTGCGAATCTAATGTTTATACATGTTGCTACGTGTTAGTCGCGGCATCTATCCCACTGGGGCGACTCTCCCACATTTACCCTATGATTACGATAATGAATAGTCATTTAACAGTCAGAATAATTTTTAATATTACTCTGATGAAACATTAATATTTTAGCTTTACAGGGAAAGGAACGTTTATCTAAAATGGTGCGTTATCTTGATACGCCAGAAACTAAAAAACAACTATTTAAGTTATAATACTTTTTCTGAAGTTGTACGAAAATGTAAATAGTTTTGTAATTTTTATTTCCATTTTTATTTATTTATAATTAGGCGTACATAAATGTATATTATGCCACGGTGTAACTAAGCTGAAACAGGCCATATCATTTAAGTAAAGACTTTATGTAAAGAATATTGTGAATAAAGGGGTAGTAGGTAATTTATCCAACAGACTTTTAAAATTGTTTGACTGGAATTCTGGAACTCCGCCGGAACAAATTAATATTTAAAATAGATGCCCCCATTATAGTAGAGAGAGATAAGAAATTAAAGTTCACCAAAACTATGCAACTTTGTTTTAAAATGTATTATTTGAACCTTGTACGGTTCAAATAATAAATTTTAAAACAAAGTTTTAATTTTTTGTATAGATGTATCTTAGTAACCTGGATGTTTACGTGTTTTTGTCGGTACACAGTAATTACAGTGAAAAATGTATAGAGATATTTAAACTATTTAAATTACACTCATTATTAAATTTTAAAAATATGTATTTTACAATACCTTGCATATATTATTAAGCCGTTTATACAAAGTAATTTTAAACTATTGTATAATAGGAGTTAAATAATGAAATTGCCGTTTTATAGTAACATACAGTTTGAATTAACATAAAACCTTCATGGTGTGAGATTTTCGGGTGAAACTTTTTCAAATAATAGGTAACTATGAGGTTCTTATTTCTAACAAAGGTCTCCCCCAAGAAGCACCATCTATCCCGGTCTTGTCCCGGTTCCATTCCAAATAAATTTCACGTATTGGGAACGTGCACGACAGCAGCGCCATCTTGCTAATGCAACTTTCGGGGCGTTTGTCAAATAGCGAATGACAAGTTTTATACGTACTATTTTATAAAAAAAAAGTTAATAAATTATATATAGAAGATAATATATAGTATTTTTAGAGGCATTTGTTACAAACAGTAATAGAAAAAATAGATGTTATCATAAAAAGTGGTTTTGAGAGTGTAAAACACAATATAAGTTTCTAGCGCCAAACTTTTCTGAAAGGAAATAAATTTGTTTTAGCAGAACATGTAAGGAATGTACGAGAATTAAGAACTGATACCAATAGTTATTAAATACGATCAGCATCGGCAAACATCGGTGACCTTAACACCCTATATATAAGTTTAAATATACCTATGTACTTTCGTAACCTAAAACTAACACACATTTTACTATTCTACAGTAGATGAATATATCTGTTAACACTTTAGTTAATTTATTGCATATCAAAACTCTCTGGATGTCACTGGAATAAAATGTAGTTGCGTTTATAACCAGAGAGGCAAATGCAAACATATTGCTGCTTTACTATGTCAATGCTTTATTATTTCCATTAAAATCTTTGATCTAAGTTCTAGGCCGTTTTAAGTAAATTTTACTTTACATAAAATTTAAACTGCCTATTTCTGCTGTTACTTTTGCAGTTTACTTACAACAACAATATTGACCCATATTTAAATGTATTTGTAAACAGACAAGTTTCACTAAGCCCCTATTGTTGTACACTTCTGCCACGGTAAGCGCCGCGATTGTTTCCTATACCTCCATTATTCCTACGTCATATATTATTAAGTAAATGGAATTTATACATAGGAAATAGTATTTAGATATCAGCAGATTATTTATCACGTAGTTAGACATTCAACATCTCGTCGAGAATAAGACGTGAATAAATGGAAGATATCGATAGATTTTAGTATAAATAAGGAACTGTAAGTAAGTACGAAAACAGACGCCACCATGTAACAATTAGAGTATTATGGAGCCGTGGCTCCGACAGAATAAATCCAGCACCCAAATATTCATCGCAGTTATTATTCCTGCATTACGAAGTTCGCTATATCCATCATACATTTCGCATGATCCAAATACGTACGCGGCCTTAACATGTAAATAATGCAAATCACGGCAAGTTGTTTTTCTACTAGCACCTAACTAAGTTTTTTATTTAACTCCCTTCTATAAAACGGTACTAATATCCGACTACACTTGTTTTTTTTTAGTATAAAGTGTAGTCTTTAAAAAATAGTTTGGTCTCTGTGACAGCTGTCACTAGTGTCATTTTAGAACCTACGAGTACATTTTAAGCGTGAATATAATATTTATATTGTACAAATTTTTATCGCTGCAAATAGTACCCTTCCTCAAGAATCAAAGGATCGCCATTGTAAACTTTATCCAAATCGTTTCAGTACTTTAGCCAAGAAAGCGTTATACAAGAGACAGTCTCCAAGCTGCAAGAGCCGGGCTTGGAAGCTCTCCCTCATCCGCCATACTCACCAGACCTTGCACCTACCGACTATTACTTTTTCCATAATTTAGACAACTTTTTAGTGGGTAAAAAATTCAATTCCCGAGAAGCAGTACAAAATGCCTTGTAAGAGTTTGTTGCCTCCTGTTCAGCTGATTTTTACAAGAAGGGCATCAATAAATTGCCAATGCGTTGGCAAAGATGCATCGGTTGCATGGGTGATTACTTCGAATTACAGAAATAAAAAGTTTAAAGAAATAAGTACTTTCACTTATTGCATACAAAACGGCAATTTCATAGGTAAAGACTTATTTACGACCTGTTTCACTTGTTACAATTTCGGATAGTTTATCTGACAGATAGTTTTACGTATATATCATCTAAATTTTTAGCATGGTTGGCCCATTGGATTAAGCGGTCGCCACGCCGCTTGTAATTGCGCGGAATGTTGTGGGCCCATATAGGACAACACTTTGTGTGATCCCTAAATTGTTGTTCTGAGTCTGGGTGTTCTATGTGTTCGTTAGATGTATATGTGCAAAGTTTCCCGCTACACTGGATTTATTCCTATTGTTGATAAAAAAAAATGTGCCAAACCATCCACCATAGTATTGTTTGCACTTCATCTATACATACAAATAAATTAAATTGGAGTGTTTGTAATATTAAAATAACCGCTTATGAATACACGACGATACATGTACGAAAGTAACATTTTTAAAATTTTCGTCTGTCTGTCTATTTGTTTCGGGTAATCTCTGGAATTACTGGACCGATTTTGACGAGACTTTCACTGGCAGATAGCTGAAGATCTCAGGAGTAACTTAGGCTACTTTTTTTACACTAGCTTTGTCCCGCGGCATTACCCGCGAAACGGATTGCCGTTTCGCGGGTTTCGTTTGAACCCCGCGATGCTAACCACGGTTATTGCACCGTGGGTACCATCGCGGGGTTCAGCTAGTTTGTGATAAAACTAACACGTAAAGAAAGAAAATATAGGTGACAAAAGTATAGAATCGCTTATTAAAAGTTACTTCATCGATCTGTCACAGAGATCAAGCCATATTTTAAGGACTGTAATCAAAACATTTTCCTCTTCTAACAAGATTAATTTAATTGACTATACATGAAATTGGCCCTGACCGCACCTAACAATGCCATCTGTAATACCCGGTAGCAATGTGACTACGCTTGTTAGTAAGTAGTTCAGTATTTAACCTGGTTAAGTACATATTAAACTCAATGTCGATACCTACTTATATAAAAAATTCGATATTACGCTGTCTGTTACGTTTGCACGGATTAATCACTCCACCAATTTCAATGAAATTTTGCATGGAAATACTTTAATTCTTGAGAATGGACATGGATAACTAACTGAGTGGAGCTGCGGGCAAAAGCCAGTTGTAATTATGAATTTTTTTTTATCTAATTGCTATTTGTAATAAATGCGTTTTGAATACGTACAAAGAAACATTAAGCAACACAAAGAAAATGAAATCTTATCGCACAGATACAGATCCGATTATTGCTTGCAGTCGTTATACCGTTTACGTTTACCGAGACCTTGCTGCCTTGCCCTAGTCCTTCTATTAAACGCAGAACTAACGAGAATCATAAGTTGCAGCTTGCTAATCATTTATTGGTTCATACTTATGTAATAAGAATGCAAAAGAAACTCTGTTTGTGTGTCACGCTTTCACGGCTAAACTGCTGTAACGATTTCAATGAAATTTGGCATGCTACTTCTATTCTTGAAAAAGGACCTAAGCAACTCTTTACTGCGCAAACCGGCAAACACGCGGGTGGAGTCATGGCCAAAAACTAATTAGTTTTAAAAATTATAATATGCGGAAATAATAAAGGCACTGATTACGAATTTAATTAAATCCATTGCAAAATATAGATACTTATTTACGTTACAATAGGCATATAGTTAAAAACTGTTGCGATGCGCGTGTAACATACTTTACATCTAATATTTAAAATTCTCGTGTCGCGGTGTTTGTTAGCAAACTCCTAGGAAACGGCTGGACTAATTTTTATGAAATGTTTTGTGCATATCGGGTAGGTCTGAGAATCGGCCAACATCTATTTTTCATACCCCCAAATGATACGGATGACCTACCACTTATTTTCTTTTTAATCACAACTTATCTATATTACATAGTATAGAAACCCATAGACATTACCATAATTAAAAAATAAAAAAAGCAACAATAATTACATACAAGCGTCAAAAAATTCCTCCTCATCATCGCCTACTGGTAACGTTCCCAAAAGGCTGGCAGCATTGCCACGTTGAATGACAATTCTAATTCTCTGTGCTAGAAAAAGGCTTGTGGTGCCTTCTGGTAACGAGAAGCGTCGATCAGTTGCTTAGGTAGTTGTTTAAACATAGCGCGAGCACTCGGACCCCATGAACCTAGCGTCTCGACCCCAAAAGGTTCAAAGATGTAATTACCTAATTTTCTTTTTAAATTTATATGGCAATACAACTTTGGCGGGTCAGCAAGTATAAAGTTGCTTCCGCTGTCTGCTCGCTTAAGCCTGTTAAGCTACACAACAGATTTTAGTGAAGCTTTCAGCAATAGATAGAGTGGTTCACGAGGAAGTTTTATATGTATGATGCATGTGTATAAGACAATTTCAAATACTTCCGTGCGAAGCCGGGCCGGGTTGCTAGTTGAATAACAAAGGTCTGACTAACAAGAAGATACTATGTAAAAAAGTAGGTAATTAAAACATTTTTTTTTTCTTATAATTAACATATTCAAACTTTTTTAATCTTCGTGGTTGAGTTGCCAAGGCTTTATTCTTCTGTCTTACTGGTTACGACCACAGAATAGGAGTTCTTTTGTTCTGTGGTTACGACAGTTAGCACAATTTATATATTATTATTAATACGCGCATCAAAAACTTTTGACCCCTTTTAGGAAAATTTTGAGAACGTGAGAGTAGGAAATTAGGCAGTCAAATTTTACATAAGAGAAGAGTGGCAAAAGTTAAAAAAAGAACAAAATAATAAAAAATGTGGTCCACCACTGGTATATATTAGTTAGGTAACGCCAAAAAATATTTTAAATTCATGATAATTTCCGACCTCTTCAACGAGGTCACTCTTTAGTGTACTAACACGCTATGTTTAAATATACATAAAATAAACACTGAAATAGAAGCAAGAAGGCATCTTTACCTGTAGTACAGTGTGTACGGTGCACACGAGCGCAACAGTGTTAGAGGCGCCGTTATTGTGTTTGTTGTTAAATGTGTACGTTGTTATCCATATATTTCTAGCTGTGCCCGCTACGTCGTACACGTGGCATTGAAATTTTCAAGTTATTTATAATTTTTCACCGATTAAACCTTCTCTCGACTGCGACAAACATTTTAAAACCAATATCAGCTAAATCGGCCCAAGCTTTCTCGAGTTTTAGCGAGACAAACGCACAGTAATTGGTTTTTATATAAGAAGATATGAATACACATATACTAATCTACATCCCTTTGCGTCTCGTATTTTTATACGTATCGATTTAATAAAACTTTACGTAAAGATACTTGAGTTCCTGAGGTTATTCTTTACCGCAATAACCGACACACACGTTGGCGGAGCCGGAGGCAAAACTAGTTTTCAATAAACATATTATTTTTTAACAGCAGTTTATGGTGGTTTATGTAATTTTTGTTAACATCGGAGCGGATGCCCAGCGTATAGTGCGGATAGGCCGGGAACTCGTAGCACACCCTACGGGTAGTAAGTTCTGGCGTTTGGCTAAAACCGTAAAATCTAACCACTGCCAGCCCTCACTACCATCGCTGAAATATCCTAACAGTACTCTGGCCCATCAGCCGCAAAAAAATTATACATTTGTTGTCTAATAATGCAGAAGCACCTCAATAGGCCGCCATAGTGTCAACCACTATGCAACACTGTTGCATTGTTTTGCACTCACAATGAATTTAGTGACATCGAGCAAGCGGTGTTTGATATTGGATCAAAAATTATGTTTAACCTCCTCGTGACCTTATCACCATGATGATGCTTTAAGTGGAAGCTTGCTGGAACGATGATTCAGTCAAAGGTCCAACATAATGTCCGCGTTAGCGCGAGGCTTATTTCAGGCTAGGCTAGGCTAAAATTAATAACGATTTAGATACTAGATACAATTAGGAATTATATTAATTGCACAATATAGATCTAGAGCCAATTGCACTTAACAACCGTGAAATACTTCAGTCCACGTGATGTCACAAAGCGAAGGCAGTCTTAGATTTTACATTGTCCACACAACAATTCTTCTTGTATTCAGCCTAAGCTTTCTAGCAGGAAGAGTAGAGTCATTTTGGCAGGCTCATACTAACATAAAAGAAAATAATTATTATGTATAATAATAAAATTTACATTAATGTAATCTTCAAAAATGTTTTTTCTAGATCAATTATGGCATCAGCATCCGTACTGGTAAAGTCCACAAGGCAGCAGTGGTCAAAAATCAATAATGATTCAAAAGAAGATTCAACTGCAATCCAACGGGATCTCGCTATCATCAAAGATTGGTTGAAGAAACAGCCACATCTACCTAATGAATGGGGTAAGTTTAAAAGTTACATCAAAGCATACTAAATTAAAACTTAAGATCAAAACTTTTTACCGTGGGAGAGCCACGATTCGGCATGAAAGGACCGGCTCGACCAAAGTGATACCACGGCCTCACAGAAAACCAATGTGAAACAGAGCTTGCGCTGTGTTTCACCGAGTGAGTGAGGATACGCGAAGCCCATAACCCTCCCAACCCCTCCGCCCTTCCCCCAAAGGTCCGCAACGCGTGTGACGTCTCTGGTGTTACGGGTGTTCATAGGCGGCGGTAATCGCTTACAAGGCGATACGTCTGCTCTTTTCCATAAAAAAAAAAATAACTAGTAAGAGAGTTGACATTCAAAACGAACATAAGAGACAAATTACGTGTGACTTCAACTGAACATCTAAACTTAGCCAGACATCAAATTTTAATTTAAAATACCATTCTGTGAACGTTTGCAGAGGATACCTGTTTGCTGTCCTTTCTTCGAGGATGTGATTTCTCGATTGAAAGGTGCAAGAAGAAGTTAGACATGTACTTCACTATGAGGACCGCCTGCCCCGAGTTCTTCACAAACAGGGACGTAACAAAACCGGAGTTAATGAGCCTTTTGCATAAAGGGTAATTATACTTTTTGTACAGAAATGTTTATACTAAAATAAACAATCCGAATTAAAAGAAACTGAGGAAGTTTAGAATCGGAACTTTTAGAGTACCTACCTAATGAAGTGATATAGCGATGAAGACTTATGACTGCCTGAGAGGCACAATGCTAGCGTACGCAACTGCTGTGCTTGAGGTCTCGGGTTCGATTCTCGGGTCGGACCAAATTATTGAAAGATCTGCAAATATTTGTTTCGGAGTTTGGGTGTTTTCTATATATAAGTAGCTGAACCGGCGAACTTCGTACAGAACGGCACACACGGCGAACAAAAATATAAATTTTTTTAGTTATCTTTTAACTTTTCTTGTGCACAAACCTTATCCCAACAATAACGAACATATAAAAAAAGAAATATTTAATTTGGTGCAGCCGGTCTAAAGTTATGCGCGTATATACATTTCAGCGATTATTTTTTATATATGTAGGTATATATTATAGATAAAATTTAATCAAGTACGTTATGTACGTATGTACATTTTTTACTAACAAAACATTATAAGGGTCATCCTCTACAGAATAAAAGAATTCTACGCCATAGCAGTAAATTTCTTATATGTGCCTATACAACTAGCCGACCTGTGTCCACATCGTTGGGCAATAACTTGATTTACAAATAGTTTTATTTTAAACAGATTTTTTGTTCAATCATATTAAATATGGCATAGTTATGTCACACCTGAATAGTGTCGCTTTCTGTTAGTGAAAGAGTTTTCAGAATGGGATCTGTACTTCCGAAGATTATCCCCAACAACCATACAAACAAAGAAAGCAACTTTACCTCTATATAATACTAGCTGACCCACGCAACTTCGTTTGCTCCTTATATTGCCCGTAGCGTGAAAATTTTCCCCCGTTTTTGAAACATTCTTCATTGTTGCTCCGCTCCTATTAGTAGTAGCGTGATGATATGTACCCTATAGCCTTCCTCGATAAATGGACTATCCAACACCGAAAGAATTTTTCAAATCGGACCAGTGGTTCCTGAGATTAGCGTGTTCAAACAAACAAACAAACTCTTCAGCTTTATATATTAGTATAGATTAGTGTAGATTCATCTTCGCTAATTTAATTAATTGTTATGGTTCCAGGCATGGCCCTACTATGCCTGGTTTGACGCCAGAAGGGAGAAGAGTGTGTATTATTAGAGGTGAGTAAGTAATACTTATATCTTAATACTGCATGCACCTCACAGTTTTGCCGACTCATGTTTTTCCTTTTTGTTTCTAGTTGTTGTAAAAAACTACGTGTGTTCAATTGGCGAAAATCTACAATTTACTTAATTTAAGTTTTGATATAAAAAAGGCTAGGAAAATGTATTAATGAATTAAAGATTCAATTATTCATTGATAATTCTTCTTAAAATCTATTTCTATACAAATAAATTTAATTAAAGTGTCTGTTTGTAGTCTGTGTGTAGTGTTTCAAATTAGCAGTTTTTCACTTAACGCATACAAAATTAATTCCAGTAGTCTATATCAAAAAAATATTTCTCTATCTGTCTGTTTTTTTGGCTAATGTCTGGAACGACTGGACCACTTTTGACAAAACTTTATGTAGCTAATGATATATGAAGTAAATTAGGCTACTTTTATTTTAGTAGTGTGTCGGTTATCACGTCATATAGTAGCCTGTGTTATTCTGACGTATAAGCTCTCTCTCTCTTCAGTCGCTCCCTCACTGCTGAGGATCGTGACTCCATCTGATTCCGTCAACCAGTTGTCTCCATCGGTTCCGGTCTGTAGCTTGGTGGAGTGCGTCGCTGACAGGTATTTTGAGCTCCTCCGATATTTGGTCTGACCATCGCTTCGGACCTCTACCTCTAGGTCTTTTCCCTTCGATTTTGCCAGTCACCATCAAACGTTCCAAATTGCCGGTGTCCCTGCGTGCAATATGCCCAAAGTACCGCAGTATTCGTTGTAGGCAGGTTGTGGATAGACGTTGGGTGTTTTCTATCTTAAGCTGCTTGAGAATAGATATATTGGTGCGGTGGGCCGTCCATGGTACTCGCAGCATATGACGCCAGCACCACATCTCAAAAGCGTCGATTCTCTGCCTATCTGCGGCTTTGAAAGTCCACGTCTCAGCACTACACAGAGCAATAGAGAAGACGAGGCTGCGGACTAGGTGTATTTTAGTCCGGTGGGTTATGTTACGGTGCCTCCAAATTTTGCTCAACTGGGTCATTGCAGATTTTGCCATGCCAATACGTCTCCGTATTTCAGGTTCGCTACTTCCTCTATCGGTGATCATCGAGCCAAGGTATTGGAATCGCGTCACGGTTTCGTAGTCATGTAGGAGACTGGTGCGTTGAACAACTGCGAACCGATCAATGATCATGAGCTTGGTTTTGGATTTATTAATAGTAAGTCCCATTTGTATGCTGATGGCTTCCAGTTTGTGAAGCAACTCCGCCATTTCATTTTCCGATGATGCGAAGAGGGTGGTATCGTCCGCGTATCTGAGGTTTGATATTTTCACTCCGCCTATCTTTATACCACCCTCAAAACCATCTAGAATTTGTCGCATTATGTATTCTCCATAGATGTTAAAAAGGATGGGAGAGATTATGCATCCTTGGCGAACTCCCTAGTTGAATTTGAAACGGCTTGATGTTCGATCTCCCACAGTCACAGTGCCATATCCCGACTCATATAGCCTGCGAATAAGCATAACGAGGTGGGCTGGCACACCTGTCTAGGATAGAACCTCCCACATTTTCTCCCACCTAACGCAATCGAAGGCCTTTCGGTAATCCACAAAACACATGAAGGTTGGGGTGTTATATTCATAGCACTTTTCTATTATGAGCCGAAGGTTTAGAATTTGCTCCCTGGTGCCCCTCCCTTTCACAAATCCGGCTTGTTCTTGGGGTATTTGCCAGTCTAGGTAAGTTCTTAGTCTCGCATTGATGATATAGAGTAATATTTTACTGGCGTGAGACATCAATGCAATGGTTCTGTAGTTATTACAATTCCGTATCGAGCCTTTTTTGTGAAGAGGAAGAATAGAGGAGTGTACCCAGTCTGATGGCCAATCTCCGGTCTGCCATATCTTATTACAAATATTAAGCAAAGATGTTATCCCATTTGGGCCCAGTCCTTTTAACACTTCCGCTGTGATTCTGTCAGGTCCTGGGGCTTTATTGTTCTTTAGCTGCCGGATCGCGGCTTTAATTTCTGATCGGAGTATGCAGGGCTCCTCCTCCCCCACGACTTCGGATGATGGAGTTGAATCGGTTTGGGACATTTGATCTTGATAAAGTTCCTCACAATATTCCCTCCATCTCTCAGCTATTTTAGCAACTTCATGTATAGGGTTCCCATTTTTATCCTCTATAACCCAAGAAGATGGCTTGAATTTTCTCGTTATTTGTGTGACCTTGCGGAAGAGATCAGCAGTTTGGTATTGTTTTGCGTGATGTTCGATTTCAGAACATATATTTTCCAGAAACAGATTTTTGTCTCTTCTGCATAGTCTTTGGATTTTCCTGGTGAGTTGACAATATTCCCCCTCAAAGTTTTCAGATCTTACGCCACTTTTAAGCTCTTTGCGTAATCTCACAGCAGACCAAACCTCCTCCGACATCCAGTGCTTTTTATCTATGGGTTTTTTGGCCATAGAGTTCAGTGCATTGACTATTTTTTGCTTGAACTGCTGCCATTGTTCTTCTGAACTCCTCTGTGCTACTTTAGGGGCTATTTCTGCTAGCTCTGGTTCCGTGTGTTTCTGGAAGAAATCATATTCCGGTACTGAAAGTCTAGTTAAGGATTTTGCTTTCTTGCCGCATAACTTTAGACGTATTCGTATGTCTGCCACTAGCAGTTGATGGTCAGAGCCACAGTCCGCACCCGGGAAAGTCCTGGTGTTTGTTACAGACGACTTCCATCTGTTTGCGATCGTGATGTAGTCTATCTGGTTGCGGTAACGGTCACCAGGGGGGTGACGTATAAGCTATATTACTGTAAAGTTTCATCCAAAGCCGTTCAGTAGTTTTTGCGTGAAAGAGTAACAAACATCTATCCATACTTACAAACTTTCGCGTTTATACCCGTGGGTTTTGATGAAAGGTATAATAACAACCACGATAACACAGCACAGCAAGTTGCAAAATTAAATCAAATCTAACAGTCTAACGATTTAATTTCCAGCAACCGATCTCAATGTAGACACCGATCAGCTCATCGGACTTTTTAAGATAACTATGATGATTGGCGACTTAAGACTCCTGGAACCACTGGAAGGGGTAACCGGTGAAGTATACATTCTAGACGCTTCTGTCGTCAGGCCTAGCCACCTAGGCAAGCTTTCACTATCTTCTCTCAAGAAATTCAGCATTTGCGTTCAAGTAAGTAGTCGATGGGAAAACTACAGCGCTTTTGTTCAATTCAAAATTTTTTATTTATGTGTGGGCTTGCCAATAAATGAAAGGTTTCTTCACACAATTACAGGAGGCGTATCCAGTGAAGTTGAAACAGCTGCATGTGATCAACACATCTTCCCTTGTCGATACTTTATTTAACCTTCTTAAACCTTTCATGAAAGAGAAGATTAAGAACCGGGTAAGTAGCTCATAGTGAATGGTTTTCTTAATTTAAACCCTTATGTAGTTATGTAGTTTTACAAGGAAACCAAAATAATGAATATTGGTGACACATACAATTGCAATACCTACATGCAACTTGATAAAAAAAAATGCTATCAAAAAACGTACACATTGACATTTCATTCTGATAATCATTAAGACGACTTAGGCGCACTTAGTATAGTATTTAGTACCAAGTCCTCCTAAAAGTAACTATGGTAAATACAAAAGATCATGCGGTTGCTCATTACTAGCTTTTGCCCGGGGTCCGCCAGCAAGTATGTCTGTTGTCGCAACAAAAATTGGCCTATGACCTTCTCCAAGGTTCAATCTATTTAAACCGAAATTCTTTCAAATTGGTTCAGCGGTTTAGCCAGACAGACATTAAGGAAGCAAAAAAATCTAATTTCTTCCAAAAATTATTAAAAGACTAGCTGTTAATCTAAACAAATAAATAAAATTGGAGTCTGTTTGTAATATTAAAATAACCGCTTTTTACTAAATCTATATGTATGTATATACGGTACATATACCAAAACTGTAGTTAAAAAATTTGTTGTCTGTCTGTCTGTCTGTTTGTTCCGGGTAATCTCTGGAACGGCTGGACGGATTTTGACGGAACTTTCACTGGCAGATAGCTGATGATCCAGGGAGTAACTTAGGCTATTTTCTTAGACTAACTTTGTCCCGCGGCATTACTCGCGGTACGACGATAACCGCGAGTAACACCGCGGGGTTCAACTAGTCAAAAATAAATAATAAAAATAGGTAGGTATTAATAAACAATATGATACACCCATTTAAAAATAACATATTTTCTTATTTAACAACTAGCTGAACCACGCGGTGTTACCCGCGGTTATTGTTGTACCGCGAGTAACGCCGCGGGACAAAGTTAGTCTAAAAAAAGTAGCCTAAGTTACTCCCTGGATCATCAGCTACCTGCCAGTGAAAGTCCCGTCAAAATCCGTCCAGCTGTTCCAGAGATTACCCGGAACAAACAGACAGACAGACAGACAGACAGACAGACAGACAGACAGACCGACAGACAGACAGACAGACAGACAAAAATTTTTTCAACTACACTTTTGGTATATGTACCGTGTATACATACACATGCATTTAGTAAAAAGCAGTTATTTTAATATTACAAACAGACACTCCAATTTTATTTATTTGTATAGATGTATAGATAATAACAGGTTAACAATTAAGTAAATCACTTAATTCATATTAAAATTAAAGAGTTAAAGAGTTTGATTGTTATTTTGTTTGTTTGCTTGAACACGCTAATCTCGAGAAGTACTGGAGAGAATTACAAAAAAAAATTGGCAGTCTTAGAGACAGATATTGCCGATAGAAGTGAAAACTTATAATTTAAAAAGTTTTTTGGAAAATTAGAAATTTCATAATGTTTACATTAAAATTATCAACATTAAACATTAGCATGTCGGTGACGCGAACCCATAAGATTTTCCCCTAACAAAAAGTATTCAACGTAGCTAAAGTAGTTTTCACTTCAAAAATTCTTTCTGTATTAGATAGTCCAGTTATGGAGGAAGGCTATAAGATATATATGTATATCACCAAGCTACAACTAAAAGGAGCGGAGTATCAGCAAAAAGGCTTTCAAAAACGGAGGAAAATACTCTTTTTGAGAGCTTCCGTGCGTTGCGTGCGCTGTGTAAACGGTTAAAGATTAACTAAAACACTGTAAGGAAGAATTTTTCCTCTTTTAAAGTTTAAAAAAAAACTGCGACAGCATACATCTATCTCTTCGGGTTGGCTCACTATAATCTCTTTTATCTATACAAATAAATTAAATTTGAGTGTCTGTTTGTAATATTAAAATAACCGCTTTTTACTAAATGCATTGTATGTATACACGATAAATATACCAAAACATTTTTTTTTACAATTTTTGTCTGTCTGTTTGTTCCGGGTAATCTCTGGAACGACTAGACCAATTTTGACAGGACTGTCACTAGCAGATAGCTGATGATCTAAGGGGTAACTTAGGCTACTTTTTTTAGACAAGCTTCACTCCGCGGTGTTACACGCGATACGACAATGACAGCGGGTAACACCGCGGGGTTCAGCTCGTAGTAAAATAAATTTGTTCAACCTTTGCATGTTATTTAGCTCATAAAATATGTATTATACTTAGCTTTACTTGTTAGCCGTTAGCGTAACGCATCTAGTGATTCACTGTCTTTGTAATGTATGCATTGTATTTGGTCTTATTTAAGTAGGATAAAAGTATTACATGCTTATGTAGTATATTGACCTTCATTTAAAGATGTTAAATGTAAGACTACTCTGTATGGGTTGCTGTATAAATAACCTTACAGTTGTATTTCTATTTGTAAAGGAAATGACGTTTCTTCTGTAGTAACTTAGTTCTTTGTACAAAATTTCATAAACATTAAATACTATCACAATGAATATTATTACAGATATATTTCCACAAAGACTTCACTGGCCTCCACAAGTTTATTCCCAAGGAATTACTACCAACAGAATACAATGGCACAGCTGGTTCACTTGATGACGTTCACAGTAGGTTTTTTGTTTCAATAATTTTGTTAAAATCTTCATTACCTTAGTATCATAAACCAATATAACACATGCACGTGTCAACACAGAGCAACACAGACCGGATGACCGAAGGGGAGTACCGACGCAAAAGAGGGGTGTTATAAGTTTGACGTTGATGTCTGTCTGTAGCATTGTAGCTCTCAAATGGATAAACTGACTTCAACGCGGTTTTTTTCATTAGAAAGCCAGTTTCCCTGTGGTAATTTTTAGCTATGATTGTTTAATAACCCATAAATAATCATGTATGCCATCCATCAACATGGTATATTCAGGTCCGCTTTTAGGAAACAGTACTGTAGGTGAAAAAGCTTTTGACTGCGTGGTTGAGTTACCAAAATTTACCTTACCTCTCCTAAACTAATTTGTACCTTATTCACAAAACTATACACAGACTACTAACTCTAGTCATAATATTTTTTTCAAAATTTAAAAAAATAACAAATAAATGAAATAAACTACTGATTCATAAAACCATACCATTATTGTTTTTCAGAAATTTTGATAGAAAAACTGAAAGAATATAGGGGATGGTTCAAGAAACAAGAGTCGATTAAGGCAAACGAATCCTTGCGGCCAGGCAAACCCAAAAACTGCAATGATTTATTCGGAATTGAGGGATCTTTTCGGCAACTAGATATTGATTAAATTACTAGTAATAGTGTTTAAGTTAAGAATTTGTTATAGGTCTTAAATTAAATACAAAATACGGTGCGCGTGATGGCTTTAAGGTTTAAAGGAAGGAAATCCGAAGGAGCTAATATTATACCTGACTTAGTTAGAACGACAACTACATTTGCCTTGAAAATTTGATTGTAACATTAATCGAAATTTTAGTGTTAAAATTCAAAATATTCCAAAAGATACAAAAAATATTCTTTAACTCTTATTATTTAAAAAAAATGTTAAGTTTTAAGAGTGATATGATACTGATTTGAATATCAAATCTTGGTGGCATCAAATCAAAGTTTACGTTTACTGCAGTAAACGTTACAAGGTAAATTAATGTTTCGTGTGTAACTAAAGCATTGACAATTGATAAAAAAGATGAGAATGAAGGTAGGAATAAACTTGTCAGACTGTGATAAAATAATAATTTCTATGAGGTTCTGTGGTTTGATTTCGCACCTCACCTCACCACCTCACATCTTTTCCCAACTGTATTTCAGATTAGTGCAATGAGGTTTCTTCTTCCAATCTCCTCTACCACTCGTCAGTTCATTCCATACTACTTATTACCTACGAATTGTGCTCAGACCTGTTAATTATTATATAGGAGATAAAGGGATGTACCCTTTATCTCCGTCATTGTTTTGAATAGATTCTTGAATTTCGGAAGGGAGAGCGATAATAATCAAAATGAAAGACACGTATGTTAAATAACTTATTAGGGAGATCAAAGAGTTATCACAGTGGATGATACTTGATTAATATTTAATTTTAACTTAATTTTCTACATATCATCATCATCAATATCAGCCTACCGCAGTTCACTGCTGAACATAGAGCTTTCCTATATATATGAGACTAGCCGACCCACGCAACCTCGTTTGCATCTCCTGTGATAATTTTCTCCAGCATTTATTGAAAAATTCCAGTGCTACCTTGGTCCAATGCTTTACAATAGATTAAATTAAATTTTAAAAATTTACCCGTTACCTGAACACAAGTGTAAAAAAGCCTTAACATCGTGGCTTAAATCGAGAAACTATGAAGAAATAGAAAGTTTGTTCCAAATTATTAAGTAATTAAATATATGGATATATATTAGTATGTGTGCAAATGTGTGTGGGTATCTATTACTAGTCGGAAAAAAAAACCTTAACGCAATGAATATCTATTCAATAAAAAAAAAATGTCTTAAGTTCGCATACATAGTGATTGCCTCACATTCATTCGACATAATTGCTGACGGTGCGGTATATTTTATTTCTACGCAAACATGCTGCATTTCGAGCCTACCCACATTTAAATTGCAATATGTCTAGTTTTAATTTAAGTCAAAAAATTATATATGTACATTTCTTAGGAAGTAAGTGGCCACTGGGACGTCCTGTAATTATGTGGATACCTTGCTTAACGTCTCGGGATCATGGATTGTAAACGCATAAGTACCTGCCCAGTTTATTCATGTTAACTGTTAACTACTTGTTCTTCTGTATTGTTTTTTGTGTTTTAATTACCAGTGACTGTTGTAATGTGTAAGTTGTGATAAATTCTTGTGTGGAGTATGTGTGATACCAGGGGGTCGAGATAGCTCAGTAAGTTTGATCTATATTCTTATAGCTATTCTTACGACAGGAAAATGCATGTATGTGTGTATATACTGTGTGAGTCTGGCCACATTTTGATGCTGTGTACCTAGGTCTAGTTAAATACACATGTTTTTATGATATACTTAAAACCTGGGAAGAAACTAACGTCTAAGATACAGGCTCGGCCTAGTTTAGACGTTAGTGACCATAGCCATACTGTAGACACCTAGTTTAAGAGTACATTATGACATATGCTTAAAAACCAAAATGTTTTATCGTGGTATTGGTGTTGTATCAATAAAGTTATTATTATTATATTATTAGTTTTTGTAACATTTTTTATTGTTGCTCCGCTCCTGTAGGTCTTAGCGTGATGATATGTAGCCTATAGCCTTCCTCGATAAATGAGCTATCTAACACTGAAATAATTTTTAACGCGCTAATCTCTGGAAGTACTGGTCCGATTTGAAAAATTATTTCAGTGTTAGATAGCCCATTTATCGAGGAAGGCTATAAGCTATACATCATCACGCTAAGACCAACAGAAGCGGAGCACCAATGTAGAATGTTACAAAAACGGGGAAAATATCACGCTACGGGCAATAGGAGACGCAAACGAGGTGGCGCGAGTCATCTAGTTAAAATATATATGTACATTTATGTTGAATAACTTTATAAAATGACTGATGTGATGATGATGATTTATAACCTATTAATTCGTCTTGTTCCTTTTATTTACTACTAACTGCTCCCCGCGGCTCCGCTCGCGTGTAAGTCGGTTATCGTGGATATGTCAACAAAGGAACAAAAGAAAACGACATGCTAACCGAAAGGGGGTTAAAAAACTGTTGTTTTATACTTCCGCCGCTCGTCAATGAACTCTTAGTATTAGTATGTAGCAGCTAACTCTGAGTATGTAGCAGCTATTTTTTTAGCGATTTCAGGGTTAGAACTCACGGTAATAGTTGTGTGTATTCATTTTTCTGATAACCCTGTATAAGCATGCAATTTCACTGATATGTCCACATATTGTGACAGTGTTATCTTTATTTACAGAGCTTCGCTGTTATGTGTAATGCCATTGGAACAATGTTACATGTTACATGAAAATGATAGCCTTAGACTTAAGCTGTCTTCATTGCATTCACAATGTGTTGATGTCACCAATGCTCGGGACAGACTACAGCTCCTCGTTGACTCATTTGACACATGCAGGGATGAGTACGAGCAAGCTCTAAAACGCATCAGGCTTTTAGAACGCCAGCTATATGAAGCACACTGTACCATTACATCATTTGAAGACCTCAAGGACAGAATAGTAGCTGCATCAAACCAGAGTCTATACGAGGAGCTGGTCATTCCCAATTCACCATTGGTAGCTAAAAACCATAATGCAGCTATAATTATAGATCTTACAAATGACAATGATTCCTTCAGAGTTAATAGATCTCAAAAAGTCATCAAATGTAGTAAGAACAAATTAAAAAAGTACATTCGTGTTAAAAAAATTATTACAAAAACAAAAAAGCTAATTTATAAACATAAGTTCTTTATAGATAGTGTAGCATTAAATAGGCAGAGGATGCAATTAATAGATCAGGTTAATATGTACTCCATAGAGGTAGATAATATGTCTTCACAATATTTTGATGACACACGAGCTCTTCAAACAGAAATACATAAACTTGAAGAGCAACTGAGAACTATCAGTAGTAAATATGAGATTTCTCAAAAACAAAGTAGGGAACAAGTTATGGCTATAGGTAAATTAGTTAATTCATGCAATTGTAGGAATGATTCATTGTTTTCTGATAACCACAATGAAACCACTACTTCTTTGGACAGTTTGCCTGTAACATGTCATGCTAGTATATTGCCAACAAACAACAATAATATAATTAGTATACAAAATAGCAATAAAAATATTCAACATCAATTACACTATAGCAATAATAATATAGTAATGTTTAGCGATGAAATTGGTAAAAACATGGGCCATATTTTGTGTGAAACTTTGGGGCAACCAGTAACAAACTACTGTAGTCCTAATGCAAACTACTCTCAAATATTATCTAAAGTAATAGAGAACAAAAATTGTTATAATACAAATACTACCTTAATTATTGTTATTGGGCGAAGAGGAAATGCAAACATAAACAAATTTAAATTTTTCTTTGAAAATCTTTCTTATTTAAATGTTAAAAAAATAATTTTATTTGCATTTCCTTACTGTAAGGGCTTGCCACAGACGGAAAATAACATTAGATTTAAATACAATATTAAATTACAAACAATGACATATTATAATGATAAATTTGAATTTATTGACACTAATGCTGTTATTAACAGTAATTATTTTACGACAAAAGATAATTATTATCTTTCTGGATATTTTAGACGACAAATAGCTTCTTCGCTATCCTATTTTATTTTTAAATTAGCCAAGTCGTTGGCTGTGACTTCTGCTTCTATTGAGCAGAACAATACTAGTTGTAGTAGTGTATTTTTGCCTTTGACATCTGCTCCTATTGAGCAGAATAATACTAGTAGTAATAGTTGTAATATAGTCCTGACTTCAACATCTGCTTCTATTGAGCAGAACGATAGTAGTTATAGTGTACATAACCCTCAATCTATTTCTAGTCATTTAAACCAAAGATTACGACAATAGAGTGTACCTCTAGCAACACTGTATCCTCAAAAACTTCTAATAAAAACTGTATGAACAGAAACAAAAATTGTTTGAACCTGGTACATCAGAACATTCAGGGATTGATGAGTAAAGAATTAGAATTAGAGCTATATCTAGACTGTAATAATATTGATATTTTATGTTTAACTGAACATTGGCTTAGTAGTCATCAACTCTTGTTTAATTTCAATAATCACCAGGTTACTAGCTCGTTCAACAGAACCAATATGATACGTGGTGGCTCATTAATAATCACAAAAAAGAGTATTAAAGTAAATGAACGATCAGATATTGTCAGTCTGTCTGTTGAGCGAATTATAGAAATAGCTTGTGTAGAATTTGAGCGGTTCATTGTAATGAGTGTATACAGGCCCCCATGTAGTTTGTATGATGTATTTGATAAAATCCTTGAAGATGCATTATTTAGGGCTACACAATGTAATAAGACGGTTTTTGTCTGTGGTGACTTTAATATAAATATTCTAGTAAAGTCGAATATAACTGTAAAGTTTCTAACTTTATTGAAATCATATAATCTATGTAACCTTTTCTTTGAACCCACACGTATTACAGCCAATAGTGCCACTTGTATTGATAATATTTTTACAAATATCAAACCAATTAATAAGTGTCTTGTAAGTGAGCTAGATTCAGATCATTGCGGACAGTTCGTTACCTTTACGCGAACAAAACTAGAGGTTCAAAGGAAGAGTATTAGTTACGTTCCGATTACGGAGAGCCGCATGAGCCTGTTCAGAAATAATATGGCGGATAACTTGTTAAGATTGCCCTATGATAGTGACCCTAATCAAGCTTTTACTTTGTTATTTAAAATGATTAATAATGAATTTCAATTAATTTTTACATCAAAAACACTAACGATTAGTGATCGTGTAGTATTCAGTGACTGGGCCACTGTAGGTATCTATAAAAGTCGACAACGGCTATATGAGTTGTATTATGAAAAAACATATAATCATAACTTAGATTTTAAAGAGTATGTCAGAAATTATTCAAAGGCGTTTAAACGCGCCTGTTATGTTGCCAAATCTTTATATTTAAAAAATAAAATAAAATCATCTGGTAATAAAATAAAAACCACATGGGATATTATAAACGCTGAAACCGGAAGGTCCATTGTACGAAATCGTAACTTCTATTTAAAAATTAATAATGTAGATATAAGAGTGGATGTGGAGGTTGCGACTGAGTTTGAAAATTTTTTTACCAACATTCTAATTCGAACTACCAAGACTCTCTCGTCATCCTCTGCCTCTGCTTGTTTCTTATTAGAAAATAGTGTAAACCGGTGTGATGGAGGTTTTGAATTTTCAGTTGTTAGTGTAAATGACGTTATCAAGGCTTTTAAAAGTATAAATGTAAAGAAAACAACTGATTTATGGGGCCATTCAGTACATACTATATCTGCAATAATTGATATGATATCCCCATATTTAGCAACTATTTTCAATTCTTCTATTGCATGTGGTGTGTTTCCTGATCTGATGAAACAAAGTAAAGTGATTCCATTGTTCAAATCTGGTAGCAGTTCAGATCCATCAAATTTCCGACCTATCTCAATACTTCCAACATTGAGTAAAATTTTTGAAAAATTGCTTTTAAACCAAATGCTACAACATTTTATTAAGCACAACTTGCTTCATCAAAAGCAATTTGGTTTTACTAAAGGTCGTTCAACTACGGACGCGGGCGTGGAATTGCTTAAACACATATATGGCGCCTGGGAGGAGTCACAGGATGCGTTTGGTATATTCTGTGACTTGTCTAAGGCCTTCGATTGTGTCCATCATCCTACACTCATCAGGAAGTTACAACACTACGGAATAAGGAATAATGCTCTAAATATTTTAACGTCGTATTTGAATCAAAGAGTTCAAAAGGTTGACATTAATGGCAAAACATCTTCGGGATCACCTGTAACAATGGGCGTCCCACAGGGTTCTATTCTAGGGCCATTTCTGTTTCTCATATATATAAATGATCTAGCTTATTATGTAAGTGACAATCATGAGATTGTATTATTTGCGGATGACACATCTTTAATTTTTAAAGTTAGGCGCCAACTTGACAGTTTTAATGAAGTCAACAGTGCACTCGAGAAAGTGGTACATTGGTTTAATACAAATAATCTTCTCCTTAATGAGAAGAAAACTAAATTCATTAAATTTTCTACACCAAATGTTAGGCATGTTAAAACCGATGTTCGATTGAATGAATTACCTATTGACGCTAAGTTACAATGGGGTCCCCAAATAGAAAAACTATCTAGTAGGCTAAGCTCAGCGGCTTTTGCTGTGAAAAGAATTCGACATTTAACTGATGTTGATACAGCTAGAATAGTTTACTTCAGTTACTTTCATAGCATAATGAGTTACGGTATCCTACTCTGGGGTAACTGTGCAGATATTAATGCCATATTTCTTCTACAAAAACGCGCTGTACGAGCCATTTATCAATTAGGCCCTCGAGCTACTCTCCGTTCCAAATTTAAAGAGATAAATATTCTGACTGTATCTTCACAATATATATACGAAAATTTAATTTATGTTCAAAAAAATATATCAAAGTTTCTTAAAATCAGTGACGTTCATTCGATAAATACTAGAAACAAACATAATATTAGTGTTCACGTCACTCGTCTCCACAAAATAGGCAACTCGTTCATGGGACAATGTATACGCTTTTACAACAAGCTCCCTATTACTATTAGGAATTTGCCATTAAAAAAATTTAAGAATACCATTAAATCGAAGCTATCCGCAAAGGGGTATTATACCATAGCAGAATAGCTACATGATAAAACCGCCTGGGATTGAGCTGCCCACTCTGCACATGCTGTTTACCTTGAATGTTTAAAATTATTTTGACGTGACGATAATTTATACTTTGAAATAAATTGAGCTACTATTGTTATAGTTGACATTTTTTTTAAATTATCTTTACAGATTATTATAATTGATACAAATTGTAATTGTCGCTTTTTTTTATTGATATAATGTCTTTTGTTTTATGAAAATTGTCTGAATTTTAAAAGAGACGTTGATCCCTGAGTTTGTTTCGTCCTTTCTTCTCAGGGCTAGTCCAGTTAGGAAAGGCCGAACTCATCTGCTCAAAAAAAGTTTAACTTGCAAAAGTGTTTTGTATAACCTAATTGCAGAATAAATGATTTCATTTCATTTCATTTCATTTCATTTCATTTCATTTCATTTCATTTCATTTCATTTCATTTCATTTCAATATGCGAACATATTAGCAGCGTCGCTCACCCTCGACAGAGCCACATAGGGCCGGGCCTTCCATTGCTGAAAGTTCGTGGTGAGGTCTACGCCTGCAGTGCGCAACGTCTGACCTTGTGTCTTGTTTATTGTCATCGCAAAGCAGAGACTCACCTGAAACTGCATGCGTTTAAAGCGGAAAGGGAAATATTGGGTAAAAGTGGTATTCGAGGAATAAAAAATTGTTTCCATTCAAAATTTTCTCTTCAATAATATTTGTTTGCAATTTAACTAACCTTAGCCGAGTTCCGTTGCATAATTTAGGCGGGCTTAAATTATGCAGCAGAATAATTGGTACTCCAACTTTTAAATTTATTGTGGGCAAGAGCAGTCCAGGGGCCGATAACGAATTTAAAAATTCGATTGGGTAAGTAGTCGCCTCATCTTGCTCCACCACCCGATGGATGAAGCAATATTCTGTACTTTGACCAGGCATGCGACATAATATCTTATTGTTTATAGCTGTGCCCGCGACTTCGTCCGCGTGGATCTCCTTTTACAACAATGTTTTTTTTAAACTATAGACTGTTAAACTACAATTTAATAGATAAATATGACGCTGCCTTTTAAAAATCTATTTAAGACCGTAATTTTTATTTTGCATCGTTCCTAAAATAAAATGTTATTTAATATAAAAAATACATAATTTCAGCGTAAAGCTTACGGATAAACTATATTCAAAGTGGACCCTTACGGTACGTATGCATAAAGATTTGTGGAACTACTGACTCGGGAAAGAGCGACGTACAACTGCCCATGTGAAAAACAACTGAAACTAAGATCTACTCCAGCAACGCGGAAAGTCTGACCCTGAGGCTTATTAATTGTCACTGATACTGAGCTTCTGGAACGTTTACGTTTGTAGAATGTCGAATTGGCTAGATTGGGAGAGGATTGGTAATATATTAACAATTATTTTTACGGGAATTAACGCGATCACTAATTAAAAGGTATTACATACCTCTGATTTGCCTGACGTTTCGACCAGGTTGTACTGGCCGTGGTCACAGGCTGACAAATCAGAGGTATGTAATACCTTTAAATAAGTGATTGCGTTAATTCCCGTAAAAATAATTGTTAATATATTACCAATCCTCTCCCAATCTAGCCAATTCGACATTCCACAAAGGTAAACGTAAAAATAATTGTTAATATATCATGGAACGCGAAAGTTTAAAAGTTAGGATTGGTAATAGATAACACGTAAAGAAATAGTAGCCTTTTTAAATAAACGCTCGACAAGTATTATTACTTCCTATTTGATATTGAAGTTACAGTAAACCCGAAGAGAAGTTTTTACTAAGTTTCGAAATAAAAACATTTAGTAATTTACGTAAAATTAAATGTAATTGTAAAATTTCGCCTAGTTTCAACACATCTTGATAAAATTTCGAATTGTAGTCTGCAAAATAATGCAATTTGACTGATAAAATTCCTGATATGTAAAAACAGATACATATTTTTATCTAGAACCGAAATCTGTAGTTATTTGACTAATAAGTTCATAATATCCTATCAGGGACTTTATAAGTAGTGTTGTGTTGGTGTTGGTGGTTAAACTGCCAATAAGACAATTAAACTAAACGTTGATCGTTACGTAAAGTTTAGTCCCTGAAAGGATATTATGAACTTATTAGTCACATAACTACGGATTTCGGTCACACACACACTACACATGCAGTTTTTCAATACAGAGTTTATTTAAAAAAATGTAAATTCGTTTGTTTGTTATTTTAAGTTTTATATATTATTACTACAACATTTTTAAACTAATTTGAATTAATTAATTAGGTACTTAATAAGATTTACACTTCCGTGCGACTAAATACGTGAAAAATATTTACATATGCATTAATTAAAAAACGGTTAATTTAATGTTACAAACAGACACTCCAATTTTATTTATTTGTATAGATTACGTACAGGTATACGTATATATATTTGTTTATCTTGTTCATGTGATTAATTAATGCATACAAAGTTGGCCAGAACGATCATTAGAACTTCTACTGTGAGAGTCGGCGCGCGTGTTATTTATAAGTGTTTGGTCTCGCGCAAGAGTATTATTTTTAAACTTCTACATTAAAAGTCCTAAGCATATAAGTTTTACTTCAACATATTGCTGTCGACTGCTGAATAAAACCCACCCATCCATCGACTGTCACCCATTTTATTAAAGTCGTGTCGTTCCATCGAATCGGCGAGAGAAATTCAGTAAGTATTATTTTATTTATATTGTACTATGTCTTAATTCTGTATTTTCTCATAGTTTTACAAGTAAAATAGTAAACGAAGAATTCGGTGGTATCTGAGGTCTTTGACATAATGTTTCTATTAATTTATATGTTAATATACTATTATGTGCAGTTCTTGAGATTCTTCCTATGTTAATTTCACCTCATGGCAACCTTTACTAACGACAAATTACAGATTTAATACTTTAGGAGATTTCTTGTTGAACCCTCGTCTTTAAAACATAGTATTAATAAGTGAAATAGTAATGCTAAGATATTGCAAGCGAAGTCAAACACAAACCGTACCATCCACGGTTGACTGGTAGAGAATGCCCTGGATATTAAGTCCGCCGATGTACCATAATAATAATAATAAATCTCTTTATTGTACCAGATTAGTAACAAAGTAAACAACAAATAGGAAAACTTAAACTAGGGAAGTAGGTACAATTGGCGGCTTCTAGGTAATCTCTTACAGGCAACCGCATGGAACGGTTGATGAGATGCCTGTAGTCACAGAAGAGGAGCTTTTGTTCTGTGCCTGTAGTAAACTGCTTAAAGTTATAACTAAATACTAACGACCAGTAGTGGTCGCTCAGCGGTCGAAATTCTACCAGTTTTTTTTTTAGCTCGATGTTCTCCTCCTCCGTATAAACTATAAATCTGTGTGCATAATTGCACAATTGCACGTAATAATAGGGTACCTACTTGGGTTATTCTAAACCCAAAGTTCAATCGGTTCGTAGTACAGTGAAACTCGATCCCAACCTAGTTTGAGAAAAGATTCGGAGAATGAATTAGTATTTTGAATTTTACATTAATAATCGCAAATCTGACCATAACAAATATAACACGTTAATTTAATTATAACAACTAGAATAACATATTTCGGACGAGTTTCACCAGGTCCTTATAAAGTTTCAGATAGTTATCTGCTATTTAAGACGATGTTACAAAAGTTATGTGAACTGAAGAATATGAAATTTGGCACGGTTAAAGTTTATATAGAGTGAGTGAGTGAGAGGAGTGCAGATAGCTAAAAAACTGAAAAAAATAATTAAATCAATTATGTTCTAATTTCAACCACTAAGCGACTAGTATAATATACTATTCACATATTATGTAAATAGCCGAATTCAGTTGTTATTTGGTAGATAAGTTCACATTAGTGTATAGGAGACTTTATCTTCAGGTGGTGAAACTAGCCCTTGCTAAAGTGTCATAAAAGTATATCTTACTTTTCCTAGAAACAAAAAGGCATCGGTTCCCATCATGCTGGTCCAACCCCAAGGTGAACTGTTAGCTAAGATCAGAGAGGAGTTGCACGAAGTTGTGAATTCAAGAGAAAGTGATATAGCTTCTATCAAGGAGTGGATGAGGAAGCAGCCCCACTTACCTGATGAAATGGGTACGTCAATTTTTTGTTTTATATTTTTCTTGTTTAGGTGAACGTTTGGTTGTTTTAAGTAGAAGAGCTGGGGTTATTATTTGTGTATACCATTTACACGTATTGTTGTAGAAGAAACTATTTTTTCCCTAAACATCATCATCATCATTATATTATTAGCCCATTGCATACGTTCACTGCTGGATATAGGCATCTTCCAAGGAACAACAGATCCCGGTCTGATCCCTTTTGTGTCCATTCGCTGCCAGCCCTCTTATGCAAGTCGTCCAACCATCTAGCCAGATGACGTCCTACACTACGTTTGCCAAGACGCGGTTACCACTCCAAGGAACACTCTTACTCCAGCTATTATATTATCAATTTTGCGACATATGTGAACAGCCCATTGCTATTTCAACCTACTAACTTTTATAGCTATATCGGTCACTTTGATTCTGTGACCAATTACTTCATTAGGAATTTTGTACTTCAGAGACACTCCGAGCATAGCTCTCTGCTTTCTCCCTCCTCCTTATGGATTAGCGCTACAGACTGTCACCGTACGTCATTATAGGGAGGACGTACTGGTCTCTTATTACTATGCTTTGATTATATGCGTTAAGAGATCCAAAAAGGTGGACCCAAAGAATCGATGTTGTAATGGATGAACTGTGTATTCTGCCCGGGGTGAACGTATTCTTACACAACCACCATGGAAGCGACATTTACGATTAGGTACGGTACTTGGGGCTACGTTTCCTCAAGATAATCTTTCACTTCTTCACATAAGGCGAAGGCCTTATGTGAAGAAGTGAAAGATCATTATTTATTTAAGAAAATACTTAAATGTCAATCAATCTTATAAATAGCAGCTGACTTGACGTACAAATATTTTTCGACAAACCCGAATCAAAAGCCACTTGGCCGTAAATAATATTAAGCGAACTACGTTAAAACTGGTCAGAGATTTTGTATGCATTTTGCACCTTATTATCACTGCAGTAGATAATTTCCATACAAAAAAAATTGGAGTGTCTGTTTGTATATTAAAATAACCGTTTTTTACCAAATGCATATGTATGTATACACGGTACATATGCCAAAAATGTATTTATATTTTTTTTTGTTTGTCTGTCTGTTTGTTCCAGGTAATCTCTGGAACGACTGAACCGATTTTGATGGGACTTTCAATGATAGGGGAGTAACTTAGGCTTCTTTTAGACTAGCTTTACCCCACGGTGTTACTATCGGTACGACAATAACCGCGGGAAACACCGCGGTGTTCAGCTAGTATTAGTTAAAACAGTAATCATTTTTTTTTATAAATGCTCTTTGGAATTAACTATATCTCAAAATAAATTATAGATAATTCTTCAACAGATAATTAATTCTCTGTGTAGTTAAATGACAGGATAACAAGGACGTTACCTTGGAAATGCATGTTTACGCGAATGTTGACCTAATTGTATTTAATTGTCTGTAAGAAAGTAAGTTTATGCTGGGTTACGCTTCAAATTTGTTGATAGTACATAGGGTGTTAGATACAGCTACTGTACATCTTTAAAATCTGTTAGAAAAGTATCAAGAAGTTATACGAAATGTAAAGAAAGAATTATAGAAAAGTGCCGATGCACACAAGTCAAGTAGTTAAATTGTTTTACCTTAATACGACATTATGTATTTTTGAATGTTTTCATTTCGGAAAGTGTGTGCCTTTTCATAATCAAATCCTATTACGAGTAGAATACTTGTATATTTTTTTCTATTTGAACGGCAAAGACTAGGACATCCACTAGAGCACTAATGATCAGTTGAAGATCTAGGATAATTTCTTCATTTTAGAAGACTCACATTTGATATGCCGGCTCTATACGTGCGTTTAACAGCCACCGGGCTACTGACACTATCTGGTCTCGTACTGCCATAGTAAAGACTTTACGTAGTTTGGGATCTTTCTGAGTGTGATATGTGAGGTTATAATGATTTCCCAAGGTTATGATACATATAAGGTTCGTTTGATAATGTTATCTAGCCAACCCACGCAACCTCGTTTGCGTCTCCTATTGCCCGTAGCGTGTTAATTTTCCCCCGTTTTTGAAAGATTCTCCAACGGTGCTCCGCTCCTTTTGGTCTTAGCGTGATGATATATAGCCCTTCCTCGATAAATGGGCTATGTAGCACTGAAAGATTTTTTCAAATCGGACCAGTAGTTCCTGAGATTAGCGCGTTCAAACAAACAAACAAACTCTTCAGCTTTATAAATTAGTATAGATTGAAAGATTTAATCTGTTTTTGTTTTTGTTAGAGGACTCGTTCCTGTTAAATTTCTTGCGAGGTTGCAGCTTTTCGATGGAGAAATGCAAACGGAAACTGGACATGTACTTCACTATGAGGACCGCGTGCCCGGAGTTTTTCACAAACAGAGATATCACCAGACCAGAGTTAATGGAGCTTATGATCAGAGCGTAAGGGCAATTTGCAATTTTAAACTTTACTGCGTACAAATAACATATTTTTTTAAATACAACTCCACCATAAGGAATAAATCCCGTCTCTCGGGGGTCTTCAAAAACGAACAAGAAACGGACTTAAAAAACACCCAGACTCAGAACAACAATTTGTGGATCACACAAGCTGTTGTCATATATAGGGTTTGAACTCACAATCCTCAGCGCAGTAGAAAACGGCAAAGCAACAATTGAAACCACTACGTCATCCGAGCAGTCAAAGTCAAGTTGATATCTACAAACCTTAAATTTAGTAGAAACCTAACAAATGTAAGTTTAGATTGTAGAAAGAGAATCGACAAGAAGCACTTGGAACTGGTGGCAGCTGAATTAGGGCTCCGAATGTTCCGGTATCTTTGCTTACTTGGCGCTATAGATAGAAAGATTCTCTGTTAGGCCGTGGTAGCAATCCCTTTTCATCGACCCACATGTGTCAAAGTAATGCTCCCCTTCGATATTTTAGAGTAAAATCGAAAAATACCTGTGACTTCTTAGTTACAAGTTTCCATAAGAGACGATTTGCCACTATAAAACACTTAGGTAGGCGATTTGGCTCACCATAGAGTAGTTACTAACCTTGATTTGTCAACGCACATAATGTGGTCAGATAACTTTCTCTAGTAATTAAGCTCAATCTAGATGTACTCGTATTTTACCTGTGTATTGAAATTCCGTGGAAATCACTGACAATCTCACAATTAATATTTTATTTCATTGTGTTCTTTTCTTAATTTTGATGTAACTATTGTCACTCTTTGATGAATCTATTGACACCACTCACATAAAAATACGACAAGCCGATTAGGCTGATTTATTGCGTTGATATTTTTCATTTAAACTTGCTAAAGAAAAGATAGTCATCATCAACATTTATTGATCATCAATCATACAACATCAACATCAATAAACATCAAAGATAACATTTGAAAAAAATTTGGAGTTTACTCCTAAAGAAACGATGTTAACCCTTATGACCTCTTTTTTTATGTATGTCCCTGCCAAAATGACTCTACTCTGCCTGATGGAAAGCATAAGCAGAATCCAAGAGTGGTGGTCATCATACTCATTGCGAATGCAGACAATGTTACAATGCAGCATGGTGACCCACGCTATGGCGGCCTAGTGATGTAGTGATGCTTCTGCATCATTGGACCTCCGAACGCGAATGAACATTGTTATTTTACGTTGATCTTCTGTTCTGTCTGTTGGAAGTACCGCCCCTGACCATGGCGTTATTGCGGCGGTAAGGCCCGTTATGGAGGATTGGCTTGAGAGGCATCACGGGAGTCTCTCATACCGGCTGATGCAGGTGCAGGCAAAGAATGCTTCGGAGAGCATCTGTGTCTGATCCGCAAGGAACCAACGCCTGAGCCTGAGTGCCACTATTGCGATGGCCAGACCGTGGACACTAGGTAGGCCGTGGACGCTAGGGTGACAGATGAGACCACCAGTCACCCTAGCAGAAGCAGGCTGGAGTGGCGGCGCAAACCGTATAAAGTGCTTGTTACACCCTATTCTAAATTGAAAGGAAGCAATAGGGTTCCTACGCAAAAAGGGGTCATATACAGATCGTAGGTGGCCCAAGGTACGTCGGAGTTCCAGGGATTTCCTTTCGAAGGTATACCTGGTTTCCCGGCTTTCAGTACCCGAGATGGTGTGCGGTTTATAGTCGATTCGAGTTCGACATAGCCGGCATGGCATCCGAGGGGATTTCCGCAAAATAAAAATAAAATGGGTAGTACCGCCCCGGTCGAGCCAGCCCTTTCGTGCTAATATCAGGGTAGCTTTACTACCTTGACCTCTTTGAGAAACGATTTACTTTCATTTTATGAAATTTTGAAATTTTTGTCCGCCTTTGCAACATAAACGTTAAATGAAAAAAATAAACTACTTCTTCGTAATTTTATTTGTAAGTTATTTGAATTAATATATTGAATGTATGTGTCAAGTTTCTCTAATTGGTTTTTATTTAATTTTTTTCAACATTGTAATATTTTTCACGATTCATGACTTTGAGCTTGGTCACCAACAACGACATTGTTTACCTGATTATGAGACCAATTACCTATTGTTCTTGGTTAAAACTCATTAAAGTTTTATGCGAAAAAATTCGTCAACTGTATCACTCTATCTATCCGGTGTTAATCACTTACGTAGGTTAAACGCTCAGGATTTTTTTTTAAATAAACTTATAATATCGAGCTCTTTCTCTTTTTAATTATGCGTTGCTTAAAATGAAATGAAAATAAAAGAAATATTTATAATTCATTTCGTAGTATATCTCGATAAGACAATATTGACGACATTATCCGTCGTGCTCTTGTTACCGCCGGCGCTGCAGCTATACGTCCGAATAGCCTAGTACGAGACGATGGTAAAAGACCAGATGGTATGTCGTAACTGCCATGGAAGATGGACAAGCCTTTGGTGTGGAACGCAACTTGCATCGTGACCCACGCGCCATCTCATCTTCCAATTACAGCTGGTCATGCCGGCGCTGATGCTGCAAATATATAATAGATAAATACCTAAATTTAATAGATAATTACACTTCTTTGTCATTACATTTTGGCTTGGCACCGACTTCAAACTTATGAATAGGTAGCACATACAAATAACAGTGTTTCATCAATATTAAAGGTTTGTTTATAAGGTGTATTTAATTAAATCTTGATTAAGTTATTTTATACTTTTTAGTTTTTGAAGTAGGTTTTTTAAACGAAGTTTTTTAGTCTTTTTAGGCAGGTAGTTTTCTTTGATGATTTTTTTTCAAAGTCTGTTCAATAGCTTTGTGTGACTACTAGTTATTAGATTGGTGTCTTAAAGTTTCATCTATCTTCTAACCTTACCTGTCAGATCACCTAAACAAGTTGAAATAATACAACTAAGGCTTTATTCGTGTATTATAATATAATCGTGTAATATATATAAGAGCTATACTCCAACTCCTAACTGCTGAGGAGTTGTACCTTCCATCATCATTTCACCTAAATAACTTGAAAGAATACGAGTAACGGTAACATACATACACATGACATTTAAACATTTGTCTTCCAACTCCTAACCATTACGGAGTTGTATCTTCCATCATCAGCTCATCATCATGAAATTATGACCAGGTGTAAATACTGCAATAGCTTTAGCAATGTAAATAATGAAAAACATAGTACGTGCAGTAGTACATGGGGAGCATACCCTTTCGAATACAAAAATAATTTTTCAAATCGGTCTACAATTGACGGAGTAATCAGTGTACATACATAAAAAATACCAATCAAATTGAGAACCTCCTTTTGGAAGTCGGTTAAAAAAGTAAAAACGCGTTTCAGATATAAACGTTCTATGGTACTCATCATACTATGGTAGTAGAGCCACACTGATTTCAAGTAAACAGGCCGGCTCGACCGGGGCGGTACTACCCTCGCACAGAAGATCAGCGTCGTGTTTCGTTGGTGAGTGCGAGACCGGAGACCCAATGATGCAGACGCATCACTAGGCAGCCATAGTGTTGTTCACCATGCTGCATTGTCTGCAATGAGTATTGTGACCACCACTCTTGAATTCTGCTTATGCTTTCTATCAGGCAGAGTAGAGTCATTTTGGCAGGCCCAGACATTAAATAAAAAGAACATACCAGTAGATTATCAAATAGATAAAGCTAATTAAAACTTGTTAAAGATATCCGGCAGCCAATTTTTCTGAGAAACGTCAATATGGCTGGACAATATTTCGGATCTTGAGTATATTGTGCTCTTACATTATCTCCGGATGGGAGCTTTAGAAACATTCATGAAGCTGACACAAAGAATATTCAGACTCAAAACAACAGAAGATCATACAAAGTCTTATCCCATGAAGGGCTAGAACCCAATATTTGTCCTATTAGAAAGCGATGAGGATATCCCATATATAGCTATGCCATTCGTCGTCGATCAATCGTTCCTCATCTTCGTTACAGATAATTTCTCATTTTTCTAATTAAAATAACGTGTGTGTCTCCGGGACGCCCGACAGAAGTAATGACTTAAGCTAATCCAAGTTGAACTATTTACGGTTCGCGCTGTGCGTTAGAGTGAGAGAGGAGGAGTCTACCTACCGTTGCCGTATGCGTGAGAGAAAGGGAAGCCAGACAGACTGACGCCGTAACGCGTTACATAAAGCGGTTTTTCTGTCATAAGAAGTTATCACTTCGAAAAGAAGGAAAATTACTATCTTGACGTTTCCAGATATACTGCCAAAAACTTGCCGCTTCTTTTATCTTTAGTAAATGTTCAGTAATCATAAAGATATAATACTCTTATATCTAGCTTGATCTTTGACTATTGTTAGTCCGCCTAGGACAAACATGAGCAAGATTGAGCTAAATTACATGTCATTTTTCTTTAAATACCTGGTCTATCTTTAATATAATATATTTACCTACAGACAAAATCCAACGTTACCAGGCCTTACACCGAATGGAAGAAGAATCACAGTGTGCAGAGGTAAGATTTTTTTTATTTGAAAAGAAAAATATTGCAATTAGAATACATTTTGTTTTCGGGGAACGTTACAAACACATGAAATGAACACAAAAATACCTAGACTCAGAATAAACTGATGCGATCGCGATAGCACGTTTTCCTTCGCTTCCAATTGTTCACCAATTGAACCTGCCACCCTAACCAAGCGTTCTCCTTTCTGCAATCGTTCACGCTTATATGTCCTATTCTAGTGTGTTATTGGCTAATCGTAGACCAAGTAATCTTAGACAAAGTATTGATATAACTTATATTACTATACTAATATATAAAGCTGAAGAGTTTGTTTGTTTGTTTGTTTGTTTGTTTGTTTGTTTGTTTGTTTGTTTGAACACGCTAATCTCAGGAACTACTGGTCCGATTTGAAAAATTCTTTCAGTGTTAGATAGCCCATTTATCTAGGAAGGCTATAGGCTATATATCATCACGCTAGGACCAATAGGAGCGGAGCACCAATGAAAAATGTTTCGAAAACGGGGGAAAATTATCACGCTACGGGCAATAGAAGACGCAAACGAGGTTGCGTGGGTCGGCTAGTTATTAATATAACGTTTGTAACTTGGCTAGGGAGGCTGGTTATTAATTTTGAATGGAACTCGTGGCTACACGATCGTATGCTCGCCAATGGAATAGAATCTATTCACCTATGAGGGCTCGAACTCGTGTCTATATTATAGTAGTTGTTGTAGTTATGTTCTAATGCGACTTGTGTATTTCATATAAATATATATTTGCCGGCTTTATAGACCGATAGAAGCCAAGTGTGATTAAAAAGAGACGCAGATGAAATCGCGTGCGTCAGCTAGGATAATATATAAAGTTACAGTCGGTAGCGGAATAAATTATTATACTATTTAACAGTTCAATTCTGAATTTCAGGTCTCGATAAGAATTTGGAGACACACCAACTGATAGACGCTTTCAAAATAATAATGATGGTTGCTGATGTGAGACTGCTGGAAGATACTGAAGGAGTCGCCGGCCATGTGTATATTTTTGACGCTTCCATTGTACTTCCAAGCCACATTTTAAAAATATCACCTCTTTTAATCAAGAAATTTTTAATTTGTATTCAAGTAAGTGGATTTTATTTTAATCTAATAACTAGTAACCGCCCCACGGCGTTACCATTTATTGTACCTTCACAACAATAACCGCGGGTAATACCGTATGTAGTCTGAGTAATGTTCCTTCTAACATCAGCTATCTACCGGTGAAAGTTCTATAACAATCTATTCACAACATTTTTTTTGACTTTATGGTATAAAAGGCAAACGAGCAGACGTATTACCCGATGGTAAGCGATTATCGCCGCACATGGATACCCGCAACACCAGAGGCGTCACAAGTGCGTTGCCGACCTTTGGGGAATGGGGAAAGGGATGTGGGGAGGGGTTGGGGTATGGGCCTCCGGTATCCTCACTCAAGTGAACAGTTTTAATTTGATATTACAAACAGGCACCGTGTCAAAATATATTCTGGACACCTATGGGCAGCGTTGCCAGATTTTTTTTAGTCGAAACGTGATTTAAAGACTTTTTAGTAAAAAAAAGCGGAGTTCTTTCGTCGAAAGCGGGACAAAGTAAAAAATTGTAAAGATACGATACATGAGAGTAAGAGTGACCAAAAAAAAGGTAATTTGCAATATTTTTGTTTTCTGCGATAAATTTCTTAATTCGTGAAAGAACTAGTACCATTTCCTATTTGTAATGTAATGGTGGAATTTTATTTTTATTCTTGCATGCCAATTTTATTGACGATAAAGCACTACGACTAGAATTACGATAAAGAACTAACTTGACTTAGGGTGTCCTGCTAGTTATCCTTAAAAAACGTCACAGTACCTGTCCCGCGCGGGACATAACACTTTTCATATAAAAAGCGGGACGTCCCGTCAAAATCGGGACGTAAGTAAACGCTGCCGGAGGCTCATGGTGATGTAGACTATCTCAAATTACAGAGAAGTAGCGTATCAAAATACCATTCTGTCCATCGGCTCTACCCAATACATATTTTTCTAAGGAGAGGGCTTTAATCAGACGTAGACTATATAATGCTATGAATAGAAATGATGGCTTCATGTAGCCGTATTTTACAAATTATCTGCTTTTCTACACTCCTATAAATATATAAAATATTAAATGTATCAAATACCATACGATTCTTTGCGTCATATTTGTTTAATAAGGGCTATAAAAAGATTCCTGGGCACATTAATATGTAAAAATATAAGATTTTTTCTGCTTCAATCATCACCACCAAAATCATCGTTGTTATAACTGTTGAAATCTGTTTAAATTAATATTAAATATATGAATTTATTTTACTAACATAAATTTAATGTTAATTTTATACAAGTTACACATACAAAACCAACAAAAGTTTTTGTTTTAAAAATACTTTACGTAAAGTAGAACTATTAAGCCATAGTATAGTATACTAGTTATTTCCTGCTGTATTCTTTAAGTTTAGTTATAAAAAATATAAGAACTGTAATACACTCACTTAATAGTTATTTGTTATACAAGAGTGCAAAGTTGCGTTTTAATCGCGTGCTCAATTTTGATGACCGAGCAAGCGAAGGAGTCTAATATTGGAATCACGAGCGCAGCTAGTGATCAAAACATTAGAATCCTGAGCGTCAGCGAGGGAATCAAAAGAGCACAAGGTGAAAAATCTTTGCACTCGAGTGCAACACGTAACTTTTCAAATTCCGCACCATTGAGTTAAAGGAAATAGGTTATTGTTTTGAACTCATAACTTTAGTGCACGCGATGTTCTAAATTCAATTTTACTTTATCCTCTAGTGGATAAAAACGACTTTTACACTCAGATATCGAAGAGCAAAAATACTCTTTCCGAGATGGTGGGATGAAAGATAATTTTAAACAAATTATACTGTTGGTTTAACCAGCCGTGTAAAAGAACCTCCTTTCTAAGGAGAGGCACATGTCCAGCAGTGGGCTAAAAGATTTAAACTACCGATATACCCAGACCTAATTATACCCGAATCAGATTCAAGTTTTATCCGGTTTTGCTTTTAGGATGTACCTTTAAAATAAATCGGTATATCTAGTTAGTAATATTCCAGTTTTTAAAACTGAGAATCAATGACTATACTGTTACTTAACTATACTGTAACTACTGTTAAAATCCATTCTATATTAATAATAAATAAATAAATATTTCGGACATCTAACACATAACGCCATCTAGTCCCAAGCTAAGCAGAGCTTGTGTTATGGATACTAGACAACTCCCCCCAATGTATCCCTACGTTGTCGTCGTGGTGGGGCTTGCGTGGGTCAATGATTTCTGGGGCTATGCCGGTAGAGCCACTCATGCCGGATAGGCCCAGAAGGAGACTCCAGACTAAATGGGATACGAAACGGAGTCTGTAAAGACTGCCGCGTGGGGCACTCTAAACGTCCCTCTGCTCTAGCAGAGGGCGTATTAGAGTGCCAGTAGTTCCGAGAGGGACAGGGGGCGGACGGATCAGGTCTGGTGCAGACCCCGTCCGGCCCAGCCGTAATCCTGAACGGACAGGACCGGTGGCTCTTCGAAGCCGCGAGGACGTAAACCTCTATAAAAATACCCTAAGCTCACGCTCTGACGCCTGGCAAGGAGCTGAATCGCTGGAGGGAGTCCAGTGCCAAGGGCGTCCTGTCGAAGGACATTAAACTAAAAAATCATGACATGGAACAATATAAGGAAAAACCTACCCAGGAGGGTCCTAGACGCGACGCGTCTGGGGAATCCCTTCCGGAGCCAGTCGGCTCCGGCAGCCCCCAATCGTATTATGGGGGGGGCATTCAATGTCTAACACGCCCGTTGCCGAGCGGTAAATCCGGCAACCAAAATATCGCGGAGGACGCGCAAAAAAATTCAACTATTTTAGTTTTAAGCACAGAGAGGAAACGGCCGACGCGTAACAGCAGAGGCCAATTCCGAAAGGCGGACGACCACTTGTCCACCGAGGATGTCGTTGAGGTTGCAACGCCTACAACGGTTGGGCTCCCAGAAGTCGACCTGACTGCTGGGAGCCGAAGAACGTCGGAACGCTTGCGTTCAAGGTCCGCGGCTGATGTCGCGGGTAGCAGTTCCGGTGCGAGGACGGTCGCCCCGGAACCGATGGACACGGAGTCAGACGGCCGGAAGCGCGGTCGCCCCCAGGGCTGCGAGAGCGACATCTCCCAGGAGATGTTGCCTCCGCCTAAGGTTGCCAGCAGCCATAGGGGGCGATCGCGGACCCCGGTGTCAGCCTCGTCAGGTTCCGTCTTTTCTAAGGCGGAATCCTACAGGCGGGCCCGGGCGGACGGGGAACTGCAGGCGGAAGAGGAGATCGCTGGTCTCCTGCTGAAGATCGGGGAGCCAGTGGATGGGGACTCAGTGCCCCAAACACCGTGCTCCCTGCAGGAGAGAGCGGAAGCGGCGGTGGCCATCATTCACAAGGTGGCCACCAAATCCGTGAACCTGAAGGGCCCTTTCGTGAGGGCCCTCAAGGACTCCTCTTCCGCCGTAGCCGGGGTCGTGGAGACCCTGGCTGGAGACGTGGCGCGCCTACAGGCGGCCAATGACCGACTGACGGAGCAGGTGGCGGACCTGATCGCTCAGTTCGCCCAGTTTCGGGCGGAGCTTCCTGAGCGTGGGGTCCCTGTCCCATCTGCGTCCCGGTCGGCCCCGAATACGTCCCAGCCGGCCCCGTCTGCGTCCAGACCGGCCCCGTCTGCATCCCGGCCGGCCCCGTCTGCGTCCCGGCCGGTCCCGTCTGCCTCCCGGCCGGCCCCGTCTGCCTCCCAGCCGGCCCCGTCTCCGTCACAGCCGGCCCCGTCTCCGTCACAGCCGGCCCCGTCTACGTCCCAGCCGGCCCCTACCATCCCCGGGGTACCAGACGCCGTCCTGCAGCAGATGCTGCAGCAGATCCTCACCTCGGTGGGGAATCTGGTGGACGGTCGTCTGGCCGGCCTGGAGGCGAGGCTGCCTCCCGCCCCTATTCTTCGGCCACCTCTTGCGGCGCCGAGGCCGAAGGTCGCGTCGGCACCGACCCCGCTCCCCGTGGTGGGGGGTCGCGTGTCGTACGCGGCGGCGACATCGGCGCCGGGCCCTGCCGCTGCTCGTCAGACGCAGCGCGGGCCAAAGGCTCCAGCCAAGACGGCTGCGCCGAGGAAAACGGGGCCTAAGACGGCGACGGGGGCAGGAGCGGAGTTTCCTCCGCTCCCCACTCCAACACCTCTGCCTGGCTCCTCCACCTCTGCCCCCTCGAACGAGGGTTGGCAGGTAGTTGGGGGAGCCAAGCAGTCAAAGAAGGCGAAGAAGCGGGCCAAGAAGGCTGCCCAAAAGGCGGCCTCTGGCCCGCAGTCGTCAACGGTGACAAGGGCCACCCCAAAGAAGCCGCGGAAGTTGCAGCCGCCTAAGACCGCGGCTGTGGTGGTCACGGTGTCACCGGAGGCGGCAAGGGGCGGACTGTCCTACGCAACAGTCTTTAAGACGGCCCGGGACAGTCTCGCCCCAGATTTTGGAGCGTCAGGTGTCCGCCTGCGCCTAGCCCAGACGGGAGCTCGAATCCTCGAGTTCCCTGGGGCCGATGGCGCAAAGACGGCGGACACCTTCGCCGAGAAGCTCAAGGAAGTCTTCGCAGCCACGGATGGTGTGAGGATCTCCAGGCCCACTAAGTGCGCGGAGCTGCGCATTTCGGGCCTGGACGACTCCGTCACTGCTGATGATGTCCGCGTTGCAGTCCAAGAAAGGACGAAGTGCAACGTGGGCAACATCAGGGTCGGCACCATCCGCCCCGGTCCAGGAGGACTTGGCGCGGTGTGGGTCAGCTGTCCCGTGGCGTCGGCCAAAGTTTTGGGCGACGCCGGCAGGCTCCTCATCGGCTTCGTCAGCGCCAGGATTACAATCCTGGCGGCGAGGCCGATGAGGTGTTTCAAATGCCTGTCAGCGGGGCACACACGCGCCAAGTGCGTGAACTGTTTTGACTGCAGCGGTCTCTGCTTCCGCTGCGGTCGACCGGGGCACAAGGCGGCAGAATGTTCTGCCGCCCCTCACTGCCCTATGTGTGCAGCGGGCAACAAGCCCGCCAATCACCAGATGGGGCAGGGGAGCTGCAAGCCTTCCCGAGCTTCTCGGCAGACTTCGGGGGCTAGCCTGGCGACCCAGGCTGCCTCCGAAGTAATTAGTGCGTCTACATCGTCGCCCATGGAGGAGGTTGTAGAGACGGTTCAGTAATGGACCACGTCTCCAACCTCCTTGTCCAGACGAACCTCAACCACTGCGCCGCGGCGCAGGATCTCTTCCTGCAAAGCATGGCGCAGTGGTCGATCGGTGTTGCCGTAGTCGCGGAGCCCTATTACGTTCCTCCCCGTCCAAACTGGATGGGTGACTGGGATGGCTCCGTGGCAGTCGTCGGCTCCGGGGCGGCTCATTCCCCGCCCTTGTCGCTTAGAGACAAGGGCTCTGGATATGTTGCCGCCGAGTGGGGGGGGATCACCGTTTACGGTGTTTACTTCTCCCCCAACCGGAGTTTGAGCGACTTCGAGGTCTTCCTTAACAGCTTGGAGATCTCGATGCGGCGTTTAGCGTCTGGGCACGTCCTCGTGCTGGGGGACTTCAACGCAAAGTCCATTGCGTGGGGGTCCCCCAGGACGGACGCCAAGGGCGAAGCCGTAGAGGAGTGGGCGGCTTCGGTGGGCCTCTGTTTGCTGAACAGAGGCTCCACCAACACGTGCGTGCGACAGCAGGGGGGGTCGATAGTGGACCTTTCGTTCGCTACCCCTGCTGTCGCCGCACGAGTAAGGAACTGGTGTGTCCTGGAAGAGGTTGAGACGCTCTCGGATCACCTGTATATCCGATTTGAGCTCTCCCGGTCCCAGGGCCCCAGTAGGGGTCACACGGCGCGGCATACATCCCGCTTTCCGCGGTGGGCTGTCGCCAAGCTCGACAGGGACCTACTAGAGGAGGCGGCCATTGTTCAATCTTGGCTGTCTCCGCAGGCCCCGACCGAGGAGGTCGGCGTGGACGTAGCGGCTGGCCGTTTTCGCGATGCGATTACGCAGATATGCGATTCGGCCATGCCCCGCGTCCAAGGTCGTCGGCCTCCTCGGAAGGAGGTCTACTGGTGGTCCCGGGAGTTGGCGGACCTCCGTGCGGCGTGCACCCGTGCCCGGAGGTCCTACACCCGCAGTAGGCGACGTCACCGTGGAGGCGGTGGCGGGGACCAGCTTCACGAGGAGTACCGCGAGACGCGGAAAACTCTGAAGCTGGCCATTTGCCGCGCCAAGGAGGAAAAGAGAAAGGAGATGCTGGAGGGTCTCGAACGTGACCCCTGGGGTCGCCCATATCGTGCGGTGCGACAGAAGCTCCGCACGGCGGGCCCCCCCCTTACCGAGACTCTCCAGCCCAGCTTCCTGCAGGAAGTGGTCGAGGGCCTTTTCCCGCAGCGGGCGGAGCACACACCCCCGTCGATGGCCTATGCGGTCGGAGACGACGGGGGTCGAGAGGACGACGTGCCGCCCGTTAGGGAATCGGAGGTTGAGGCGGCAGTTCTGCGAATCCGTTCAAAGAACACCGCCCCCGGGCCGGACGGGGTTCCAGCCCGAGTGATGGCCCGAGCCCTCGACCATATGTCGGACCGCCTCAGGGAGGTGTTGGACGCTAGCCTGGCGTCCGGACACTTCCCTGAGTGCTGGAAGAGCGGGAAGCTGGTCCTATTGAGGAAGCCGGGACGGCCTGCCGATTCGGTCGCGGCCTATAGGCCCATCGTGTTGCTGGACGAGGCGGGCAAACTTTTTGAGAGAATACTCTCTGCCCGCATCGTCCGGCACCTCTGCGAGGTGGGGCCCGACCTGTCGGACGCCCAATTCGGATTCCGAGAGGGGCGTTCGACGGTCGATGCCGTGATGCGCCTTAGGGCCGTGACCGAAGAGGCAGTGAGCTGTGGCGGCGTGGTGTTGGCGGTGTCTTTGGACATCGCCAACGCCTTTAATAGTCTGCCATTCAGCTGCATCGGGGAAGCACTCCAATACCACGGAGTGCCAGAGTACCTGAGGCGGCTGGTGGCAGACTATTTGCAGGAGCGTACCGTCGTGTACGAGGATCGAGAGGGCGCCTTGAGACGGCGACCCATGTCGTGCGGCGTTCCGCAGGGGTCTGTCCTTGGACCACTCCTGTGGAACGTGGGATGCGACTGGGTCCTACGAGGTCGCCTCCCCCCCGGGCTGGGCGTAATTTGTTACGCCGATGACACCCTTGTCACAGCCCGGGGGGCGAACTCCCAGGAGGCGGCGCGCCTGGCCACCATTGGTGTTTCTCTGGTGGTCGGGCGCATCGAGGCGCTGGGCTTACGGGTGGCCCTAGACAAGACGGAGGCCCTACTGTTCCATGGGCCCCGTCGTGGGCCGCCCCCCGGCGCCTCCATAGTGGTCAACTCGGTCCTCGTACCGGTTCGGGCCCAGATGAGGTATCTGGGCCTGATCCTCGACGGTAGGTGGCTCTTCGACGAGCACTTCCGACAGCTTGGTCCCAGGCTGATCGACGCTGCCTCTGCCCTTGGGCGACTTTTGCCCAACTTGGGTGGAGCCAGCGTCGCAACGCGACTCCTCTACACGGGGGTGGTCCGGTCGATGGCGCTGTATGGGGCACCGGTGTGGGTGGCGGCTCTGACCGCCCTCAATAAGGCCCGCCTCTGGCGGCCTCAGAGGGTATTGGCGGTCAGAGCCATACGCGGATACCGCACGGTGTCCACCGAGGCGGCGTGCGCCTTGGCCGGAACACCTCCGTGGGATTTGGAGGCGGAAGTGCTCGCCGAAGTTTATCGACGGGTGGCTGAGTTCCAGGCGGAGAGAGGCATTCGCCCTCCGCCCGAAGAGGTACGCGAGTGGCGTGAAGCCGCCCGTCGAGCCACGATGGCTCGCTGGTCGTTCCGGCTGGAGACTCCACGCGCTGGCTTTGCCGCCGTGGAGGCTCTCCAGCCGGTCATCCTCGAGTGGGCAGGGCGGCAGCACGGGACCCTTTCCTTCCGACTGACGCAGGTTCTTTCCGGGCACGGTTGCTTCGGAAAGTACCTGCACTCGGTCGCCAGGAGGGAATTGAGTCCCGCCTGCCACCACTGCGACTGCAGTGAGGACTCGGCCCAGCATACGCTGGCGATTTGCCCCGCTTGGGCGTCGCAGCGCCGGGCCCTCACTGCAGTCATCGGAGGAGATCTCTCGCTACCGGCCATCATTCGCTGCATGGCCGGTAGCGACAGCAGTTTTACCGCGGTCGCAGCCTTCTGCGAAGACGTAATTTCGCAGAAGGAGGCGGCGGAGAAGGCCCGGGAGGATGATATCCACTCGGACCCGATCCGCCGCCGGCGAACCGGGCGGCGGAGGCGCGCCTACCAGCGCCTCATGCCGCCCTGAGTGTGGCCGCGGATGGTCGGGATGGGTTTTCCCTACCATCCGCTTTAGTGGTCACCCGCGAGGGGGCGACGTTACGCGTGTGCCGTACGTCGCCTAAATTTTTAGTTTTAACAGAGTTTTAACAGCAGACGGTGCCCGCTTCAGTGCGGGCAGGCGCTGGGAGGGGTCCGGATGTGTTAATAACAGCAGTTTCCGGATCCCTCCCGTCTCAGGCGCAGAGTGGCACACCGTGTGGTTTTAGTCGGTTCGATTCCGACACACCGCCCCGCCGCAAACCCCGGCGGGGTGACGGCCCGAGGGGGTTTCCACACGTTAAAAAAAAAAAAAAAAAAAAAAAAAAAAGAAAAAAAAAAAAAAAAAAAAAATGGGTACTAGACAACTGATATAAATACATATTATACTTTTTTTTGTAAATACATACATATTATATATATTAAAACTGACTTTTATATTTTCAGGAAGCATATCCTTTGAAGTTAAAAGAAGTGCACGTGGTAAATGCATCGCCTCTAGTGGACACAATTTACAATATTGTTAAGCCATTTCTAAAGGAGAAAATTAAGAACCGAGTAAGTAAATAAGTAAAACATTTATGTATGTTACTAGCTGACCCGGCGAACTTCGTACCGCCATATTGACATATCTCTCAGCTCGTCTCAGCTACCCACAGGCAGAGTACAACCGCGGATAAAAAAAAATACTTTTCCCGTTATCTTTAAATTTTTCTGGTACACAAACCTTGTCCTAACAATAACGGACACATAAAAAAAATAAAACCCTATTTAATTTGATTACGTTATACGCGTGCATACATTATGGCGATTCATTTTTATATTTGCGACTTTAAAACTTTGCGAATATCGTTCAAGAAGTTTTTGCGGGTGGTCAGGCGTCAAGTCTTCCTCCTGTTATAGAGAGGTTGGCCATTAGAAGAGTATCCGAGCTAAGATCGATCTTCACATGGGCTATGTTCAGAAACTTATTTTATTTGCTAGAACTGCCTCATTGGCCCAGTAGTAGCGTATGAGACTGCTGTGCTTGAGGTCTCCGGAATGATTCACGGGTCGGACCAAATGTTTGTATCTATGGTCTGCAAATGTTTGTTTCGGAGTTTGGGCGTTTTTATTTATTTACTAGCTGAACCCCGCGGTTTTACCCGCGGTTATTGTTGTACCGCGAGTAACGCCGCGGGACAAAGTTAGTCTAAAAAGTAGCCTAAGTTACTCCCCGGATCATCAGCTACGCGAAGCGAAAGTCCCGTCAAAATCCGTCCCGCCGTTCCAGAGATTACCCGGAACAAACAGACAGACAGGCAGACAGACAAAAATTTTTTTAACTTCATTTTTGTTATATGTATCGTGTATACATACATATGCATTGATTAAAAAGCTGTTATTTTAATGTTACAAACAGACACTCCAATTTTATTTATTTGTTTAGATAATATGTGTGTATTTACAAAAAAATATATAAATGTTTTTATATCAGTAGTTGTCTAGTACCACTAATACAAACTCTGCTTAGTTTGGGACCAGATGGCGTTGTGTTTTAGATGTCCGAAAATATTTATTTTATTTGTTTATTATATAATTTTCATCCGGAGAACAAATCAGTGCAGATTGATCTTATTCCCTATCTTAAGAGTATATAAAACAATGTATAAGTCGCTTAACATGGCTCTCAGCGCAGTTTGTGGCATTTTTAACGTTTTATCTATACAAATAAATAAAATTAAAGTGTCTGTCTGTAATATTAAGTTAACCACTTTTTACTAAATGCATTTGTATGTATACACAATACATAGGCCAAATATGTATTTAAAAAGTTTTTTGTCTGTCTGTCTGTCTGTTTGTTCCGGGTAATCTCTGGAACGGCTGGACGGATTTTGACGGGACTTTCACTGGCAGGTAGCTGATGATCCAGGGAGTAACTTAGGCTACTTTTTTTAGACTAACGGTCTGTCTTGCGGCGTTACTCGCGGTACAACAATAACCGCGGGTAACACCGCGGGGTTCAGCTAGTTTACAGTAAAAAAAGCAACATTTAAAACAAGTTACTTATAATAAATATTATAATTTTTAGATATTCTTCCATAAGGACTACACTGGCTTACATGAACACATTCCTACAGATATATTGCCTTCGGAATACGGTGGTACTATGTCTTCACTTGAAGAAATTACCAGTAAGTTAAATCCTCTGAGAATTTTTATTACATATCTCTTTCATTTTACTTCGAAATATAAAATAAAGAATTGCGATAGTCTATCTTCAACAGTCTTTACAGTAACTGTTGATCTTAGGCCTCTTCTCGGCAAGAAGGTTTTAGCCTACTGTAGCACCCCCTGCCCAGACAGACTGGTATAAGAAGTTTTATGTCAAGCTTTCTCTTTCACTACAGTCCTACTGTCCTGCGTAGTTTGTTCCTTTAGTCGTCTAAGATAGGGAATGTTTTTCTTAAATCCATATTGTAGTGTATGCGTACTTTAAGTCACTTTACTCAGTAATGCATGCATTCATTCGCTTTCTCATTGCACTATCTGTGAATGTATGAGAAGAAAACATTATGACATCCCCAGTGCACGTGTGGTCAAAACACAGTTGAGGCGGCGACAGGCGGAGGTGAGTGGGCGTGTGTGTCTAAGAGCCGACAATATAGACGGATTTACTACACTTATGATACTCTTAGTCACCTCATTTCTCTTTTTTGTCGGTGCAGGCACCAGCCGCCGACAGGACCGTAAGCTGCCAGAGAGTGGGGAACTCCGGTAGCTGATTAATTGATGCGGTCAGCGATAGGGGGGTGGCCTGGTCGCAAAACTGCGGTCAGGCCGCAATATATAACGACTTCTCCCAGGATTGAGTCTCTCTAGACGCGGCGTCGTTCCTAGGGGGGCCTGAAATAACATGGTCCGGGTCCTCCCCAGAGCAGGGCGCCTGAGACCGGCCTCCGGGTTGATTTTTAGGGGAATCACCACATACATGGCTCCTCAGTCCCCGAGGAGCCGGAGTTCCGAAGGGAGGATTTTCCAGCTCGTTTCTAATATATTATAAATTAAGTTAACTTTCAGTTAATTGATTTTATACCATGGTTTTCAGGAGCATGGGTGGTAAAGCTAAAAGAACACAGGCCTTGGTTTGAGAAACAGGAGTCTTTGAAAGCCAATGAAGCACTGCGTCCAGGAAAACCAACGAACTATGATGAACTCTTCGGGGTAGAAGGCTCTTTTAGACAACTATCTATTGATTAAATTTATGAATAAAATTATTAAAAGCTACATTTATTATGTATACTAATATTACTAAGCAATGTGTTTTTTTTAAACTCGATAATATCGGTAACCAGAGGTTCGATTTGATAAGATATTTAATTAGTCAAGATAATAGGCTATATAACAGCATTTTCTTGAAAAAACTGCGACAAATTACAGCTTCTAGAGACCCCGACAAAGTCACCGGGTCAGCTAGTTTTAAAATAAAACGTTGGCAGATTTTGTAAGGTAGGAATCTATACAAATAAATAAAATTGGAGTGTCTGTTTGTAATATTAAAATAACCGCTTTTTACTTAATGCATATGTATGTATACACGATACATATACCAAAAATGTAGTTTAAAATTTTTTTGTCTGTCTGTCTGTCTGTCTGTCTGTTTGTTCCGGGTAATCTCTGGAACGGCTGGACGGATTTTGACGGGACTTTCACTGGCAGGTAGCTGATGATCCGGGGAGTAACTTAGGCTACTTTTTTTAGACTAACTTTGTCCCGCGGCGTTACTCGCGGTACAACATTAACCGCGGGTAACACCGCGGGGTTCAGCTAGTTTAAAATATAGTACGCATCATTACTGGTTGTCATAGAAAGGAGGTTTAATAGGCATAATAGAACGTCAAAAAATATGTGTGTGTCAGCTCTGTCGCACCAATAGAGTTCACTCTTTATTTGTAGATTTGCAAAAAGATGGTTAGTGAAAGCATCTTAAAAAATATTCAAAGCGTACACCGATATACGAGTATATAAAGGAATTCCTACTAACATCCTTTTATGATAAGTTTGAACAGATGGCGCCGCTGGTTGGGGGCTTATCCTGTTTTCATCCGTGTCTATGGACTGATGACATTATTTTCGTTTTGATGAAACAAATAAACTTAAAATGTCGTTTCATTGTTTCACTGGTAATGTTTGCTATGTTATAATAAGGTAATGTGTGTGTGTATTTACAGAGCGACACGTAGTTCATTAATTTATCGTAAAAGTACCTGAATAGTATAAAATAAAGTATTTGTCTTTTAAATATTTATTCATATTATTTACAGCATTCTAATGAAATATATAACATGAACTATTTCACGAAAGTCGGTTGTCACCCGCATACATACCGTAGGTACGTAGGTAGTACGTACACATACCCGTACACAACATATTTCTCTAAGTATTTAATAAGGCGCTGATTTAAAATTTTATTTTCAATACCTCTATTATCCTTTGTAAAAAGTTGTACAATTAAATATTAATATAATCAATTATTTTAACGTCTACTTTTTCATAATATAAAGGTAATAAAACAATATAATTTATCTATTCAAATAAATAAAATTGGAGTGTCTGTTTGTAATATTAAAATAACAGCTTTTTAATCAGTGCATATGTATGTATATATGATACATATACCAAAAATTTAGTTAAAAAATTTTTGTCTGTCTGTCTGTCTGTCTGTTTGTTCCGGGTAATCTCTGGAACGGCTGGACGGATTTTGACGGGACTTTCACTGTCAGGTAGCTGATGATCCGGGGAGTAACTTAGGCTACTCTTTTTAGACTAACTTTGCCCCACGGCGTTACTCGCGGTACAACAATAACCGCGGGTAACACCGCGGGGTTCAGCTAGTTTATACATAAATAACTAACAGACAAAGACAAAATATTAAGAAATATTTATTTCCTTTTTTTATTACGGATTTATTTACTTGTTTTTTATTGACTAATCTTTGGTAATGTGGGCTACATTCTATCATACACAATGTGCGAATGCACAAATAGACTAGCAAAATGAAACATGCACCCAGTGTATGCATATGCTTTTTCTTTAATTTCATTAATGGTACTAAAGCTAGTTCTGGTCTCTAGGTAAAAAATAGTTGAGACTTGTTGTCTAAAATCAAGTCAGTAAACAAGATGAAGAAAACAGATTATTTTCTCAAAAATCAAAGCTTTAATGAAAAGTTTGACATTTAAAGGACTAGAAGGACAGTGGTTGCTTTCAACCAGCACGTAGCACGCAGAAACAAACATACCCTCAGACCAATGGTCCTTGTGTTTTCAAAAATGGTTTGAACGAATGAAAAAGTTCTTAAAATGTAACTAAGAATACCTTGAAAGCAAAAAATATATTAATACAAATTTACAAATAAATTGTTTTATTTGACTGCCTCTGTGGCGCAGTGGTAGCGTATGCGACTACTGTGCTTGAGGTCCCGGGTTCGATACCCGGGTAGGACCAAATGTTTGTATGATCTGCAAATATTTGTTCGGAGTTTGAGTGTTTTCTATGTATAATATGAATGTATTTACAAAAAAAAGTTTATATGTATTTATATCAGTTGTCTAGTACCCATAACACAAGCTCCGCTTAGCTTGGGACTAGATGGCGTTGTGAGATGTCCTAATATTTATTTATTTATTACGCACAGATGTTTATATGGCCACCAGAACCGAAGACTTATCATGCTCTCCGAGGCTCAGAGGGATCTCAATGTATTACAAATGGTTACCTATACGAGGGCTGTCGTTGTGGCCTCTACGGTCTTACCTGCCCTCCTAGCCAATGCCCTCCTAGCCAAGTTGCAAGCGTTCTTCTTTCTGCTATCGTAAACGCATACATTCTCGTGTGTCATTGGCTAATCTTAGACAAAATAATCTTAGACAAAGTATTCGCCAATGATACATGAGAATTTAGGCGTTAACGATTGCAGGACTAAGAATGCTTGGGATTGCTTAACTCTGCAACGTTAAAACCTACTCAATTACCACTTATCCACAATTTAGATTAAAACTGTTGTGTGTTGTTAAAAATATTGCATGATTAGATTACGTTGTTAAACTCAAACCAGTAACAATTGTAACAAAGGCGTCGACAAAACCCATTCAAAATGTTGACCATTGAACAAACAAACAACGTTTTCAGATAACACTTATTGTTTATTGTATTACGTCAGTGCCATGTGCTTGAAGACACTTCCTTGTATGATAATAAGGTGGTCCTTTAATATGTCGCTCATTCAGTTGCGCTAGATTTGATTTTTCTTGAAGTTAAATTAATAATAGCATTTTTATGATCATGCCAGCCAAAGACCTTCTTATATTACTTCAAAGTACTCGTAGTTGGACGTCTTAACTTTTCATGATTTAATCTTTTGAAAACCAAGTAACAATTATTTTTAAAAAACGAAGCCCGACTGAGTCAATATCAGCCATGTTTTTTTTCGTTTTTTTTTTATGTTTTTCAATGTCACTCTCACGACTAAGACAAATCTATTAACATCACTCACATAAAAATACGACACGCCATTGGCGGTCTCTTTTTGTCACAGTCGGTTAAAAATACAGAGTTTTACCCTCCCTTTTAATCAATCGCCTTGGTTTTTACCAAGTCGAAGGACCAACAACAAGACTGCAAAGTGTAGGATCAGCGCTATGGTCTCCCTTAGAGACTGTAGCGACAGCTGAGCTGCCCCCCTAGCCAAGTTACAAGCTTTCGTTTTTCTGCAATCGTTAACGAATCGCGTTCTCGTGTGTCATTGGCTAATATTTGTTTTGATCACGTGACTTGATTCCATTTAGAAAGTCTTAGCCAAGTTGACGTTTTTTCGTAGTGATGGAATGGAAAGTGATCGTTTCTACAAATTCGATGCCAAACTCCATACAAAAACTAGCAAAAGCTAGCCAAGTCACACTTTTGACAAACGCAAACGAAACGATATCCATGCGTTTGAACCTTCATAAAGCGACCAAAAATATTTAGTGATATCGCTATAGAAATGGCGTTGGTATTATAGATAAATAGTCTAAAAGGACCACCAAGAACTATTTTATGTGCTTTACATAATTTTGGACATTTAAAATGCATACTATAAATATGTTGTGGTGCGCTCGTAATGAGGAAGTACGGCTTGGAGGTGGAAAAAGACATATTAATCAACAGTGCAACGAGACAATCCGCGAAATACCGGAAACTTTATTTGTGGAGCTATTTCGGCTAGACAAGTCGTCTTTCGAAGCCCTTTGTCAAGAACTCCAAAACAAGACATCGCTAAAGGGAACCAACGAGATTCCCGTAAAAATTAAGGTAAGTTAATAATCTGTCTTTTTTGTAGTATTGACTATTTTAACTTTTTCTTAATGTTTGTGTATTTATAGGTTTTGAGGCATGCTCTTGCTCTTTGATGCTCTTAGTTTCCTAGCCACAGGATCCTATCAGCGAATTGTTGGTGTCCTTCAGCATCTTGCCCAACGGACAGCTTGTTGGTGCATCAGACAAGTTGTTGATGCTTTGAGAAACCCTGTTGTCATTGCAAAATGGATTAGGTTTCCAATAACACAACAAGAGAAAACAGCTATAAAACAAGAGTGTATACCTACTTAACTATATTTAATTGAATATGTACCATGTGTTAAACATAATTTTATTTTACTAGGTTACAAAGAAGATTTGGCTTTCCTTATGTAATTGGTTGCATAAATTGTAGGCATGTAGCTTTGGTAAAGCCCATACTGAAGAGCATGTATATTTCAATAGAAAAGGGTATCATTCACTGAATGTTCAAATGATAGATTTATTCTTATTTTTATTTAAAGAATAGCATGTATGAGATTATTATGTCACTTCTTAATGTTGATTTGGTTTTCAGATTTGTGATAGTAATATGCTGATTATGAATGTGAATCCAAAGTTCGGTGGAGCTACACATGATTCACATATTATTATATGGTCTTCTAGTAGAGCTGAATCATTTATGAGTGAACTTCATCAAAATAGTGAACAATAATAGCTGTTAGGTTGTTGTGTAACAATAAAAATATTTATTATTATTTTTATGTATGAGCCTCATAAAGTGACTCTACTCAGCCTGATGGAAAGCATACACACACTCCTAGAGCAGTGGTCATTATACTCGTTGCAAATGCAGACAATGCAACAACTCAGCATGGCATCATTTTCGAACCGGCCCATTCATACTAAAGTCAGCATGGCTATATTATCTTAAAGTTCAGTAGTTTTCCTGTGGGTAACTTATTTTTACACTATTTTTTCAGGTGACTCTGGATATTCACAAATTCCTTGGCTAAAGGCACCTTCACCTTCTCAATGTAGTTCAAGGTTCTAGGGAAGAACTTTATACTTAAAAGTATGTGTGAGCCTGTAACTGCATTGAGGGCTGTTTTGGATTACTCAAAGCACAGTGATGATTTCTCAGAGACAGGTTTCTTCATCATCATGCCTATGTAGCTAGCAATATTATAGCTGCATGTTGTGTATTACACAATTTAGCATTACAAGCTGGCATACCACCACCACAACCACTTTCTGCTACACATGACAATGAAGACAATATAAATTTGCAAGATCCCATACCTGCTATGAATATACCTAATCAAAGTGAAGTCATCGAAGGAAGAGCCATGCTAAATTCTTTATTAAATAGATTAAAATAAGGTTAATTGTTAATGGCTTTGTTATTACATATTTTCTTTCCTATGTGGGATCATTATGTGGGTTATTTTCCCCCGTGATATTTTTTTTTGTGTTGTATAGAAAGAAAGAAGAGACAAAAAGAGACTAAAAAGATTTTATATGATTTTTTTTTATTATAAATAATACTTTTTTTATTTTCTATAATTCTATTTGATAATGTACTCAGATGTTAAAACAATCATTAAATGGCTTTATTATTACAGTGTATGTTTATTTACCTAGTAGAAACATTACAATATAATGTACTAGCTGTTGCCCGCGGCTTTGCTCGCGTGGAAGTTGGTTTTATGTATTTAATTAAAACTGTATAAAAGTATGTATCAGTAATTTATTCATATTTCTGAACGTATTTATTTATTTTTGATCAATAGCCCATTTAAAAGAACTATCATACAAACATTCGACCCATATTTCATCCCTTTTAGGAACAGAATTCGCATTAATGCTGATAATGCATAAAGTTACATGGTACTAATTTAAAAAATAACGGACTTCCATACAAACTTTCAACCCCTATTTCACCCCTTTAGGGGTAAAATATCCAGAACTGCTTAAATACGTCTTTACATTTTTTTAATCAATGCACATCAATCAATGTACATGAATAAAGTTTAATGGTTCTAACTTAAAAAATGACAAACTTCCATACAAACTTTCAACCCCTATTTCACCCCTTAGGGGTAGAATATCCAGAAACGCTTTAATACTTATTTACTCACTTTTAATCAGTAGCCCAAAAATAAAGTTTCATGTTTGCTACTTCAAAAATAACGAACTTCAATACAAACTTTCAACCCCTATTTCACCCCCTTAGGGGTAGAATATCCAGAAACGCTTAAATACGTATCCACTCACTTTTAATCAGTAGCCCAAAAATAAAGTTTCATGTTTGCTACTTCAAAAATAGCGAACTTCCATACAAACTTTCAACCCCTATTTCACCCCTTAGGGGTAGACTATCCAGAAACTCTTAAATAGGTATCCGCTCACTTTTAATCAGTAGCCCAAAAATAAAGTTTCATGTTTGTAACTTCAAAAATGGCGAACTTACTTACAAACTTTCAACCCCTTTTTCATCCCCTTAGGGGTAGAATATCCAGAAACGCTTAAATAGGTGTCTACTCATTTTTAATCAGTAGCCCAAAAATAAAGTTTCCTGTATCTAACTTAAAAAATTACGAACTTCCATACAAACTTTCAAACCCTATTTCACCCCCTTAGGGGTAGAATACCCAGAAACGCTCAAATACGTCTCTACTCTTTTTAAATCAGTAACACATAAATAAACTTTCATGTTTCGAACTTCAAACATTACGGACTTCCAGACTAACCCATATACGAAATGTCAACCCCTATTTCACCCCTGAGGAGTAGAATATCTAGAAACGCTTAAATACGTCTTTACTCTTTTTTAATCAGTAGTACACCAATAAAGTTTCATGATTCTAACTTAAAAAATTACGAACTGCCATACAAACTTCCAACCCCTATTTCACCCTCTTAGGGGTAGAATACCAAGTAACGCTTAAATACATATCTACTCTTTTTTAATCATTAGCACATGAATAAAATTACATGTTTCTAACTTAAAAAATGACGAATTCCATACAAACTTTCAACCCCTATTTCACCCCTTAGGGGTAGAATATCAAGAAACGCTTAAATACGTATTTACTCACTTTTAATCAGTAGCCCAAAAACAAAGTTTCATGTTTGTAACTTCAAAAATGGCGGACTTCCAGACTAATCTATATGCGAAATGTCAACCCCATTTTACCCCCTTAGGGGTAGAATATCCAGAAACGCTTTAATACGTATTTAGTCTTTTTTAATCATTAGCACATGAGTAAAGTTACATGTTACTAACTTAAAAAATAACGAACTTCCATACAAACTTTCAACCCCTATTTCACCCCTTAGGGGTAGAAAATTCAGAAACGCTGAAATACGTATTTACTCATTTTTAATTAGTAGCCCAAAAATAAAGTTTCATGCTTCTAACTTAAAAAATGTCGTACTTCCAGACTAACCTATACGCGAAATGTCAACCCCTATTTCACCCCTTAGGGGTAGAATATTCAAAAACGCTGAAATACGTGTTTAATTATTTTTAATCAGTAGCCCAAAAATAAAGTTTCAGGTCTCTAACTTAAAAAATGACGGACTTCCATACAAACTTTCAACCCTTATTTCACCCCCTTAGGGGTAGAAATTCCAAAATTCCTTTCTTAGTGGGTGTCTACTCAATAAAAGGATCCTACTCACCAAATTTCATAGTCGTAACTATCATAGTTTACGCTCGGCGATGATGAATCAGTCAGTCAGGACTTACTATTTTATAAGTATAGATAAATTATGTCATTGACAAAAAAGTATTTATATTACCATTATTTTTAATGTAGGTGAAGGAAAAGATTAGTAACCCCACAACTATCATTACATTAAGCCGATTATGATGATGATGATGGTCTCAACTGAGGTAAAATTCTACATTTTTTTCTGAAATATCATTGAAACAATTTATAATTATATTCTGTTTATTTAAAATTCTGTTATACAGTGCATTTAAAATTATAATTATTTGTAATGTATCTATCTTTCGCTTCAATTGTCTACTATGTTATTCGCCTCCTTTCCAGTTTCCTTACATCCAGGCTTTTTGCCAGTCTGCCTTTAGTTACAGCCGGTGAGTTTCTATGGTCGTGAACTTGCTTGACGTCATCGGCGCTCCCCTTTGAGATGCGAGGATTGTGCATGGAACTTCTCCAGAGGGAGTGGGGCTGATGTTGCTGAAAAAAACAATTATATTATAATTAAACTATAACTTCCTTCCTGCTATTAAAAAAATTGTGATAATCGGTCCACTCATTCTGTAGATTAGTCACAACAAAGAGACTATAAGTAAACATAATCAGGGACAGAGAATGGACAGTGTGGTGGTACAGTCCTACTTCAGCAGTCAAACCAAACATAATCAGGGACAGAGAATGGACAGTGTGGTGGTACAGTCCTACTTCAGCAGTCAAACCCGTTAAGGCCAACACCCTCTCTTCTAGAGCAGTAAGCATTTGCCTGCTGCTAGGACCACCACCAGTCCTTGGAAGCTTCACCGCTTATTGCTAGGGCTTTTTGTTTTGGTTTCAGACTTTCAGTTTGCCCACACATATTAGAACATATCTATCTATTTAGCATTCATTACTAGAATAACGTCTCCTTTCACAGGAGAGGCTTATGTCCAACAGTAGACTATTAAAAGCTGTGGAAGATGAATCAATGAAAATATGTGACTCATTCTGTCAATTTTAAAATGAATTTTATCAACATTATATATTACATAGGTATCATGTAATTAATTTATAGATAGTACACAAAAGTTATAGATGTTTGATTGATTTATTTTTATAGTGTGTGTCTATAAAGAAAGTTGTTGTATAGGAAACCATTACATTATATTTTTAATATTAAATAGGTAATAATTATTGCATGTTTGTCGCTTATCACGTCACTATTTGTTTCATACTTTCAAGCGATGAAGTGAGATACTTTTAAACAACAAAGAATAATAATAATTTACATACCTTTCCATGAATTCCAATAAGACGAGGACTTGTTCTGTCTGGCTCTATCTAGAATCCATTATGTAAGAGGTATCACGTCATTTATTATAAGTTAATCCTCAAGCAGGATCTTCATGTTTTGAGGTCACAATAATGTTAAAACGACATTTCGCACTGTGATATTATAATAAACCATTTACAAATTGATTGTGCTTTATTTTATATACATTTTATCACTTTATAATTCAGCCAACTAAAATCGACAGTAAAAATTGTTGATGAACAATGTCAACGTTACCATGACTACCTACTTTGACGTTTCTTAGATGGATAGACCTTAGACTATATTTTAGGTTTTTTCCACGTAAATTGTAGAACGAGCGATCGAATCATTTGTGTCAACTTGGCTACCAAGTTATCGTTTTCTAAAATTACTTAAGAAAGAGCGTTAACGATTGCAGAAAAACGAACGCTTGTAACTTGGCTAGGGGGGCTGGAGGCCTTTTGGACGCATTGACCTTTTCAATTATATATATTTTATTTTAGCTTTTGATCGGTTATTATTATCTTTTTGTTAAGCCCTGTAAAATGTGTGTGTCCAATAAATGTTTTTCTTTCTTTCTTTTCTTTCTAGGATAACTTGAAAACAAACCCCATACTAAGCTGTGTGGCCCATAGAAAAGGAGAATTAAGGGTCTGGCCAACATGGTATGGTAGACCCATATCTCCTTTCTAAGGAGAGGTCTGTATAAAGTAAACTGTTGATGATAATGATGACACTTCTATGTATCATTTCAAATTTGATTCTTGTCCTGAAGGTTAAGTAAATGCTTCATTCTACTTACATTCTTCATTTTTCATTTAAAATTTTCTTAAGGAGTTTAAAAGACACAGTTTCCTTACATACATCATATTTCTGCTTATTTATCTATACTTAATATATAAAGCTGAAGAGTTTGTTTGTTTATTTGAACGTGCTAATCTCAGGAACCGCTGGTCCGATTTGAAAAATTCTTTCAGTGTTGGATAGTAAATTTATCGAGGAAGGCTATGGCTATATATCTCATCACGCTAAGACTAATAGGAGCGGAGCACTAATGGAGTATGTTTCAAAAATAGGGTAAAATTATCACGCCATGGGCAATAGGAGACGCAAACGAGGTTGCGTGGATCAGATAGTTGACTAATTCTTTGAAAACGACTATATTTTTATAAGCGTAATGTTCTATTGTAAGTGTTTAAAATGTATGTATAAAAAGTGTATAAAAAGGTAGATGATCTACAAGTCTCATTATATATTTTTAATCCATATCCGCTCTGAAGGCCTTGCTCATTTTTCGCTCATCTATCTTCAATGCCAAACACATGGGAAGATCAGAATACATAATGTTATCAGACGCAAACGTGAGGTGCATGCCTAATTGTGCTAAGAACCAGTTTTACTGTTTTATAAAATAACCAGGCAACAAAAATATGAGCATGTCGCCACAAAAGGATTTCCTGTAAGAATTTTGAAAAAAAGTAGCCTTTAACCGCGACTGGGCCCTCGTGTATATCTATCTATCGCGACAAAAAGTTCCCTATATCCTTCCCCAAGGTCCAATCTATTTTTGTAGGTACTGAAATTTATCCAAATCGGCTTTGCGGTTTATCCGCAAAAGCGTAACAGACAGCCAAAATTACCATCGAATTTATAATATTAAAATTAGTACGGATATTTTAGCCAGTTCAAAAATGTGTAAAATAGATTTTTGATTATATCAATTTGAAATGGTTAATAAGAATAGATGATGTGTAATAGTGAAGATATAATGAACTTCAGCCTTCTGAAATTAGTTACATAAACAAATTTTCGAAGTATAGAACGGTGGAACAAAAAAATTTAATTGTATATCCGTGTCTCGGCTGCTAAACTAACTAAAAACTTGTAATATGGAAGCCATGAAGATTCTCTCTTGTAGTGTACGGCAGATCAATGCTCTTGTGCATATGTGTAATAGTATTAATATAGTGTCTCGTGTTACCTTGAAGATCAGCTTTAATTTTATTTTTTCTATTAAAACAAGTGCCCTTTACAATGCTCACAGGAAGGTACATGCCATACTAACCTGTTTAAAGGTATCGCAGGGGATGCGCTTGAATTCCTTCAATTACTGTTTTAAACGACTTCAAAAAAGGAAGAGGTTTCTCAATTCGACCGTATATATATATAAACTAGCTGAACCCCGCGGTGTTACCCGCGGCTATTGTTGTACCGCGAGTAACGCTGCGGGACAAAGTTAGTCTAAAAAAAGTAGCCTAAGTTACTCCCCGGATCATCAGCTACCTGTCAGTGAAAGTCCCGTCAAAATCCGTTCAGCCGTTCCAGAGATTACCCGGAACAAACAGACAGACAGACAAAATTTTTTTTAAGCACATTTTTGGTATATGTATCGTGTATACATACATATGCATTGATTAAAAAGCTGTTATTAACCGACTTCAAAAAAAGGAGGAGGTTTCTCAATTCGACCGTATATATTTTTTTTTTTTTTTTTTTTATGTGTGTTCCGGCATAACTTCGTCGTTTATGAACCGATTTTGATAATTCTTTTTTTAATAGAAAGGAGATGTTCCAACGGTGGTACCATGATAAGGACATTAATATCTGATCATGGCATCCAAGAGAAATCGAGTCGAACCTTGAAGTCGGTTTTATTTTTGTTAAAATTGTACTTGTTTTAATATTACATACAGACACTCCAATTTTATTTATTTGTATAGATATGTGTGTTCGCGGATAACTTCGTCGTTTATGAACCGATTTTGATGATTCTTTTTTTAATGGAAAGGAGAAATCGCAACGGTGGTACCATGATAAGGACATTAAGATCTGATGATGGCATCCATGAGAAATCGAGTCAAACCTTGAAGTCGGTTTTATTTTTGTTTTTTTTTTTTTGCATATGCATATTTAAAGCTATAAATATAAGAATTCATTCAGAGTATCTATAATGAAATGAAATAAATACTGATAGTGAAACTAAATTCTGTATAGGTGAGAATAAAATTCTCACCTATACCTACAGAAATCATATTTAGCGTTCAAATTGCCTTAAAAAGTTTTCATTATTAACGTATCATAATAATATTAATTGTTTTAAAAACCATTTCTTACAACAAATTAATCAGTTGACTAAACTAAAATTTCTCTATAATTCTCTTATTTTAGTGTTGCGATTTAATTGTACTATTTTTAGAGAAACTAAAATAATATATTTTTGGAAGATAAAAACTTTTTTATACGTCTTATACCATCAAGTTATATACATGTATGTAGTTGCCTAGTTCATTATTTCAGTGGATCCGTTGACCAGATGCATGAAGGATCTAATGAAAATACTTTTTCTCATTAGATCTGAAATGGATCTAATGAGAACACATTATTAAATAAAAAAAAATAAAAAAAATTGCGTAAGAAGTATTTAGCAATTAATGAATTAAAATAGATTATTCAATTAATAACATTGGCTGTCGGATTTATTTTCAGGCAGTTATCTAAAAAGAAAAATACAAATAAAGTTAAAAATATATATTTTACCTGCTTTAATTTTATTTTATTACTAGCTGAGCACCGCAGTGCTACAGTACGAGTAAAGTCGCTGAGCGAATCTATCATCAGCTATCTGTCAGTGAAAATTCAGTCAAAATCGGGCCAGCCGTTCCAGAGATTGGCTGGAACAAATAGACAATAGATAGTACAGACAGCCAAAATTTTTAAAACTTGATTTTTGATAAGTACAGCATATAATTTTATATGCATTTAGTTGAAAGGTTATAATTTGAAATTAGAAGCAGATACTTAGATTTATTTACTTGTAAAGATTAATGATTTATGTTGAATTTACGCTTTAGTAATCAAAGTTTTTGAAGTGGTGAGTTACAAAATGTATTATTCGACTGTAAATCGGTGCGTTTCGATCGAATTGTAGGGTAGACCTACGAGTCTACCCGTGACCATAGATAATACACTACAGTAGACACCCGTGACCGACCGAAACGTCGGGCAATCAAAAAAGGTATTGTACCATGGAGATATTATCGCGATTAAGTCCCGATTAACATTCGAATTATATGTATAGTCGCGAAAGTTTAAAAACAATTATTGTATGTATATCTCAACTAAGTATTAATGATTCATTTTACTTCAACTAGTAATTTAAATAGGCCGGAGGTGCACATGCTCTATTATTGCACATTGTTGAACAGTTTACCAATGTTTTTACGAACTTTCGATTCCGGACGACCTATGACAACATACGGAACGATAATTGAGCGAGTCCAACTAAATGTACAGCTTTTATTGTTTCATATAATTCTTGTGTCACGTTATTACTCTTTATAAACTCCGTAACTATCTTACCGTGTTTCATGTTTTCCTTTAAAATATGGTTTTTCTGACATGCTGAAGGTAGGGTAGTAGATACGTCACTCTGAGATCACTAGCTCAGCATGATTGAAAAAAGTCATTTGGTACAAATAAATAGAATAACAGTACATCGAATTTCAATAACCATCAAAAATCTGTTTAGTTATATTTAAACAAATTAACGAATTTCTCCCTCCTACATTAAATATAGTCGTGAAGTTTCCATGTATATATGTGTAAAGTTCTGTAAATAACTTAAAATCAAACCATTAAACAAATCACACACGATTATAATATTTCTTGTATAAATACAAAAAACATATTCACTCGGTTAACGTTTTAAAAGCAGACCTTTACAGGAACCAATTTCATAAGTTAAGTTGCCATATCAAGTGATCTCGGACATCAAATCTAGAATTCTAATAAGAATATTTGCTTAAAAGCTTTTGAAAATTTTTGAAATGCAAATATACATTACTACATAAAACATATCTATATTACCAAGTCACGGCATTAAAATTTCACATTTAGTAAAGTTTAGTTGAGTAAGCTCAATTAGTCACCCGTGCGTAACCTCTGTGCGTTCAATGCATTTCTCAACATCATTGCAGAGAGAGGTGCGCTCGTCTCAGTACTGGCCGGGACCTGCAGCTCGGCAGTCGCGAATGATACCTTTGCCTTAAAAAGTTACGAAACATTATCTGTGATTTGTGTGGCTGTGAGCTGTTTGATAATGTGAGTCACTTATTTATCATAATAACATATTTTTTTTTTTTTATAAAAAAAAACTTAATACCGCAAAAAAGTTACATAAGACAATTTTTTTTCTTTTAATTAAATATTTTTTTAACTCACAGTTTTAAGTATTATAATATTATAATGAAAATAAGAGGTGTTTGATTTTAGTGTACCAAACCGAGGGTATTTAAAAAAAAAATATCACTCGACATTTTTTTATTTATTTTAATCAAATATTATTTAAATTTAAACTTATGTTTATCGGTGTCTAAAATAAATGTAAATAAAGCATTTTGTGCGTAGATCTCCTTCAATAAAGACGTGACATACTTTCCTTTTCTTATTGTTTATTTCTGTAGTCAGTGCTCTCAGAAATTGCACATTATAGAAAGTTTGTAGGAACTTACCTATTCAAGTATCTGTGAACTCACTACATATCTAATTATATACATAAATTTATATGTTGACTGTACTTATATTCATTAGAAATAGTATATTTAGGTCAAACAGTTATGTGACAATTACGTTGATATAACTTACTAGCCGACCCACGCAACCTCGTTTGCGTCTTCTGTTGCCCGTAGCGTGATAATTTCCTCCTGTTTTTGAAACATTCTCCATTGGTGCTCCGTACATATTGGTCTTAGCGTGATAATATATAACCTATAGCCTTCTTCGATAAATGCACTATCCAACACCGAAAGAATTTTTCAAATTGGACCAGCGATTCCTGAGATTAGCGCGTTCAAATAAACAAACAAACTCTTCAGCTTTATATATTAAGTATAGATAAATATGCAGAAATATAATGTATGTAAGGAAACTGTGTCTTTTAAACTCCTTAAGAAAATTTTAAATGTAAAATGAAGAATGTAAGTAGAATGAAGCATTAACTTAACCTTCAGGACAAGAATCAAATTTGAAATGATACACAGAAGTGTCATCATTATCATCAACAGTTTACTTTACACAGACCTCTCCTTAGAAAGAAGATATGGGTCTACCATACCATGTTGGCAAGACCCTTAATTCTCCTTTTCTGTTCCTTCTGGGCCGGACAACTTGGTATGGGGTTTCTTTTCAAGTTATCCTACCCTTTGCAGTCTTGTTGGTCGGTCCTATATATATTGTATATATTGAACGGCATATATTGAAGACAGTCTGTTTTCCTTTTTACCCGACTATGAAAAAGGAAGAGCAATAGTTTTGGCAATCTATATATGTTTGTTCCACCGTAGCACATAAACTATTAAACCGATTTTAATGGCCTGGGTGACTTTTTTACAAAGCCATCTAGTCCAACTCAAACATGTTATATGGGTATAAGACAACTGATATGAATTCAAATGTACTTTATTTTTGTAAATATGAATGTTTTAAATTTCGTACTTTAAATCTATACTCATATCTCTAAATATACTTATATACTATATAATATAACAGAAATTAAACACACTTATGCAAAACAAAATACACAATTTAAAGTTTTCACCATATTGTAATCCTCGATCGAATTACTGAAGACATTCAAGTACATCTATACAAATAAATAAAATTCGAGTGTCTGTTTGTAATATTAAAATAACCGTTTTTTAATAAATGCATATGTATGTATACACGGTACATATACCAAAAATGTAGTTAAAAAAAATTTGTCTGTCTGTCTGTCTGTTTGTTCGGGTAATCTCTAGAACGGCTGGACCGATTTTGACGGGATTTTTACTGGCAGGTAGCTGATGATCCAGGGAGTAGCTTAGGCCACTTTTTTTAGACTAACTTTGCCCTGCAGCGTTACTCGCGGTACAACAATAACCGCGGGTAACACCGCGGGGTTTAGCTAGTTAATTAATAAAAGTTAAAATATTTAAAAGAAGTTAAATAATATTAATATTTATCATATCAAATTAATATCACCTTTTTTCTTTCTTTAATCTGAGATTAAGTTTGATTCAATCAAGTACTTAGCAACTGCAAGTAAGTTGGCTTGCAAAACTCGTTGCGAGTAAAGTTGAGTAATATTTGCACCGAAGTGTACTGGGTTCACTGTCAGTTGCAAAATAAACTTACCAATATAAACCTGTTTTTTATAGTGTGAAGTACAATTTGACTTTAGATAATACTAGCTGAATACCGCGGTGTTACCCGCGGTTATTGTTGTACCGCGAGTAACGCCGCGGGACAAAGTTAATCTAAAAAAGTAGCCTAAGTTACTCCCTGGATCATCAGCTACATGCCAGTGAAAATATATTTGTCACAGCAATATACAAAACGTGTATAAATATACAAAATGTGACTTTATGCATAATACACTAGATAAATGCAACGTTGATTATTTTGACGTCATTGGGCTCGCTAATAAATGCGTATTTTGTGTTTATCTATACACATAAAAACACCCAGACTCATTGACTGAATAATCACGCGGGAGCATCCGCGAGAAAAATATAGTTGATTTAAAAAAAGATATGAGTTTTGGATTCTATCCACATCGATATATACTTACTAATTAATATGATAAACATTCAAAAGTAACTGTCCATCTGTGTGTCTGTTTGTTACACTTTCAAAGCTAAACTGGTGCACCGATTTCAACGAAATTTGGAATGCAGATAGTTTGATTCTTGAGGAATATGCTACTTTTTACCACGATAACTAACATACACGCCGGTGAAGCCGTTTATAACATTTAAACCACGAAACCACAAAAGTAATATTGATGTTTGAATTACCTTTCGTTTTGATTTACTGTACTGTGATTTCGCGAAAGGGGAAGTAAATTTGTATCAAAGAGACATGGGAATGCATGCATTTTTGATTTGTCCACTAAATGTGATTTTAGAGTTGACTCGATAACCAAAATAAAACTGTTAACATCATCAATTGACTAGTAGAACACATCACTGCCTTTACGTGCTCGAATTAATAAATGCTTATCTGAAATTACTAGTATACAGACCTAAGAATTATAGGAATCAATACAATCAATAGAAATGACTGCACGGTTGACCTAGTGGTTTCAGTGGTCGCCACGCCGCTTGCTACTGCGCCAAGTGTTGAGGGTTCAAATCCCACGCGGTACAACACTTTGTGTAATCCACAAATTGTTGTCCTGAGTCTGGCTGTACTTTGTGTCCGTTTCATGTATGTTTGTTAAGTCCCCGCGACACAGGATATTTATTCCTAATGCGGGGAAAAAAAATTGTTTTTTCTTGTGGACAGAAAGCACATATACAATCATCAACAGAATTTAATAATTCACTGCGGGACACAGACCTTTTCTGCTAAAGGAGTTCTCGACCTAACTAACCATTCTAGGGACGACACACGCGTGTCCTGTACGTCGCCTAATCAGTCCATCAGCAGACGATGCCCGCTTCAGTGCGGACAGGCAATAGGAAGGGCTGGATGTGTAATTAACAGCAGTTCCCGGATCTCTCCCTTCCCAGTGCAAACCGTGTGGTTTCAGTCGGTTCAATTCCGACACCTCCGTCGCAAACTCCGGTGAAGTGACGACCCTTGGGGGTTTCCACACGTAAAAAAAGGGATTTGTGTTAAGTTATCCTTCTCTTAGTATTGCTGGTGAAGGTGATATGCTCACTTAGTCTACTTTTATGACACCTAAGGGATGAATAACAATAACTCTGTGTTCTAACACGGATAAATGAATCTAAAACGAAATTATTGAGTTTTATAACTATTTTTTTAGTACCTCGACCCCACGACCGTACGAAACCATCATTGATGTAATGGCCTGTAGTATGACGTATGACTTTGTAGTTTAAGGCTGTGTCTTTGTAAAGTAATATAGATAAGTGCGTCTATCAATGAATATTATGAATCATTGTGTCATGAATATTTACATATTTTCAAATTATAATGAACCCAAACAAAGAAATCTGTGATTGGCATACAATTATGAGGACATTTGTAAGCACAATCTTTTCCTGACTGAAAAGTATAATATTATAATTAAGTGATTATTATGTAAAGCGTACATTTCAAATTTTAAGTAACTACTTAACGGAAGTAAATAAAAATGTTTTGATTTTAAAATAAAACAAATTGCTTCTAAAATTTTATTTTTCCAGTCACGTTTTATACGTAACAACACGTGAACATATGAGCTGCTTGTTCCCACTATAAGTTATACAATTATAACAATCCATACTTATATTACAAATGCCAAAGTAAGTCTGTCTGTCTCTCTGTTTTTGTCACGATTCTTGAGAAAGGACATAGGCTACTTTTTACTGCGATAACCGACAACACAATCAATAGAAAAATATTATAAAAATAATTGTGAAAAAAACTTGCACCAGATGTTAATACGATTCTTGTAATTAAAAGACAGTCCTACATAAAGAAAGTAGGAACACAGATATAATATAGCTACAGTAGCATTGAAAATATCAGCTATCACCTCATCCATTGACTGGACACGTTATAATTTGTTTGACGTTTTACGTCAGGTGATAAATATTATTAACCCCTTTTCATGCATAAATAACATTAAAATTAAACAATTTAAAAACCCCCTACACAGCATCAGGTCGCACATATCAAGTAAATTATCATTTTACGATTATACTGGTACGCTTAGGCACTTAATCATGTAATTATAAGCCAAAAATGCCTCACATCATTTTGGAAAAGAGCTGATACTCTTACAATACTAAACCGATATAAATAAAACATAGCTAAGAACCACCGCCAGGAAATTGGCATTCAATTGAAAAAAACCGCATCAAAATCGGTCCATGCGTTTGATAGCTACGATGCCATGGACAGACACACACACAGACAGACAGATAGTTGCCGACGTCAAACTTAAAACAACCCTCTTTTTGCGTCGGAGGTTAAACATTTTATAAACATCCAACGAGTCAACGCCATTATTTACTAGATACGGAGAATGTTTAATTAAAAAGCCATTTTAAACTGAACATAAAACAACTAAAAAAACATAAAACATCAAGTAAGGACTCGCGGCATTTGTCATGCCAAACTAATATATGCAAGACTCTCAAATAGCAGTTCCTTGCAAACAAGAGACAAAGTAAACAAACTTAAGAACTACGAGTTTAAGGATATTTGTGTAGAAAGGTTTTTTAAAGTATCCCGTTCCAGAGAAAAAATATTCCTTTGTTTTCCATCTATCTGTTTGCTTAAAATAGTATTAGATACTGTTATACGAATTGGATCTGTAAAAGACTTGACTGAAGATTTTAACTAGTTTGACCATTAAATGGATTTAAAAAACATACTACTAATATAAATAATAAATAAAGGATTTTAGCCTACCACGTTTCTCAGATGGGTTGGTCAAGAGTTTGTACAATTTTTTCTTCTCTTTACAGTTCTGTTAGTATCTGTAGATTTGCTCCCTTAGTCAGTTCTAACGACATCCACGGGATGATCAACTCCTCCTGTTATTTCTTCTGATTAATTTCGTTGCGGGTTCCAAGACAGTTAATTTTTCCTGGGACTTCCCGAGTGTCAACTCGGTGTGTTCGCAAGTCACTGCTGTTGATCCTGGTGTACAGAAGTTACAGTAGTGGGCGAGTGGGCGTTATTAGTCCCATCCACGGGTTGAATAAGAGTCGTGACGCTATATTATTATTCTCTCACCACACGGATAGACTTTGTAACTTAGTTATATTGAATACTAGCTTTTGCTGTCAATTATCGCGGTAAAGATCCTTCCTTAAGAATCGAAGTATGTCCATAGCAAATTTCATTGAACTGAGACAGACAGAGTTACTTTCGAATTTATAATATTAGTACGGACACCAACATTTTAATTAAGCGAACAGGCGAATATTGAAATATCGATTTTTCTATCGATGCATCAATGTCTAAGAAAACTCAATATCAATGTAAAATGTTTTTGACCGTACTTACAACTTTATTCTATAACTTTAGAGATTTCATAAGCTCAAAATTGCCAACTTCAACATAATAATATTCATTTAAAGTAATCTCCATTCAAATGTACCAAGGCTCATTCAAGCTGACAAGGCCACCTATTTCATTGTTCGTAATACATATTTTGCAATATCTAATTCAACTACCATGGCTTTTGAAGTCTAATATAACTTTGCACAATATACTCGTACATAAGATTCACTCAAACATAATAATATGTAAACTTAGATTATTTTGTTGCAAAACTGTACAAATTCTTATTAGTAAGATGTGTACGTACATATAAAAGTTCCTTGTAGTTCTTAGCATTCGTTCGTTTAAAGTAGACAAGGATTCAGCAATGAAGCTTTTTTCATTGCGTGATCATGTGACTTTTTCGTTGTAAATTCATTGAAAGTACGAGTATTGTGTTTAGCATTCGAAAATTCAAATTGAAAATCAAATTCTAACCTTAACTAATGAATTTAGTACAATTACTACGAGTAATAGTAACGGTAGTAAACCATGGAGCCACGCTTCGGCATGATTGGGCCGGCTCGACCGGAGTTATACCACGGCCTCACAGAAAAGCGGTGTGAAATAGCGCTGTGTTTCACCGAGTGAGTGAGGATACCGGAGACTCATACCCCAACCCCTCGCTACATCCCTTTCCCCATCCCCCAAAAGCCGGCAACGCTCTTGTGTTGCGGGTGTCCATGGGCGTGAAAGCGTAATAAACAAACTTACATTCACACATATAATTATAGACAGAAATTAGAATTGACTTAATAGTCGGTGTGTGTAAACTTATTTAGTTATACCTACCTTGACTTTAGTTAATGACCGCACCTCATTAGACTGTAATAGCTGACAGCGTTGAAGTTCACAGTTCGCTCTATTCGTCACTTTGGCTTCGTTCTTCTTACAGAGTAAAACATAATAGTTGACTATCTACATAATATGAAACTTCTGTCCACCTACCTTATAACATTTCTATAAGTCCGCCGATGTACAAATTTATTACATAAATAAATAAATATTTCGGACATCTAACACACAACGTCATCTAGTCCCAAGCTAAGCAGAACTTGTGTTATGGGTACTAGATAACTGATACAAATACATATATACTTTTTTTTTGTAAATACATACATATTATACATAGAAAACACCCAAACTCTGAAACAAATATTTGTAGATCATACAAACATCTGATTCGAGCCGGGAATCGAACCCGAGACCTCACAATCAGCAGTCGCACACGCCAACCGCGAGACCAACGAGGCAGTCAAAATAAAGTTTATAAATATAAATAAAAAGAAATAAAAAACTATTTATAACAGCGCCTATTTATACAAAATAATGTATTCTCGTTTATCTGTTACTTATTACGAATCGAATATTTAACTGGCTTGAAATTATAATTTACCGATAGTTTGGAAGATATTCAGCAATATCATTGCAATGAGAACTTAAAGCAAAACCTTCACCAACCTTCTTTTTATGAAGAATTCTTATTCAGCAGTGCATAATAATTCTTTTAAAATTTATGTCTATAACTGTGTCAATGATAAGAATCATATTTTATATTCAGAAACCTTTATTTTCATTTTTTCCACGTGCATTCTTTTTACATGCGGCACGATGGACCGAGGACTTGAGGAAAATCAGCGGATGGATGCGGACTGCCAAAGACCATGACGGTTCGCGGTCTTTGGGGGAGGCCTTCGTTCAGCAGTGGACGGCAATAGACTGAATTAGTAGTAGTAGTTCTAACATAGAAATATATGCTCAAAAATGAGTGATTAAATTAGAAATAGCTTGGTAGTATAATTCGAGAATAGCTTATTAAGTTTTTTGCTTAATAACGACGACCACTACGTCCTGGAACTGTCATTGTATAGCTTCATCACCATCATCTCAGCCTAAAGATGTTCACTGTGGATCATAGGGCTCCCCAAAGGCTCTCAATAACAATAGTCACGTATACCTTAATGTCACAATAACGTAATCTTTGAATTTATAACCCATGTTATATTTTAATTAACGTAATATTTTAATATTTTTTAGTTCTTTTTCCTAATGTTTTTCTTTTATAGGGTTCCGTACAGAAAAGGTTAACACGGGGCCCTCTTACTAAGACTTCCCTGTCCGCCTTTCTTCGTCTGTCACCAGGCTGAATCTCATGAAACGTGATAAGACAGTCAAGTTTTTTACAGATGTTCTATTGCCGCTATTACAAATACTGAAAAATAGAATAAATATTTAAGAGGGCTCCCATACAACAAACGTTTTTTTGGCGACAGAAAAAAATTGATAAAAAAAATTATTGGTATGTGTACCGTGTATACATACATATTCATTTAGTAAAAAGCGATTATTTTAATATTACAAACAGACATTCCGAGAATTTCAAAGTCTTCCGTGAGAAGCCGTAGCGGGTTACTACTACCTATATAATCAATTTTACTTCTACTAGTTCTTCGAAACATACAATTTAACGTACACTCTTCATACATCATTATTAAGATACTTGTTTAATCTATTTATGTACATAGATACGCAAATACTTTATTCTATAAAGTATGTAGGTACTGCCATTTCAATATATGTTAACGGGTGCACTAAAATATAAAGTTGTAACTACCCGACGCCACCGGTACTAATAAGAGGTTTCAAATCCATTAAATTAGCATATAATGTACTGTTCCAATGGTAATCTACGTAGATATTGTTTTAGAAAAAATGCGATGTTTCTCATCATCGTCTTCCCAGCCTTTATTGTTCCCAAGATTAATTGGAGTCGATTGCTAGTTCAACCGGTTTTACCTGAATACCAGTTTTACCACGAAACGACTGACATCGGACCTCCGCAACCCTGAGAGCAACTGAATTCGTAGGTTGAACTAGTTGTCAGTATACATGAGGGCACTGACTTCCCAATAACTGTTGTCAAAGGATGTTCATATTTATGGTAAATAAGGATAATAATATATTTCTTTTTCGTATGTGTATCGAGGACATAGGCCTCTCCAATTGCGCGCCACTTGGTTTGATAATCGGCTTCTCGCATCCAGCTTCTGCCAGCCGTCTTGCGCAGATCATCACTCATAATAGCCTATGTACAGCAGTGGACTGCGATAGGCTGATGATGATGATGATGATGTATATCAAGGATACCAATTTTTTAATTCAATGAAGGTCCTTTTTCAAACTGTTCAGCTTCTAGCCGCAACAGTGTCTAGCATGTATATCTCGAAAAGGGGGCCGAACAGAATACCTACCTATAGAATATTCTCTGTTCGTTGGGAGGCTGTCCTTCGGGTTTTCAACAAATCGATTATTCTCGATAAAACAATTTAATATTATGGTAACAGTTTTTGTTAGATGCTATGGTTTTATACTGTGATTTTTAAACCCGGATATTTCTTTGTTTAATTTGTAAAGAAATCGCAATGTAACGTTCTATGATTTCATTTTCTTACGGAACTTTGCACGTGTAAAACACGTTAGTAGTAAAAACAAAGTATTTTTTATGTATTCATTGGTGTTATACGCATTGAGTAATTTGATATAATCAAATGAAGTAACTAGAAAATAACGTTACACAATTACGCAATTACTCGAAATATGTGTAATAATATAAAATTTAATATTTCTTATGGAAACGTGACGTCTTCTAAACGTACTAGAAATGGAGGGTTAAATTTTTAGGGGCTTTTATTAGGTAAATCACAAATAATGAATATTGGATCTCACTAACTGGTACTAATTCTTCTTCTTCTTTGGATGAAATGGCAACCAGCCGGATCTCTTGGATCAGCTATTTCTGCCAATGTCAAGTGTTTATAGTCTTCAAATCATAAGTCTTCAAGTCTTCGTCGTGATGAAATTAATGTTACAAAAATATAAAATATGGATGAGATGAAATGGGGACCGTCTTTCGAAAAAACAAAAAACGTTCTCCTAGGTACTAATTATTTTCGTACTGATACGAAACTTTGACAACTGTGAGTGTGTATGTCACTGAACTACTCTCAAACGACTGGACCGATTTTGATGAAATTTTTTGTGTGTGTTCAAGGGGATCTGGGAATGGTTTAGATTCACAATTTTGTTCGCTGGACAAAGTTTTTTTAATTAACTTTTAATTTATTAGTAGTTATGGCAAAACGACGTTTGCCGGGACAGCTAGTTGTCATATATAATAATACAAGCCTCAATAAAACAAAATAAAAACAAATCGTTATAATCTTAATTTTTATATTTTTTACTGTGTTTGAAAATTTGTATTGTATGGTTGTGTGCTGTGTTGTGCAAATAAAGTTTTATTATTATTATAATAAATATTAAAATTGGATACCATCGAGTTGACCCGGTGATGAATATAAGATATTGATAAATGTAACTCTTCATTGGTTTCTAGCAAATCCTTCGGAGCACATTCGGTTAGTTTTAACAAGTAGAATTTATCATTCATATTTAGTGCTGAAGGTTTTTTTTTATATATATTTCGCCCTGCCAAAATGACTCTACTCTGCCTGATGGAAAGCATTAGCAGAATCCAAGCAAAGTGACCACCACGGTCACCATACTGCGCATGCAGACAATGCAACAATGCACCATAGTGACCCACACCATGGCGGGCTAGTGATGCTTCCGCATCATTGGGCCTCCGTTCTCGCACTCACCAAATGTGATTCATTCCACCACCACCATTCACACCATGTCATTTTACGTTGTTTTTCTGTAAAAGTACATCGTATTCCTCTCAACAGTGACTGATTCACACTCTAATTTCACTGATTTTCACAATTTTGGGTGTCAAAAGGCTTACTGTAATTATGAGTGTGACATAATAGTACTACGCAAATGTTGTAGTAGTTTAAACGGTCACCTCACCGATGGAATAAGGGGCAAACGAGCTGACGTATCACCTGATGATAAGCGCTTACCGCCGCCCATGGACACCCGCAACACCAGAGACTTTACAAGGGGATGGGGGAGGGATGAGGGTGTAGAGTGAGGATACCGGAGGCACACAGGCCTCCGGTATCTACACCCACTCGGTGAAACACAGCGCAAGCGCTGTTTAACACCGGTTTTCTGTGAGGCGTGGTATTATTCCGGTCGAACCGAAGCGTGGCTCTCCCACTGTATGGTTTTCTACTGCGATGAGTGTAGTAGACTCAAACCCCGCATGGGATAATACGTTCCACGAATGGGTGTTTAGGTTGTTCTTAGTATTTATGTTCATTTCATGTATCTATTCCTGTCAATTCCCTTGCGTCACGGGAATTTTCCAAGTGCGAGAATTATCTTTTAAAAAGTTATAATTTATTTTTATTTCTAAACTAGCCTACCCACGCAACCTCGTTTGATTCTCCTATTGCCCGTAGCGTGATAATTTTCACCCGTTTTTATAACATTCTTCATTGGTGCTCCGCTCCTATAGGTCTTAGCGTGATTATATATAGCCTATAGCCTTCCTCGATAAATGTACTATTCAACACTGAAATAATTTTTCAAATAGGACCAGCTGTTCCTGAGATGAGTGCGTCTATTAGTATAAATTTATCTGCAAATTCTGACTGTTTTTCTAATTCTATATTGTAGCTAAAATATAAGTTACTTAGTCTAATAGTACATATAGTTTAAATACTCAATATTGTCCCCAATATCGAGCACAATTAAGTAAGCACGGAGAAGGCATTTTTCATTAAAATTACTTAATGCATTTATTTTATTTTAACGTTATGGCAACAGAGTTTTATAATAAATAAAATTTTAATAAATGTTTACTTAAGCATATTAATTACGAAAATGTTACAACAAAGCTACATTGCAAGTAGCGAATAGGCATATCAAAATGGGGCTAGTGGATCTTTAAAGCGAATTTCATATTTTTAAAACTTAGTAGTATTTCTTGTCCTCCTGTATCTGTTAGCCGATTTTCTATAGTTTTCTTTAATCCTAGAATAATAATCTTATTATCTGAGTGATTTTGATTCACACTGGGGACTTTTCTTGGTATATTTCTCTAAAGATAACGCGGATAATCACGGTTCTTGGTATATTTCTCTAAATATAACGCGGATAGTCACGATTCTTGGTGTCATGTCAACTCTGTCGCTCGTTACCAGTAGGTATATACAGAGTGTGTACAGGACACCATTACAGCGTTGTATAAAATTGGTTTTGATGTTCAATTTATGTACCTACTCATATTTACTCCTGTGTAGTTAAAATGATTCATGATCAGTATTTACTTATATACCTAAGTAAATATAATAAATGTCCTCAAGTTGATAGTTAAAATAGTTTTCTTAAACTCTCAACATAACAACCTGTACTAACTTTTAGGCTAACTAAGGCAAATCAGAGGTATGTAATATACCTTTTAATAAGTGATCGCGTTAATTCCCGTTAAAATAATTGTTAATATAACAACCTGTTTTAGTATATTTTTAGGGTTCTGTGCCTCAAAAGAAAAAACGGAACCCTTATAGGATCACTTTGTTGTCCCTCTCTCTGTCCATCAAGATCCTTTTTCTCAGGAACATGTGAAGTTATCAAGCTGAAATTCATATCAAATACTCAGGTCTACTGTGTCTTGGAGTTGTGAACAAATATAACTTCTAAGCCAACGCAAAAGATACAGCCGTTTATACTGCAAATTTTCTACACTCACAAGGGAATCAAAACCTACTTTTCATGCACTCAGAATCTTGAAATTTCGTACCAAGCAACGTTTTATAACACAAATAAAGAAAAAATTGCGAAATACATAAAGTTTTAGTCACCACATGAAATAAAAAATATGTTTAAACTTACTACCCTTTTTCTCATAAACGCGTAGAGGTATTAAATTGAAATTCCTAATAAACACTCAGGTCTATAATACCTTAAAGCTGTAACAAAATCAAACTTCTATGTTAACGCAATAAAAAAAACAGCAATTTAAGCCTCATATTTTGAAACGCGCAACTACTCGCAGGGCAAACCTACAGCTAACAAAGTTGCTTTTGCATTGATAATATCAGTTAGGGTTGATGACCTTAACCTTATCTACAACAGGTTTAAATAATTTTTCCTTTAGAAAGAACTGTGATCTTATCTGTTTTTAAATAATTCGGGAACTAAACTGCTCTAGGACTGACCCTGTGTCACGGGCGACTTTAGAAACATTCACAAAACACAAAGAACAACCAGGCTCATAACAACAATTTGGGATCACACATAGTGTTATCCTATTTGGGATCAAACCATCAACATTTACTGCAGTAAAAAGCAGTGTGACTAGGCCTTCTATGCAGTCAAATCTTAATTCATCGGTCTTCTTCGATCTCTAAGTACCACCAGTCTAATTGTATATTTACGTAGTCGCTACAATGCCGCGTTCTCGTCATAAACCCATTTACAGAACTTGTAGAAATATTTACTTTAGGTACTGACAAGTTCTTAGCTCACACTTTACAAACAAAAAAGATATTACGCAATATCGACAAAATATTAGCTTCGTTTCTTTGGATAAATACCGATGACTTTTTACTTAAAAATATTTTAGAAATCAGTAATAGAAATACCTAATATATTTTGTAACTAGGTATTTAAATTATTGCTACAAAATTAAGATTAATTAAGAATTAGCATTGCCATTAGTTAGTTATTTCCTGGATCATCAGCTACCTACCAGTGAAAGTCCTGTCAAAATCCGCCCTGACGTTCAGGAGATTACCCGGAACAGACAGACAGACAGAGAAATTTAAAAAAAAAATATTTTGGTACATATATGGTATGGAGTACTCTCTAATTTTTACCCGACTACGGCAAAGCCAAAGGAGGGTTATGATTTTGACAGGCTATGTATGTATGTATGTATGTTCATTTGTTCCCTCATAGCTCCTTAACTACTCATTAGAACTGGACAAATAAGGAGTCATTAGAAGCGTCATGATCGTCTTCTGGCTATATGAAAAGTCACTGAATCTAACGTGGCGCCCTCTAGCCAACATAAAGTAATGCATTAAAAAATAAATTTTAGATAAATATGTCGTATTTGGTATCATTGGAAAGGGCGTTACTTGTACATTTCAAAAATATATATACTATTGGCATTTGCTCATGACTTTGTCCGTATTTATTCAATAAGTGTGGAATTTCTATGGTATGCTCGTTTGTTCCCTCCTTTCTAAGCTACTAGTCAGAATATGACAAATGAGGTATCGTTAAAAGCGTCTTGATTGCCCGCTGGTTATAGGCTATACGACGTGTCATTTAATCTTATGTGGCGCCCTCTAGCCGACGTAAGGTACTGTTTCAAAAAATAAATTTGAGAGAAATATGGCGTGTTTAGTATCATACGAAAGGCCGTTACTTGTACATTTCAAAAATATATATATTATAAGCATTTTCTCGTGACTTTGTCTGCATTTATTCGATAATTGTGATTTTTTTATAATACCTATTTAAAATATACTATGCAAAGAAATTAATATTACAGAGGCACCAAAACATTTTCAATTAAAAAAAAGTAAAAAACTAAAACCCGACTACGACAAAAAACGACGTTGAAAAAGCATGAAACAAGTTTAAAAAGCCGTAGTCACGCGTTGTTAAGCTCTGCTTAAATTAAGATCAGACTGCCTTGTGTGAGACGTGTGAAGCTTAATTAGTATTATTGCCATTATTACAACCAACCAATTTCCCCATTTCTGTTAAACAAGAAATCTATTTTAAAAAATTGGCAGCCATAAGGACGAGCGATAGAAGTGAAAACTTATAACTCGGAATGTTATTTGTAAAATTAATGTGATGTATTAAAAATTTCATAATGCTTAAATCAAAATTACCAACATTAAACATTAGCATGTCAGTGACGCGAACCCCTAAATGGTGATGCAAACTCAAGAGTTTCTCCTTCCAAAAAGTGCTCAACGCATCTAGAGAAATTTTCACTTCAAAAGCAAAATAATATAGCTATATATGCCAATATATTCTAATGAGCTCATTGCTTCAGTTCTACTACTCCCTGTATATAACAAAGAATTCTTCCATCCTTCGTGACTGGTAAAAACCAAATAAATTACTAAAACAATATTACTTAATTGCACCAATCAACTGTACACTTTAAAACCACTCGCAGTTTTGTAACCAACCACAACAAACCGAGATTGCGTGCGCTTGGGCAACCAAAGACAATTTTTTTGATCTCTTCAAATACCCCCTCTTGTATTTGAAGGGCGCGTTCAATGCCAGTGTTGTATTCACTATGTTACCCAGTCAAGGTTAAGAAAACAATTACCACACGCTTTGATAGACGTTGCGTTGTACAGATGCAGTCCATTGGCCCAATACTGGACTAAAGCATGACGAAATACGTACCTTTCAACAAACTTCTTTGTCTTTTCGCTAGACGTACATTCAAATTAAAAAATAATTAACTTTCATTTTTATTTCAGTTCAATGCCACCGAGATAAATTAAAATAAAGTGTTTTTTTTTATTTCTTAGTTTGCCACCTTTCAAAATGAAATTATTTTTTTTATATTGCCCCTTTAAATAACGAAGAGGTTTTTTTTATTGTTTTATAAATGACATAGTTATGAGGTAACGTAAATAAAAATGAATAACCCCTGAATTAAGATCCTGTTCATTTGTATATCGTTCAAAAAGAAATTGGTTTACCTATAGAAAATCTAAAAGTGTACTATTTAGATTTTGCTAAAATGTATAGTTGCCGGTGCATGAAAGATTTTAGCGATAAACAGTTAAGTGCAAAATGATGTTTATCAGAGCGGAACAGTTGCCATTAAAAGTGTCAATAAATCATACTATAAGGAAATAGTAAGTAATTTTACACGTTTGAAACAAACAGTTAATCTACACTAATATTATAAAAAAGATGAAAGATTTGTATTTTCGTATGAAAAACTCTCAGAAGGACTCCAAAGAAACAAGCAGCAACAATCCAAAAGTAATGTCTTCAAACTCTTCAATACAATTAGTCACCGTGCTTCACACTTCAACGTTCGCAATCGAATGGCGGGCTGTCACACACACACTACTGTTGTCGCTGTTTGACACCGACCGTTACATATTGTACCTGTCGGTGTCAAATGTGCTGACTATCCATAAAATGTGAGATAAATACTAGTAAATAATAATTGAATGTAACACGTATGTAACAAAAAAAACTGAAACTACTGGACCGATTTCATCCCTGTATGACATAGGTTATATTTTATCCCCGTATTCCCACTAGAACGGGAACAACGCAGGTGAAACTGTGGAGAGTTAATAGTTACTTAAAAATAGAAATACTTCTGAATCTTATAAATAATTAAGAATACTAAATAATAATATTGTGAGGCTTTAAAATTAAAAAAACAGAATGAATTAATTCAATATATCATATATGTATTTAATCTAATCATACAAATAAATAAAACTAGAGTGTCTGTTTGTAATATTAAAATAACCGCTTTTTACTAAATACATGTATGTATACACGGTACATATACCAAAAATGTAGTTAAAAAAAATGTTGTTGTCTGTCTGTCTGTTTGTTCAGGGTAATCTCTGGAACGGCTGGACCGATTTTGACGGGACTTTCACTGGCAGGTAGCTGATAATCCAGGGAGTAACTTAGGCTACTTCTTTTCGACTAACTTTGTCCCGCGGCCTTACTCGCGGTACAACAATAACCGCGGGTAACACCGCAGAATTCAGCTATAACTCAATATAAACTGAATTCAATATAATATAAACATTTAATTCATTGCATTAAAAATAGAAGAAACAAATACAGTCGTTCCTTATAAAGTTTCAAAGCCTCAAATGATAACGGAAATGGTAGATGAAGTCTATGATAACTTTAATTAGCTCCTGGACTTGACAAAACAATTAATCATCGCCATTTTCAGGTCAGTCGAAAGTCAGGATCTTTTTAGATAACTACTGCTGAAAACATTTCGTACACATCTAGATACAATACTATTCGTCTGAAGAACTCTTTCAAAGCAAATAAGTAAATAATATATGTATTCCCAAAATAAAAAGAAAGAACTTGGAAAAGACAGGCAATAAATGGCTCATTGGTCTAGCGGTTGACGTGTGCGACTGCTGATCATGAGGTCTCGGGTTCGATTCCCGGGTCGAACCAAATGTTTGTATGATCTACAAATATTTGTTTCGGAGTTTGGGTGTTTTCTATGTATAATATGTATGTATTTACAAAAAAAAAATTATATATGTATTTATATCAGTTGTCTAGTACCCATAACACAAGCTCTGCTTAGCTTGGGACTAGATGGCGTAGTGCTAGACGTCTAAAAAAAAAAATTTGAGAGAGATCTATTAATCTTTAGTCGTAAGTTTCAGTTTCGTTACAGTAAGTATTCTTAAATTAGTGTGTAAATCCTACAAATATTATAAACGTGATAGTTTGTAAGTATGGATGGATGGATGTTTGTTACCCTTTCACACAGAAACTACTGAACGGATTTGGATGAAACTTTACGGTAATATAGCTTATACATCAGAATAATACATATTTATTTATTTATTTATATCAACTGCTCACTACACTCACAGTTACCCAACACGTGTAGCGAGCCATTATAACATTGGTGTTACAAATATGGTAGTTAATAATAGGAATTCATAGTCGTCCGTCCCAAACCAGGCAAAGCCTGCACCAAGGCAACCAGACATTTCCAAACACACATACTTTAGGTAAATTAGATCATTAAATAAAGTAAATTTCATCATACTTATCACATAAAAGCTAGTCATAGGCTACTATCTGCCACGATAACCGACATATACGCGTGCGGAGCCGCGGGCAACAGCTAGTAGCAAATATAAATGTAACGTTTTCACGGTCGCCTAGTGCCGAGCAATGCAGTTGCGAGTACAGTTAGGTGCATTTACCTCTGTGCATCGAATGCCTTACTAACGAACTGTCTAACCGTTTGGATTAGCAGTTACTATCAGACATGCTACTAACGCAATAACGCTCGCATAGAACTGTAATTTATAATTAGTCTTCCAATATGAGAATTTGGTCTAAACTTTAAAAAAATGAGTAATGGGTTTTATTCAATTACAGTTGAATAGTCTGCGATGATCATATTTCAAACGACTTACTTGTGACCTTTTGCTTTAATTTCATTAACCTTTTGAGTAATATTTCATAACTGTTCTGCCTTTATGAGGAGCAAGATCAAATGTTTTTAAAACATCTTCTTTAAAAGTATATTCCGACTTTTTAATATTAACTCGAGTCAAAACAGCGTTGCCAAATGTGTCTATTAGTTAATAATATAATAGCAAAGACTACAGAGATGAGTCCGAGTCATTTTGTTTACTTGTTTTTTATACCTTCTTGTTTAATAAATTTTGTATGCACCTTATAAGAGCCACAGAACGGGACCAAAGCTTGAAAACTACTTTTGCAATAAACCATCGGAAAAAGTTAATTGATTTAACAGAATTTAAAAAAAAACATCTGCTGTATTCATGCACACAAGCATATTTATCTATCAGTAATTCCTACACCCTATATATTCGACTCGAAGACACAAATGGTCCAATAACACATTTCCATCTGTCTTAATTGTCGATGAAATTAATGACATAAGGTCAAGAGCTCAAGGCCAGTTTAATACGTCACGTTTAAACAATAAAACTCAAGTTCAAGCTAATGGACAAGTACTTCGTAATTAAATATGTTAAGAGTTATTAATTTCAGACGTTCATTCATTCATGAAATATTGAATTAACAAATAAATAATTAATGTCACTAATCACCATTTGTCCTTTTCTCAGTTTTTTTCGAGTCTGACGTTCGCACTAAACCCGGTCCAGAATTCAGTCCTTTCCTGTCTCAGTCGTTAGGTACTAGTCTGCAGTCCTTATTTTGAATGTAATCGCGAACAAGGTAAATAGGCATAAGGACGAATTTTACATGAAGATGTTTCCATGTAATGAATTGTCTTTAACTGCTTTTACATACACTATTTTGTACTAGATTATAGCACTATTTAGCTAACTTAACTTAAAAAATATGCGGGTCAGGGTCAAGGTCGTGACCTTTGCATACCTTTGCCGAATTGCAAAGAGACAGACCCCATAGAACTAACATTAATAATGTTACGAGACGTGCAATAGCGCTCACTGTATTCGCCTTGACTCACTGACACTTATAACAATATACTCGTATCCCATACTCACACCTTACACGTCTTAAATTTTGTAGCAGAGTATCAATAATAGCTACCGTAACGATATTATATATATTAGGTATTGAGTCATTCCCTATTTTGTTTCTGTTTTGAAAATATGTATTCTAAAATCCTTAAAAATCCATACGCGCTTTCCTACTACACCGATTTCTACGAAATTTATCATGGAGATAAAACCGTGTGAAATAACGCTTGCGCTGTGTTTCACCGAGTAAGTGAGGATACCGGAGGCCCATACCCTAACCCTTCCCCACATCCCTTTCCCCATCCCTTAAAGGCCGGCAACGCACTTGTGACGCCTCTGGTGTTGCGGGTGTCCATGGGCGGCGGCTATTGCTTACCATCAGGTAATACGTCTGCAACTTTGCCTCCTATACCAAAATAAAAAAAAAATTAAATAAAATACTACTTTATAAAGAATATTTCTTATTAACTAGTTTTCTATATTGAACATTGATTCTCAAGTTATTTTTACACAGTATTGTATTGAACTAGCTGACCCACGAAACCGTCGTTTGCGCCTTATATTGCCCGTAGCGTGAAAATTGCCCCCGTTTTTGAAACATTCTTCATTGTTGCTCCGCTCCTATTAGTAGTAGCGTGATGATATATACCCTATAGCCTTCCTCGATAAATGGACTATCCAACACCGAAATAATTTTTGAAATCGGACCAGCGGTACCTGAGATTAGCGTGTTCAAACAAACAAACAAACAAACAAACAAACAAAGAAACAAACTCTTCAGCTTTATATATTAGTATAGATTATAACAGCACAATATTTTACAAGCTTTTATTATTATTATTTAGTTTCACCTGTCCCGATGTTTGTCTGTAATCAAGTTAAATTGGTTCACTTGCCGATTTCAGATTGAGCTGAAATTTGAAAAATACCTTTGGTTCTGATGCCAATGCAATTATGTATAATCATATTTCTGAACAACCCACACAATATGGTGTATCAAATGAAAAGGCTTAAAGTATTTTTTTATAAACAAGTATTAAAAGCTTGTTTTAAAAATAACTTTTTTAAATTAATCATTTCTTTACGTATATATTTCCTTTATATATATTATTTACTTTATTGTTTCAGACTAAAGGATTTAGCGGGTCGTGGACGGTTCAAAGAGCTTTATTTGCTAAACAAAATATCGCAATAAAAAGGTAAGTGCACCTGAACTTATAAGTTCTAGAACCGGCCCATTTATTCATTAACTCGATATCTCTTGCATATTGGTTATTATCTGCATTAACAGTACCATATAAAAATAGATACTTTGATTGTTGAGAAAATACATAGGATGCTTTTCACCGCAATATCCACCATTACACGTGTGCAACTGGAGGCAAAAGTTAGAAAAAATATGAGCTACGCAGTCACGTGTATGATGTTTTCAAAATATGCAGTTGTAGTATAACGGCAGCTAGTCCTGTATTTCATAATTATGTATATGAAGGACAGGACGCTGCGCCTGATCTCTCCCAGATCGTGTCGGTTGACCGTCCCATCAGGTTATGAGAGAGAGGGAACAGAGAGTGCACCTGTGTTTGCGCACACATTTGTGCACTATAATATATCCTGCTTAGATGGCTTCCGTTGAGACTGGCCGCCGTGGCGTGGCTGTCATCGGTTTGGGGAATATAATCATCTTTATATATCTTTTTGATTAACATGGTTCAGGTACAATATATGACATAATGCTCACGCGATTTCATCTGCGTCTCTTTTTAAGTCTTTTTTTTTTTTTTTATGTTTGACCTTGCCAAAATGACTCTACTCTGCCTGATGGAAAGCATGAGTAGAATCCAAGAGTGGTGGTCACCATACTGCGAATGCAGACAATGCAACAATGCAGCACGGTGACCCACACCATGGCGGGCTAGTGATGCTTCCGCATCATTGGGCCTCCGGTCTCGCACTCACCAACGAAACACGACAGCATGATCTATGCTAAGCCAACGTGGAAATCAGTTAGTCTCGGAGTTCATCATGCCTGAGCAACCACAGGATATGAAAATTATGTATAATAGCTAACTATAATAGCCTAATAATATACATCAGTACCTCCTCAATTTTCTTTAATCTAAACAGTCTTATTGTCTTTTTTATGTAGGGGCCTACCAAATTTGACTCCGCGTGATGGAAAGCATAAGCAGAATCCAAAAGCGGTGGTCACCATACTCTAAATTAAAGACTGACTGTTTTCTTGATTCTTATATTTTTGCCCTCAAAAATATGAGAACCAAGTTTGAGTGCATCGTTCACCATTACGACCCACCATTCCTATCAAATTCAATGAATGCCACGAGTTCTATAACGTTATCAGATAACCATAAAAGCTTATAATGTAATTCTTGATAGCGGCCTTCGTTCCAATACCTTTCAATGATGATAACAGCTATCTATATTTTATCTTAAACCACTTATGTGATAATATTAAATAGTCAAATATTTATTTTAATGGTGAATAATATTTACTCTTTACTTGACTGACTGACTTCACATACCTATACTAGTGACTTGTGAACTCTATGAACACCTGTATACTTGGCTCGCTACACGTGTTAGGTAACTGTACCTAAGTGTAGCGAGAAGTTGATATAAATAAATCAATAAATATCTAGTTAAAGTACATACCAGCTCTCCGTGAGAGAGCCACGCATCGGCATGAATGGGCCTGCTCGACCGGCGTGATACCACGGTCTCACAGAAAACCGGTGAAATAGGGCTTGCGCTGTGTTTCACCGAGTGAGTAAGGATGCCGGAGGCCCATAACCCAAACCCCCTCTCCCTATCTCCCCTCCCTGTCCCCCACAGGCCGGCAACGCACTTGTGACGCCTCTGGTGATTGCAGGTGTCCATGGGCGGCGTTAATCGCTTACCATAAGGCGATAGGTCACAGCAATTTTTTTTTTCGAAACTAAGAACTATAATGTTGAAACTTAGTAAGTAGATGAATTCTGTGATCCGCATTAAGATTTTAACACAAAAATAGAAAATAAACAATAAATTTTGGGGGTCCTCATACTAAGAACTGAAACTCAAAAAATTTTTTTCATCAAACTCTTACTTGTGGGGTATATCTATCTATCTATGGATAGGTCTTCAAAAATGATTTTGAAGTTTCTAGTATCATTTTTTTAAAACTGAATACACACTTCCAAAGTGGTAAAATGAGTGTTCCCCTGTCCCCCTGTAACCTGTACCATGCAAACTTCCACCGAAAATTAGTTTGAACGAAATCATCTGTCTCTCTCTCTAAGTAGGGTTTTTAAATACGTCATAAATGGTAAACTGCAATTTACCTTTCATTCAATCAACACAAATATAAAGATAAAATAAAATTATATTATGCTACTTGCTGAAACCCTTCATGGGCAATTCCAACTCGCACTTGGCCGCTTTTAAGTTTAAAAGAAGTTACCTGATTTTAGAGAGAGACGCGTAATAATCACCTTTATAACAGAGTTTAAAACAAAGTAACAATTAAGATACTCTATGAATAAACAGTCCCGAAGCCACAGAGTCCCTTGAGCCCCTGCAGCTGCGTAGAGATGTCGCCTCTATGGCAGTACTCTATCGCCTGTATCACGGAGAGTGTTCTGAAGAGCTCCTCCAACTGGTCCCCCCCTCACCCTTCCTTTACAGAACAACACGTGCCGGCCTTGGAAGTCACCGCTTCAGAATGGTAGACATTCGATCTCGCACTCATCGCTTCGGTTCCTCCTTTCTGTGCCGAGCGATCAAAACCTGAAACTCACTTCCAGATCACGTGTTTCCCTCCCACTATGATCCCGGGTCCTTTAAGCGGGGCGTAAAAAAGCATCTCACTAGGCGGCCATAGTGTGGGTCGCCATGCTGCAATGTCCTTATTCGCATTGAGGATGGTGACCACCACTCTTGGAATCTGCTCATGCTTTCCATCAGGCTGAGCAGAGTCATTTTGGCGCAGCTAAAACATAAAAAAAAAAAAAACAAGATTTATTTGTGTTATATATAATTTCACAGCCTCAAAACTCTTGAGACCAAATATTTGTTTCTTTTAAAATGTGTTAGAAGTTAAGAGTGTTTGAAAGTTCTGATGATTGTGGTAAGAGAGTGCAGTGGAGTGGAAAGGACAAGGCATCCTGCCTTGCCGAGTCAAAAGTTAGTTAGTTATCATCTCTTCTTACCTCAAATGATAATGTGATATTGGAGAGTCTCTGTGCATGTATTATAATCCAAATATTTTCTGTTTTTACCAAAACTCTGATTCCTCAGTCGAGAATAAAGATGTGAGTGTTTAAATATATTTTTAGATGTAAAGCTTAGTATTATAGAAACCTATCTTAAAACATTATTATGTTACACCATCAACTCTTTTTTATGTATATTATTGCCTATTCAAAAACATATTGTTAGTTAGTATATATCTATTTATTACATTTCAGACGATTTATCATTAAAATAAAAGACAAAAATAATGAAGTTTTATCAGCGCTTGTATTTTTCAACGCTATCATTACGTGATATTGAAAAACTTGCAATATTTTTAATGATTGCATTACGTACAACTATTAAGATAATGATCGTGCCATTATAAATCTGCTTAAAAACGATGAAGCAGTACTTTGCTGATAATTGCAATAAACTATTTTTATAAATCGTTTTTAGCCGACTACACTAAAGCCAAAAGGATGGGTAATAGATTTGGCAGTCTGTGTATGAAGTGGTAGTGATTAAACTACTTAACAGATTATAATGAAAGCGGTATCAATAGATTTATTATAATGTCCCGGTGGACATGGACTATAGGAATTTTATTAAGGTTCCGTAACCAAATGACAAAAAACGGAACTCTTATAGACTCGTCATGTCTGTCTGTCTGTCCGTCCGTATTTCACAGCCATAAGAACTACAATGTTGCAACTTGGTAATTAGATGGTATTCTGTGAACCGCATTAACATTTTCACACAGAAATAGAAAAAAAAAACAATAAATTTTGTTGGGTTCCCCATACTTAGAACTAAAACTCAAAAAATTTTTTTCGTCTAACCCATACGTGTTGTATTGTATCTATGGATAGGTCTTCAAAAATGATTTTGAGGTTTCTAATATCATTTTTTTCTAAACTCAACAGTTTGCGCGAGAGGCACTTCCAAAGTGGAAAAATCTGTGTGTCCCTGTAACTTCTAAAATATGAGAATGATAAAACTAAAAAAAGTATATGATTTTTTTTTACATTATTTATTTTTATTTATTTATTAATACTTCCTGCATTACATTTGCACGAGGCGGACTTAATGCCAAATGGCATTTTCTACCAGTCAACCTTTGGATGGTTTAGTATGGAACGTGGCAGGTGCACTTGTCGTGTGAGGGAAAGTTATGAACAATAAATATTTGATAACAATTAACCTTTAAAAACATAGATGAATATATAAATAAATATTTATATAATATACATACAGAATAAAATATATATGGTATAATAGAGGTAAAGAGATTATGAAGATATTTCTGCTAGTTGCTTCTTGTAAATTTCTTTGACTTTGGCCTTAAATGTATAACGGTTACTTAATTTCCTGATCTCAAGTGGGAGCGCATTCCATAAAAGAATAGACTGGATAGCGAAAGAAGAGTGGACTAGAGAAGACGAGTGTGTTGGACATAAGAGTAGAAGATTATTAGTGGAGCGAAGATCTCTGTCATGGTTGGAACATAGCAATTTAAGCTGTGAAGTAAGATAAGTGGGAGCTGTAGGATTATTAAAAATGGAGTGAAGGGTAGTCAGGGCTCGCAAGCTACGGCGCTGACGTATTGGTAACCATGACAGCTGGGTTCGATAGGCAGAGACATGGTCGTATTTACGCAAATTGAAGATAAACCGAGTGCAATTGTTGAGAAGTCGGTCAAGTTTATTGAGTAGATCTGCATTCAGGTCGAGGCAGCATACATCACAGTAATCAATGACTGGGAAGATCAAAGCCTGTACAAGCATTAACTTGGTGGTAGGTGGAAGGAAATTTTTGAGCCGATACAGTGATCGCAAGGTTCCAGTTACCCTCTGGCTTACGGTACTAATATGTGGTTTCCAAGTGAGGCTCGAATCAATCCATAAGCCCAGATCCTTGACAGATGAACTAAACGGTATAACAGATCCGTTATAGACAATTGGCGGCAGTGTTGACGTATCTAGTCTGATTATCAGTCTAGGGCTACCCGCGATAATAGACTGACACTTCGTGGGGTTAACACTTACGCCGAACCGCTCAGACCAGTTTTTAATTGCCTCCAAATCCCTGTTAATATTATCTATTGCCTCTGCCAAATGATCGAGACCTGTCTGCGAATAAATTTGAAGGTCATCTGCATACAAATGATACGCACACTGAAGGTCGACAGTAATGAGATTGATAAACATCGAAAATAAGAGAGGAGATACATTACTCCCACTAACAGTTTCATCATATCAGAAAAGCGATATTCATTATATTTTTCCGTTGGTTTTCACCGATCGAGTGGAGTTACAAGATCAAAAAGTGATCGTAATATGTAATTCTTGCACACTGTACACATGACCTACGCTACAAATTCATAGTGAAATTCGCGTAGTGATTAAATACATGTGTAAACATAGATTTCATATTTGACTACAAAATAGTCACGGTGAAACGTTTGTGTGTAGACTGTGTTGGCTAAAACCATTATTTACTTTGTCCATTAAATTCTAATATTTATTCAAACGTTTGCAAATCTGTGCAAATTAAATTGCAAGGCAATAGAGCCACAATGATTTCAGTACGAACTGCTTGACCGGGGCGTTACCACCCGCGCACAGAAAATCAACGTAAAATGACAGCGTTCGTGCTGTCGTTTTTCGTTGGTGAATGCGAGACCGGAGGCCCAAAGATGCAGAAGCATCGCTAGGCCGCCATGGTGTGAGTTGCCATGCTGCATTTTTGCTTTGTCTGCGTTCGCAGTGGGTATGGTGACCGCCACTCTTGGATTCTGCTTATGCTTTCCGTCAGGCGGAGTAGAATCATTTGGCCACAAAAAAAAGCACGAACGGATCGGCTCAACGGGGACGCTACTACCCTCTCACAAAAACCCAAACTAAAGTGACAGCGTACGTGCTGTCGGGTTTCGTTGGTGAGTACGAGACCGGAGGCGCAATAATGCAGAAACATCTTAATAGGCCACCATAGTGTGGGTCACCATACTGTATTGTTGCATTGACTGCAATATTCAAAGGCTCAAATATTTAAAAAAAAATGGATAATATCAAACAAGATATCAAATAAGATTATCAAAAATAATGATCTCGACATTTTCCACAACAGCTTAGTTAGTTGGAAATCAGTGCTTTTGCCTGGTTATGATGGTGTGTATGAGTTAGACGGATATATTCATGTTTTCTTGTTTGAATTGTTCTTTAATGTTCGTAATACTTATTATTGCCACATTCTTATTGTTCCCATTTTTACTTTTTTTCTCTATATAGTGTTGTTCTTTTTTTTTTCAACATGTACCTAGTTATATTTTTACTTTTTTCTTATTGTAACTTATAAATGTTATCTCACTGTTCATATACTTTTGTGAATGTTATGTACACCGTAATTGTTGTATATATCAGAATAACTGCTTACCAACAACTAATAATACTAAGTGAAATGTGTAATATATACAATGTGGTTGTACTAATAAACAATAAAAAATAAATACAAAATAAAACAGCTCTTCTTAGGAGCTTCTTCGCGTTATTGCATTTTTGTATAGAATTGTAGGGAAGGGGTTCTTACCTTTTAATTTTATAGACACCAAAAACTTCGAACACGACTTCTACCGACTATGAAACGTACTACATAAATATATATAATTTTATACGTATACATCCGTACTTATTTTATTATTTACTATCATTAATCTACTCACGTAATCTACTTTAACAACACGTCCTCGTCAACTACAGTTGTTAGTTATATTACTCATCTGATTCCATGTATTTTACATATCCTGTTTATAAAAGACATTAACAAAAGTACAGTATTACCCGTAATTACAGTATGCTTCAAACTAAAATTAACTGAATTAGGTATAATTACAATTGATTGTATGGATATCTTCTACGAATTGTTTAAAGTATTTTGGAACTAAAAATCCTATTCCAAGTTTTCCTTTGAATTTCTCCTTTGTAGTGGAACACAAAATATTTGAATTCCTTTTTAAATTTATAATATTAGTATAAATTAAAAGTCAGATAGGTGGATGGCAGTTCTTCACTCCCTGCACAACAGCTGAACAGGTCTGAATAAAATTTGGTGCTGGGTGGGAATTCGTGTGGTATAAGTAAAATCTCAGTATAATATAGTAGAAGAGTAAATAAATACGGAGAGTAAGCAAAATCTATGATTTCTACAACTTCACATCGTTCACTTCGTAAGTTGGGACAACAATAGAAATCGTGGTGTATTCTCATCTATTTCATAAAATAACACTTATTCGAGAACCTGTTACTCGTAAAATTGCGAAAACACTAACATATTTCGTCATGACACGCTGTCGATATCAATAATGGTGGAGCCGAACATGACCTTAGTGCCTTTCGAACAAATTGATACGTTGCGAAATTCTGGCGAATTTGGCGGATGCAGTTTAGCCTCTTTTTTATACCTTTGATTGCTTGCAATGATTCATGTAAAGTTACTGTCGCGGAACCGTGTTCGTAATTGAGGCTTATGTTTTGGTACAAACACTCCTATTTAAAAAAAAAAAGCCTACTATTGAAGAAAGATTACAAAGAGAAATCAGGTCAGAAGGCTCTTATTTCCCGGCGTAAAGTGTACGAGTCACAAGGAAGCAACATTGCTAATCCATTCCTACAAACAACAGCTTGTAAGTTTGTTAGGAATACGTATCCTCTAATAGTTTGTAAGGCGTAAGGAAAAGGATATTTCCCTTTCCTTACAGATTAGAAACTGTTACTTTAATATTAAGCTGCCAATTTTCCCATATAATTCCAAAAGTGTCCGTCTGGCACTAATAGGCTGCACAAATAAAATTATAAAAGAAGAAACACCTCTCATATCCTCTTTGATGTTATTGGTCTGGTTATAAAATAATGCCAACTGCTACAAAAAGCAGAATTCTCAAATTACAATCAAAATTCTCAAATGCATGCAAACCCACAATCTATATCCACTAGAATAGTCTTGAGTTTCGTTATTGGATCGATAATAATTAACCGAAATACATTTATTGTCCATTAAATATCCATTCAAATTTACTTTTATGGACAATATAATATTATCAGCAACTCTTTATTGCATCGCCAGCCATTTGAATTTCAGTAACAATAAGAACACATCATATCATGATTGATGATGATAAAGGGATGGAACAAAATACTCCTTATTAAAAGTATTTAGCATTCTTAAATATAATTTTAATAGGCACTTCAATAGATCACAACTCAATCTTTCATTTTTGATGACAACGGTGTGGTTAATCAAAAAAGTAAAAAGAACCAGAGTATTTTTATCTAGACTCGTAGGTGAAGCCTGTAGTCATAATTCAGACTCCTTTGCAAGGCTTCGTGTGATGCCCAACATTGAAAAAAAATGTTTTTTGTTAAGGAATATGGGGCAAATGAGCAGACGGACCGCCTGATGGTAAGTGAATACAGCCGCCCATGATCACCCGTAACACCGGATCAGCCAGCCTTTTAAGAAGGAGTACGCTCTTAATCTTCGATTAATCCCAAAAGAATTAGCGATTACATACAGATGTCTGTATCATTATCTGTACCTACATTGGTATGTAAGATGAACTGGCGTAACTCCACCTTATAAACAACACCTTACAACGCCTTGCAAAAAACCAATTATACTAATTCAAGACATCCACACCAAATTCATTTTTCTAATGCTATGAAATTTCTTCATTTTTAGAGCAAAATGAAGCTAAAACAAGAGATCCTTGAGCAGCCTACTGGTGAAATGTGGAAAAGTATCCGCGTGGAGTTGAAAGAAGATGTTAACACAAGAGACAGGGATGTAGCTGCTATTAGAGAATGGCTAAAAAGACAACCGCACCTGCCTAATGACTGGGGTAAGTTACCACCACCACTTAGGGTTTGAAAATCCGAAGGATTAAGGTTTCAATGATTTTTGATTGAAAACGAAAGAAACTTGAGACTGTTGATGTCATGCGACTGGGGAAGTTCTTGCAGCGTAAAGAAGTTAAATAGTTCTGGCAAACAAGGTAGATCTAACTAACATGTGGTTTGGTAGAAAAATAGCATAAAAGATTTGAAGCTCTTTTGATTTATGTAGTTGAACTCAATCAATCAATTGTCTTTTCAAAATTTTCAGTCAAGTTACTTTTCTCCAACACTTGCAACAGTTTAGTGTCAACAGACCATCATACTTGTTTCATTTTCAAAATTTAACCATTTAACTTCAGATATTGGACCAATCATGACGTTCCTGCGAGGCAGTAGCTTTTCCCTGGAGAAGTGCAAAAGAAAATTGGACATGTACTTCACTATGCGAGCTGCTTGTCCCGAGTTCTTCTCCAAGAGAGATACCACAAGACCTGAGCTGGACGATATCATGACCAACAAGATGTAAGTTTAGCAAAACATGTAATATTTCATTAAACATTTATACTTTATGTCACAGTTAATAGCACTTTAAAAGCTATATCAGCCATCAAATTATTGAAACGATTTGATTAATAAACGAATTGGAAAAAGTGTTATGCGGAACTTCTTTGGAAGAGAAAAAAAATGTTGCAAATTTTAGCAGTAATATCATTCTCAAAATACACTCTAAATGAAAAATGTTTCTAAATATACAATTTGACTTTAATAAAATTCTTTAAGGGAATCAGAAAGTAACATTTCAATTTATATGATTTTCAGACAAGGTCCTCCACTACCAGGCATAACACCGAACGGCAGAAGAGTCACAATTTGCAGAGGTATGACAGTCACAATCGTTTTATCGCCTTAGAGGATTGCTCACAACATCACTTAATACATGTTGATTTATAATTCTTCTTTTTCTTGTGTTTAAACATTGTGTTATTTTTTCCGTAACTTTTATTAAAATCTCTTGACAGGAACTCATCCAGACCTCAACGCTCAGCAGATTACGGACACCCTGAAACTGGCACTTATGATAGGTGATGTAAGGCTGACAGAAGAAAAAGAAGGAGTGGCTGGAGACATTTATGTATTAGATGCAGCTATTCTCGGCCCCAGCTTGCTGGCTAAGCTGTCTGCCGCTACGATTAAGAAGTTTATGATTTGCATTCAGGTAAGGAGGAAATTTGTTTAGCTCTTTTGTACTTCTATGTATGCTACTCAACTCAACCTAATATCTATCGTCAATACCAAACGTCTTACGCAAGCCAACTCAGAGTGATTCCTTAATAAACTTATCGAACTATTGAGATGCTGGTCTATTCATTGCTATTGCCGAGATTTTTGGCCGCGACTCTAAGTTGGTCAGACCTTTTTCAAATTCCTCGAAGAAGTTTTCCCATTATTGCATTGCTGGCCCCATAATCATGCGGAAATCTGATGTACTTGTTATTCTCAGAAAATGTAGTAATTAATCCATTCTTACAATTTGCAGGAGGCTTATCCTATTAAACTTAAGGAGGTGCACATCGTAAACACATCACCACTTGTGGAACGGTTCGTCAACTTTGTCAAACCTTTCCTGAAGGAGAAAATACGGAAACGAGTAAGTAGTACTTATATACAACCATTTGTTATACATCTATACAAATAAATAAAATTGACTTGTCTATTTGTAATTTAAAATAATGTTTTTCATTAAATACATATGACAGTATATATATTTGACGAGATTTTCACAAGCAGATACCTGATGATATATATGAAGTAATTTAAGGTTATTTTCCTTGTTGTTGTTATATGGATTAATAACGAACGTCACAGTATGTTATATAACAACTGAAATAAGCAAACTAAGATATTATATTTTTCATCTTACCCCTAATACTATTATTTCGTACTCTTAGGACCACCTCTACACTATATGTCAGAAGTTATAAATTCAGAGGATGGTCGTATCCTTTTGCAGACTTCTGCTTTCTTAATCTATTTATCATATGAACCTAACACTGTAACTTTAGGGTAACTTACCCTAAAGTTACAGTATTTTACACTATAACAAGATATAACAAACACTGATTTATGTATCACTTACTAAAAGCAGAGAGCTCAGTCGATGATCTAGATGTAGATATTCCAGAAACTTATGTTTTTCCCTGCCTCGAGGTATTTGCAGATTTCTTATCTATCGGGAACAATTCTCTATATAATTTTGCAACAACTGATAGTGAAAATCGTAAATCAATTGATTAAACGATATTAGCACACAATCACTGACCCGAAATATTTGCATCTTGTAATTTCAGATCTTCATCCACAAAGATGTCAAAGATCTATACAAGTATATTCCTCAAGACATGCTACCTACAGAGTACGGCGGTCAGTGCGGCACCATGGCACAGTTACAGGGTAAGAGTTTTTACGAACAAATAGCTATTCAAAGATGTGAATTAAGCAGGGTCAATCAATAGTATTGATGTGAACATAAACAGCCTTTACTAAGTTCAATGTTGGACTACTAAATACTAAAGTCCACTCTAGTTGTAAAGATAATGGTTTTTGACTATAGTATGATGTCCATCTACACTTAATGTTATAAAGCTGAAGAGTTTGTTTGTTTAAACGTGCTAATCTCAGGAACTACTGGTCCGATTTGAAAAATTATTTCAATGTTAGATAGCCCATTTATCGAGGAAGACTATAGGTTATATATCATCACGCTAAGATCTACAGGAGCAGAGCACAAATGTAGAATGTTTAAAAAACGGGAGAAAATTATCACGCTATAGGTATAGGCAATAGGAGGAGAATTTTTCAAATCGGACCAATAGTTCCTGAGATTAGCGCGTTCAAACAAACATACAAACTCATCAGCTTTATATATTAGTAACAGATAAGTCGAATGTTAATAGTTTTTTTCAAAATATTTTTTTTGTCTACTTTTTCTATCTTCACTTCTAACTCACAACTCATAAAAGAATATTTTATAATTTACAGAGCAATGGAAACTAAAACTCCAAGAGTACCGTGAATGGTTCAAGAAACAAGATGCTATTATGGCGAATGAGTCCCTACGGCCAGGCAAACCCACCAACTATGACGAACTTTTCGGTATCGACGGTTCCTTTAGACAACTTTCCATTGATTGATGTTAATTAGTTTTTATAGAAATAATATAGAGACTAAGTTTAACAATTAATTGTATGGAGTAATGACTTAGAATTTAAATGTACAGAATTAGACTTGGTAACTTTTGCGGTTTTTAAATTTCTATATTTTGAAACCAATTCAACTATAAATAAAGTTGTTTTAGTTTGGAATGTTTCACTAGATGCAAAATGAATATTTTTATCGGTTTTAATAAAACGGTTAAACAGCTCTTGTTAGAGAGAGATACAGCTTAAATTTAACCGAACGCCAATTTGCTAAAATAAATTTAAACCTATGTGCTAGCCGCAAGAGAATGATACACGACAGTCCTTGCTAAATATACAAAGCGTGATCTTTGATTAATAAAATGCCTTAGTATTATTCATTTAATGAGATCGTACAGTTTTCTAATTTAATCATAAAATACTTAATATGAAAATACAATTATATGCCGCAGAAAATGTAACATGTATAAAAATAAACTTTGTAGTTTAAATTTGGGCAATCGTTTTGACTAAAAACAAATGAAAGAAATAGAAATTGGCCTACAGAAATTATCACAAAGAATAAAAGATACATTAGAAAATTAAATGAATGATTCTAGGAAAGTAAAATGTACGTTAAAAAAGAAAAAGTTAAAGGTGTTTTTCTTATAGACAACGATTTCAATTAACTTTATATGTCTTAAAATTTATTAGTATGATAGCAAAATTTACTCAAAGCGGCTTTCGTTGAAATTGTCAATTGTTCGACTAATATCGTTAAGTCTCCAATATCATGACAGTTGAATATAATTATATAATAAGAGAGGTTTAGAGTTTAGCTTTTGTGTTGTAAATAAAGTGCTAAAAAAAATGGATATCGGTTAATTATTGTTTTTTATTTACTTTGTGTACTGTATTTAGTATGCAAGAAGTTGGTAAGGAAATATGCAGCAGAAAGTTTCATAGTATTAATAATTAGAAAAAAATCTTCAAAAACCATAGGTTAATTTGTATGTTTGGAAGAGAGGCAAACCTAACAAGCTGGTACTTGCTGAAATTAATCCACTTCGTTATTTAAACTATCATGTGCGTCCGCAAACTCCTTGAATACATGTGGCCACATTGCGAGGAGAGAAGATGGGAGCCTCGAGAGATTATTGGTGACAGGTAAGATAGAGGGGAAAAGAGCCACCGTCGTGTCTCGTTGCGCTGGGCAGACCAAGTTTGCTCTACTCTTGGCCCTACGATCGATGCTGCCCTACACAATGCTTAAGATAGAAATAGGGGAATGGCAGTCCACAACTGTGCCCTTTTCCAAAAACTTTCTGCTTCACACAACAAAACTGCGGAATGAACTGCCGCCTGCGGTATTCCCGGACCAATACGACCTTCAAACCTTCAAGAAAAATGCGTACTCCGTCTTTAAAGGCAATGCACTTGTGACGCCTTTGGTGTTGCGGGTGTCCGTGGGTGGCGGTAATCGGTTACCATAAGGTGATTCATGCTCGTTTGTCCCCAATACCATGAAAAAAGGTGGCGAGCAGTCACTCGCAGGATAGCTCCAAATAGGGGTATAGGACCCTCAGAATTGAGGATAATGAAACAAGGAGCATTTAAACTATTAATCCAATCCCAATCATCATCATCATCATCATCAATACATATAATAAAATCGTAACTGGACGCTGTCTGTACATGGAAGATATATCAGGAACACAATCTGCTTTATAACCGCAATAGAACCCGAAACAATGGTTTTTAGAATTTTTGTCTGTTTGTCTGTACGTTCGTTGATTGGCTTAACAGGTTTGAATGCGGTTTTCACCAATCTGTTGTCGTTTGCTTCACTTAACACTTAGTGTTTGTTTCATCTAAATCGGTTCATAAATAAAAAAGTTATATCACCGTGATATCCGACTCTACGCGGGTGGAGCCGCTGTCAAAAGCTAGTGCAGGATCTCTTTAAGCATCTATAAATTCAGTCCCGTTTCTTTATCTGAGAATTACTATCCTTTGCTGTGACTCCCTAATCTCATTCGATTTCCTAACCTTATATATTTTATGATTCCTCTCTGAATATAATTATGTTTCAAAGAAAAGTTGGTTTCTTTGCGACCGCAAATAAAATTGGCAAAAATATAGTAAGTGTGGTGAAGAAACATCCATTATATATGATTACTAGCTGTCCCGGCAAACGTCGTTTTGCCATAACTACTAATAAATTAAAAATTAATTGAAAAAACATTGTCCAGCAGACAAAATTGTGAATCTAAACCATTCCCAGATCCCCTTGAACACACACAAAAAATTTCATCAAAATCGGTCCAGTCGTTTGAGAGTAGTTCAGTGACATACACACTATGGTGCATCTCGCTATTAGAAATAATTAATTAGTCATTTATTGAGATAAATGACTAATCTTAACTATACACCTTCCCTCACATACCTCATCAAAGGTCAACTGAAAGAAAGAGTACCTAAGTCCGCCTATAGACGCACTGTATTTGTAGCAAATATTAAATAAATAAAGTTCAAGAATTGTTCTTCAAAAATCAAAAGAAGGCATTGGATGATTTGTTTAGAAATCTTTATTGAGAAGGAATTCTTTACAACATATTTGACACACAATCACTTACGTTTTCTTGAATTGAATTTTCACATCGACTCGAATTTAATGGTAGTGTAGCTTTTTAAGACATTATGTCCTTTATATGCCTATGAAGTAAAGTTTAATCAAAAATGCCCTTATCCTGGTTAAAGCTGCCAATTGTGGCGATTTCATCATCTGTCAGTTGGAAGTCAAATACGTTGATATTCTCCTGAATCCGTTGGCGATTCGTGGATTTTGGAATGGGGATTAAGTCGCGGTCGAGCTGTAAGCAAATTAGAAATGTTATGATTAAGAAAAATTAAGATAATGCACCTACCGCGTTATATTTCTACAGCACCTGAAGGCCGAGTAGGAAAGAATGCCTCACGGCCTTTGATCAACAAATAAATAAATAAGTAGGGCTTAAATAAGAAAAGATAATTATCTAACTTAAACTATTTGATATTAATGATTATTGTTTTTATCCCATAATTTTGTACATACATAATTGTTATTAGAAATAATTCTGTACCAACATATACATACATATCAATTCAAGTTGATAAGCTACTGTTTTCTTTTGTTTCAAGTGACTAATCTCTTAAACTGTCGGTTCGATTTGTATTGTATCGAATAAAATATTCATAAGTTACATATTTACCATCGCATCACGACTCTTAAAAGAAGCATCGCGTAAATGACCTTGATGTGTCATACTAAACATTGATTAATACATACAAATAAAAAGAACTTAAATCTTAACATTACTGACAAAAATATAAATAAAAAATAACTGAGAGTGATGATACCTACTGGTAAAAGTCCTGGTAAATTTCTATGCTAAAGTTTCTCCACAATAATAAATAAAGCGGTCTAGTCGTCCTTCTACCAACGGGAACATTATTATATAACCAACAAAAGTAATGGAATGACGTCATTTCAAAGCTAAGTCACTTATTCAAAACAAAATATCAGCCTTGACTCTTACTGACTTACTCTCTTACTGAATTACTTTTCAAGAGAGTAAAAAGCATAAACGATTGTAAAAGAACATCAACGCGAAACACTTGCATCTAGGCTAAGGCTTTGGCTGCCTCATTGGCGCAGTGATAGCGTAAGCATGTGCTGTGCCTGAGGTCTCGGGTTCGATTCCCGGATCGGACCAAATATTTGTATGATCTGCAAATTTTTTATTCGGAGTTTGGGTGTTTTCTATGTACAAAATGTATATATTACCAAAAACAGTTAAATTTATTTATATCAGTTGTCTAGTACAAGTCTTGCTTAGTTTAGGACTAGATCGTGTTGTGTGTTAGATGCCCAAAATATTTATGTTTTATATCTATATGGTATAGGTGGTGTGATACCAATTCTAATTAAAAATAATGAAACCTTACCTCATAACGCAGAATAACTTGGGTGATACTCTTTCTGTACTTATTAGCAATGTTTACAATCTTGGGGTCGTTTCTGTTGACCACTGAGCCTCCGTTCCTGGAGACGAAGAAGCCGAAAGGACTGTAAGCCACAACCACGATGCCGCGCTCGAAGCAGTCAGCTACTTGCTTCTCTTTTGTATTTGATGGGTGGATCTACAAATTTATTAAAGAGGTTAAATTTGTTTTTGTTCTTAAGTAGCTTGTAGTTTTTAACTAGCTGAGTCATGCGGCGTTACATGCGGCACAACATCAATCGCGGGGCAAAGTTAATGTAAAAAATTATCTTAAGTTCCTCTTTATATCATTAGCTATCTGCCAGTGAAAGTCCCGTCAAAATCCGTCCAGCTAACTCAGAAATTACCCAGAACACACAGTTCTTTTTTTTAATTCCTTTTTTGACGTATGATTTTTGATGATGATTTTGATTTAATATAATCTCTAACATCATAGATCACACCTAGTTCATCATCTTTAGCCGTCCACTGCTGAACAAAGGCATTTTTTTTCTTTATGTGTGGAAACCCCGCTGGGGCTTGCGGTGGAGTTGTGGGCCCTGAATTGGACGGCCTAAGGTTGACAGCCATTTCTTTGTGCTCTAATCTGGTACCTTATATAAAATAGTAGCTGAACCTCGCGATGTTATCTGCGTTTGTTGTTGTAACCGCGGGTAAAGCCGCACAGATTAAGACTATTTGCATCTAGGTAAAATTTAGGAAAAAACAGTATGTGATAGGTACTTAGATACTGACTCGCTCGTTACATAAACAGAATAATAATGATGAACGAATGTTCCAATTTTATTTTTTACATATTTATTTTATGAGATGAGCATGTTTTATAAAGAAAAAACCTGAAGGTCACTAGCAAAACCACTTCATTGATTAATTATGTAGAAAAATAAGTGTTTTGCATGTTAAATTTTACATCTAAAATGCATCAAGATATTTTAAATTATAAAAAACGTATTTTCCTATTTATTTATATTTTTTTTAATGTAATAGGTGGCAAACGAGCTGACGTATCACCTGATGGTAAGCGATTACCGCCGCCCATGTAACACCAGAGGCGTCACAAGTGCGCTGCCGGCCTTTGGAGGATGGGGAAGGGGATGGTGGAGGATTGGGATATGAGCCTCAAGTCGGTGAAACGTTTCACACCGGTTTTTTTGTGAGGACGTGGTATCACTCCGGTTGAGCCACGTTATTTCCATTTACTATATTTCGCTAAGCATTACAGCTAATTTTAAAGACTGTAAAATAGGAATCTATGAACACCCGCAAAACCCAAAATTGAGTAACTGGCTTTTGAAGTTTGAGTATTCTAAGTTTGAAGGTAGAATGAGAGAAAACTATGGAATTAAATAAAATGACCTTATTTTTTTCGTTTCGACTTAGATTTGTTTCTTTGCTTTAGAAACTGCAAGTTCAGTCACTAACCGACTTCAAAAAAGGAGGTGGTTATCAATTCAACTGTTTTTTTTATGTTTGTTACTTCATAACTTTCTACTTTTTGAACCGAATTTGATGACTCTTTTTTTATTTTAAAAGGCGCTGCTTCACGTATGGTTCCATTTCAATTTGGTCTCGATTGAATCGGTTTATTATGTTAAATTTTGTGATCATTTTAATACAGCATTCTAGACGGAGGTATTGTAACCCCTACAAACTATCAGTACATAGGACAGACGCAATGAACAGAACCGGAGCTTAAGGCTCTAAATAACCACTGTATAAATTGACTTGAAACTCCGGGTGCTAGCCTCAAGAGGTTGGTTAGGACTGACACAAAAAAACTTTAAAACTGACACCAAAAAAAACTTTAGGACTATGAAGGTTTTTTTAAACCAGAAACACAAGTTTATTAATACACGAAGCCAAAAAAGTCATAGTTTTAAAATCTTAATGGTCAATCAGTATTATCAAATACGTAGATATAATACCATCAATATGCAAATACTTTTAATTAATAACACACTTGCAAGATGACTTGAGAATTAGTTTTTTTTTTTCAAATCTGTATTCGATTTGCAATAGTGATGTATCATAAGGAAATACCCGAAATGTTATTTATTATAGAACTGGGTATTTATGATGAGGTCATTGATACAGAAATTAATCGGCAAATACTGATTGTAACTCGTATGAACGTTAATCAACGTAAGTCAAACCTTTATTATTAATATTTTTATCTCCAAAGTTTATAATCAATATAAACTGATCCAAATGGTTAATTTTAATGGGTATACAAAGTAATTCTAAGTTTTACTAATGAATACTTTATATTACGTAGAATACATACTTACATTACTTTACTATCCGACTGCGTCAGAAGGCGGTTAATGTTTTTATTAACTAAATCAATAACTTCTAACTATTGAAGTGTAAATCACATTTTTACTTAAAAAACTTCAAAGATCTAAGCCCAATCGTCCTTTTAAATTCGTTTTCTTTTCACTTACTTCATTTTTCACACAGAATAAATTTGAAACACAAAGCTAAGGGGGTCATTGTTCTTAACTAAGGATATTTTAATTTCAATGTAAATTAAGAGAATTATGTGATACATCAACACATTAAGGAAGGAAAAAATATACGATAAATTATTATGAAGATTCCCTGCCACTTCAAAAATTGCTAAATAAATGTACAAATATATATATGTATAAATTATTTTACACTGTTTTATCTCATTACCCTTTTTCATAAATGTCTCGAAATATCGTGACAATTTCACCTTTTTGAAACAAGTTTTACCATTTTGCAGTGAAAGCTTTAAAAAACTTACCTCAATCTGGTTAACTGCAGGTACGATGTTACTGTTCTTAACAATCTTGTCGATCTGTTCCGTTTCGAAATTGGATACTCCGATGGACCTCGTCAATCCCAGTCTCTTAGCTTCTTCCATACCTTGCCAGGTTTCCACAAAGTCGATGTTCAGAGTATTACCTTCCGCCTGTAATGGTATTAAAATAATTAAAGATTTAATAATATCTTTACTATAAGAAATAGACTAGAAAGAATATGGCTTATCTATACAATTATTATAAAGCTGAAAGGTTTGTTTGTTTGTTTGAACGCGCTAATCTCAGAAACCGCTGGTCCGATTCGAAAAATTATTTCAGTGTTGGGTAGTACATTTATCGAGGAAGACGATAGGCTATATATCATCACGCTAAGAACAATAGGAGCGGAGCACCAATGAAGAATGTTTTAAAAACAGAGGATAGTTATCACGCTACAGGTAATTGGAAACACAAACGGGTTAGCTAGTCTTATATGTAAAAATCAATTGCTGTTCGTTTGTCTCGCTAAAACTCGAGAACGGCTGGGCTGATTTGGCTGAACTAGGTTTTGAAATGTTTGTCGTAGTACAGGGAAGGTTTAAACGGTGAAAAATTAAGAATGACTTGAAATCCAAATGTCCCGTGTACGAAGTAGCGGGCACAGCCAGTTACTAATAAGATGAATTAGTAATTTTAATAGATGTTTTATTAGTCTTTCCAGACCAGACGCATTTCTTACTAAATCTAAAATCTTTTTGTGTGTGTACTATGGTCAAAAATAATTTCCCATGGTACACCCAGGTGTACTATGGATAAAAATAATTTTCCGTGGTACACCTAGATGTACTATGGATTAAAATAGTTTTCCGTGATACAGCCAGATGTACTATGGGCAAAAAAGAACCCCTATAGTGCACCCAGCTAGATGAACTAGGCGGGTGAAGCAACAAACGTTGAATTTATATCATTTTTGCATCGATACAGTTTATGGATATATTATAATCTAGCGATTTTTGCATATAAAGTTTTTATAACATTGACAATGCAAAACCTATAATCGAATGAACAAAGTATTAACGTGAGGCGCATCTCAATAAGTTGTTTCTTTTTTTACAATGCCAGTATTAGTATTTCGTTCAAAAATAATTGGGATTTCCTCAATGGTGACGCTAACAGGAAAACTTCAAGACAAAGTGACCCAGTCGACTTCTTATTTCTTATACTTTGTGATATGTGAATATATTAAAAAACAATAACATTATCTATAATAAGTTTCCTCATCAAGGTTCTGATTACGATCAGGAACTGATTGCGTTTACTGTAACAATGTCTACTAGTAATAGTTAATGTGCAGAAGAAGAAAGATTATCCTATAATCTTCTTATATATAAAAATCAATTGCTGTTCGTTTGTCTCGCTAAAACTCGAGATCGGCCGATTTAGATTATTTTGGTTTTGAAATGTTTGTCGTAACCCAGGGAAAATTTAAAAATAATTTGAATATCAACATTTTACGTGTACGAAGTAGCGGGCACAGCTAGTAACAAATAATTATTCAAATATTAATAATCACTAATTTTAACTAAAAAAAACCGATCAAGAACTGAACTAAACTGAAATGCCACCACGCGGGAAGCACCAGCTTCCAAATAAAAAAGAATCATCAAAATCGGTTCACCCAGCCGAAAGTTATGAGGTAACAAACATAAACCTGGCCGACTGCCTTGTTGGTGCAGTGGTAGCGTACGCGACTGCTGTACATATATACACTCGTATATATGTATTTATATCAGTTGTCTAGTACTCATAACATAAGCTCTGCTTAGCTTGGGACTAGATGGCGTTGTGTGTTAGATGTTCAAAATTTTTATGTATTTATTATTTATAAAAAAATACAATTGGAATAGGATAACTTCCTCCTTCATTTAAGTCGTTTAAAAAGCTGTTTCTCAACCTCAAGATTCATTGAAAGGCTACGTGAAAAAAACAATTTCCTTTCATGCCCACTTTCGACATTCTATGCTAAAAACATTTGTAGGTAACTTAAATTTTACTCGACAGCTTATCTATACTTATGTTTATGCCATTTAGAAATATTTTTGTATGATAGTTCATTTTCAAAACTGGTAATGACTTTATTTATTTTTTTATTGGAAACATCATCTACTAAAGAAACTTAAAGATATGTAACATCTCGCTATGACCGAAAAGAACGGAGCAATGATTATGAACACATTTGAAACTACATAGAATGCCAACTGACGAAAGAAACTTAAAAACACAAAAGCTTTAAGAGGCTAGCTATCAGAGATTTGTCAAGTTTCTTGCACAGTTTTGACGATATTTCTAACTTGACTGTAATTTATCTTCTAAATTTATCATATAGAGGAAAAACCTAACATAATGTGTTTTAATATTTCTTATTATGTATCCTAATTTTTATTTAATACTTACATCAGTTGCTTCAGGGCTATGGATGAGGTATAAGTCCACATATTCAAGTCCCAATTTCCTGAGAGACTCACGGAGAGCTGGCACTACCTGATTCCGAGCATGATTGTCATTCCACAACTAAAAAATAAAAGAAGTTAGTAATAAGCATAATAAATTGATTTTTGTTAATTAGTAAATGCAATTGCTGACTGAGCAGCATTAGGAATATACATCCCGTGTTGTGAGGGACTTTACAAACATACATGAAACGAACTCAAAGAAAATCCAGATTTCGAACATCAATTTATGGATAACACAAAGTGTTGTCTCATGTGAGATTTGAACCCACAATATTTTGAGCAGTAGAAAGCAGTTTGGCGACTGCCTGAGCCACTAGGCCAACAGTGCAGTCAAAAAACTGTAATCGTAAAACTCAGCTGCATTGTTGAAATCAAAACAGTTTAATCGTAAACAAAACCATTACTTTTATATGCATCTGGTATGTACATATCCGTGTCATAAAAGTCACCTTAACATAATTTAATTTCTCACCTTATTTATAACAATGTAACTATTAAAAATATTTCTTCTTTTGTATGAATGAACTTGTACTTTAGGTTTACGAAGTTGGCTCAGAAAAAGCAGAAATTTAAATTAATAAATCTCAAAATGACTTCTATCACGTGCTTATTAAGTATTTTTTTATGTATGAGCCCGCTAAAGTGACTACTCTGCCTGATAGAAAGCATGAGCAGAATCTGAGACCAAATGCCACTAAGGTCACCATAGCGAATGCAGACAATGCAGGATGATAACAACGGCGGCCTATTGAGGCGTTTCTTCATCATTCTTACACTTAGCAAACAGGGCCTTCAGTCTAGCACTTACCAACGAAACATGACAGCACGAATGCTGTAATTTTAAATTGGTCTTCTGTAAGAAAGTAGTACCACCCCGGTCGAACCGGCTCGTTTCTGATGAAATCTTATTTAATTAAAAAAAAATACCTTAGTAGTTATAAAGAGTTCCTCTCTCTTCACTAATCCTTGTTTAATGACATCTGCGATGCCTTTACCGATTTCTTCTTCGTTACCATACAGAGCTGCTGTGTCGATGTGTCTGTACCCAGCTTCGACTGCATCCCATATGGCTTTGCGAATTTTAGGTATGTCTTGCTGGAATTATATATATTATTAATGGGTATTACTATAGCACGGAACTCTTCATGTAACACTACATTCTACCTGTCTAGATAATCTTAATGCCATGAGTGTAAATTTTCTACAGTTCTAAGACGGAAAGCGCAAACAATAAACGAATTCAAATTTTTACGTGATTTAGGTATGTACCTATATATGTAAGTATGTGTTATATGAGTATGTGTATGTGCATATATTTAAAAACATATGTTTCTCGTCATATTTATTAGCAAATAATACAATTAATTAAAAACTAATTGCACATTCAACCTGTCTGCTCTACTACCAATGTCTGTCCTATACATTTTGATCCATCCTAAATTTGCCTAGAAGAGATTGCTTTGGCAATAAGCCCGCCCTTTTATACTACATCTCATCTCATACTACATCTCACATTTCATGTACTCTTTTAATTATTTCTATAATTATATTTCATGTTCTATTCGATGTAATATTATGGTGTACAAACAAAGAGTTTTCTATATATCTATCTAACACGATTTCGATCGATCGTAATAATAATATACCTAATCTAAAAGTAAAAATTTTCATAATATCTAATCTAGGTTTATATTTACATAAATTATAATTTAATAATAATATTTATTGACTCATAAAAGTGTTAACAATTTTACTCAAGTTTTAAAAATGCACGATTACAATGTACCAATTGTGTCGTATTAGACTAAGTTAGAAACCTGTACTTCAGCATACGGCGCCTCTTCCTATCGGCTATATACATTACCTACAGCTTATAATATAGTTCCAGTATATAACCCCATTTATTATAATGTTTAAAAGGATTTGTTTTTTATCTTAATTTATCACCGGTTTTCCTATTACACGTATGCGATCAAAACGTAACAGGTTTCTATTCATCGAACATTTAGTTCCCATTGTTGAAAAAAAGTTTTGATCGTTGAGATGGTTGTTAACGATGTCGTGATTGAGACATAAAGAAACACATTTAGCGATTTCAAGCTCTAATGTGAAGTATCGCCAATTACAAATGAACATGTTTTAGTATGGTTAATTGAAAACATTTTGTAAATGTATCGAATTGTTTATTGGACTTCGTTGATAGCCAAATATTTAAAAGAAAATTAGTGTTATGCCATTAAATACAAATCAAAGTTTTATTAGAACTTTTCGGTGTCTAAAACTTTAATTTGGGTCATACTTTAGTAATTTCTGATTAATAATGGATTTTAATATATAGGTATAATTGTAGCTAATAGTGATGCGGCTGTATTCAAGATAGTATTTATATACTGTCTTGATCAAGACAGACCAAACAAACAATAACTGAACACGAAACAACGTCTGTGTTAGTTTAGATTTTACGTGTAGTCCTTGTTACGATTTTTTAACCAACGTCAAAGTAGTTCTAACTACGCTAATATTTTGTCTTACAGCTATGATCACACTAATATATAAAGGCGAAAGTTTGTGAGTGTATATGTTTGTTACTTCTTCACGCAAAAACCACTGTACTGATTTGGATGAAACTTTACAGTAATATAGCGTATACATCAGAATAACACATAGGCTACTATTTGCCTCGATAACTGACATACACGCGGGCGAAGCCCTGGGCAACAACTAGTTATAAATAAATGAGGTATACAATCGAAACACGTTATTGAAATGAGTATAAAAGCTTTAGTTTGGGATTAGGCAAATCTGAGAATACCTGTGTGATTTTTAAACATGTTGATGTTATGAAACTAAGCAATCAACTTTAAACTTTATTTAGGATCTTTGAGAGTTGTTGTCTAATAAAAAGTGAAAAACTAAAGCTTACTTTAATCATAGACATGAAGAAAATAAGTTTCATGTTTTTTTTAAAGATTTTGTTATACTTACAAAACCGTAGGTACCCAAGCCTAATGATGGAATATGGTTGCCATCGTTGAGCTGCTTCGTCGGCGCTTTTCCTTGTAAAGCAGATACCGTCTGAAAGAGAAAAATAAATAGAAGTTACTTTATAAGAAGATAGATGATATACTATAGATCTCAGACCCAGAAACGAAACATGTAACAGCAGAAACAAAAGGAGCACTACAATATCGTGTGTGCATAGAATGTTTTTCCATCAAAACATACAATTTAATACATAATTTTTAAGAAAAAAAAACCGACATCAAGAACTAAACCAAAATGAAAACAGGGTCCACATGGAATCATCGAAATCGGTTAGCGTGATTTTGAGTTATTCGTCAATTAGTCGCGCACATACTTTATACAAATTGAAGACTTGTATGGTTTTCTCACGGATAGCAATAGCAACCTCCTCCTTTTTTTTGAAGTCGGTTAAAAATCAATGGATCTGAAAATCTAGAGCTCGACCTCTAGTATACTCGTAATGAAGTTGTGTCATTATAACCGACTTTAAAAAAGGAGGAGGCTGCTAAGCCAGACATCGATCGTAGGTCGATTCCCACCCAGGAAAAATAATTGTATGAAGAACATAATTATTTTTTCTGTGTAGGTGTCATTTGTTACTCATATACATATAACCCGGCTGAGGACTCTAAACAAGCCCCCTGTTACTTAGATGCGTAAGTGTGTAGTTATCGTTGACAAAAAACTTAATACACCTTTTTTTACCCCATCAAAGTACAAGTACAAGTAACAAATTATTTTAAAAAAACCTACTGCGTCAATATCTGCCATCTTTATTAAAATTATTGAAGAACTGAAAAGAAAAGATACTACTTTTTTTATGTGGATATAGGTACCCCGTGTCACTCTCACGACTAAGACGAATCTATTGACACCACTCACATAAAAATATGACAAGCCGTTTAGGCTCTCTAGGGCGTGCCATAGAAATATATATACATACATACACTCGAAAAAAAAAACATCCCTTCTTTTTTCGCAGTCGGGTAAAAATATGAGTGTATGTGTGCATCTATTTAAAAATAAAATGTAAAAAGTATCATCTACTTGCTGATTGCACCCTCTAACATATTTGCAAATTTTTATATTCTTAAAGATATCTTATTTATATACCACCTAGTCTAAACTATTCTTAAAAATATTGAACTTTATCTGTGTACGTAAAGTAAGTATCATTCAAATATTATGTATATAGTAATATATAAAGACTGGCTTTACAGCTAAATGCAATCTCGTCAAAACAGCCCGTCTATTTATTTTCAATTTAAATTGATAAAAATTTCTTACCGAGAAAACGGCGAATATAGCGACAACTGCTAACAAGTTCTTCATGTTGCTCGATGGATCGACACCGCAAGACTGAGAGATAGTACCGCAAGTTCAAGCTTTGAGCTTGTACCTTGTAACACATAAAAACAAAAGATGGTTTAGTTTTCACGACACGGCGACGGCACGATGTCTTTAATTAACTCCTTGTGAATTAAGTTGCACAATTTTGATGAGGTTCGTTGCTAGCCAATGTTCTGCTGGCGTTACTTTGTGCGTAGTTAAAGTATTCACTACCATTTAGTGTTGCAGAAAAAGGATAATATAGCTAAACTCAAAAAAATATTGAAGAAATATAGCCATAATTGCTATGTGTATATCAATAAAGAATCAATAATGTTAACAAAGGCAGTAGAGCCACGCTGATTTCAGTACAAAGGGGACAGCTCGACCGGGTCGGTACTACCCTCATCAACCTAACATTACAGTATTCGTGGGCAAATGATGCAGAAACATCTTAAAAGGCCGCCATAGTGTAGGTCAAAAAGCTGCGTGGAGTCACTTTGGCAGGTTCTACTTTTTATATATTTAAAAAAAGAACACCTATTATTACGGATATTGCAATTTGGTTTTCCGTGTGGGTGATGCTGAATTTGGTTTAATTTTAGATCCCGTAAAGGACTTAGGGGTACAACTGCCTATGTTCTTGTTACACCATGCAGTATTATATTATCAGTGTATGGCAGTTAATGTTTTTAATTCACGCATACGGAGTTTTGAAGTCTAACCAATAGATATACTTAAAGTAGCTATGTTTCTCACAAGGATAAAATGGTTTGCCTCGTAAAAAATCAGAAAACAAACCGTAGTAATTAATATCGAATCTTATAAATGTATCTAAGAAATTATATCTAACGATTTAAGTTCTAGTCTAACCGGTTTACGGTCCACAATCACAATAAGCTAGGATGAGCAAATGCTACGCGCCAGACCAATTACACTACAAACAATTCAGAATTAACAAGTTACACAGAAAATCGTTGCCTTTAATTATGCAATAGGAAGATAAGGCCCTAATCACAGTAAAATTCCATTAATTTTTGAAAACTTTAGACACTTTTTAGAAATATTTTTTGAGTACTGATTTTTTGGGATATTCATTTCCTAATCCTAATATAATTTGTCAGTAAATGTTAAACATGAAAGAAACTTCTTTGGAGCTATCGGTTAAGCCTAAAGATGTTTTCGGTATAGCATTGAAATTTGGTATTAATTTTTTATATTTGGAAATATAATGGTAACTCTCAAAGTAAAACATTAGTTCAAACGTAATTAAAAATGGTCTTTGTAAAATACACGATAATTCTAAATATGCTTTAAAAGTAAAGTCAAAGTGCCATCAGTGTTTTTAAATTATTATTATTTTATTTATGAGAGATGTTTTCACATAAAGGTGCTGAAAATAGTACTTTAGTCCATTACACTCTATCAAAACAATGGTGGGAAAATATGTTGGGAAAAGCATTTAGTACCTGTCCATGCAAGTATAGAGATTTCTTGTTTTGAAGCCACTTTTTACAGCCTTAAACTCGGCTGCACACGTACGTAATCCAAATTCGGAATTCGAATTAGTTTTTCTGAGTTCGGAAACCCGAAGGCTTCTATAGAAAACAAATTGACTGCCACACGTTCCTTTTTTTTCCGTACGGAATAGGTTACAAATGCTAAACCCGTACTTGACGTTATACGGACCGAAGAACGAAGTAAATTATACATTTGCTGTGAATTGCCGCACATGTCTAGAAATTTCGATTCGGAATGACATCAGTGTGTTGTGCCGTTCCGAATCCTAAGGTCCTATGTGAATATTGGATGTATTGTTCTCACCTGGAGTGCATCGAACAAGGTCTGAAGAAGAAGCATTATTATTCGGTGTTGAAAACATCCCTGCTCGTGGAATGTTCATGACAAGGATTGCTACCGAGAGATGTCAAAGATTTGGCGTTGGTACAAGTTTTTAAAGAAGTTATACTAGATTGGGACAAATGGGCAAAAGTCTATAAAGAAAGCAGGGGTACAATAACTTATCTTTCGTTTTTACTAAAACATACATACATACTAATTTTTACTATATTAAAGTTATCAAACTATTAACAGTAACCCCTTAAAATCGTGTTATGTTGCGATCACAAATCCAGTCTGACTTTTACGAAATTATAACGTTAAAAAACAAATTGGACTTACTACTACATAGTCGAGTAGTCTTCTCAGGTATATCACAGAATAGGCTTGTGAGTAGTAACTAGAAACTATACAAACGAATGCCAACGAATACAAATCATTGATTTTAAACTATAGTTTGAAGGTGAAACAATATTAAATAAATATCATGTTTTTTGTTTATAACTTTAGGGTTTCTTTTTCATTCATTTTTTTGTTTCTTTTTCATTTCTAAGCGCATTGAGAGGTCTCAATGCGCTTAGATATGGTCATATATTAGATGGACCTGGCTAAGATTACTGAATTTTTCAATTTGTTAGTAAATATCGTTAGCCAAATCTTATATTCAATATGGTTTTAATAGCTGCGGTGACAATGAAAAATGTTGTTTCTCTAAATATTAAACGGAATTAAACTGCTACTCAACGTACTGGACAGTGAATATTCCGAATGCAAAAAACGAACATGTGCGCTAAGCTCACGGGATTCTGAATTCGGAAGACGAATTCGGATTTCGAATGTCTTAACTGTCCTCTGATAAAAATAGGTATCTTCTTAGCAAGGAGTTTTTTGCCTACTCCGCTGGCTGGGTATGGTACGCGTCTTGTTTAAAATTTTAATTCTCTTGGAGTGAATGTTGTCCCATGTACTTTAGTCCTTTAGTCGCCTCTTACGACATCCGTGGTGTGTTAATAACGGTGATAACACTCCATATTCTTCTTTATTCGTATTTTAAACTAGCTGAACGGTGTTACCCGCTGTTATTGTCGTACTACGAGTAACACTGCGGGGCGAAGCTAGTCACCTATCAGCTACCTATCAGTTAAAGTCCCGTCAATATCGGTCCATTTGTTCCAGAGATTAGCCGGAACAAACAAACATACCGACAGACAGACAAAATTTGTAAAAAAAAAATATTTTGGTATATGTACATACATAGGCATTTAGTAAAAAGTGGTTATTTTAATATTACAAACAGACACTCCATTTTATATCTGTTTTTCAGAAATTATTTATATTTATGCTTCATTCTCTTTAGGCATCTTTGGGGTCGACAACCGCTGTTGGGCGTTTGGTTTGTCTGTCTTGTTTTTTAATGTTTGTTTAATACCTACTTTATATTTTATATCTGCGATATGTACATTTATACATATTACTAGTATTAAAACTTCTTGTTTTCAACCATAGCATGTATTTTCATATAAGTACCAGCATGCTTAATTTCGAGTCACTTAAATAGTACAAACAAATTTTGTATTAGTAGCCGAATTTACGTGAAGAAAAATACTTGAATTGTGTAAATTATTGAACCATGAGAGTTTTTATTAAATTAATATTTAAAAAAAATAATATGTTCATTGAAAAGCCACAACATTACACGCAAAAAATTCAACCATAAACAATACTGACTAGATGAAGTTATAGAGTCATACATGAAGTTTGAATTACCTTCGATTCTTTCCGTACAATTAAAATACCTCAAGACAAAGCATGCAAATTCTTTAATACCTCCTCATAGTTTTGAACAAAATTTCCATGGTCATAGTAAATATACAGTGTTATTAAAATAGTTGGAATTAGTCGGTTTTATATTATAGTGTTCCGTGTGGTGACGGACTAAAAATATCGCTATAACTTCTACCCTCTCGCACAGAAAATCGACGTAAAATGACAGCGATCATGCTGTTGTGTTTCGTTGGTGAGTGCGAGACCGGAGGCCCAATGATGCAGAAGCATAACTAGCCCGCCATGGTGTGGGTCACCATGCTGCATTGTTGCATTGTCTGCATTCGCAGTATGGTGACCACCACTCTTGGAGTCTGCTTATGCTTTCCATCAGGCAGAGCAGAGTCATTTTGGCAGGGCTAAACATAAAAAAAAAGAAAAAAAGAAAGCTTGAAACAAGTTATACCAACTCACCTAGCTAACCTGATATAGGAGACTCAAACCGCCTTTCTAAGCAAATACCTATATCCATGCTTTATGTTAAGATATAAGTGTTCTGGACATGATAACAATGTGATAAAATAATCAACACCCATGACTCATATTCATGAACCACACACAGTAAATAACAAGAACTATATACCTAACTACAATAAAAACAAGTCATGTGATAGCTTATTGAGGTTCCCGCTTGCATAAGTAGTAAACATGTATATTTTTCCAGAAAACGACTTGTGTTCTACAAGTATGTACTTATTTCTTGTGTGAAAAGAAATAATAGTTTTCTAAAGCATGTTTTTTATGGTATTGGCAGTAAATGTGCAGACGAGTCTTCTAACGTTAAACGTGTACCCAAGAATGACCGCAACTTAGGAAATACAAAGTCCGTTTGAAAGCCCCTCCGTCAGGAATGAAAGGTGTGATAAGTACCAAACCTGACTGCATGACGTTGTGGATTAAGCGATTGCCATGCCGATTTCTACTGCGCGATAGAGTTCAATACATAATTTACATACATACATACATAATAAATATTTATTTATTTATATGTGAAACAACACTTTGTATGATTATACATTGTTGTTCTGAGTCTCGGTGTTCTTTGTGTCCGTTTTAGGTACATTTGTAAAGTCCCCAGATACTGTATATTCTTAATGCGGGAAGAGAATCCCTGGTCTTTGGTAACTCACTTAGCGAAAAACAATGTAAAAATTACCTAAAACTGTTTTCTAAGGCAACTGGTAACACTCCAGAAGAGAAGGCATATACCTACCTTCCGAAGTATGGCACTAACGTAGCTATAACCTATATAGCGTAGCATGATGCATCTTTTTTAAATGGATAATTGAACCGGTAACAAACAAAAATCGTCTGTCTTTGAAACTACGAGGATGTTTACTCGGCTATATAATCAAAAACTAAGGTTTGGTCTCTCTTGATTACAAAAAATATATTCTTTCATTTCTCTTCATTAGTACTAAGGATTAGGTTAAATATAATATAGTTAAGAGTATAAGACAAAACAGACAGACAGAAGGCGTTAAAAGAAATTGAAATAAAAAAAAGGACACATTTTTTTTTCTTTTGCATAAAATTAATTAGGCTCCGGAGAAGAAATCGTGATAAATTAATGATGTTATTTCGTAGTTCAAAAATGGAAAATGCCTTTATGTTTAAGACTTCTTTGGCCAGTAGCAGGTGCCTTGCTCTCGGTGTTAAGACCAAGGTTAAGACATTAAACTCAAGACAGTCTTCCTACCATCCTACTAATATTATAAATGCGAAAGTTTGTAAGGATGGATGGATGCATGTTTGTTACTCTTTCACGCAAAAACTACAGAACGGATTTGGATGAAACTTTACAGTAATATAGCTTATACATCAGAATAACACATAGGCTACTTTTAGCCGCGATAACCGACATATACGCGGGCGGAGCTGCGGGCAACGACTAGTATATTACAATTTCCAAAATGATTTGGGATCGGCTACTCAAGACAGTCAAGAATTTCAATTTCTACATAACGAAGCGCGTAAATATATAACAGAGAACTAGTTTCGATTTTTTTTTTCTAATATTATTTTTTGTTAGGCACAAGATTTATTTATGTTACAAACCAACCAACAAAAAAATATGTTAATTAGTTACCAATATATCTTGCTGTTGCTAACTGGACATCACTTATAATTATTATGGATATGCTTCAAAATCAACTTTGTAAAAGTAGTTACGTACTTTTGTTGTCATCACTGACAACAAAAGTCTATCACCGGGCACATCTCATACACGGCAAATACAATACATACTGTACTAAATAATACATTGTATTTACTGTAGATAAATTATACATAGATCAAATTTTGTTAATAATAGTTAGGAGTTTTATAAAGTAAAAATTTGCCAATTAGACATTTGCATGACTCAAATCTTCGTTGAAAATTTAAAGTAATAACTTATTTACTTAAGTACTGAACTTTTAATAAAATACATAGTCCTTTTGTCGTAGGAGAGCCACGCTTCGGCATGAATGGGCCGGCTTGACCGGCCTCACAGGAAACCGGTGTGAAATAGCGCTTGTGCTGTGTTTCACTGAGTGAGTGAGGATACCGGAGCCCCATATGTACCCATATGTACCCCCATACATTTGTCTTTTATATCACGTTTATTTATTTATTTATTTATATCTTTATTGTATACATACAAAATTATAAAGAGAAAACGAAAGATGAGTTACAAAATATGCAAATGTTACAATAGGCGGTCTTATCGCTCACGGCGATCTCTTCCAGACAACCAAGACACGGATTTTCAGTATCCAAAAGTTTTTGGGTAGTTTACATACAAGTAACACATCTAATTCTCTACGTGAGTGGTTAAAAGTATCATTTAAACAATCATGAACAAAAATAACACCCACTCACTTTCACATTACACACATACATACAGTAACACACACATACATATATATTAATTCATATACCTACATATACATATATACAATTTATATACATACAATACGAACATAGATCCATTTAATATATCATAATGACAACTAATAGTTTAAACCATTTTCGTTGAATATATTTCAAAACAATAGGTTTACTACCAACTAAAACAGGATATCCATGTTATGATTACGTTAGAGTTCGTTAAACTACGTAAACATTTATTACTTGACATCAGGTTTTGATTATCTACTTAAATCGATGAATCTGGTTGGTGTATTGATATATGTGGGTTCAATAATCTTAATACTAGTAATTTGCTGTGTGGTTATGAGAAGATAGATAAACAACGAAGGATTTGTTTGCGTACCTTTTTTAATTTTCGCTAGTGTAAGAATGAGGATAACATCGATTTATTTTTGTTGGATATTTCCCTATTCATCACATGGGTGTGGTAGGAAGTGACTAAGGGAACAAACTACGTAGGACTACAGCACTGCAAACTTGAAAGAAATCCTTTTTTTTTTTTATTTTGGAAACCCCATCAGGATGTCATCCGGGCTTTGCGGCGGGGCGGTGTGTCGGAATCGAACCGACTAAAACCACACGGTGTGCCACTCTGCGCCTGACACGGGAGGGATCCGGGAACTGCTGTTTTAACACATCCGGACCCCTCCCAGCGCTTGCCCGCAAAGAAGCGGGCACCGCCTGCTGGTAGACTCTCAATTTAGGCGACGTACGGCACATGCGTGCGCCGCCTCCTCGCGGGCTGGCGCCGCCTCCTTCTGCACATTACACATTACATCTTCGCAGAAGGTTGCGACCGTTAACACTGCTGTCGCTACCGGCCATGGAGCGTATGACGGCCGGTAGCAAGAAAGAAGATTTCCTCCGATGACTGCAGTGAGGGCCCGGCGCCGCGACACCCAAGCGGCGCAAATCACCAGCGTACGCTGGGCTGAGTCCTCACTGCAGTCGCAGTGGTGGCAGGCGGGACTCAGTTCCCTCCTGGCGACCGAGTGCAGGTACTTCCCGAAACAACCGTACCCGGAAAGCACCGTGCTGCCGCCCTGCCCACTCAAGGATGACCGGCTGGAGAGCCTCCACGGCGGCAAAGCCAGCGCGCGGAGTCTCCAGCCGGAACGACCATCTAGCCATCGTGGCTCTTCGGACGGAAAAACTTGCATATCGTATCATAGTAACTCAAAACTTTTTTATAGGGAGAGAGTTATGTCCACCCGTGTAGTCCACTGCTAAAGACTGTTCCTGGTGATATGGTTAGTACCGATGGGTCTCGTTTGTATTTTCCATTTGATTTCCATTTTTCCAGTGAATGAGATGTAATGGAAAACACTGTGTTGTTGCAACTGCGTGTCTTCTTTTTAGAAGAAAAGTGATGTATTTTTTTCATATATTTAAATTAAAACATGGGTGTTAATACCACAAACCAATTCAGTCAGTAAAAAAAACACGTACACTTTCTTTGACACATACTTTTTTCAAATAGATTTCTTCATAGGTACTATATCCGAGTAGTCACGAAATAAATAAAAAATATAGAATGTCAGCACCCTTATTCATCGCTTGGGTTGTCGTATGTGGTACAGAAGGCCAACAGCCTCCGTTCTAAGTAGAGGCCTATGTCTAGCATTGGACTATTATTGGAGGCTGTTGATGATAAAAACATAGTAAAAAAATTATTATTATTATTATTTTTAGACTATATTCATCCGTCTATTAGTCACCTATCATCATCATCAGCCGTAGGTCATCCAGTGCCAAGCATAGACCTCATCCATACTTATATTTTGGATGCGAAAGTAACTCTGTCTGTCTGTCAGATTTCACGGCCAAACCGCTGTACCGATTCCAATGAAATTTGGCTTGGAGATGCTTTGATTCTTGAGAAAAGACATATGCTACTCTTTCGATAACTGACAAACACAAGAGCAGAGCCGCGGGCCCAAGCTAGTTACCTATATTGTAATGGAATGCCACAAAAATGGCTTAAATTATTAGTAGGAAAAAACACTACCTAAAAAATTCCATTTTGGCTTTTTGTTTTCGTGTTCAAATTCTACGAAAGATTTATCACAGTACTATTGTAATTTATTAGCCGTGGCTCTTTAATTCAACCGCAAAAAGGCCATGAAATAGAATTAAATTATGTACTAGAGGTCAAAAAGTTAATATTCTCCTCCGTCACTAATTTTGGGGAGGGGGGATCATTGGAAGACTGACATCGCACGTGAGACTTTAAAGTTGTAAATGTCTAAAGACGGTGTTCGACCTTTAAGGAATCTATCTGGTCAGTAAGATCGTCGCGCTGGCGCTGAATTACTACTAGATATGTATTTTATTAAAATTTCAAAACTAAATTTAATTTACACGATAAAATTGAAGTAGTAAATACGTTCGGGGGTACAGGGGGAATCCCCTGTTCCTGTTCTGAACGTGACAAATGGCTTGATGGGCAAATAATGTTGACAAACACAAGTATCCTATCGCAGAACCAATGTGGTTTAACCTTCAGTAACGTCACTCTGCGAAAACTTTATGTTACTGTACAAGGTATGTCTCAACTTTTTTCTGTTAGACCTTTAAAACTTTCCTGGTCAATCCATAATATAATAATACAAGAGTCGGTGAAGATCGACTTACACCCATCTAGCAATAGACGAGATCTTTAATTTTTTATTTTATTAATTATTGAACACACCTATTAAATTAATTTAACCACTGTTTTCATCACCTCTATTGATAATCTAATCAACCAAAATAAATTTTCTTAAATAAAGAATTTGCCTAGGCAGGCTTGCTTACTTCATTCTAAATAGCTACTTGGCAAGTAGGTATTAACAGGTAAATCAATATAGGTAACTGCACCGACTTAATAACCACAAATATACTAACGAATGTACGAAATTTAAAAAGTGATTAATTATTATAATTAGTTTAAAAATAGTCATGACAGTTACGCGATGTTCAAGCTATAATAGGCGTATGTTCATTTATTATTAAAATTTTGGAAAAAATCAACAATTCCGTACCTCACACGACTATCGATGACATTGGAAATGAATCTACGGAATTCTAAAAAATATTGTTACTGAGTGACGAGAAAGTCGAACATAACGCCTGTGAACAAACAACACACGCGTATCGATGTTTAAATAATTGTCGCCGTGGTGCATAATATATTTCATTTCTCGAATAATAAGCAGGACATAATTCTGTTTAAAGTACAAGAAAACTATTACACGACGAATCCGTAGTCAACTCGAGAAGTGGTAGCCACATCGTCGTCATCGTCACTCGAGTATTGATCGGCAGCGGCCCATTTGCTGCAAGATTTATAATTTTTCTTAACAGCTGTTTGCCGCAACGAGCCCTCGTCAGTCAACTCTTGCGGCACGTTCCAATAGCTAAGAAACTATAACTATAATAATAACCAACGTAATACCGGAACGCGTAAATTGAATCCCGATATAGCAATTACAGCCAGCCATGAATGTATTTCGTATCGAGAACCAGATTCTTCCACTTTACCTTAAAGAACTTCAACGTATCTTTCTTAAACCCCACAAGTTGAATGGAAATTGTACTCGCCATTGTTTGAGTATTCAGCACCTTGATATTGCACACACCCAAATAAAGTGACAGAAAGGCCGCCGATTCTGCATCGCCGTCGAAAGCGAGGGTTTCGAATTTTGACCCGGCGCCATCTCCAAGATGTAATCTTCGCCCCAAAAGAGAGTCCTAAATCTGGGCCATAAATTGTTCTCCATTCGATTGTGCTCATTGCTCGCGGTCCGGCAGTACAGTGTTTTCTGACCTGATGTATCACACGCTTACTCGAACTCTCCGTAATAGGATCGGGAACGCCGGGCACCGCGTCTCTGTATTCCGGAGCAATCGCTCATTGTCTCTTGTACAGCGGCATTTCAACAAGTATCTCTCTCTCAATCATTCTTTAACGATGCTTTTCGAAACGCTTCCGGTCATATAAGAACTTTTGTTCAACATATTCTTCTTAATTCTGACATTAAATGCATAATTATCTTCTAAAACACGAGGCAGCACTCTATTAATGGTATCCCCCCCATCCACGGGAACATTGATCACTTGGCCGCACAGCTTTATGGAACCCTTTAAGAAAAGATAAGCTAAGGATGAAACAGAATAGTGTACAGAAAAGAAAGAATATGAACATTCCGACGAAATCGTATTGACCAAATATGAATCTAATGCATAGGTATTGGAACCGTTGAAGTTTGTTATGTTGGTCTTCGGTAAGATCCAGATAGTTGACATCGCCATAGACAAGGGTGGGAAGAAAAAGAGATTGTGCCAGAGCAATTTTAGTGTTTGTGTGAATGATGTTTTGTAACCTTCGCAGGGACCCCGCTGCTGTAAATAGGTTGCTAACTTCACCAATCGGGGGACCCCAGGATAGGTACATAAGTATATCAAAGTTTTTGACTTTCTCACTGAAGGGAACAATCGAGGCACTGCAAACAATGTCTGGTATCTGTTGGCAGTTTAATCTATAGTGCAGTACAGTATCATATCTTATATATATATATATATATATATCTTTTCTTTTATCAGTTTTTGAACTGATAAAAGTAAAGATGATGTGCTGCTGCACTGAATTAGTTAAATTAAAAATTAATTGATGATGATTAATTTAACTAATTAAATTAAAAAGAGACAGTACAAAATGCCTTTGTAGAGTTTTTTGCCTCTCGTCCAGCTGATGTTTACAAGAAGGGCATCAATAAACTGCCAATGCGTTGGCAAAGATGCGTCGATTGCATGGGTGATTACTTCGAATAACAGATATAAAAAAGTTTGAAAAAATAAGTACTTTCACTTATTGCATACAAAACGGCAATTTCATAGGTAAAGATCTATTATATGTTTTTTGGCGCATAGAATTCGCTCAGGATATAGCTATACGTCTAGAAAGTTTCTATCTTACGAAGAAAGTAGATAAACCGAACTGTGAGATATGTGTGACTCTTGATGATGTCCAACACTTGCTGACGGAGTATGTCAAGAATCAAACGCAAAGGGAGGCGTTGGTCCGTAAATACGATATAAATAGTTATAATATTGGTATGTTTATTACCATTTTAGGAAACCCAACCTCAAATTCTGCTCTTGACTTATTTGGAATATTTACGCATCAAAAACTTTGACCTGATATTAAATAGAATACAACATAGGATAAAGAATGATGGAACTAACATATCATCATGTAATAAAAGTCTCTAAATTAATAAAGATATAAAAAACTCTGAGATATAAGGAGTTCGCAATTTTTTCTGAAATCTAGGCGAACGAAAAGACGTTTCCAATATCACAAATGTTTTCGGATGGGTATAAGTCAATCTTTGCCTTTTTTTTCATTTATAAATGAAAATAAAAGTCTATTTAAATTATATTATTTATTTCTAAAACGGATAATTAGGATAATCTTTAAACGCCTCCATGTCGATAACTCGTTTGTTCTTATTGAAGGCGCTGATAGTAGCAACTTCTTCGGCAGTCAGCTGGAAGTCGAACAAATCAATGTTCTCCACAATACGCTTCTTATTTGTAGATTTTGGAATGGGGATCAATCCTCTATCGAGCTGAAAAGGAGAAATATGTGATAGCACTTTTAAAATTTAGCTTTTTATTCGAGAAATATAAAATTACTTAAATCTGTTTATTGAAAGCAGTTTGTTTTTTACCAACTTCAACGATTTTTTAAGAGTTAATGATGTCTGTGTCGTTTGTAAACTGATTTCAAATAATTTCAATGATGTTGGTGATGATACTCAAGTTTGGTTGCATTCACATCTAATGGTGGTAATTCATAGCTTATGTATTTTATCATGACACAAAGAGGGGGAAGATCTCAATTTCGTTGATATTTCTTTAACATTCTAACTCCATTATCAATGGTCAAATCTGTTTTTTTATTTATTTATTCAGGTGACATCCCATTTACTTTAATTTAAATTTGAAGAAATAAATGTGGAAAGCTAACGAATAAAAAATACACATAAACATATTGAATTCGGTGACTTTACGTGATAGTTTATTTTAAAATGCTCTTTATATTATTTTATTCGTGAAGTATTTGTATTTTTATTTGTAAATGTATTAATGCAAAATATAGATACTACATTTAAAGGTGAAGGAAAATTATTCAGTGTCAAAACTTATGTAACATTTTTCTAAGTACGAACTTGACATTTCAAGAAGATAAAATAAAACTAATTATAAGCTTAAATGTGTTTTGTAAAACATCTTCGTTAACCGCGAAGTGCATCACTTAATTTAATTTGTTCGTCATTAATACGTTTCGAACTTTAATGACATGTGAAGCCTAACATATACATCATAACAATAATACGGTTTAGTATTATTATGTAACTACGAATTAATGCATGTATCATATATTTAAATACCTGTAGGTATATCTCCCTAGCCTTTATCATCCCAATATTAATTTAAGATCGAGTGCTAGTTCAATCCGTTTTATCCGAATATCAGTTTTTTCCACGGAGGGACTAGCATCGAATCTCCGCAACTCTGAAGGAGAACTGAATTTCGAACTAGTTGTTTGTAGTTTGAGAATACAGACTTCCTAATAAGGATTGTCATATATGTTCATGACAACCGGGAATAACGAGTTAACATGCTCTCCAAGGTATGGACGTAAATTAATGCCTTCTTCCAAACTCCAGGCTATTATTAAGTTAAGAATAATGAAGCAGTTTGAATACGTGTACATATTTATGATAATTACTCATGCATCCTCTTTAAATAGCCGTTATTCAATGCATAAATAAACCTATCTTACTTAAAGAAAAGTAAAGGAACATAAACAATCAACTTACCAAATACCTAAGTACAATTTGTCCGGTAGTTTTCCCGTACTTCTGAGCCATAGCTACCAGTGTTGGATCGTCGTATCTTGGTGGAGGAGCGTCTGGTACTTTTCTAGAAACCAAGAATCCAAACGGCGAGTATGCCATCACAGCAATACCCAGCTGTTGACAATGATATACGAAGCTTTCTTGCGTATTTGTTGGATTCACCTGTTATAAGACAACGAAATTATTTTAAGCCATTTAGAAATTCAGTACAAGCCTACAGAAACTTTATATTTTGTGAAATTCTTAAGTAATAAAGGCGGATATTAAAATACAGTATTATGATTTATTTTTGAAAACATTCTGGATTATCGACAGTTTACAGAAAACTGGTGTAAAGAATTTCTGTCGTTGGTTTTTACTCATTCAGATATCTAAAGAACAAACCTATCTTCCTCTTCATTCTTAATACTGGAGAAGGCACTCAAATGATCATAACGTACTTGTTTGTCTTGTGTTGCAATTGTGTAACGCGTCTACTCATTTGCTGCCTACTTTAAAAAAAGTAAACTAGTTACGGTGGCAGCAGTTATTTCATCTTGCAAGATCTACAAAGCGATATTTCCCCCTTAAAGTTTACGACTGTCACTGGTGAAAGTCATATAAAAATATCACTGAACCTTCGTCATGATATTGCTGAAGATTAAAAGAAAATTTCTTTCATTCCTTTTTCTATCTTCTTTTTTAAATTTTATCTATTATAGAAGTAGCAAAAAGTCGTAAACCAATCAAAGCAATAAATAAATTTCAAAAAAAACTTCGGCCTAATGATAGAGAGTGTCATTTTTGTAAAGGCTATCAGAGGCTTCTTCAATCCCAATACCAACATAATTCTATTTGCATTATACCCAATAAACCTAAAACTATGATAGCAATAAGCTAATTGAACTAGGTATCGACAAAATCAGATCCCATCCATAACCACGCAACCTCCATATAATAAAATAACCAAGTTGTGATCACTTACAGACAGATATTATCATGATTCCTCACCTCAATTTCATTGATGACCGGCTTTACTCTGCTGTTAGCAACCAACCTATCAATTTGTGTTTCATTAAAGTTGGACACACCGATCGAATTGGTGAGGCCCAAGGCTCTAGCTTCCTCCATACCCTGCCAGGTCTCCAAATAATCAATGTCGTCGGGTGAATTGTCACTCTGTAGTCAGAAGAAGAAATCGTTTTTATACTAATTAGTAAATCTAACTAGTAAATAAATCTAATTAGATTTAAATTTTTTTAAAGAATTTGTATTCCGTTTGGCCCTAACCAAATTTTTAAGATTGGAAACTAAGCAATGGTGGTTTAATTTTATAGTGGTTAAAATTAATGCATGTAAATGGTATGTACGGTTCACGTATTATCAAAATTCCTTTAATATAATATTCAAAAAAGACAAGATTGCATTACCTTAGTGGCTATCGGGAAGTGTATGAGGTATAGATCAACGTAGTCCAGGCCCAGCCTGGACAGAGATTCTTGCAAGGCTGGCACCACTTCATGACGAGCATGCCTGTCGTTCCAAAGCTGAAATATTATAAAAAACTTTCATTAGAGTATATATATTTTTGGTGTACAGTGTACACCTAGAAATACGTGTACTAAGCTTACTTAATTGGGGCAAGTCTGTTGGCTTTAAATCTGTACTTTGTGTGATGTAAGCGAATATAGGTAAAAAAAGTAATACAATGAAGTTGGTATAACCAATAATCAAAACTTTTTTGATTATTGGTTATATTCTAACATCTCTCCTCGGTCGTGTCGGAAAGCCGTTCAATCGGATTATGAGAGTGAAGGATAGGAGAGTGCACCTGTGGAAGCGCACGCCTTTGTACACTATATATCTTCAGCGTAGTAAGCTGGTCTCCGTTTAGACTAACCGCCGTGGTCGAAATCAGCTAGGAAAACATCATCTTTATATTCTTACATTCTACTTAAACTACTATATCCGTTTAATGCATTTTCCCAATATCGTCCACATATTATAAAACAGTAGCATATACCTTAGTTGTGATAAACAGCTGTTCGCGAGTTACTATGCCTCTAGCGATTGCCTCAGCTATGGCTTGGCCTACTTCCTGCTCGTCGCCGTAGATGGCAGCAGTATCTATGTGACGGTAGCCAGCCTCAATGGCCCACAAGACTGAGTCGCGAACTATATCATTTGTGTCACTCTGTAATTATTGCACAAAGTTGAAATTATTGTAAATATTTACAAATTTAAGTAGATGAAATACACAGAGAGAAAAATTCTTTACATATGTAAAGATTTTTTTTTTCTAATATATTTTATTTTATATATATATATATTTATTAATATATATATTAATAACATTATACATTCGTGTAAATAATATTGAAAAAACCCAATAGATAAACTTGTTTATAATTACACTTATGAGCTGGTATAATTATATGTATTTTTTTCCGCTACGTTACTTATTTATTTATTAAAAACTTTATGCATATTTGTACATTGGCGGACTTATCTTATTGTGTTAGATACCATACAAAAATCTAAAAAAAAGCAAATATCAAATATTATCTAACAAATAAATAAATATTTATTTACTAATATCACAGTATTTGTAGAAGTTTAGTGTAACTTTCATACCTAAGTCGTACGTTTATGTTTCACAACATTTAATTTTCTACAGGCGCTCATTTTTAGCCACAATGGTTAACAAAAGTGTACGTTCTTAAATAATATGTTGCAACAATACATAATCGTGTTAAGCGGTATATTATAATTATTATGGTATTCAGATTAGATGTACGGCCTAAAATATTTTATCTGCATTACTTTTTTACGATTGAAACTCATTTAATTCAGAAAAACTTTAAAAGTAAATCTGGAGTGGCTTTAACAAACGTGTTTGAACATAAAACTCCGTGTAAAACGCAGTTTTGTGTAAACATTATTTAAATTATCTTTGAACAGAATTATCTAAGCTATGTATTTCACTAACCTCCTTAGCTGTACCTCTACCGGTACCCAGCGCGACTACAGGTACCTTATTGCCATCGTTCAGTTCTATACATGGCGATAATACAGCTGCAGCTACCTGGAAAGATGTAAATAGTGATTAATACCCTTCTCGCTTACATTAAACGATCTTCTCATCCGAAATATGACCACTACCCTACAAAGGCCTTCCGATGCTGAGCGCTGCCCATAGACACCAACTCAGAAGTCATAAGTGATCAACCGCCCAAAACTCTACCTTCGACAACGGGTTAGGGGAATTATGCTCTAGTAACATCACTCCCTCAGTGGAAAGCAATGATGCAATTGATTTAAGGCCGTGGTCGGACTCTGGACAAGCCAGCCCATTCATGCCAAATCATGGCGCAGTTTTCTATTAAGACAGTATACCTTAAAGAGGCAGTATTCCAGCAAAGTGATGATGATGACTGCATCGTGATTTTACGACTCCAATGGAAGGGCAAAATTTATTAGAATAAGAAATCACTATTTTAGTTAACCTTTACCTTGTCATTGAATGGATTACTAAGGAAAACGATGTTTAAAATGCACAAATGATCATTTCCTAGTCTGCAGAACGGTCTATTCCTTTATGTCGAAAGGAAAATTAATTAACTAAGCAAAGATCTGTCGCAAACCGTCACATGCTCTAAAATTTCTATACTCCAACTTTTAAGATTTTTTATGTATGGGCTTGCCAAAACGACTCTACTTTACCTGATGTAAAGCAAAAGCAGAATCCCAGAGTGGTGGTCACCATATTCATTGCGAATGCAGACAATGCAGCATGGTGACCTACACCATGACAGCCTTTTGATGCTTTTGCATCGTTGGGTCTCCAGTCTCGCACTCACCAGCGAAACATGACACCACGAACTCTGTCATTTTATGTTGCTCTTCTGTGCAAGGGTAGTATCGCCCCAGTCTACTTACTACCTTGCTTATTTGACCCTATCGATCAAAACAATTTAGCTTCCTAAGTTCTTTTATCCGACCCTAACGCAAAATATGTTCTAAGCTCACGAATTATCTAAACTCTAGTTATCTTTATTTAAATCAGTAATAAAAGCTTATTTCAATTTCTAATATAAATGACCTTTCGTTTTGAATCGATTGTAGAGTCGTTTCTCAACTTTCCATCTGTTTAATGATATAATCGCAATAAATGAGCTAACAGTTATCTCTTACGAAATTTTATGTACAAGTGACACACTATTACAGATTTAAAATTGGAGCAAATAAGAGATGAAGTTGAAGCGCTCATGGTTACATACGATTAATTAATCAATGACGAATTAATCTTGTATTGAGATATTTAACATATCAGTTACATTTAGAATTATTTATGGTTCATAGAGTAAAACGTATCTTCTATTTTATAATTTTAGTATCATTAAGATATGGGACGGAAAATTTATCTAAAATTATAACGAAGTATATTTTACAGAACCTTACAATATGCCCATGAATTTACTATTAACTACTACTATAATACAATTACTCTGCACATCAGATATTTGAGAGCATCTTGCTAGTCTCAGACCCAATGCGAAGGACAGTCAGCACGGGTGATGAGAGGTTCGAGATCGCTTTTCGAGGGGCTTCTTGTCAAGAATCTTCATATTAATAAAACCAGACCCAGGAAATCGTACACCTTCAATCGGCCAGCTCTACTGCGCGCAATGCAACCGGACTTTCAAAGCCAATCTCGTTTTTTAACAAGTTCATCTCACAAGTTATATATTGTACTGGGTGTGAATAGAACCAACTCTGCCTTAACAGTCTTCATAGTACCTAAATCTAAGGTAATTTATTTCTTAAAACTGAAAATAACATTTTCGAAACCCAAATCTGTGCAAACATAACGTAAGAAATTGTAGTAGCTATAAATTGCATAGTACGAAATGGCTGTAGAACTTAGAAAGAGAAAAGATCTTAGTATCGAAATTTAATACCTACTTTACGACTCGAATCTAATGATTGAGAACAAAAATAGACACACTACACTCTCGACCGGGGCGGTACTACCCTCGCGTAGAAAATCAAAGTAAAATGACAGCGATCGTGCTGTCGTGTTTCGTTGGTGAGTGCGAGACCGGAAGCCAAAGATGCAGAAGTATCTCTAGACCGTCATGTTGTGGGTCGCCATGCTGCATTGTTGCATTGTCTGCGATCGCAATGAGTATGGTGACCACCACTCTTGGATTCTGCTTATGCTTTCCATCAGGCTGAGTAGAGTCATTTTGGCAGACCGTACATAAAAAAAAATGAAATTAAACGCACATCCTTTTACTAACCTTTTAACGGTCCACTGCTAGACAAGGAGGTTTTATTTTCTTTTTACTGCTAAATACTTTTTGTAACAAACTCAATTGTTTCTTCAATTCATAATCCCGCAGATAAATTCACGATACAAGACCGCAGTACTCACGATTACATAAAATTACTACCTATATACTAAGATTTAATTATATGAATTCATTTTCATACTGTAAAATAAAGTAATTTTGTTTAGTACTCACATTAAATCCAAGACAGAACAATAAGAACACTGCCATGTTTCTCTCAGTACAGCCTCACCGACACTGAGTTCGCAATGGCGAAGGAGCTCGTATGCCATTTAAATTGTATAACATAAGCCAGTTGACTAGAACTAACATACTAAGATACACTTACAGCATGTGTTTATTTTCCAATTTTATTTAATGCTGGAATAGAATGTCGCGATTAGGTATGTAACTGTGCTCTGATTATATTTAACCGGTTTATGAAAACCTACATTCATCGCAGGTATACTTTGTTAGTAAGCAATAAATAAAGTTATAAGTAAATAAAACTACAATCAATTTAATCGTGTATTTTACGACTGGTTCCATGTCCAGGTATCCCCAGCATATTTTAAGCAAAGAACACAAATAAAGAGTTTTGTATCTATCTATTTATCTAATAAATAAAATAAAAAAACAAAAAAGCGTATTGTCTTGTCTATTAAAAAAAAAATAGCACTGTCAAGATAATAGAAACTTGAAATAAATCTTTTAACCACGCTGGTTAAATGGCCACCCTTTTTAGTAGGCCAGAATCACCTATTTAAGGAGTACCCTATGTCCAGCAGTAGACTTCTAAAACGTGTTATTGAAATAACATTATGACTTGACACAAGTGAACACACTGTAGCTACATATTTGTATTATTACATGTGTCGAAGTATAGTACGTACCTAAGCCTGTTTAGAGCAGTTAACTCTCGACTCCATTTACGTCAAAGTAAGGACTCAATATTTTTAACCGACTTCAGCAAAGCCAAAAGTAAGGGTAATAGTTTTGGCAGCCAGTTATAATATCTTAGAACGTAGCGCCTAAACTACTAAACCATTTTTATAAATGAGAAGTTGAATAGATTCGTAAATTGTCCAGGAGATTAAACTTTATATATTTTATCAAAAGTTTTTACGTACTTACGTTCGTAAGTACGATAAATTATAACCCGAGTGGTTATAGTTTATCAAACTCGATCTTGTTTTCTAATATTTACTTTTATTTAGTTTACTGATATTGAAACTGGTAAGGAGTAATTGAAATTTTAGTATCGTACTTTCATTTTTGTTTTTTTTTATCGTGGTATGTGCTACTTTCCCACAAACTACATATAGTTACTTGCATTACTTCTTATACTCGTAGTACGTAGAACTTGTTTTAGCTTCATTTGGCGTCGAGTTTTAAATGCCCGAAAATTTTTATTTTACTTATTTGTATCCATACCTCGTAGTATAGTATGCTAGTCCTTCACACCTTCTCAACCTCAACCTCAGTAACAAATAGCCGATCCATTACAAAAAGGTTTTTTTTTACGAAATACTTGTTTTGTACCCGCGTCTATGTTGCATTAAAGATTTGGGCTAATCTTTCCTCAAGAATCGTAGTATCTAACAATGTCGGATCTGCAAAAAGACTACTTGTCAGTAGGCAGAGCAGTTCAAATATTGTTTTAAAGATAAAAAACAATCAAAGAACTGACTGTGAATGTTAAAATTTTCACTGACTGTTTTTTGTTTTGGCTTATGGCAGACCCGACATTATTAATAGGGACTACCGATTTGTTGGATATATGTTTTTCAAGATAATTTCTATAAAACCACAATATTAAACCGGATAGTCCCACAAACTGCAACACAAAAACAAAATTTATGTAATCTTATTGTTACTTAATTTGCTGTGTCAACATAAGACATCCTTATTTCTATGCATGCATAATGCATAACATACATATTTAAATTAAAGACATTGTTTGTAAATTTTCATTTGTTTTTGTCATTTTGTCATTGACATTCTATTCACAGATTTTTAAAAGTAACGTTCCATTCTAAGATATTTTAAACTCACTTTTGTCCTCGACTCAGCTCACGTGTGTGTTGATTATCGCGGTAAATATTAAGTTATGAGAAAGTTATATTACTCTTCCCTATCGAAAGTATATCTACTCTTTTTGTAGAAACTGAGTCGTGTGGACTTTAGAAACATACATGAAATGGACACAAAGGACAAACATAGGCGCGGGGGACTTTAGAAACATACATGAAACGGACACAAAGAACAAACTTAGGCGCGAGGACATTAGAAATATATATGAAATGGACACAAAGGACAAACATAGGCGCGGGGACTTTAGAAATATATGTGAAATGGACACAAAGGACAAACATAGGCGCGAATGACTTTAGAAACATACATGAAACGAACACAAAGAAACATACTTTACACACAATTTTGTTGATCACACAGAGTGTTGCCTCTTGTAGGATTTGAATCTACAATATTCATTGCAATAGAAAACGGCCTGCCACCGCTTAACCGACCACGCCATTCGTGCAGTTAAAAGTGAACTGTAAAGTTTCATCTGATTCCATTTAAATGTTTTTGTGTAAAAGAGTTACAATCATCCATCTTCATAAATCTGCACACTATAATATTAGTAGGATATGAAGTAAGAGATTAATCAAAACATATATATACTAGCCGACCAATGCCCTCTTCGTTGGGCGTTAACCGTTCGCTTTTCTTCGACTTTAATTACAAATACTGTTATTTTCAACTGAATTTTTTGTTCAATCAAAATAAAATATAGCCTATGTTACTTCTGAATAGTGTCGAGAATTTACAGGATCGAATCATTACCCTCTACAACCATACATAAAGTTAGAAACTTTACCTCTTACCTTACCTTACCTCATAAATAAAGTATTTTATTTATTTTATTTAATAGATATACATACAAATAATTGCGTTTTATCGCCTTTAAATCTAACCAAAATCGATCAGAGTGGCATCCACTCGGAGAGGCTCATGTCCAGCAGTGGACTGTGATAGGCTGATGATGATGATCATGACATGATGACGCTTTAAATATGTTCGCCTGAATAAAATACAAAAGGTAATTATCTACAAATCATCAAGTCTATAGTGTTTATCATTTAAAGCTTAAGAAAACAGTTTAACATCAGGTCCCAAGACTATTTTAAAGTCTTTAAGGTCAATTGTTTTATAAATAAGTAAACAAATATGTCGAGTGTAATTATTTTTCTTCGAAAGAAAGTGCACCACATCCGATGGAGGAAAAGTGTTAAATAATGGATCTTTCTTGCTAACAGATAATAGCATACATTAGCTACATCGCTAACTTTTGAATCGGATATTGTTCATTGGATCATTGGTTTTTATAGTGTTTTTGCAAAATCCTATTTTCTATTAAAAGTAGCCTGAGTAACTCGTTATAAAATCGGACATCTGGCAGTGAAAGTCCCGCCAAAATTGGTCTAGGCGTTTCAGAGATTACAGAAGCAGACAGGCCGAAAAAATATAAAAAATATTTTTTTATGTAAGTATCGAATTTACTTTCATATGCATTTAATGAAGAGTTATTAATTTGAAAATACTAAACAGATATTTCAATTTCATTTATTTGAATAGAAAGACTGACATCCAAGTTATGGTAAGTGGTTACCGCCGTTCGTCGACATCTGCAACTCTGAAGTTTTACGTGCGATTTTCTTTTACGTCATTTTTTTTAGTTACTAGCTGAACCCTGAGGCGTTAACCGCAGTTATTCTAGTACCGCGGGTAGCGCCGCTGGTAGAGCTAGTCTAAAAAAGTAGCCTAAGTTACTCCTTATATCATCAGCTACCTATCATGAAAGCCCCGTTAAAATTGGTCCAGCCGTTCCAGAGATTAGCCGGAACAAACAGACAGACAGATAGACGGACAGACAAACAAACAAAAATTGAAAAAAAAAAATTTTGGTATATGTATCATGTGTAACATTTAGTAAAAAGCAGTTAGTTTAATATTACAAACAGACACTCCAATTTTATTTATTTGTATAGATTAATTGCGTCCCGCGGCTTTATCCGCGCTTGTTTTTTTAAAGGTACAACCAAAAACAACCACTGGTAACGCCGCCGGGCTCAGCTAATTAAACATATATATATACCTTTCTCTTGAATCACTTAATCTATTCCTGTAAACCATTTGAAATCCGTTGAGAATTTAAAAAGATCTCATCGAACAAATCGAAAATGTATGTAAACATGGCATAAAATGATAAAAAGGTAACAGTTATTTTTTAAACTAAACATGTATGTAAAACTACTTTCGGTTGAGGATAACCGCCTTAAAATTTTATAGATTAGATTAGATTCTATAGATATTATCGGAACAAACATATGAACATTACCTACTAAGTTAAAGCTTCTAAAAATCAAACATAATATATTCTTTGGATATTCAACTCCTTTAAAGGCTAGTTTCTATAGCTCCTAATAAAGTTTCAGATCAGCCCTATCACATTATTTTACACGTAAATATTGCTTAGATTTATATGGTTTTATGGCATAATATTTGTCTCAATCCAAGACTTGTGAAACCGAAATCTGCAGTTATCTGGTAGATTAGTTCAAAGTAGTCTATTGGTGGATTTAGAATCAAGTGGCGAACTAGCCCTTAATCTTTTGTTTTTTGTCCTAAATTTGATCTGAATATTTCCCATAAAATCTGTGGATTGCACACGAAGCAAAATTTGCTCCGTGGGATTGTAACTACTATTTTATAAAAGTAGGTAAGTAACGTGCATACAAATATGTCGATCGGAACCAAGGAGGTAAAGTGTGGCCTACTTAGCACCAGTCTATATCGACTTTCACCAAATGTGACACATGCAACTCCTAATCGAGAATCGGATGCAGCGATTAGAAATCGACTAACACACCTTTTTAACCTATTGTTGAAATTTAGCAAACATACCGACTTATTTGTCAAGTTTAATGTGGTTTTGTCTAATGTTATGGGTGCCCGACCGCATTAATGTTCGGTGTAATTACATATAGCTAAATTGAGACTAGTAAAACTGTTATTGGGGTCTAAGATACTTTCTGTATTAGCTGTATCTGTAGCTTGGGTGTTGGTCTGGCGGTTTGCGATCCTGACTGCTAAGTAGAGGTGCTGGGTTTGATTCCCAACCAGACAACATCACTGCAAGGAGAAGTAGGCACAAAACCTCCTTTATAAGGAGTGGCCTATGACCTGCAGTGGTTTGTTAAAGGTTGTTGTTGATGTTAGCGCTATCATTGATTCTGTCTATACGTTATTTAGTCTACCTACAAACTAGAAATACTTTAAAGTATGTATGATCAGAAATATGTTTCTGACAACAACACACTTGCCCTCAATTGCGTAAATGGAACCAAAACATATGGACGACAAAATATAAGTATTTAATAACTTTTGGGTAAGTAGGCGTCTGTATATCTACTTACATATGTAGCTTTAAGTTTTTAAGATAGTAGAACGCGCACGGGCCATCTGGAGGGTTACTGATCTCTCACAGAAGATCAACCAAACACCACACTATGTGGTAAAACACCAAAACACCTATTTTTCGGAAGTCGTCTTTTTTTTTTATGTGTGACGCTGCCATAATGACTCTACTCTGCCTGATGGAAAGCATAAGCAGAATCCAAGAGTGATGGTCACCATACTGCGAACGCAGACAATGCAACAATGCAGCATGGTGACCCACAACATGGCGGGCTAGTGATGCTTTCGCATCATTGGGCCTCCGGTCTCGCACGCACCAACGAAACACGACAGCATGATCGCTGTCATTTTTAACCTACTTCCAAAAAGAGGAGTTCTCAATGCTTTTTTTATGTATGTACCCTGATTACTCCGTCAATTGTTTACCGATTTTGAAAATTATTTTTGTATTTGAAAGAGGGGAGTCCCATGTGGTCCCATTGCCACCATATCAGAATCTGATAATGGATCTCAAAGAAATCGAAGGAAACCCTCAAATTTGTTAGGCACACATATGTTTTTCATATATTTTCTAAAGCCATTGCAGTATTTCCACCTGGTAGTCATCATTTCATGATGATGAGCTGATGCTGGAAGATAAAACTCCGAAGATAAAGTTCGATCGTGTTTCGTTGGTGAGTGTGGACCGGAGGCCCAATGATGTAATAGCATCTCAATAGGCCACTCTAGACGCCATGCTGCATCGTCTGCATACGCGATTATTGTAGTGACTTCTATGGTGTGTGTATGGAAACTATAGAACTGTTATTTATCGCTGATATTTTTTATATTAGACATAAATGTAGTTTTAGTCATAATAAAAGGGTCTACAGAATTAAATGAGGTGTTATGCGAACGTGCGATTCTGGTTATCATAGCATTTTGCCCGTATGATGTAGAATGTGATGGGACATTTAGTAGTTGTGTGTGTCGGGTACGATAACTGGGAGTGTTAAATCCTATTTTTTCAAGCAGTGTACAGTCTACGTGATCACGTATAATGTCATAAAGTAGCCCCATATCCATCAACTCAAACAACTCAACATCAACAACAGTTCTCTAATGTTAGCATGTTATACATTTGACAAGACTCTACGTAGTCTAAGTAAGGTTTATCAAATTTATAGTTCAGATAGTTTATAAATTTCTTTTGAATGAGTTCTATTTCATTATTATGTATTGCATGATAAGGTGACCAGATTTGACAGAGATATTTCAGAGTGCTTCTGACGTAGGCGTAATACACTACCTTTTGACATATTAAACTATTAAAAGGCTGTCAGGCTCGCATTACAAATTAAAGATTTTTATATGACTTGTGGATTATATTGTCTATATGATCAGTCATTCTCAGCTTTGAGTCAAGTGTGATCCCCAAGTCCCGTACCGAGCTAACCCTCTCTATTGGCACGTGATTTAAGTTATAGTTATAACTTAAAACATGTCTTTTACGACTAAAGTTAATGCACTGGCATTTAGAAATATTAACAGTTATTTTGTTCCATAGTAGTTGTATAAATTATCAAGATCTTTTTGTGCATATTGGTGAAACGCCTTATTGATGTATAGGTAGATGTCGTGTATGTATGCGTTGTAGAAGAGCGGAGCGAAATGCGAGCCCTGTGGGACACCGGAAGGGATTTCAATGTAATCCGATTTAAAACCTTCCATTACAACTGCCTGTGAACGGTTTGAAAGATAGGACTTTATCCATCTCAGTAAATCACCGTGGATACCCAAAGACAGCAGTTTTTGTAACACAATAACGTGATCTACACGATCGAAAGCTTTCTCAAAAATCAGTGTAAATCACGTCAATCTGCCCTCCCTCTTCCATGCGCTCCAAAACAAAATCTGTAAATACGGCCAAATTAGTCAGGGTCCAAAAATCCATGCTGCGAGTCGGGAATCCCCTTCGAAATCACGTGATTTAAGTTGTCATATACTACCTTCTCAAATCAATCAAAGCTTGGCTAGAACGTTTAAAATGGTGATTGATCGATAATTTTCAATCATCGATTTTGGGCCTTTTTTTCTGGATGGGTACGATGAGGGCTCTTTTCCATAATGTTGGGAATATGGATAGCTCTAGAGAGCGTTTAAAGAGTAGAGAGACCGGAGTGGCCAGACTGCTAGCACAAGATTTCAGAAATATGGGGGAATACCATCACAACCTGGTCCCTTTGTGACATCCAAAGAATTCAGTAATTTGAAAACGTGACCTTCAGTGATAAAAATATGCGACAAAACTTCAGCGTGCTTACGCTGTCAGGGGCAATGTCAAAGTCCTGTAATACTGTGCTATTTGCAAAAACGCCTTTAAAAAGTCACTGAATGCCGAACATATGGAGTTAGCGTCATTAAATGATTGATCATTAAGTGTGAACCGCTGAGGGTAACTAGAACCACCCCGTTTTGATTTAATATAGGTCCAAAAGTATTGTGGGTAGTGTCTGATGTGGCATTCAGCATTTTCAGTAAATTTTCTGAAACACAGGTTCTGAGTTTTATGCTGACGGTGCCCTAGTAGAGTAAATTCACAGTAGTCCCTGGGATTATGAAACTTTCTCCACCTTAACTTTCTCCACCTTTTATGCATTTTAGACTTTTCTCGTATAATATTGATCAAAGCTTTGGAATACCAGGTGGGATAAGAATATGTTTTAATTGTGAATGGAACATATAAAGCAATACATTTATTCAGTTATCGTAGGATAACAATCGTGAAGCTTAGTTGGAGGTTTTTTGGCGGCTTAAAAACATCCAACGGCAAGGTTACGCAGCCACAACCCAATGTTGTCTTGCCAGTACCCAATCCGCACTTGGCCAGCGTGGGGACGTATGGGTTGTTGATGAAATGGTGTTGAAAACTTAACACAGTGTCCTAGTTGGAATACATTGAATGAGAAGATACGCGCGAACAGTCAGTGACAAATGAAAGTGTTTCTTTCATACATGATTTACACTTAGATGCTGTTAATTTACTCAATCAACAGAAAGGTGACAGTTATTGACATATTGTTAGCACAACATTTAAAATGAGTCAGTAACCAATAACACGATTCTAGTTATAAAACGAATCGTTAATGAAACTGTTGAATCCTTTCTTTAGAAAGTTAAGAAGAATTGATTGATTGCCATGCTCAATATATGTCCTAAAATGTTGTGTTTTAAAAGCAACATCGGGTGTGGTTTTAGTACTTGGATGGGTGACTGCCTGGGAATACTACGTGATTTTGGCTTTTTGCATTTATTTACAGAAAATATATTGTTTTATAGTATATTTAGTCTGATTATTTCTAAAATAATTTGAGTATTTTATTTTTTAGTAGCATTTCAAAAATATATATATTTATATACATATTATATCAACATTGGGCCAGTCGTTTGCGCGTGAAGAAGTAACAAACCTACAAACTCACAAACTCTTTATAATTAATTATTGATTAATGTGATGATTTGTGCGACTTTTTAACCGACTTCAAAAAAGTTCGACTTCTCAATTCGACGGTTTTTTTTTATATGTTTGTTCGCGGATAGCTTCGTCGTTTGAGAACCGATTTTGATGATTTTATTTTTTATTGGAAATGAGATACCCCAACGGTGGTACCATGATAAGGACACTAAGATCTGATGATGGCATCCAAGAGAAATCGAGTCAAACCTTGAAGTCGGTTATATTTTTGTTAAAATTGTACTTGTTGTGTTTTTACAATCGACGGTAATGTAATTGGTAAAGCAATGGACTTGTAGTCGGGTTAAGTGTGGAAAAATAATGGCCTGGCCATCAACTACAAAGTAATTTGCATAATTAAATATTTCCACATAACATTAAATAAGATTTTCCAAAGGTTCTAACATTACTTGTCATACAAGTTATAGATAAATCGTATTTTATATTAGCTACTACCTTAAAGGTAATCTACTTGAGAGAACTACTTAAGCCCCTATATACTTATTATTTACTAAATATGCACATGCTATTGTCCGCGGCACCGACCGCGAGTCATGTCGGTTATCGTGGTAAAGAGTCATGACATTTTTCGAGAATCAAAGTTCGAAACAAACAAACAAAGCATCTCCATGCCAAATTTCATTGAAATCGTACCAGACAGACAGAGAGTATATTTAGGTAAGTGTAAAGTATAAATCTATAACCAGGCGAGATTTCAGGCACTGTTGGTAGTCGCAGATTATCTAATAAATTGTTTTCGATCCTACTTTACTTTGCTATTCAAGAAGAAAAATATAAAATTGGTTGTTTAAATATTATTTTCGTTAACTTTCGTTTGACCACGTATTTCAAGAAGGTATTAATTTACCTACTACAATAGAAAATTTAAGCCGTCAGGTACACAGAACATAGAATATTGGGTCAGGCAGCTGTCGGAACAAAAAAAAGTAGCCTATGTTACTCCATGTATCATCAGCTACCTACCAGTGAAAGTCCCATCAAAATCGGTTCAGCCTTTCCAGAGATTAGCCGGAAAACAGACAGACAGACAGACAAAATATTTAAAAATTGAAATTTTGGTATATGTACCGTGTAAATATACATATGCATTTGGCAAAAAGCAGTTATTTTAATATTACAAACAGACACTCCAATTTTAAAAATATTGAATTACGCATATTACCTACTTTGTAATTAATAGTCTAAGGCCAATTATTACAAATTAATTTGCTTCTTGATTCATTTAAACGATTATTACAAAGGTTTTGCAGCCTCAAATGTATTATTCATAGGTTCATCATCTATGGATCTATGCAAATCTTCGATCAAATACAAATATATAAAATTGGAGTGTCTGTTTGTAATATTAAAATAACAGCTTTTTAATAAATACATATGTGTGTATACAAGGCACATGTGCCAAAATATTTTTTTTTATAATTTTTGTCTGTTAGACAATAAACGCGCGTAACACCGCGGGACTCAGCTAGTATCATGTAAGCCAACTGTTTTGCCTTTTTCTGCGGAGCCTGTGCGTAATGAAAAAATATCCTTTTATTCTTGTTGTAGGAAATATGATTTGACCTGCATTCATTGCTATAATTTCAAAATCGGTTTGAAATATTTCTGGATGGATTTTTTTTTTAATTTGTATTGATGAAGTTATAATTCTTTCTTTTTACGTGAAGTTGTTAATAACTAATTATTTTTGTCACATGAATCATTTAGGATATTTTGAAATTGTAAACAATTGTTTTACCTTTTAGTTAGTTTAGTATTGAAAGACAAGTCAATAAAGTTCATTCACTTATTTTTACTTGATTTTACAAAGTAATTTTGTTGAAATTGGTCTTAAGAAATAAACTAAAAGTAAATAATCATAATAATTGTTAGTGACTTTGTTTTTGATTGTACATTTTGTAGTCAAGCTACATGTCCTTAGTATTGAAGTTTAATTAAGTAGGCATAACACGATTAAATACACTAACAACGCTAATACTTGTCAATTTGTTTTAATAGGCACAGTGCTATCTAATGTATGAAGATTGAATAAAGTCGGCATGATGCTACTGAATCCTTAAAAGGATTATAAAGTTGACTATGCTATAGTAGGCATCGTGCTACTAAACCGATTGTAATTGTATCACAATTCTTTGAATATTTTTTTGATTTTAATCCGATGAACCAGATTACAATTAAAAGCTTACAATTAAAAAAATATTTCAGTTAGTCAATGAATATTATGAAGTCAATTAATATCGTTTTTTTTAACCGACTTCCAAAAAGCGGGAGGTTCTATGTTCCACTGTATGTATTTTTTTATGTATGTTCACCGATTACTCCGTTCATTTTGGACCGATTTTGATCATTATCTTTTTTATTCGAAAGAGTATCCTCCCGAGGTGGTCACATTGCCACCATATCAGAATCTAATGATGGGATCCCAGGGATATTCTATCCCTAAGGGGTGAAATAGGGGTTGACATTTCGTACATAGGTAAGTCTGAAAGCCCGTCGTTTTTTAAGTTAGTAGCCTGTAACTTTGTCTTTAGGCTTTTGTTACAATAAATGAATACTTATATCAGCATTTATAGAAATTCTACTCCTAAAGGGGTTAAAATAAGGGACTTTCAGACAAACTATTGTTTGTCTGAAAGTCCCTTATTGGCTATTGATTAAAATAAATACGTTTAAAATCATGAATGTATTATCCATATGTACTTACACAGTTTTTAAGTTAAATACATGTATACTAACTTTTAAACTTTCGCGTTCAATGATCATGATGATGAGTCAGCCTGTGACCACGGCCAGTGCAACCTGGTCGAAACGTCAGGCAAATCAGAGGTATGTAATACCTTTTAATAAGTGAGATCGTGTTAATTCCCGTAAAAATTATTGTTAATAAATACATGTAATCAACTTCCACGCGAGCAAAGCCGCGGGCTAGCTAGTTTAATTATATACGGATAGATATAAAACTCTTTATTTATACACCGTATTACAGATTTAAAACAGTACAGAAAATTATAAATATATAAAGGGTGGCCTGGTGTGAGTTTGTTTCGCATTGACTCGATTGTCATGGTGAGCGCGTTTAGCGTTACGATTGGTGAATATTTCAGTAAGAGTCGATCGAAAACCGAAGGCAGTCACCGTGAAGATTGGTTAGACGTGATATAAAGTCGCACTAGACCCTCAGGACTTGACTTATTATAATCACCCAACTAAAGATTAGTAGTAGTTGTATTCTCCATTTGACATCCTCGTAGCCTTCTGGTAGGCTGTTGACACAGGCGCTATGATAACTAACCCCTTAATGTATTTTGCTTTAAGTAACTCGCCTGCTTCTATTTCATCACGGCAAAGCTCAGGTCATTTAAGCTAGGACATGATCCTGATTGCCCGTAGACCACATTCTCGGCAACAGAAATGTTGCATCTCAACATAATTTTGGAGACTATGCTCAGTTTTAATACGTCTTTAAACCACTATAGTTATTTGCCACAGACTTTTATTCAAGCTCAAGAGGACATGTCGAGTCAAGCGCCTTCATTGCTAGACCTACTGCTGACAAGTCACACAGCCCAGTATAGTATGACGGCCCTCCTTTGGGACCCTCCGGCCACCACCTGTTTTCCACCGGGGTGCCTTTTTTTGTCCTACCACGACGTGTAGCAAAAAAGCTAAAAGTGATGACGGCACTCCTTGTCTGAGATGGAGTGTGCGATTCCATTGCATCCATCCCGTGTCCTCAAAGCTGCTTTGAAGACACGGATCTGTCGTAAAGTGCGTCCACCGTATGTGATGACATGACTGTCCGTATGAAATATTAAATTCCCTACAGAGAAGTCCTATATCCTACCCTAACAAGTTCCAGGGCCTGAAGAGAGGTGAACGTTCAAACCATCCCCAAAAAAGGCGACTGTTCAGTTCCGGCCAATTAGCGACCTCTGGTCATCACTATTCTTCTTTGTAAGGTGCTGGAACGGATCATCAACAAGCAATTGATCCACTACCTGGAGGAACACTGGTTGCTGAATGATCGGCAACATAGCGTTACGCCGAAACACTCCACGCAGTATAGTGGTAATGGATTGGCAAATAATTATGGAAACTTTCGAAAAATTTGCTTTCCCCCAAAGAAGAAGTGATAAAAAGCCCTGGAAATACCTATTTTATTTTTTTGGTTTATCCTTCTTCAGTGTACATTGTGTAGTATTTTATTGAAGTTATTATGATTTAACGTCACTTAGTAGGCCAGTTGTTGCTTGTTTCCCGCAATTTACACTACTTGTGTGCGGATGGTTGCATATCAGTAGGTAGTAAAAGTAATGCGTAAATGTTTTTTCACGGCATCCGTCGACAACAAAAATTAGTCTAGGAAATGAAATACTTCATTAATTGCACTACTTAGGAAGTAAATGCCTTTTATTAAAAAATAATAACTATGTAGGTACACGTTATTTGTAGAGCGTAAAACGGCAATATGACACGAATTATTGCAGCAATCAATTTATTATGACTACTCAAGAAATATATAAGTAGTTTAGTGACCGACAACTGACGTTAGTCGTTTTATTTTTTGTATTGCCGTCGATAGCTGTCAGCCGTTTTAAACTGCAGTAGGTATTTGTTATCAAAGTCAATAAGATAAATAGATTTCTCACATGGTTTAACGACTAACTTTCAATATTCAAGGTAGTAGAAACACGCTGATTTCAGCACGAACGGGCCGGCTCAACCTGGCCGGTACTACATAAAATGACAGCGTTCGTGCTGTTGTGTTTGTGTGTGTGTGCGAGACCGGAGGCCCAATGGTGCAGAAGCATCACTAGGCCGTCATAGTGTTGGTCACCATGCTGCATTGTCTGCATTCGCAAGGAGTATGGTGACCACCACTCTTGGATTCTGCTTATGTTTGCCATCAGACAGAGTAGTCATTTTGGCAGGGCCATACATAAAAAAAAGAAAAAATAACTTAATACATATTTATTAATCAACTTTTTTCTCCGGTTCTAACTTTTCTTCATTTTGTTTTTGTTGTATTTCAGATTGATGACATTCCTAGTATAAAATCTAGTTATAATTTCAAATTAACAACTTTTCACTATGAAAGTGCATACGGTACTTACAAAAAAATCATTTTAAATTTTTTTGTATGCCTACCTATTTGCATCGGTTATTCTTTGGAATTTGATAGGACTTTCATAGGTAGTAGTAGTAGTAGCTGATTATATAAGGAGTAACTTAGGTTACTATATCTTAGACTAGTTTCGCCCTGTTGTTATAGCCGTGGATAAACAACCGGGTTAAGGTACACCAACAACCGCAGATAAAACCGCGGGGTGCAGTTAGTGTTTAACAATCGATAAAGCTTATGTTTCTTAGACACACATCTTTTACGGTTACCAGTAATTAAATCTAATAAATAATTCATGAAAATAATGTTACCAACTGCAATTCATTATCTTAACTATTTACTTATTCCAAGAAATTTGCATAAAACAACTCCTATTATATTTTTGTGACTTCGCTAATTTAGTACATATACAGCATTTTTGTCACTCTATAATTAAATATAAATATCCTACTTGGTATAAGCTCATTTCTTCGAATTTATTGATCAAATATTTGATAAGTTAGCTCTAAGGAAAAACATACATTTAAATGGCAACGATTTTGCACTAAAAACTGTCAATGCGAAAACTTTTAAACTTTAAATTCAATACTAAGTACGTCAAAATTTGTAAAATTAATAAAAATATAATCTATCGGCAACCAAAGCCAAGCTTAGCAAAATGAAACCAGCCCTCTTAGCCAAGATGCAAGTGTTAACCGTCGATTCTCTTTCTACAATCGCTAACGCCTCTTTTGTCTCTTATTTTGTTTTGACCACGTGACTCGTTCAAAGACATCGTTCCGATACATCTATTAGTTTTCTATTAACGTTCACGTTTATAGAATGTCTATTTGGTTGGCTAGAAGAAAACATTATGGAGCTGCGGAAAACATTTTCTTTCGGAGTCCCAAAAGATGCGCCCGATTTAGCGTTGATTACTACCTATAAATGGGTTAATGATATCTAAAGAGTGTTATTGAGGAAACTAGAAGCAACGGTAATAATTTTAAAATATACTCTAACGCCTTGTGAAAAGGTACAGATTACATTGAGTATAGGGTCTTTAATTTTAACGTTATTCGTTGATGAAATTCAAGTCAAACATCTCAGTTACTTATTTGTTGCTGCCTTGCCATATTTATAATGCTTGCGGCTTGCACAAATCTAGGCGTCGTTGATTTCTTAGTCGTGTCATGATCTTTGCCACTTACAGACCCAGTTAAGTATAAGTAGGAGTGTGTTTGTCAGGAACTCGTGATCACGCATTTCTATTGTTCTTATGTGATTAGAAAACGTAGTAAGAACTGGTAAGTAGTAGAGTCCCACTGATTTGTGCACACACGGGTTTGCTCGTCCCAGTTGGTACTGACCTCTCACAGAAGACGTATTAAAATGACAGCATTTGGGTTGTAGTGTTTCGTTGGTGAGTGCTAGAACAGTGGGAATATTATGACAGCCTATTGTGATGCAGAAGCATCTCAATAGTCCGTCCGTCCGTAAATGCTACATTACTATAATGTCTGCATTTGCACTCTTGGATTGTGCTCCAGAGTGCAAATGCTGTTTGAGGCATAATAGAGTTACTTCGGCTGGCTCATATATATAAGAAAAAGTCATGATTCCTGCGCGATAAACTGCACATCCTATGTTACTTAGTTCTATTTATTACTTTGATGATTCAACAATGTGGTTAAGGGCTAAAAATGACTAAGTTATCCATGTTCAACTGCATTTTTTTTTCTTATATCTGTCCGACATTTTCAATATGAGGTGTATTGAAAATGTTAACGTCAAGACAAGACGTGTTTTCGGCTTCTTTAGTAGGTGCCACTACCTTTCTTTAAAGATAGAATGAACTTCCTGTTAATTGTTCAACACTTTATTATTATATATTTATTATAGGGGATCTCTGGATCTACTGGACTGATTTCGTAATTAATTTTACCTATATAGGTAAATCTACGTTATTTGTAAGCGTCATAGGCTACATTATAATCGAAAAAATGATTACTGCGAAAAATGCGGGCAGAGGGGCGTTCTAAAGCTAGTACTCCATAAGAATATAAGTCCTCCTTACGTCTTGAAGCAAAAGAAACACAGTTTATATAGAAAAACTATCACTTTCATAAATAGTAAGTAAATACAACATGTAGTCATCGTCATTATGCATAAACGCACGAATATTAACGCGAAATCAGATTCCTTTTCACCGGCCAGTCCAATATGCTTAACTAACTGTAAACGGTTCTTTGCGATTGCCAGCGGCGCGGCGTCGCGTTTAAAACAGTTGTCCATATACTCATTGGCATGACATACAATACTATCGGCAGCACACCACTGACTTCATTCTGCCGTTCGCCAACATTCCGTTAGTTGCCTCTTCACTTTTCAACGAACAAGTCGGTCAAAAGCATCACTGTCATAATAACCACATAAAGCGACAATTTTTTATTTATTTGAACGTGTTCGAACATTAAATTCGGCGGGAAAAAATTAAAATGGCGCACAAATATTTTGTGGTTTTCGCGGTGTTTTTACGTACTTCAAGAAGGTATTAATTTACCTACTACAATAGAAAATTTAAGCCGTCAGGTACACAGAACATAGAATATTGGGTCAGGCAGCTGTCGGAACAAAAAAAAGTAGCCTATGTTACTCCATGTATCATCAGCTACCTACCAGTGAAAGTCCCATCAAAATCGGTTCAGCCTTTCCAGAGATTAGCCGGAAAACAGACAGACAGACAGACAAAATATTTAAAAATTGAAATTTTGGTATATGTACCGTGTAAATATACATATGCATTTGGCAAAAAGCAGTTATTTTAATATTACAAACAGACACTCCAATTTTAAAAATATTGAATTACGCATATTACCTACTTTGTAATTAATAGTCTAAGGCCAATTATTACAAATTAATTTGCTTCTTGATTCATTTAAACGATTATTACAAAGGTTTTGCAGCCTCAAATGTATTATTCATAGGTTCATCATCTATGGATCTATGCAAATCTTCGATCAAATACAAATATATAAAATTGGAGTGTCTGTTTGTAATATTAAAATAACAGCTTTTTAATAAATACATATGTGTGTATACAAGGCACATGTGCCAAAATATTTTTTTTTATAATTTTTGTCTGTTAGACAATAAACGCGCGTAACACCGCGGGACTCAGCTAGTATCATGTAAGCCAACTGTTTTGCCTTTTTCTGCGGAGCCTGTGCGTAATGAAAAAATATCCTTTTATTCTTGTTGTAGGAAATATGATTTGACCTGCATTCATTGCTATAATTTCAAAATCGGTTTGAAATATTTCTGGATGGATTTTTTTTTAAATTTGTATTGATGAAGTTATAATTCTTTCTTTTTACGTGAAGTTGTTAATAACTAATTATTTTTGTCACATGAATCATTTAGGATATTTTGAAATTGTAAACAATTGTTTTACCTTTTAGTTAGTTTAGTATTGAAAGACAAGTCAATAAAGTTCATTCACTTATTTTTACTTGATTTTACAAAGTAATTTTGTTGAAATTGGTCTTAAGAAATAAACTAAAAGTAAATAATCATAATAATTGTTAGTGACTTTGTTTTTGATTGTACATTTTGTAGTCAAGCTACATGTCCTTAGTATTGAAGTTTAATTAAGTAGGCATAACACGATTAAATACACTAACAACGCTAATACTTGTCAATTTGTTTTAATAGGCACAGTGCTATCTAATGTATGAAGATTGAATAAAGTCGGCATGATGCTACTGAATCCTTAAAAGGATTATAAAGTTGACTATGCTATAGTAGGCATCGTGCTACTAAACCGATTGTAATTGTATCACAATTCTTTGAATATTTTTTTGATTTTAATCCGATGAACCAGATTACAATTAAAAGCTTACAATTAAAAAAATATTTCAGTTAGTCAATGAATATTATGAAGTCAATTAATATCGTTTTTTTTAACCGACTTCCAAAAAGCGGGAGGTTCTATGTTCCACTGTATGTATTTTTTTATGTATGTTCACCGATTACTCCGTTCATTTTGGACCGATTTTGATCATTATCTTTTTTATTCGAAAGAGTATCCTCCCGAGGTGGTCACATTGCCACCATATCAGAATCTAATGATGGGATCCCAGGGATATTCTATCCCTAAGGGGTGAAATAGGGGTTGACATTTCGTACATAGGTAAGTCTGAAAGCCCGTCGTTTTTTAAGTTAGTAGCCTGTAACTTTGTCTTTAGGCTTTTGTTACAATAAATGAATACTTATATCAGCATTTATAGAAATTCTACTCCTAAAGGGGTTAAAATAAGGGACTTTCAGACAAACTATTGTTTGTCTGAAAGTCCCTTATTGGCTATTGATTAAAATAAATACGTTTAAAATCATGAATGTATTATCCATATGTACTTACACAGTTTTTAAGTTAAATACATGTATACTAACTTTTAAACTTTCGCGTTCAATGATCATGATGATGAGTCAGCCTGTGACCACGGCCAGTGCAACCTGGTCGAAACGTCAGGCAAATCAGAGGTATGTAATACCTTTTAATAAGTGAGATCGTGTTAATTCCCGTAAAAATTATTGTTAATAAATACATGTAATCAACTTCCACGCGAGCAAAGCCGCGGGCTAGCTAGTTTAATTATATACGGATAGATATAAAACTCTTTATTTATACACCGTATTACAGATTTAAAACAGTACAGAAAATTATAAATATATAAAGGGTGGCCTGGTGTGAGTTTGTTTCGCATTGACTCGATTGTCATGGTGAGCGCGTTTAGCGTTACGATTGGTGAATATTTCAGTAAGAGTCGATCGAAAACCGAAGGCAGTCACCGTGAAGATTGGTTAGACGTGATATAAAGTCGCACTAGACCCTCAGGACTTGACTTATTATAATCACCCAACTAAAGATTAGTAGTAGTTGTATTCTCCATTTGACATCCTCGTAGCCTTCTGGTAGGCTGTTGACACAGGCGCTATGATAACTAACCCCTTAATGTATTTTGCTTTAAGTAACTCGCCTGCTTCTATTTCATCACGGCAAAGCTCAGGTCATTTAAGCTAGGACATGATCCTGATTGCCCGTAGACCACATTCTCGGCAACAGAAATGTTGCATCTCAACATAATTTTGGAGACTATGCTCAGTTTTAATACGTCTTTAAACCACTATAGTTATTTGCCACAGACTTTTATTCAAGCTCAAGAGGACATGTCGAGTCAAGCGCCTTCATTGCTAGACCTACTGCTGACAAGTCACACAGCCCAGTATAGTATGACGGCCCTCCTTTGGGACCCTCCGGCCACCACCTGTTTTCCACCGGGGTGCCTTTTTTTGTCCTACCACGACGTGTAGCAAAAAAGCTAAAAGTGATGACGGCACTCCTTGTCTGAGATGGAGTGTGCGATTCCATTGCATCCATCCCGTGTCCTCAAAGCTGCTTTGAAGACACGGATCTGTCGTAAAGTGCGTCCACCGTATGTGATGACATGACTGTCCGTATGAAATATTAAATTCCCTACAGAGAAGTCCTATATCCTACCCTAACAAGTTCCAGGGCCTGAAGAGAGGTGAACGTTCAAACCATCCCCAAAAAAGGCGACTGTTCAGTTCCGGCCAATTAGCGACCTCTGGTCATCACTATTCTTCTTTGTAAGGTGCTGGAACGGATCATCAACAAGCAATTGATCCACTACCTGGAGGAACACTGGTTGCTGAATGATCGGCAACATAGCGTTACGCCGAAACACTCCACGCAGTATAGTGGTAATGGATTGGCAAATAATTATGGAAACTTTCGAAAAATTTGCTTTCCCCCAAAGAAGAAGTGATAAAAAGCCCTGGAAATACCTATTTTATTTTTTTGGTTTATCCTTCTTCAGTGTACATTGTGTAGTATTTTATTGAAGTTATTATGATTTAACGTCACTTAGTAGGCCAGTTGTTGCTTGTTTCCCGCAATTTACACTACTTGTGTGCGGATGGTTGCATATCAGTAGGTAGTAAAAGTAATGCGTAAATGTTTTTTCACGGCATCCGTCGACAACAAAAATTAGTCTAGGAAATGAAATACTTCATTAATTGCACTACTTAGGAAGTAAATGCCTTTTATTAAAAAATAATAACTATGTAGGTACACGTTATTTGTAGAGCGTAAAACGGCAATATGACACGAATTATTGCAGCAATCAATTTATTATGACTACTCAAGAAATATATAAGTAGTTTAGTGACCGACAACTGACGTTAGTCGTTTTATTTTTTGTATTGCCGTCGATAGCTGTCAGCCGTTTTAAACTGCAGTAGGTATTTGTTATCAAAGTCAATAAGATAAATAGATTTCTCACATGGTTTAACGACTAACTTTCAATATTCAAGGTAGTAGAAACACGCTGATTTCAGCACGAACGGGCCGGCTCAACCTGGCCGGTACTACATAAAATGACAGCGTTCGTGCTGTTGTGTTTGTGTGTGTGTGCGAGACCGGAGGCCCAATGGTGCAGAAGCATCACTAGGCCGTCATAGTGTTGGTCACCATGCTGCATTGTCTGCATTCGCAAGGAGTATGGTGACCACCACTCTTGGATTCTGCTTATGTTTGCCATCAGACAGAGTAGTCATTTTGGCAGGGCCATACATAAAAAAAAGAAAAAATAACTTAATACATATTTATTAATCAACTTTTTTCTCCGGTTCTAACTTTTCTTCATTTTGTTTTTGTTGTATTTCAGATTGATGACATTCCTAGTATAAAATCTAGTTATAATTTCAAATTAACAACTTTTCACTATGAAAGTGCATACGGTACTTACAAAAAAATCATTTTAAATTTTTTTGTATGCCTACCTATTTGCATCGGTTATTCTTTGGAATTTGATAGGACTTTCATAGGTAGTAGTAGTAGTAGCTGATTATATAAGGAGTAACTTAGGTTACTATATCTTAGACTAGTTTCGCCCTGTTGTTATAGCCGTGGATAAACAACCGGGTTAAGGTACACCAACAACCGCAGATAAAACCGCGGGGTGCAGTTAGTGTTTAACAATCGATAAAGCTTATGTTTCTTAGACACACATCTTTTACGGTTACCAGTAATTAAATCTAATAAATAATTCATGAAAATAATGTTACCAACTGCAATTCATTATCTTAACTATTTACTTATTCCAAGAAATTTGCATAAAACAACTCCTATTATATTTTTGTGACTTCGCTAATTTAGTACATATACAGCATTTTTGTCACTCTATAATTAAATATAAATATCCTACTTGGTATAAGCTCATTTCTTCGAATTTATTGATCAAATATTTGATAAGTTAGCTCTAAGGAAAAACATACATTTAAATGGCAACGATTTTGCACTAAAAACTGTCAATGCGAAAACTTTTAAACTTTAAATTCAATACTAAGTACGTCAAAATTTGTAAAATTAATAAAAATATAATCTATCGGCAACCAAAGCCAAGCTTAGCAAAATGAAACCAGCCCTCTTAGCCAAGATGCAAGTGTTAACCGTCGATTCTCTTTCTACAATCGCTAACGCCTCTTTTGTCTCTTATTTTGTTTTGACCACGTGACTCGTTCAAAGACATCGTTCCGATACATCTATTAGTTTTCTATTAACGTTCACGTTTATAGAATGTCTATTTGGTTGGCTAGAAGAAAACATTATGGAGCTGCGGAAAACATTTTCTTTCGGAGTCCCAAAAGATGCGCCCGATTTAGCGTTGATTACTACCTATAAATGGGTTAATGATATCTAAAGAGTGTTATTGAGGAAACTAGAAGCAACGGTAATAATTTTAAAATATACTCTAACGCCTTGTGAAAAGGTACAGATTACATTGAGTATAGGGTCTTTAATTTTAACGTTATTCGTTGATGAAATTCAAGTCAAACATCTCAGTTACTTATTTGTTGCTGCCTTGCCATATTTATAATGCTTGCGGCTTGCACAAATCTAGGCGTCGTTGATTTCTTAGTCGTGTCATGATCTTTGCCACTTACAGACCCAGTTAAGTATAAGTAGGAGTGTGTTTGTCAGGAACTCGTGATCACGCATTTCTATTGTTCTTATGTGATTAGAAAACGTAGTAAGAACTGGTAAGTAGTAGAGTCCCACTGATTTGTGCACACACGGGTTTGCTCGTCCCAGTTGGTACTGACCTCTCACAGAAGACGTATTAAAATGACAGCATTTGGGTTGTAGTGTTTCGTTGGTGAGTGCTAGAACAGTGGGAATATTATGACAGCCTATTGTGATGCAGAAGCATCTCAATAGTCCGTCCGTCCGTAAATGCTACATTACTATAATGTCTGCATTTGCACTCTTGGATTGTGCTCCAGAGTGCAAATGCTGTTTGAGGCATAATAGAGTTACTTCGGCTGGCTCATATATATAAGAAAAAGTCATGATTCCTGCGCGATAAACTGCACATCCTATGTTACTTAGTTCTATTTATTACTTTGATGATTCAACAATGTGGTTAAGGGCTAAAAATGACTAAGTTATCCATGTTCAACTGCATTTTTTTTTCTTATATCTGTCCGACATTTTCAATATGAGGTGTATTGAAAATGTTAACGTCAAGACAAGACGTGTTTTCGGCTTCTTTAGTAGGTGCCACTACCTTTCTTTAAAGATAGAATGAACTTCCTGTTAATTGTTCAACACTTTATTATTATATATTTATTATAGGGGATCTCTGGATCTACTGGACTGATTTCGTAATTAATTTTACCTATATAGGTAAATCTACGTTATTTGTAAGCGTCATAGGCTACATTATAATCGAAAAAATGATTACTGCGAAAAATGCGGGCAGAGGGGCGTTCTAAAGCTAGTACTCCATAAGAATATAAGTCCTCCTTACGTCTTGAAGCAAAAGAAACACAGTTTATATAGAAAAACTATCACTTTCATAAATAGTAAGTAAATACAACATGTAGTCATCGTCATTATGCATAAACGCACGAATATTAACGCGAAATCAGATTCCTTTTCACCGGCCAGTCCAATATGCTTAACTAACTGTAAACGGTTCTTTGCGATTGCCAGCGGCGCGGCGTCGCGTTTAAAACAGTTGTCCATATACTCATTGGCATGACATACAATACTATCGGCAGCACACCACTGACTTCATTCTGCCGTTCGCCAACATTCCGTTAGTTGCCTCTTCACTTTTCAACGAACAAGTCGGTCAAAAGCATCACTGTCATAATAACCACATAAAGCGACAATTTTTTATTTATTTGAACGTGTTCGAACATTAAATTCGGCGGGAAAAAATTAAAATGGCGCACAAATATTTTGTGGTTTTCGCGGTGTTTTTGTTGCTTTCCCCTTGTGAAATGAAACCGAGAAAAATCAAGGATTATCCTACGGAAAAACAACTTCTTTTGCAGAGGAAAGAAACTTCTCCTGTGGATTTTACTAGACTTGTGGTGATGAGATTAGTGTATGGTGTAGCTAAGGTTTTAGGTTTTGAAGAACCTATTGGTGAAGTATTGAACGGTGCGTTTGTGCCTCCCGGAGCTGATGACGACGATTTCGGTGATGACGGTGATGACTTCTTTGATGACTATTAGTTTAATGTTTCTTAATGTTATTTTGATACCAAATAATTTGCATTTACCGTAGGTATTTCTGTTTTGTAAATTATCAGATTAGTTACATATAAATTAAATTAGCGCGTAATATTTATTTATTATAATAGATTTAAATTAAAATACTTACATAGATTAGGTAACCGAGAGTATTGTATATATAAATTAGAATAGATATTGTAATTCATACTTGGATAAGGATCAAATTAATTAATCTCGAATAAAAAGAATTTCATAAATGATGGAGTTCACACAATGATAGGTACATGTATTTTTATATAAATATTTTTATATCGTTATTTATTGTAATTAGTATCACTTTTATAAAACTAAAGTAAATTAACGAGAAAATATAAAAAAATGCATCTGTATTGACAACATCCTCCTTCATTTGAAGTATGTCAGCGGTTTTTATGCATAATTTGTGTACGTAATTAATAATGTACCAAACTATCTAGAACAGTAAAGCAGATTTCAATGTACATATTAGACAATAACATAAAAATGTCTCCCTCAATTTATTGAAAAATGATGTTAAAATAATTTTCCGAATTAATTAAATATAATTTATACTAGTCTGTAGTCTAGATTAGTGAGCTTGACAGCTAAGACAGGGGTCATGGTTTCGATTCCCAACCAAGAGAAATAGTTTTCAGAATTGATTGAAATGTATTTAGATATATATATGGGTATACAAGTATCTATTAATTCACAGCCTGGTTACCATAGCATCGAATCAGAGGGTTCTTTACCTATAGTGCAGCAGGGTGTGCGGTGCGAATCTGCACGCTAAGTTTATTAAAGGGCGCTAAGCTTAGTAAAGGGCGCTAAGCTTACTAAAGGGCACTAAGCTTACTAAAGGCCGCTAAGCTTACTAAAGGGCGCTAAAGTAATGATTGCACACGGGCGCTTCATGGGCTAGACGCCTCTGCACCGAATCTGCCTAGTTTGGGATCAGACGGCCGTTTGTTAGATGTAGGTATGAAGTTATTTTTATAATTATTAATGTTATTGTAGACTAATTTCAGTAGTCTGAAACTGTACACATATTTTAATGTATGTAGTTATTTAAATATTTATAATTTAAGTTCTACTTGTGTATGTTTTTATTTAATTATGTTAATTATTATCAATGTACCTGGCAGTAAATCCTTAACTTTTGAAATTGGTATTAAAGAAATGTTAATAATTTTTCACTTTTAAATTTTGTGTTTTTTATCTTACCCCAATGTTACTTTCATCAAGAACATTTAAGCAGCAGTGGATCACTGCTGAACAGAAGACTCTTCTTAGAAAGGAGGTTTTAGTAGACCAAAACCTAATAGTAGACTATACCTACTTAGGTGTCGTAGTTTTCGCAATCTACGTAAGTATGCATGTTTCACCGTAGCCTCTAAACTACTGAACCGTTTTTAATGAATAAGGTATCAATAAATTCGTAATAATGGCCCAAGTAAATTAGGCTATTTTAACTATTATCAAAAGTTATTACGTAGTCAAGTTATAGGTTTTTTAACGTTTTCTTTTCATCAATAAAAACAAGTTATATTTCATATTCATATATATATTTAGTATTTCGTCATAAATCATCATAACAGTCTAGAAACCATGAAGGTAAATCATCAACTTTTTTCTTTTGCGACTCTGTAGGTCTCTCTTCTTCTTCTTCCTCTACTTCTTCTTCTTCTTGTGTACATTCTTCTCCATTTTGAGAACATCCTTTCATCTTTCTTATTAAATCTCCCCACTTCAGTTTAGTATTACAAAAAGGACAGTTCCCTTCTATTGGCACATATTCTCCAGGTAGCAAAAATATGTCTGCCAAACATGTTATGTGCGCTAAAAGGTCACAATTCGCGTTCAAACATGTTAATTTAGATTGACTATTTGTAATATAATAAGAACATATAAGGCATTCTTCAGCTGCAGCCGTGTTGATAACAACACTTCGTTTTAGATTTTTGCTCTTGACTATACCTTGGCATATTATCATGTGATCTGGGGGCTTTCTTTCTGGCTGAAAATTAAAACAATTATAAAAGACTTCCAATAAAAGTATATGAATCTGATGTTCTACTCCATAATCCAGCTTTCAAAACAAATGTGTTGAGATTGTTGAAGAATTGGTTTTAGTATCAACAGTATAGTCTTCCTTGATAAGAATGTCTGTTTTTTTTTTTTATATTTCTATTTGTTACTTTTTTTTACTTGTTTTTATTTCATTTTTATCTATTTTATATTTTCACTTGTTTCTATTGGTGCATGCTGTGACACCTTGAAATGTTGTGCATTTAAACTAGTTTTTAGTTAATTTACTGTTTTTATATGCATAAGATTCAATGTAACAACAACTGGTTGTTCAAATAAATAAATAAATAATCCTAAACTTATCACACTAATATTATAAAGGTGGAAGTAAGTTTGTTTGTTACGCTTTCACGGGAAACTACTTAACCAATCATTGTGAAACTTCGTACACATATTCTTGGAGGTATGAAAAGTAACATAGGATACATTTTATTAAATGCGAGCGAAGCCGCGTGCTAAAGCTAGTATAACATATCTCTGGCAGTTCTGGCATAATTAAGAACACAACTTTTGTGTTTATAATATTGATAGGGTTTACTGCTACACCTCACTTGCAAGAGAATTTGTAAGATCACTAGGTATTATGCTATTTATTTTTATAGTAACAGGAGACTTAGTAAATATTTACAACGCATTGTTTGTACAAAAAAGTAGATAATACGAAAATATAATATGAAAAAGCTGGAGAAAGATCTTAATCACACATCACACTAATATATAAAGGCGAAAGTTTGTGAGTGTGTATGTTTGTTACTTCTTCACGCAAAAACTACTGAATGGATTTGGATGAAACTTTACAGTAATATAGCTTATACATCAGAATAACACATAGGCTAATCTATACTGCGATAACCTGAATAGATATTTGTTCTATATTACATTTTTAGTGTGACTTATTTCAAATTAAAATTGTTGAGTTCATATCATTAATCTGTCTGAGCAAATTAAGCATGAATATACTTTTACACAGCAACACTTTATTTACGAATATGACTAGTTTTTTTTAAATGTTTTAATTGCGCCAAAATGTCTTTGCTGTACCTGATGGAAAACAAGAGTAGAGCAGATTCCAAGAGTGGCGATCACCATCCTCAATGCAAATAAGGACAATGCAGTATGTTGCCATATGCACAAAATTGGACTACAAAAGTATAAAATATTCATATTTTGAAGTCTACTGGCAATTGCGCTTGATTAAATTATCTTGTTACAGTTACACCACGGTCCCACACAGTTTATCACATAGTAGGCAAAAATAATATGAAGCAAACTGGTGAACAATGTTTTTAATATTTGACACTTACCAGGAAGTCCTCTCTATATTCATTCTCAAGCCATCTTATAATCAATGGTAGTCTACACCAGGGTCCTACACGGAGCATCTCACTAAGGACCCTCAGTTTGAATTTAAATTCAGTCTCCTTTCTTGGAATCTTTTTAAGGTTCAGGTGTTTTAGCCTAACTGTTGTGTTTGGATTCTGCCAGGCCCATTCAAACTAGAAAGAAATTTTTTAATTTGTGTGTAATTCAAAAGTTTGTTCATATGTTTGGTATGTAGGCTGATTGCAACTGAGAAAGCTGTCCTGATAATGACACTGCTAAAGGACAATTATTGCAACTCAGAAGCCACAAGAGCATTGGTCTCTTTTCCGTTCATATCTATACAGATAAATAAAATTAAAGTATTTGTAATTTCAAATTAACAGCTATACACATATACATATAACATTTTGGCGATTTATTTTTATATATATACAGTGCTCACACTGCATTTCAAATAAGAATAGGATTGGAAGTCCTCCGTCTTGCCCTGCATTTGTCAACTTCAGTTATTTTTGAGTGAGGTGCCAAAAAACAAGAATTTTCAATTACAATGCTTTTCAAATATGAATATGACTGGATTTAGTGCTTGGTAAATTTGACAAATGCAAGGCAAGATGGAGGATTTACAATCCTATTCTTATTTGAAAGGCATTGTACACCAAATATTCATTTTTTTAATTTTTGCCCAACAGATGGGCTGGACAGATTTTGGCAAGACTTTTACTGGCAGATAGTTGAGGTTATAAGAGGTAACCTAGGTGACTTTTATTATAGAAACTAGTTGAGCCCTGTGGTGTTACCCGTGGATATTATTGTACCCATATAACAACTTCCGTGGGTAATACCGCAAAACCCAACAAGTGTAAAATAAATGAATGCTTACTCTTAGAGCTGAGATATTATTGGGGAATCCATGTATTATCATCACCATTTTCCTACAATAAAGCAGTTATAATAATTAATTAACAATCAATTAATATTCGTTACTCCATTCGAAAAATACTTACCAAGGCCCTTTATTGTTAGTTCGGTGGGCTCCACCAGCCCAAGTACCTCTATTGTGCTGCATAATTCTTCTGTTTGGATCCCGTGTGTAGCCAATATAAGTGCGGCCTTTATACTTAGGGTTTATACAATAGAGTAGGTACACACCGTAAAAGTCTTCGACTACTTCGGGCTCATCCATATTTTTTTTACTTACAGATTATAATAACTAGAAAGTAGGTACGGTCTACTTCTTCTTGTTTTGATGAGATGGCAACCAACTAATCAGCTCTCTTCGTCTTCTTTTGATGAGATGTCAAGTATTTCATTCATTAATCTTCAAATCTTGAACATTCGAGTCTTCAAGTCACCAGTTTGTTTGTTTATGTTTTGATATTTTGACATTGACAGCTGTTAAGTTTTGATAGTACAAATCTTAGGTACAAGGTATTGCAAAAATCGTTGTCCTATCAAACTATTGAAAAATATATTTTTTACAAAATTAAAGAATCAGAAAACTAATAATTAAAAAGGATCGTGAGTACTTTTTCGTTTTCTTTAATTTTAGAACTCTAATAATAAATACTCCTAAAACTCCTGAACCAGCTAGGCTCTTAGAGCATAAAATGTATACATAAAGGGGCAGCTGAATCAGAAGGTTAGGTGGAGAGACAGACTAACTAAACTCAGTCTCTCTCTCTCTCTCCCCCTACTCAGATCACGCTTTTCAGCTACCTCTCTTTAAATATATGGTCAAAGGAATGAAACAAGAATACTTACCAGTCTTGCCACACACCTACCGGCTCGAGCTGGCAATACTGCTAAGATTGTCAATTTAAATTGACAATTGGATGTGGTCGTCACTGGTCACCACAGCTGGTCACTCACTGGTCGTCGTTTTGTCTTGTGGGCGGTATTTGTTTTGATTACAAAAATAATCTGACTAAAAGTAACCGTTGCAATTTAATATTCTTTGATCACATACACTCATAATTAGAAATCGGTTACGCTTCAGTTTAAAAGAATGAAATATGTCTGAAGATAAGCTTTCAAAAATCAATCAAAATGTTTGCGGCATGTAAGTTCACATTTTATAGTTTTTTCATATGTATATATGTTCATAGTACGTCATATAACATTAAACTAAAACTAATTCATATTTACAGTTGCAATGAAAATCAAAGCAAATACTGTTGTCCTCGTTGTGAGATATTCTATTGTTGCCTCGACTGTTACAAGTCGGAAAAACATTCACAATGTTCAGAAAGCTTTTATAGAGAATGTGTTAAGAATGAACTTGTTCTAAACAACGCCGACGATGAATCTAGAAATAAAATGATAGATATACTAAAGAATTCTCGAGATGAAGACAATATAGACATAGAAGATCTTGTAGAATATGATGATTCTCTCGATTCTGACGACGAAAATGCAGTGGCACTTGAGGAGCGCCTTAAGGGTTTAAATCTCGATGACGCTGACGCAGTATGGAGTGCGTTAACAGAGGATGAACGTAATGAGTTTGAAGCCTTATTAAATCAAGGAGATGTGGGAGCTATATTGCCACACTGGCAGCCATGGTGGATGTATCATAGAGAAAAGAAAATTGTTGAGGAGATTGATAAGGAGGATAGTGATATAGATGCTTTAAAGAAATGTCCTGACTTAAAACTGGTGCCTAAGTTTGAATCATTGGTTGTAAGTACAATATATCTATACTAATATATAAAGCTGAAGAGTTTGTTTGCTTGTTTGAACACGCTAATCTCAGGAACTACGGGTCCGATTTGAAAAATTCTTTGTGTTAGGTAGCCCATTTATCGAGGAAGGCTATAGGCCAGGGGTTCCCAATCTTTTTCAGCCTACGGCGCACTTTCAAGGTTACAATATTGTCAGGGCGCTCCCCCCCCCCTCCGTACCTAGCCATTAGACATATATAGAATCAAAAGAGTTAGGTACCTACAATAGTAGTTATTATTGGTTGCAAGGCACAAAAATTTAAACATAAATGCAAATAATTAACCCTTTCGGATAATGATAGAAGACCGACTCGCGGCGCACCTCGCTATCTCCTGCGGCGCCCCAGGGCGCCGCGGCGCACAGTTTGGGAACCCCGGCTATAGGCTATATACCACCACGCTAAGACCTACAGGAGCAGAGCAACAATGAAGAACGTTACAAAAACGGGGGAAAATTATTACGCTACGGGCTATAGGAGACTCATACGAGGTTGCGTGGGTCGGCTAGTATCATATATACATGATTAATTGGAGCTTCATAGACATGTTTGTATCAATCAAGCAGATGTGTATTATGATGATGGTACTCCTAGGTTTTGTTCACTAGATTTTGGAGACTAGATAGCCATGTTTTTTAAAGATTTATTTAATAAGAAGACACTATTGATTCTTTTAAATTTGTGTAGAATATCCAAAGCAGACTGACTTTCTAAGCAAATACATAGTTGCAATACTTATGAATGATTCTTTTTTTTTTTTACTTTGGTATCTAAAATATACAAACTGTTAGGATGTAATTCTAATTAATATGTTTTATACACCCAACAACATCTAGTCTCAATCTAACCAGAGCTTGTATTATGGGTACTAGACTACTGATATAAATACATATATACTTGTTTTTGTAAATTCATACATGTTATACATAGAATACACCCAAACTCCAAAACAAATATTCGCAGATCATACAAACATTTGGTCCGACCCGGGAATCAAACCTGAGACCTCAAGCACAGCGGTCACATACGCTACCACTACACCAACGAGGCAGTCATATTATTAATTTCAGATGTCTTCCAAAACATTTTAATTCCTAAGCTTTGTTGAACAGTAAATTTCACTGAGATTATTATATCATATATCTGTTTATTGGTGCATCTGAATCAATCAACTGTTTTTCACGTGTGTTTCAGACAGTCCCGCCATCACCAGCCATAAAGAACAACATCACCAATGTTTTAGCTTCATATGCATTCATTATGAGATATTTCAATGGCGAAATTGAGTCAGTAGAAGGGACTCTGTGCTTACTGAACATTTGTGCCAATCTTGATGCAAATACGAACTTTGAAGACCCTGCCATTGCTGTTGAATCCGTCGCACAAAAGTGCTTGCAGGTACCGACTTTAGTGTGTTTAAAATTAGCACAAAATTCTCGTGAGCAACTTTAAAATTGTAAAAGAGTAGTTTACTATTAGTAGTATGTAAATAATGATTTAAAAGTCATTAATCTTATAATGTAATGTTTCAACCATACAAGACAATATATAATTTATATAAGAATAAAAAATAAAAAATATATATAGGCATTTTAATAGAAATACTGTTATTTTCAATATAACAACTCATACCTCCTTGTTCTGAAAATTTTGTAGAAAGAGGGTAGAGAAGTAAAATATCTGTAAAATTACAAGGTTTTCAGTTTTCAATATTTAAAACATCACTATTATTATCATGTCATTATTATTTCAGAGTGCACTAGTAAAAACAGATGAAGACAGTCTCAATGTAATGAAGCAAGACACTTTTTTCCTTATAAGAGGACCTAGTGAAGAAAACAGCAAATATTATTGTAAAGCGGCTCTGTCACATTTGGATCACATACTTTCAAAAGCTAAGCAGCAGCAGAAGACAAAAGCTCTTGATAGTGATACAAAAGACAAAACTGCCTTTTCTAGAAAGTTCCCAGACCATGAAAAGGAACACTTACCTACATTAGACATGAGTAAACTGAAGAAATGTATAAAGAAAATAGAGTACTATTTATCTTATATTGAAAGTTTTGATATGGATTTTGAATCAAATAAATAATTGTTGTAGAAATGTTTTTTACTTAAGCTTTAGGGACCATCTTCAGCGCGGATTCGTCGCGATTCTCTCGTCCGTGGCAAAGGCCCATGAAGCGCTAGTAGTCTTATAAGAAGTGCAGGAAAACTTATATATCGTTTACCAAATATGCTAAAGAATTCGGGTTATGTAAATAAAATAAAACACATGGGACACACCATAACCAGATATATTCATTTCAATAACAAGAATAATCCAGAGGAATGTCAGAAATGTACCATCAACAATAAAATATATACCTACATAATATGATATTATGTTTAACACAACATCTAGCTAACACCATTTTTACAAAGTAATCAGGTACGGATCGCTAGAGAAACATGATTTTTTTTTCTTTATTTCGATTATTGAATAATAATAATAAATATTTCGGAAATCTAACACAAAACGCCATCTAGTCCCAAGCTAAGCAGAACTTGTGTTATGGGTATATACTAGACTTTTTTTTTGTAAATTCATATTATACATAGAAAACACCCAAACTCCGAAACAAATATTTGCAGATCATACAAACATTTGGTCCGATCCGGGAATCCTAAGACCTCAAAGCACAGCAGTCGCATACGCAACCGAGGCAGCTTGTATATAAAATTTGTATGTTTCAGTATATTTTTGTTGCAATAAAAAAAAACAGAAAAATTTTACTACTACAAGGCGGTAATAAAATAAGTACCAAACATTGTTAGTAATAAGTAGCTTTGTTAATTATTAGAAATCATCATAATTAAACATTATTTTCCAAAATAATATTTCAAATTAGTACACAAAAATGGTTGAGAATATATTTAATTGACTACAGTCGCTAATTGAACATGATGGCTATCTTTATATGTTAGAGATCCGCACCCAAATAACATCAAACTAAACTAAAAATTGGCCTAAAAATCTTCTAAGTACTTCACATACAATAAATAGTTTTTTTACTTACTATATATTAGTAGGTAAATATTCAAACAGCACGTATTTAGTAATATTATATATGGTAACACGATATAGATTAAGTTATAACCGCAGAGGGAGCCACTAGCCTCATTTCGGCCAGGCTAGATAACTTTTTATCTGTATACAACAGATACAATTTTGATTAATCGATAAAACATAGGTATAAACAAGTTTGAACTACATTCTTTAAATACAAAGGAGGTCAAATTGTCCATCGCTGCGTCGTTTTCGTTCGGACTCTTTACAAGAGATAATTTATTTTGAGAATTACCTATAAAACTGTCTTACAGTTGAAGTACTATAGAGGTAACATCTCGAGGTCATTTGCCAAATTATTTACTATATGAGTTATTCCAATAACAATGATACAACATTTAAATGATAAGTGTCGGTTCAAATGTAACGGTTTTTTAATTAGGTAAGGACGTATATTGTTTGAAACCCCGGAAAACGAGAGAAGTACTACATATATAGGAGTCTATATATCCAATTTAGATATATAAATATTTGTAATAAGTATATCGTTATTTGTATAATAAGTTAAACGATAGATCTCGACTTAAGTAATGTGACAAAATCTGTCAATTTCCGATGAATGTTTAGAAACAGCATAAATATATGTGTTAATTACATACATTAATATTTTGTCACGATTAAAGCCAGTCTCTTTCAAAACACTCTCGAATGCAAATGAACAAAAAGATCCTTTATAAAGAATATACTTTGAATAATTATAGATAGTAAATATTATATACAGTTCAACACTAGAATATTTCTGTAAAGTATTCTGTGTTAAACTTTCTCATTAATCAAGTCCAAAAATTCTCTACCCTCTACCTTTAAGTTTCTTATTCTTTACCGATTAGTAACAATCCATTGCCCAACTTAAATAGTTAGAATTATGTATTTTACTTCATATATTACACGTTTTTTCTATAAAGCTTTATTTGATATTTAAATAGTGCACTCTTTTAGCACAAAGGATGCGGCATACAATCGTTCATGTAACATTGTATAAGATATTGTGACCCATGTTTGCCTCAGTTCTTATATATGGCCTCAAAATATACCTACATAGAGCAACTGGGTAGGGAGTAGCCTTAAATAAGCAGGCGTTCTTTTGTTCGTTCCCTCTGTTAAAGTACAAGCTCAATTGTGCCTACGCGTTACACTGTTACGACACAATGTTTTATGTGTGTGTGAAAATTTGTTTTTTTTTGTTGTGTATTGTTTTTGCATGTGAATCTAATATGTGTATGTTTATAGATTTCCCCCCACAAAAATGACAGACTTTTTTGTATCGGGAAAAGACTTAACCGTAGTCCCCTCCAGTTCCCCAGCGTGTTGCTCTATTCATACCCATGGTCTAATAACTCGTGCAGAATACACTTTTTGCGGCCTTATACATTACCTTTATATGGTCGCAAACTAGAAATCGAAAGTTCTAAGTAGCATCCTATGAGAATTCCTACAACGGTCACTTGAGTATATATTTAATAAGGTATTTGGTTCTGATAATACTGAATCATGTCGTAGGTCCTAGTTCTAAAGTTCAGGAAAGAATTTCTGATGATAGACATCATGTAGGCTGCCGCTTCTTTCTCCGTAGAGTTCGGCGCGAACCGGGAACGGAGCTGGCGAATGGTTGCTCCTCGGAAGCAGGGCAGACCCGTGTCCAGCATCAGGGAGACCATTGATATTATTGCTTCTTGGTATGGCCTAGAATAAGGTAATTACAATACTTTTATATACTTGCTTCAAACTAAGGTGATTCGTTAATGATTAAATGCTAAAATATTCAGATAGCGAACTTCTGCAATTATACACTCCAAAGCACATGTAATTTTCACATTTTTAGGCCTTCCTTATAGTATTAAGTACACAGTAGAGAAAATCACGCTCACTCAGCTTAGCTCACGGTAAGGCTTAAAAATAATGATTTACTGACGTGAATACTAACAAATATTCTATAGTTACAGTAATAATGATTTTCTGAATTAAATGAATAATATAGTTTTAAGAGTCCCTATACGTTTTAAAGATTAACAAAAGCTAATTGAACCCTGTAAGTAAAAAATAAAATTTATATTCACCTGACAGCTAAGAAAGCTTGGACACACAGCTCACAGAACCATCGGAACGGAGGTGCTTCCATCTTCCCACCCATCACCATCACCATCTCGTCCGTCAGCTTGATGTCAGGCTCGAAGCCTAAGTTACCACCAGGGGAGGACTCGAACATAAAACCGAAATCTGCGAATAAACAGGATATAATTAATAAGTGAATACTGAGATGAGATATTAGTAAATTTAATATTATTTTATCCTATTATATTGGTATATATAAAAAAAAAAACTTTCTTATGAGGGATATCATTACTAAAAATAATAACATTAAATTAAATGAAATCATTTATTTCTCAATTAGGTTACAAGAACTCTTTTGCATGCTAAACTTTTTTGAGCAAATCAATTTGATCTTTCTTAACTGTTCTAGGCCTGAGAATATCGCACGCGTACGCACGATACCGTGTACCACAAAAGTACCGAAAGAACCATCTAGCAAACGTTTTTCATATGACATGTGGTATTTTCCTGATTATATTCAAATTCTAAAGACACTAAGTGACATGGTTGCCTACTGGCGATAATGCCGCCAATAGTACGTCCTAGTTTTGTGTTACCTATGTAATTAATCTGGGGTACAATAAAGTGGTATATTATTATTATTAAGTGACATTTATGAACGTTAAATTGAAGTTACAGTTAATAAAAAACTTATATCGACACAAACAGACGCCACAGCATGTACTGGATTGTCAAGGTAAATTAGGTGAAAACACTAAAATCTACTGCTTGCTTGTGTCGATCTATAACTTGCAGTTTACAAAATGTGTAGAGCCTTATGAGAAGAATAGAAGAATACTGGCAAAGAAACTCATGGTCACGATGGATGTACGATCGAATTGAGAAACCTCCTCCTCTTTTGAAGTCGGTTAAAAATAATTCGTGATTGGATTAAGAGGCTAGAGTTGCAGTTGAACCAACCAAAATAAAAATATAATATATTTATACTATGACTCCAGTCGAGTTTTTTTGCCCTCTCACACGACAACATTTAGGTACATGTGAAATTGCACACGAAGGCTAGTGTAACACAAAAAAAATACCAATCAAATTGAGAAACTCCTCCATTATAAAGTCGGTTAATAAAAGAACAATATAAGCATACCAATATGAATAAGATGTCCATCTGTGTCCAACATGATGTTGCCGTTGTGTCTGTCCTTGATCTGTAGCAAGAATCCGATGACGCTGTACGCTGCCATTGACGTCACGAAGCATCTTCGAGCAGCCTGGAATATAACAATTTCTCAATACATTTAGTTTGAGCAGAAGTAAAATTATCTCGAGCGAACTAATGACTCATCAACAACCTTTAACAGTACATTTCTGGACATGGGCCTTATACAGTGGGTTTTGGCCCAGTATACCACGAGGGTCAAACAGATTGGTATACTAATCTATACTATTATATAAAGCTGAAGAGTTTGTTTGTTTGTTTGTTTGAACACGCTAATCTCAGGAACCGCTGGTGCGATTGGAAAAAATATTTCTGTGTTAGATAGCCCATTTATCGAGGAAGGCTATAGGCTATATAACATCACGCTAAGACCTACAGGAGCGGAGCAACAATGAAAAATGTTACAAAAACGGGGGAAAATTATCACGCTACAGGCAATAGAAGATGCAAACGAGGTTGCGTAGGTCGGCTAGTATAATAATAAATATATATCATTCTATCACATTCACACAGCGGGATCTAGTTCCAAACTAAGTAGAGCTTGTACTATGGGTATTAGACAACCGATATAAATGCATAAATACTTTTTTGTAAATATGTACATAATACACTAGAAAACAACCAAACTTAGAAACAAACATTTGCAGATCATACAAAAATTTGTTTGGGCAGCCAGTCAATAGTAGGACGGTATAGTGTTTTTTATTTTTTTTTTCTTTTCTTTGCAGCAAAGTAGACAAGTAGATTGCTCTGTAAGTCAGTTCTTACATCACCCATGAGATGAATTGGTGTGGCTCTGTATTCATACCTGATGCCCATAATTGAGGACACAAAAGTCTAAAATACATTGCAGTTTGAATATCCGAAATTAATAGTGTAATTTAGAAGAGTGCAACTTTCCACATAATTAATATGATATTTTGTATTTTTATGTGATTTTTAGTTTATTTTACGTAAAATATTTTAAGTCCCTCTTTTACAAGAGAAAAAATAATTCAGGTGTGAAGGGTTTGATCAGCCACCACATGCAGACAATAACAAACAACTATTCTTACCCACCGTATAAGAATCAGTGTCATAATAATGATTACGGTAATATATATGACGGTTCATCCCATTCTTTACCCAAATTAGGTTGGGATCAGGTATAAGTCTATAACGATATGACTGAACTTAGATTTTTCGAAGTGACTGCTAACCCAAGTACCATTTTTAAAGTTCTGTTGACTGTTGTCGCACTTTTTAGTTCTCCAACTACCTGTAACGATTGACACAGATGCTCTATGGCAACCGGGACCGATTGTTTAACACGCAACATAATAGTACCCTCTCATACCTGAAATTCTCTGCTAGTTTCGTCTCCGTACTTTTTGATAAAGTACTCGTACATTCCTATGTCGGTTTGTCTACCAAGCTGGTCACGTGACTTCGCGTTCGGAACACATTCTATTACGCCACACTGTAAAATAGAAATCGCTTATTAGGGTAGTTGCCACCTTAGTCAAATTAGTTACTAATTATCATCTGTCAAAACGATAACTTAGTATGAAAAATGTACTAAAAACTAACCTGTGACGTCCCTATTTTAGACTACTCTATTGAGCAATATATTTAAATATTACGGCCTTCTAACACACAGCGCCATCTAGTCCTAAGTTACTCAGAGCTTGTGTTATGGGTACTAAACGACTGATATAATTACATTTTTTTTTTTTGTATATACATACATATTATACATAGAAAACATCCACACTCCGATACAAATATTTGCAGATCATACAAACATTTGGTCCGACCCGGGAATCAAACCCGAGACCTCAAGCACAACAGTCACATACGCTACCACTACGCCACTGAGGCAGTTAAATGTGTATTAGATTACAATTTGCAATAGAAATGAAAAGTTGTAATAATTTTTTTTCGAGATGTTTTGTAATATTCGTTTTAATGATGGAGACATCGGCATTTATTTACGATACAGTCAGTTACCCTATTACTAATGTGATAATAAATATAAGTTACAGTTAATATAATTTAACGTATCACGATTTCACATCTTCATGGACTCAAATTGAATGAGAATTTTTAGTTTTAAAAGATTTAAAATAAGCTATATTTCTATTCAGATGATGTCTTCTACACAAACATGTCTATAAAAACAAAATAGTTGGTAAATGTAATAAAAATAAACGTACTATCGACAAACTTGAATCGTGACCAACTTTGCCAAAAAATCATTTGAAATCATCAAAACAACAAGGACTTCCTTCTTTACAGTGTATGCCTCACTTAAACATTAAGTAAGCTACGTGAATACTGAGATCTGTGATCTATCCAATTTTTACCTTTCTCTTCACTGCAGTAAATAAATTTATTACATGAAACAGTAATTATCATAGTTTGAATCCATGCTCTTTGTAATTAACTATAACTCGGAATAAAATCTTTTTTATCCAAAACCATATTATATTGTATAATTGTACATGAGCTTTTAACAAAGATGGATACTGTAACGGATAATTCTTTGTGCAATTAAATGCCAGAGAACGAGTTCGTTACCATGGAAATACATATTTACGCGAATGTCGACTTAATTTTGTATTTGAATGTCTGTAAGAAAGTAAGCTTATGGTGGGTCAGGATTCAAATTTGTCGATAGTACTCGTACTACTTAAATTGAAAATTAAATTTTTGGTGGTTGTTGCAAACGTAAAAGAACAACCGCGGGGCAAAACTAGTATAGGAATAAACTCACCCCAGGAGCAGTGGCGACAACTTTATAAGGGAACAAATACAAGTCAAGTCCAACTTGTTGGAAGATGTTCTTAAACAGCGATATGACTTGCAGCGCGAGCATATCTTGTCTGACGTCATCGCCCACTTTGAATATGGCGGCCTGCCAAATCTCAGCCGCGATGCCGGTATAGCGGTCCTTGCCTTCTTCCTGTTGGTGTTAAAATATATGTTGGAAAAATGATTTTAAATAAAAATAATTGTACTGTACAGCAGTTTGTTTGTCCAATCAATTATCATAGCAACTAGCGTGCTGATGACCATACTTATACCACTTTGTATATTGCTAAACATACAACACAAGCTGGGTGTTTTAAGGTCATAATAATTTTAATATCATTGATAAGAAAAAGTTTCAAAACTAAATAATCCGACAACGTAAAAATTATTGAAAAAAACCCGTGCCATTATTACGAGTGCATTGATACCTCATTTATTAAATTCGGTTCAGTAGTTTAGGTGCTACGGTGAAACATACATGTATAGACTGCCAAAACAATTATCCATCCTTTCGCTGTAGTCAGGTAAAAAGTGGGTTTTGTCATATTTAAAAGAGTGGTGCTGAATATGAGTGGAAGTTAGAAATGACTTGGCCAACAGATGTTAAAGTTTTAATTTTTATTTTTCGAACATGCCTTAAAAATAAATTACTTACCGAAGGGGGATCTTCTCCGGATACTATGGCCATGGCCAACTGCTCCATCTCCGATATACCATACTTCCGTACCCTGAACCTTGCCAAGTAAGGAGCTTTAGCGGCGCTCTGCATGGGTGTACCTATAAACACCAATGGCATTTTTTTTATTTTCTTATGTGCCTGATGGAAGCATGAGCAGAATTCCAGAGTAGTGGTCACTGATAATGAAGACACAGCATAATGGTCACCCACACTATGGCGGCCTAGTGTCATGTTTCTGCATCATTGGTCATCAAATATCTATAATTCTATAATATCCTACCACTATAGAATCTTGATTTTAAAAAGTTGCTGTTATTCAGTTTAATCCATTAATATTTTCGTTGATTATTATTAGGTATTTATATTTGTTTCTGTATGAAACTAAAAACTAAAACTCTTAAAACTCTAAATCCAAAAAATCTTAGGAAGTTTTAAATCAATGCCAGAATAATTTATTTCATATAACGTCTTACTCACAACCTCGGGTAAGACACAAATCACGCAATATAATTTGCCATAGCCATAGCCATAGCATTGCACATGGGCGTAGCTAGTGGGGAAGCCTCCCCAAAACCAAAACTTAGCTATGCCGTATGGGCATATATTATAGGCACTATTTCAGCTGCGAATGTACTTCAATATAAACGTTGACGTATCTACTTACCACTTTTGTAATCGATGTCAACAACCATGGAATCTGGATTCGAGGGCAGGTAACATCCTGGCTGAACCTGTAGTACATAAAAACTTTTTAGTATACTTTGAACCCACTCGGGTATAACTAGGGCGGCTTTAATCATTGGACAGAATATCGGACTTCCGTTCAAATGATATCACAACTCCTTAAATAAAATTTTCAAGAAAAGCTTGTTTGGAGCTACAAAATAAGTTCCAAGAATGGTCTAAGACAACAAGGTCTCGCATTTCGAGAGCGACACAGTGTGACGTCACTATCCAGTTACCACTTTGTAGCAACATAACACGAAATAAAGCAACAATTATAAACACTTAATATATTTATTAAATTCACCATCAACATACTACGCAGGTCAGAGGGGTTTGTTTCTAATTTACCTTACCTTAACATTTTTCAGCGCTTCCAAACACGCCCGCTTTCGCTCGGCTCCCTTCGGGAATGGTCGGATGATTCCGGATATGTTCGTGATTTGGCCGAAGAAGTCGAATTCTCGTTCGTAGAAGGCCTTCGCTGGACCGGAGAGCGCGTCTACGATGCTCTTTGTTAGTGCTTCCAGCACGTCAAACAATGCTTCTAGCCAAAATTTAACCATATAAGTACACACATGAAATTATAAAAAAGAAAAGAAAATAAATGGCTAGCAAGTTGAACGTAGTCGAGTTAAGAGACGGAGATTTCCGCAGCCCGAAAAACTCCTCGTCTTATAACCCTCAATGTAATGCAGTCACTTATAATGGCATCGCTCAAGTCAAACTATGTTTGATTTGTCCAATGTGTATTTGTGTATTTTTGAGTTTACTGTCATCAAGTTTTTGTCCGCGGCTCTGTCCACGTGTATGTCAGCTATCGCGATAAAGAGTAGCCTATGTCCTTCCTCAACAATCAACGCATGACTATGACAAATTTGACTGAAATTGGTATAGCAGTTTAGACGTGAAAGCATAAGAGATAGACAGTTTCTTTCGAATTCATAATATTAGTGTGGATAATGTACCCACCGTCTTTGTTGTGCATTTCTTCATCAGTGTACATGTTTGTGTGCATATTCCAAATGAGTTGATGAGCAACAACTTGCGACTTCTTTGCTAAAGACTTGATCAGCTCTGCTACGTAGCCCATCTAAAAAAATGATTTATTATAAGTTTGGGGATGTCCTGGTTCTCTCAGAAACTAGATCTGAGCTTGCTTATTAAACTGGTAGGTATGTTTACGATAATCATTCATAATTATTACTAAGTATATACCTGAAGTGTCAACCAGGTTGAGCTGGCCGTAGTCACCTGTAGACGTAGCCAGTCACATCGGTCATGCATGTACTTTTAATTCCCATCGCGAGCGCGTGAATTTCGCGCGTGATAATTTAACATTAACGTTATTTGATTTTAAGTAAATTTAAGCAAAGTTAATAATATAAGGCATGATGTTGATTTGGTAGTAGGACGCTTGAGCCCGGCCGTCAGGATGACTCCGATTTGAAAAAGTTATTTGTCTACATTTACTTCATTTTGTCTTCCGCTTCACTAAGGAGGGAAGTGGACTTTTCATATTTCCCACTCCTTCAGTTTTCTTCTGATTAATTTCGTTGCGGCTTTCAAACCAGTTAATTTTTTCCTGGCACTTCCCGAGTGTCATAACTCGGTGTATTCGTGGGTCACTGCTGTTGACCCTAGTGTACAGGAATTAAGGAACCGGAGATTTGATGGGATTTTTCAACCAAAAAGTAAAATAGTTATTTGTTAGAGTAACGTTGCTTTTTATCCGCGTGCTCAATTTTGATGTCTGAGCTAGTGAAGGATTAAAAAGAATAGAATCCTGAGGGAATCAAAAGAGCACGAGGCGAAAAATCTTTGCCCTCGATGCAACAGGTAACTTTGCATCCCACCTCAGCGAGGAAATGACTAAGGCTTATCTAAGATTTTTACAATATGACGTGAAAAGAAAATGGCGCGGGCATAGCAAGTTTAAAAAAAAATACACCCAGAAGGTACCGAGTGTGAGTTTTTAACAAATTTAAAAAGACTGTATGATAAATTCGGCACCATGGAGGTAGAAGGTTTAATGATGTTTTGAATTCACAAACTTAATGCACACGATGTTATAAATTCAATTTACTTTATCCGCTAGCGGATAAAAACGGCTTTTGCAGTCAGATATCGAAAGGCAAAAATACTCTTTCCGAGATGGGGGGGATGACAAGGTATATAACTCACCGTGTCATGTCTAAGCGCTTGCACGAGTTGTGGTATGTAGAGCAGGAGTGCGGAGGAGGGGTAGGAGGTGAGCGTGCTGACGGCCGCCTGCGCAGAGAGCGGGTGCGGCGGGTACTGCCGGCTGAAGTACGACAGCGCCTCTACCGGCGTCACTCGAGCCCACGTGATCATGTGGACCAACTGGGGACACAACACATTATTTATTAGTCAAAAACTACTGCACGGATTGATATGCAGTTTTTACAAATAGAGTGATTCTTGTATTAAGTTCTTCGAACATGTGTCTCGGCGTGGTGATCAATCCAAAGAGCGCCTTGTCGTTCAAGGTAGAATGGACGGCACTACGACGTCACCTACGCGATGGACTGACCAGTTCAAGTCTGTAGTGGGAAGTTCCGTGAACGAGTGCAACAGGATGACCTCGAACAGGCAGCAGTGTCAAAACAACGTGAAACGCATCACATCTCCTAAAACTGCTATTGCATAACGATCACGACCGCTCTGTCAAGAGTATACCCGATGAGAAGAAGAGTGATTTTTGAGGAGGGTTTTCGTATATAATTTATAAATTTTTTGAGTATATTGGCTAAAATTTAACAATACATGTTGAAGACGACGGAAAACATGACCTAAATTATGTTCCCGTGCGAAGCCGTAGCGGGTTTCTAGTACTAAATAAATAAATATTCCAGACATCTAACACACAACGCCATCTAGTCCCAAACAAAACAGAGCTTGTGTTATGGGTACTAGACAACTGATATAAATACATATATACTTTTCCTTTTGTAAATACATATATATTATACATAGTAAACACTCAAACTCCGAAACAAATATTTACAGATTATACAAACATTTGGTCTCACCCGGGAATCGAAACCGAGACCTCAAGCATAGCAGTCGCATACGATGCCACCCAGGCAGTTATGGCGAGGCAGATGACGGTGTATGTCAGATGTCCGAAAAGATTCTCTCTCTCCCTCCCTCTTTCGTGTTTCTCTTACAATTATCACTATATAAATAAATATGGTATTTACATACTCTTACTCAAAACTTTATCCTCTAAATGTGATACGGAGAGAGATTCTAAGCATCCCCAATTTGCGAACTATAGCAAATACAATTGGGAATTAAAAATGAACGGGAAATGTAAGCAAGTTTTGAAGCCACTAACTTACGCTGGTAGTCATATAACTGCCTAATCAGAAATTAAAAATGGGAACATATACTTTATATTTAATGGAACAGATACACGAAATTCGGAAACAAAAAAGGATTTCATTTTAACATTTCTTTTTAGATTTAAACGCGTTAATCACTACTGTCAAATAGTAATCATTGGACATGATAAATCGTTGCAATAAACTTACCTCATGTGCATCACTAAGGAGAGTATCAGTGGTAACAAGGTATTTGAGTGCTTGTGGAACGTGAGACACAGCAGTAGGCTGGGCCTGCACTTTCCGTCTAATTTCTAGCACAATACCTTCATTCTTCAATCTGAAAACACATATTTTAGAGTTATTGTATAACTGAACGAATGAAATGAATAAGTGTTTTCACTTATATAGTTAATTCAAGTTAAGTATATAATGACGCATCCACAAGCGCCGCCTCTTGATTAATCGAGCTATGAGAAATTATAGTTTCATTGCGATTGGAAGCTTCTTGGCCAAGCGGCGAGGCTTAAATGAAGCGTCACTATTTTTTAACGCGAATGGACTATACTCATATTACAAGTTTCGACTTTATGAAGGAACTTCAAGACTTTTCCTATACAGTATCCGAAAGTCTATATTTTTGGCAAGTTTGTTGCAAAGTAATCATTATGCTAAAACAGTAAGATATATGTTACCTTTCTGGCAAAAATACGGCTAAAGTGGGACTTATGTCCCAGGCAAGTTTGGCATAGTCCCGCCAATGTCGGTCTGTGTTGGGTTTGGATCGCCAAGTGGCTATGTTGTCTTCTCCTGGCACCGCCTGTTCGATCCGTCCGTGCGGGTTGTGCCAAGTTACGAGGAATTCTATTTCTACTGCCTGTGAAAGAATTGTAGTTATTGATACACTACATGAAGATACATAACTATTTGATGAATAACAAGTTTTATAAAACGATAGCGGAAAATTACGGTTTCTACTTCCAATTTAATATTTTAATAGTTTCCTAAATTCTGTAAAATAAGCAAATGTAAATCTAGTGTTAAAATGACTAAATTTTCCTTGAGGCTCCGCCAGAAGATTTATCAGTTATTGCGGTGAGTTGATATAACTTATTTATTTGTCAACCGATTGAAATAAAACAAACACTAAATGTTTAGTGAAGTTTACTACAATACATAAGAGAAAACCGCATTTAAGTCCATTTAGGATATCTGGGATATAAGTTTAAATGTAATTTTGTACTACAGACCAGATAAGGTGTGTAAAAGTGTTTCTTTCACAAAACTTCAAATTTACTCTGCACTGTACTGCACTGTGTCACATGAAACCAACTCTACAGTCTTTCTCCTTTTAGAGATTCTCTACTCACCATCAGTTCCAGTATAAGGTTTCTCTTCTTGACATAATCCTTAACAAACGTATCCTGTGGTTTCACTGGTGGCTTTACACTTCGATTGGAGCGTTTCCCAACCACACTGCCTGCGCCACTACTTAAAGTTGTTGTTGACATAGGTACCTTAAATAGCAGAAAGGAGATGTTTTGTTATACAGAACATATGTCATTATCACCACACTCCCACATACAGCGCCATCTACAGAAGACACACCGTACTACGGAGTAACTGCTAAAAAGAATTCTTGCGACGATTAGCATATATGCAACTTCCCAATATCAAGCGTTGGACCGTGTCGCGTTAAGCATGATCACCTCGCCATGTCGGAGGATCCTCCTTTGGAGGATGGAGAGACATGACATCAGTTCCTCCACAAGGTTTTAATGGTTCACTAATAAATATTGGTCTCCTTAAAAAAGTTTTAGCTAACGAACAAACTAGTTGTCATAGGGTTTTTGACAAGGTTTCCTTCTTATCACACTAATATTATAAAGGTGAAAGTAATTTTTTATTGTTACGATTTCACGAGAAAACTATTTAACCGTTCATTATGCAACTTTGTACACATATTCTTGGAGGTATTAGAAGTAACATATGATACTTTTTATTAAATACGAGCGAAGCCGCTGGTTCAAGCAAGTTGTTATATAAGTATTCCGTACACTATGCTCCTTTGGTCGTATATTATACCACCCACGAGATGAATTGAAGTTGTTGACACTTCGTGTTACTCCGACTACGACTTAAACAGTCACTACACGGACATTTTACTCAGAACTCTATTTCTATAGAAATAAGATTTAATTTGAGTTACCGTGTTAATCCAGCCCGTAGTTTGTCGACTGCCTATATCGCTGTTCACTGAAGATCGATTGTCTGTTGGCGAGTTTGATGTATATATGCTTTGTTGACTATTAGGGCCCATGAGTTCGTATTCTCCTGTAAATGTAAATACTTTTTTAGTTAATTAAAATATAGTTTCTCTAAGACGTTGAAGAAACAGGGTGTTAAGTAAAAGATTCTGTCGTGTATCGCTCGCTTGATATATATAAGTTTCTGGTCATCTTGTCTGTGTCTCTGTTGGAGATTGTTCTGCTTCTCACTGAATGACAGAGGTTACCGGAAACCCAACTTCTACCGATCCCACCACATTGGGTAGGATGGCAGGCAGACAACCTGCTATTTACGTAACCGCTGACAATGTTCCTATACGCACAGTTAACATAACTTACAGAATGTCTGTGAGAGAAGCAATACGCAAGTCTAGATCCTAGGATGCAATAGGTGCAACACTAATATAATCGCATTAACTCAATACAATATACTGCCCGGTTAGCCTAGCAGTTTAAGCGATCGTCACGCCGCTTCCTACTGCGCCAAGTGTTACGGGTTCAAATCTCACATGGAACAACACGTGTCATACACAAATTGTTGTTCTGAATCTCGGTGTTCCTAGTAGGGTAGTCCGCGACAAAAGATATATACTCCTAATGTGGGAGTTGTCGCTATTAGCAAAAAAAATGTCATGTCTGCAACTTGAAGTCTACTGAGTATAGCGCTTAATATTTCAAAAGAAAGATTTTATAGCAATACCTACTGTCGAAAAAGAATTTTACAAATATATCAACTCAATGTACTCACCTCCAATATCACTACTTTTCAAGTACTTCTTATCAGAATGCATAAGTTGCCAGAACTTTATAAGTGATATGATGTCTTCTCTCAAAGCGCCTGAGCTTTTCGCTGGACACTGAAGCCCTCGGCAGAAGTAGTCCAGACAGGCTGAGTAGACTCTCTCTCGGAGAATGTTGCGAGCCAATGATCGAGGGAGAATGTCGCCTTGAAGGAGCGAAAGACCGCACGAGAGAAGCCTATAATTTATTATTTATTTTAAAAACAAGCTAAGCCCCGCGGTGTTACCCGCGGTTCAACAACAATCGCGAGTAGCGCCGCGGGACAAAGTTAAAAAAACCTATGTAAAAAGTATCCTATGTCCGTCTCCTAGTTCTAAGCCACTTCCCCACCAATTTTCAGCTGAATCGGTTCAGCCGTTCTTGAGTTATAAATAGTGTAACTAACACGACTTTCTTTTATATATATAGATTTTCAAAATATACTTTTAATATACCTAATTAAAAATATACTTAACAATAGTTGCAAAACAAATCCCATGCTATATTGTACCTAAAATACGAAATATAGAAGATGCAAGACATGACGAGATTCATTATTTTTAAGCTATAATTTAAATGTCATCTAGCAGCTTTAGTAAGATTAATTTATATAACTTTGATGTTCTAAGAAAGTTCTTGTTTATGGAAAACTAATAAATAATTATCACCCTCATTATAGAAAAACATAAAGTATTCACTTTATAATAATGTATCTGTTACTTCAATCAAATGATTAAATTACTTGTTTTCATCCACTACGAATTAATACTGATTCTGCATCGTGAATTGTGGTATAAATCGACTTACACAAAACGTTGTATTTATGTAAAATTTCTTATTTAGTGTTTCTAACTTTGATTAGAACTAACTTCCATAAAATTCCCTACCTTTATTTTGTCCAAGTCCCACGAAATAGAATTTATTTCTTGTACGGAAGCCGGGACTGGTCGCTAGTAAAGTTTTCTACAAACTTACCTGAATCTAACTCCAACAGCATCCACATGTCTATTGATGTGATCTCTGACATCGCCGACGGTGATTGGCAATGACCTATGTAGCAAGCTAGCCAACATCTCGACTTTCTCCAAGCTGTTGTATTTAGCTGTCTCAGCTACTTCAGACAAGTATCGAACCCAAACGGCGTGTGGCGCCACAAATGGTGGACGTGGCTCTAATACGGCACCTAAAATAATAATTATAAATAAAATAAATAATAATATATAGTTCCCGTAATTATAAAAGCACAAGACGTTAAATATATTATCGTATTCCAGCTATCTGATAATATGTCTCCAAGAAAATATCAATGTACACTATCTCGTTTCTATAAGGAAAAAAACAACTTCAAAAATTTTGGTTTTCTTGGATATTGGCATAAAAAAATAAGTGTGAAGTTGTGTATTACCTAACTGTAGGTACTTTAATTATAAGGGAAAACAAAATATTTATTTTTAAGATATAGTTAAAAAACTCAAATACCTTCATGGGCAGCCAACGGGCTGGTCTCTTCGTGTTGTTTAGAGAACAAACCCATTTTCCTATCGACTGTACTCTGCCAAGCCGCGAAGATTTCTTGCAGCAGTCTTATCTCCAGGTCTGGTCGTGCTGTCGTTAGCCACTGCCAACATTCCACTGCTGAGGTGACTGCATCTTCGGTGAAGATTTCTACTTGGGACCAAGCTGGGGGAAAATGTATATTTTAGTAAGATTAATTTATATAGTTTTCAAGTTCTAAGAAAGTTTATGGTTATTTGTGTTAAGAAAATGTGACGCATGTTTTGTAAAGCTGTATTCAGGGAATAGTAAAAAATACTCGTATTTCTTCACTTCGAATTATTGACACTCATTCTTAGCAATATGTTAGATATTCACTTTAAAATTAAATTTAACGCTCAAAGAATGTCACAGTTTTAATCTAATTGACCAGTAGGCGGGGCTTTATATGCGTCACTATTTTCTTAACATGAATTGACTGCATTCTCCGCGGATTTACGGAATGTCACCACTCCTCATCCACCAATTCATCTCATGAGTGTCATAAGAGCAAATTATAGAGAGGACATCACTGTAAAGAGAAGGGATCTTGAAACAAATACTATATCAACCCGTCTGGTCAGCGTGGAACAGCAGGCCAAAACCTCCTTCCTAAGGAGAGGCCTTTGTCCAACAATGGTTGTTAAGGTTGTGTAAATGAATGGCTCTTTTAAGGAATGGGTGGTCTCGACAACTTTGCTTGAAAGCCTATGCAAGAATGTTCTGCCTACACACCTAGTGGCATGCAATTGGAGAGACCTATGTCCAGCAGTGGACTGTGATAGGCCGATGATGATGATGGAATGAATGGAGAATATGAGCACTCACCGACGGCGTGTAGTAACGCTCGCGCAGTCGGTGAGGTGTGTGCGTGAGGTGGGTGGTGTCGCGCGTGTACCAGCAGCGCTGTAGCACGCCAAAGCGCTGCACGATGTGCGGTCTCACTGCCGCTGGTACAAGCGTCCCTTAGCGCTGTATGCAGACGCGCGCCGCAGCGCCACAGCGCTGCTTCCCCACCGCCCTCCGCGCTCACCGTGCCCGCTATCTGCGTAGACACACGTATATGCACACTTCACTTTACTTACAGTTGATTGCCTACGCGTCTAATTTAGTAAGTATTTTCAAATATTCCCGGGTCGGTATGATTGCATGATCTGCAAATATTGTTTCGGAGTTTGGGTGTTTTCAATGTATAATAATATGTATGTATTGACAAAAAAAAGTATTTATGTATTTTTATCAGTTGTCTAGTACCTATAGTACTAGCTCTGCTTAATTTGTGACTAGATGGCGTTGTGTGTTAGATGACTAAAACATTATTAGTATTATGAATCAATGATCTAAACATTATATCAAAATCGAATGCTGTTAAATTGTACTTTAAATTATTACACTGAAGGCAAAATTAAATAGTAATTGTATACTCACTTCGCCAGCATACCGACTCCTTTGTGAGACGACAGCTAACAACGCAGCGGAGTCCTGTGTTACGCATAAAGGACGTTTGTCCAGCGCAGCGCGAGGCAAGGGCGCCGACATTCTGTTCAACCCGGCGGCTCCTAACAGCGCTCCCGTCGCCAGAGCCAGACCGCAATGATGCCATAGAGTGGAATTTGGTACCTACAGACGTTCAAAAACTTGAGAATTTCATGTGCAGTAACGATAAAGATAAAAATATTATATCTTAATAAACAAACCAACACAGTTACTTTCGCAGTTATAATTGAAATTAGAAAGGTTTATAATAAAATGTATTAATTATCCCTCTTTGGTGATAGATACTTTTTGAAATTCGAATCGAAACAAACGGAATGTACACCTTTCATAAATGAAAAAAGAAATGCTACCCAGAAATATTTAGATATACAATTCAAGAGTATCTTGCACTATGAACTTCAATAAGAATAAATATACATATATAGAACAAACTTTCAATTACTAACCTGGTTTAAATATTCTTGCAAATGAGATCGAGTAGATTGTGGCGCCCATTTCATTGCCTCTTGTACAATACCATGACAACGGTCCGCAAAATCTTTCACGATGCACTGGAATCATGATAGAGTACAATACATTTAGGCAACAACAAATGGCGAAATAACTGTTCTACTTAGGTAGAACTCCGCACTAGGAATTTATTCTCTGTCACGGGAAACCTCACAATCACTTGTGAAAAGTAAAACAAAGCATACCCAGATTCGTAACAACGATTTGTGGAATGTGGAAGTCGAACTTATAGCACTTAGCGCAGCAAAAATAGCGAGAAGATCGTTTAAACCTGTTATGTGAGTTTTGGCGTTTAAGTTTTTCACTCATCAATATGACAAAGTTGACATCTATGATTAAATTAAATTGTAGTTTCGGCTCGAAGGACCATATATGTACGGGTCGCGTACACAGCTTGTAAAATGATAGACGTTACTTGATTTGAAGCTGTTTATTTGTTGTACACAAAACGACTTAATAAACGAATGATATAAAATGTTGAATGATTTATGCTAGTGAATACATCCTGTGCTTGCTGAAGGTGCACTGATTTATAATTGTTATAAATCGACGTTGTGTGTGTAAAATGCTGATCGCGCCAAGTATACGATTATTGGTACAAGATACAAGATTATATTACACTTACCTCTCTTCCTTCTAAAGTATCCTGTAGTTGTAATGTGAAGTCAGTTAACGGAACTTTTAATAAAGGTGTTTCTTGATTAGCGTCTAGTTCCAAACTAAAGCTTAGTACTTGAAGAATATCCAACATCGACCACAGTACCTAGAAAAGAGATGAATTTCAAATATGATAATCAATTTATTACAGTAATGTCTATGAAAGGGTATTCAAAGCTGTCCAACGCTTTATAGCTCAACATTTGATGTTGGGAACTTATAACCGACGCGAGAATTTTCATAGCGCAGTACAGTAGTTCTTTGATAGTCTCGTTAAGATTGCATAAGAAAATTAATTTATTTGTATGTAGAAGTTTGCCACAATTTTATTTTTTCTTATTCTAAAACTATGTTTAGTATATAGGGGAAATAGATATTAAGACAGGTCACCTAAAAGGCTCACAAGTGTTTTGTCGTCTTTTGGAATGGGAAATCCCTTTGAGAGATGGTTTATTCATATGCACAGTGAGTAGAAGTCCCTAACAATTTCGGTTCAATCTTCTTTAAATATATTTGTATTCCTTCTTAAAATGTCGTTAACGCACTTGTGACGTTTTTAATGTTGCGGGTGTCCATGGGCGGCGATAATCGCTTACCATCGATAGTTGTATGATAGGTGTAGGGTGTAGGCAAATACACCATAAAAAATTCAAAATTACTTACTCGACAATTCCATAGAAGATGAGGGAACCTATCAACGAGGCCAGCTAACCACTTGTCTGCGACTCTTCTGATTTGCTTGTGTATATGATTGAAGCTAACCAGAAGGAACTGTGCGTGACCTTCAAGTTCCCTCTCGCGGGACTCGTCCTTAACCTTGTCGGACATCACGTCTAAGAATTTCTGAAACACTTTATCCCCGACACTGGGAACGAGAAAAAAAAGTAGTAAAGATACGTGTCTTCTGGAATTGAAATAAGTGTTGTCAAGTCAATAATACATTTTCATATTTAAAATTCTAAAGAAGTTTTTATTGTTTGTATATTTTTTCATTCGAATTTATTTGTTTCGCCCCTTAGAATGTTTTTCTAAGGTGCCTGTCCATTTTTACTTCATTTCATCTCCCGCTTTGCTAAGGAGTGAAGTGGACTTGTTATATTTCCAAAGCAAAAAAAAAAAATTATTTATCTGGGATTTCTCGAGTGTCATAACTTGGTGTGTTCGTAGATCACTGCTGTTGATCCTGATGTACAGGAGTTACAGTGGTAGGTGTGTAGGACAGACGAATCCCATTAAACAAGTAGTTCAACGAGTTATCAACTTATGTTTACATGTATATACAATAATTTTAATAGACAAATGTGAACTACTCTAAGCTCACAGGAAAAAACTGGAATTTTCATATTTTATGTATGGGAGTCGATTAGAGGTAATAAACATATACATACCTCGCGACACATTGCCACATACCGGTCTTGTCTTTTTGTAACGTTGAGTCACTCAGATACTCAATAATTGGTTGCAAGCTGGGCTCGGGAGAGTTACATACTCTAAAATAAAATAAATATTATTTGTAATCGATTTTGTATTAGACAGTATTTTTTTAAGTTCGGGCAGAATCTTTCATTGCAGATTTCGTAGTTTTTTGAAGTAACCGGAGGATCAACTTCAATTCAACGTCCTCTCCTCCACTAGACATCATCATCATCCCATCCACAGTCTTTAATAGTCCATTGCAGGACATAGGCCATTCCTTAGCGAGGAGGCCTCACTAAGGAGCGGACTATGTCCAGCAGCTTTTGGCCTGCTGTACCACGTTGCCCAGAGGAGTGAGTTTAGGGTTAGTTTGAAGTGTTCCTTCTCTTTTTAATGATGTCTTGCGTAGTTTGCTCGTCTAGTCGTGTCTACACCCACCCACACCTACACCCACAAGATGAATAGGGGTGGTATCGTTAGCGAAATGCAGTAAAATAATAACAGAATCATGTCTTTTATTTTTTTCAAAGTGTAGTTGTCTTTGGGTGTTTGCCGACCTGCACGTTTGCACCATTTACCATAAACATGTTCAGATTTTTAACACGTGAGTTAATAATAATAATTAATTAATTATGTTACGTCCTGTAAACGTTATACGATACATAAGAAATCTTACCTCAAAGTCTCCAGCCAATACACACTGAGAAGATACATGCACGGCGCAAACGTCAACTTATTCACGATCACAGTGACATCTGGCGGATGATCGAGGAGGTTCGATATCTGAGTTTTTAACTCTTGAAGTTCGTTCATAGAGACTGAATCGTTCCGCACAGCAGACGTGTATTGGAGCTCGCGCATTTCGGAACGTAGAGATGTTTGAGAGACAAGGAAGGGTGATTTTACTGCTATCTCTTTTACACCTGTGTACCACTCTTGTGGCCATAATCCTGTGGAATGGTTGTCATATTTTAATAATATTCCCTATTTATTCCAATAAAAATAGCTTTTTTTTCATAATTAATTATTTTGAATATATTTTTCGCTCTTTTACCATTTATTATATATACATTATTGTATTAAACACGAGATATATTTTAATCACAACACATACTTAAACCTAACACTTATAAGTTTAATAACGAAAAAATTATATTTTCAGTTAAATTTATTGAAAACACACAATTATATAAACTTACTAATATTGTAATAAAAATCAATATCTAAACATTTTGCAAATCATTTCAGTCAAAAAGCAATACTCCACACAAAATCTAAATTACCCAGTTACTGTAAAGAAAACCATATCATTTTCACTCAAAAGCATAATCTACATACGTACCTAGAAAATAAAATGATCTAACAATGCATTTTACTGTTCGCTTAAAGTTCATTTGTTAATAAAGAAAAAATTGATCCAACTATTACACACACTAAAAACTCTTATACAAATGTTTGTTCAAACATATTAGATTGTTAAAGCCGAGTCTACACTGGCTGATCCAAGACTTTTTCACCTTATATGAGTAACAAGAAGTTCTCTTCGTTAACATTATTTAAATTCGGTAGATTACTTACCGAAGGATATAATAATCAATAGTTAGGCTAGAGTATATAGTAAATCGATCGTATCGATGGTTTATATAGAGCATTCGGAAAAAATTAAATAGATTGAGATATACTATCAAAGCGAAGAAATCACGTATCAACCAGTAATAACTTCGACTAAATACAATTTAAAATGGTGCTATATCTTCTTACTTCTTTTTACTACTTCATTAAGTTACCTATCAGTATAATTATTATTTTACTAAAGCTAGATTTGTTCTATATGTTTATTGAGACATATGGTTTGAAATTAATCTGTTTTACAGAAATCGATTGCCGTTGGTCCCGATTGATGAACATCTATGACAATCTTTATTGGGGAGTCTGTGTGCTCAAACTGACAACTAGTTCAACCTTCGAATTCAGTTCACCCTTAGGGTTACGGAAGTCCGATGTTAGTCGGCTTGTGGAAAAACTTATTATATCTGGTAAAGCCAGTTGGACTAGTAGCCAATCCGAAATAATAATGGGATTAATAAAGGCTAAGAACAAGATTAATGTATAGTCGGTTGCAGTAGTTATAGAAAGATCAATACTTCTGTACACAAATCAGATATATTTGATACTCATTACCATTGTCGACCGACAGAATAGGAGGATGGTAAACAATTTGTATGTCCATGCAGTTTAATTTTAGAAAATTGTTTTTTTTATTTATATAAGTATGCTTTAAAAATATCTTGTAATCACTTTAATATATCGGAATAAATAATAATTTTATTACCTCTGCCTACCCCTTCAAGGATACGCTTGAGTATATGTGTAAATTGTTTTGTAATAAGCGTCATACTTTCCGAACCATTGTAGATATAACACCATTTTCAAACAAAATCATGATAAATAAACAACACACATCTAAACTCTAAAAGCATGGTTACTCACGCTTTCGCATAGCTAAAGGCGTTGCCATAGAAGAAGAGACAATAAGACTGGTAAATACATCTATATAAACACAGTTTATATACATTTGTAAGAACAGTGCTGAGATTGAAGATTTAGATTTGTTTATGGTGTGTGCGCGGGTTCGGACACGTATACGTACGAACGAATATGCGTGCGTATGAATATACAAACAGGCTAGTTACGTGAGTTACGATCCTGACTTCTGAGCCAGTAGCTGTAGGTTGGATTCATAGCCAAAATGAATAATAGTATGAGTGTTTTTCATTCAGTGTCTTTTGTGCTGTGTTTGAGTGAAATGTATCCTTAACTTGTAAGTCTAGATACTATACAGACTCTTCTTAGTATGTCAGATGTCTGATATTTGTTGCAAATTATTATTCAATAAATGTACACGAGTATACTTATTTGGGTAAAGGTATTGTATGTCACTAAAATTATTTTGATATTGATTATTATAATTTTATCAATACTTAACAGTGCTACTAACTGACATTATTGATATATTTAGAAAATGTAACCCCACTGAACATCTAGTGGGTAACATATAATATGTACATATATACAAATTAAGTGACAAATTTATTTTACGAAACATAACAGATAGCTGTCAATTGTTAGCAGTTAATACCATAAGCGATTTTTAAAACACATGTATACAGTCCAAACCCGCTCATCACATCGTCGTAGAAAAATATTAATTGGTATAAATTGACTTTAAGGGTAGTTGAAATACTTTGAATAATAAATAAAATAATGGAATAAAAACTAAACAAATATACACAAAGATAATTACCTGAGTCAGCTGCAGTGAAGCCCATGACGACACAATAGAGCCAAAAGTCTTTAAAAAGTTTATGCAAACGAGGCTTCGGATTTCTGATTGGTGGTAACCTTTTTACCAACACCTGTGAACAATGTTATGTACTAAATTTAGAAAAAATACATGACATAGACAAAAAACGTATAGCTAGTTCAAAATTTCAATATACCAATATGCAAACTGAGACACAATCTGTTGTGTTTTCAAAAACACTAGAGTTTTGTCGATAGTCTTAGGGTTTTGATTACGCAAGTTTGGTTTGGTTACGTTAAATGTATTATATTGTTCTTTAATATAAGGCAACACGTGTATATATACGGAAATAGCGCACTACTGATACCAAGTCTTTCTACAAGTAAAAGTCGTATAACGATAGTAACACATTAATAAAAATTTCATATACGAAGAGGACAGAGTCGCGATGTCATTGTATGAAGATTACATAATGCGTGTATTAAATGACCTGGTGAAGGTCACGGTAAGCCTTTGGATGTGGCCGCAGATGGTCGGGACGAGTTTTCCCCACCATCCGCTTTTGTGGTCACCCGCGAGGGGGCGACGTTACGCGTGTGCCGTACGTCGCCTAAATTGAGTGTTTAACAGCAGACGCTTCAGTGCGGGCAGGCGCTGGGAGGGGTTCGGATGTGTTAATAACAGCAGTTCCCGGATCCCTCCCGTCTTAAAGCAGAGTAGCACACCGTGTGGTTTTAGTTGGTTCGATTCCGACACACCGCCCCGCTACAAGCCCTAGTGGGGTGACGGCCCGAGGGGGTTTCCACACGTAAAAAAAAGCCTTTGAATGCAGGTAGTACAGGACCGGTTGTTGCGGAGAATCTTGGTGGTGGCCATGCGTAGCAGATGACATCTTTTGGCTGAGATAATGAAAAACGTATATGTACTTACAGCAATAACTGGTATAAGAACACCCAAATTCCCCGCACTCCCGGATGCTTTAAGTACGGGAGCAGGCGATCGGTCCGTCGCCCGTTCGCCTCCTAATCCGAGTTGAACAAACAACTCCAGCAATCGAGTGAGAAGTTCGAGTCGAGCGCTGGTACCTCGCACGTTCGCGGCTATGTTCGCGAGAGCGTTTAAAACCGCTCCGGACACGTGTCTAGAGGAAAAGAGATGAAAAGAATTAAACTATGATTGTTACACATTATAAATCAAAGCGGTACTCAGATTTTCTATATTTAATATGTATGTATTTACAAAAAAAAAAAGTATATATGTATTTGTATCAGTTGTCTAGTACCCATAACACAAGCTCTGCTTAGCTTGGGACTAGATGGCGTTGTGTGATAGATGTCCGAAATATTTATTGTATTATTAAACCAATTTTTATTACATTTAACGTTGGTGGCCTTATAAATAATAAATAAATAAGAAAAATGTAATATTTTACAAACAAAGGAAAGTATAAGCATCATAGTTAATGGTCTTTCGAACATGAGACAAGAGTTGATGGTACGAGAAATATTTGGCTATTCTGCCCAATATTTCTGGTACGTTAGACAGTAGAGAGTTGAAGGTTCCAGAAATATTTGGCAGAATAATAAAGAGTTACCTGTACTGCTTCCTGTCATCGGTGTGGTGATATGCTGCACTGGCAGCCTCCACGGTGATGACTGTAAACATCCTCATGATCTCGTCATGCGCTGGACCCTCAGGGCTTGCGAGAGCCATACAACCAAGTTGGTCTACTATCAGAGTGTCCAATGACGATGGTGCACGACATAGCCTATGAGAAATTAATGAATATAATTATTTGCATGTTTTGCTAGAGCTCAAGCGACTATCTTTTGTTTCATGTTTTTAACTTTGGAAATGATGACCTACACACAATAGCTTATAATTTATTTTACCTTCTCAGGGGGAATATTAAAAATACAAGTTCTTAGTAGGTGCTTAAAATAAAAAGCTGCATCTGCCAAAATTTTGAGTGTGACAGCTTGATGATGAGGAAACTACTGACGCCACGTAGTTTCATCATCATCGTCATCAGCATATGGCAGTTCTCTGCTGGAAATAGGTTTTTCCAATTACTCGCCACTTAGTTCGATTCTCGGCTAGTCAGTTGTCAGTCAGTAGTTTAGGCACGGCTAATTCAAACAAAGGGTCGATTTCATAACACAATTTTTTGTACTCTCTTTGTTGCGCACTTGCGCAGGCGCATCGGCTCCTACTACATGCATCGTGTTAACGACACTCGACTCAAAATATTGTTCGGAATCACTACAACCTTATATACTTGTAAACATTACAAACCAGCGCAAAATACAGTCCGCTTTTTATTTGTGTACATCACTAGGACCACCACTAACAGAGAATATTTTAAATGGTCGACTGAAAACGACTGCTTTAATAAAACATATACCATCTTAAATAGTGCCAAAACTAGCCAATGGTACGACTGAAGAGTAATTGACAATAGATAAAGTATTGAATTGATACTCTGAAAGAAATAAATAAATAATTACCTTTGTTGAAAAAATTGCAAGATGGTGTCGGTAGTTTTGGGCGTATCTTTCAACGCGACGGCGACGTGGCCTAACATTATAACTATATTCGTACTGATTAGCGAAGATTCACTGAAACAATGGACGTTAAATTTTACTTTGTATCACAGAGGCCTCCCCAAGGAGAAAATAAAGTATAATAATCGAAAAATATTTGTTATCAATTTCCTAACACAAGTTTCTAAGTATATTTTAGTTTAGTATTTACACTTTAACAACTAGTACATAAATTTTGTAGTTTATTTTTGTAGTTCAATAAATGGTACCTCGGTCAATGCCACTTAAGGTCAGTAGTAAGAGAATTGTAATTCAGCGGGAAAAACATATTTCAGACTAATACTGTAGAGAAATGTGTTTCCGACGACGCGGTCTAACAGTTCATAATTTATGCCAGTCGTCGTGAGAATTTTTCATATTGCGATGCAGGATTGGCAGTTCTACCGTAGTCTGTTGTGGTTTCATTACATGGTGCTGGAGTATACTTTTTATACCATTATATGTGGAAGTGTCCAATAATAAAAATAATAGAAAATGTTGCAAAAGAAGAGTTAGAAGACTATGAGAAGAAGTTTTCTGACCTGTCGCTAGTTTCAGCAGTAAATAGTCTATTGCTGACGGAGCCAACCAATGCTGGGACACAGTATGGGTCTACAGTCAGAGCCGCTTCTAGGGCCACACAAAGATTCTCTATGGCCGCATCACGCAGTTTCTCGAATGGCGTAGACTTAACAGGAACTCCCGATTCTGTTAAACCTTTTAACTCCTTTCCTTGAACTGAAACAAATAATTAGGGTTGATAGTAAAGATTATTACTTTAAAAAAAGATTTTCATCGCGTCATTTTCCCGATTGTCTACATAACGAAATTAATATTGGCACGGTTGCTTCAAGTTGAGCCATGGCAATCATTGCTTGCTTGCAAAAAAAGTGTCATCATTCCCGAAACTACAGTATTATACAATTCAGTCATGGTGCAGTATGGATTGATGTCAGATTCCAGTACTATTAACTGAGACTAAATGACGAAAAGAATAAGCAAATATCAGGGAGAAATATTAACATTTGGAAATAATGTAATGTTCTCTCTCATGACTCTTTCATGACTATATAAACGTATTATATGACGTTATTTTCTCACGTGTCACTTTCATGTGTTCCTTGCCTGATTTCTCCAGCTCCAACTTGTGCAGTTTGAATAATATCGGCGATGGTGTCACCAAAAAGTCTCGAAGGCAGTAAATCGATGTGTTTGCTATCGATGGGAATTTAGTTGCTAGTTTGCCGAGTCCCTGTAAATATTTTACATTGTATTACTTTGATGGTATCGATTTTTCTTCGTATATGGACCATATTATATATAACACTAGCCGACCCCACGCAACCTCGTTTGCGTCTCCTATTGCCCGTAGCGTGATAATTTTCCCCCATTTTTGTAACATTCTTCATTGGTGCTCCGCTCCTGTAGGTCTTAGCGTGATGATAGCCTATAGCCGTAATCGATAAATGGGCTATCTAACACTCAAAGAATTTTTAAAATCGGACCAGTAGTTCCTGAGATTAGCGCATTTAAACAAACAAACAAACTCTTCAGCTTTAAATATTAGTAAAGACTATAGATTTAGACTTTTTTTACGTGTGGAAACCCCCTCGGCCCGTCACCCCGCCGGGGTTTGCGGCGGGGCGGTGTGTCGGAATCGAACCGACTAAAACTACAAGGTGTGCCACTCTGCGCCTGAGACGAGAGGGATCCACGAACTGTTGTTAGGATCACTAACCCCTGCACCAAGAAGCCCATTAGCAATAAGTTACTAGCTTTTGTCCGCCCGCGTGTATATCAGTTACGGCAATAAAGAGTTTGTCTCTTCTCAAGTATCAAAGTATCTTCATGTCAAATTTCATTGAAATCGGTGCAGTGGTTTGGTCGTGAAAATGTAACAGGCTGACAGAGTTACAGTAGATTTCTACTTATCAATCAACCTTACACATTTAACCCTCAGAAGTTCTATAATACTTACTTCGAGACAAACCATGAGTAACGGCATATGTGCTAATATTAACTTGTGGTTATGATTCGAGTTTATTTTCTCCGTCAGACGACCACATAGAGAGTCAGCACCTGTGATCACATATACATTTATTGTTTATATGTTCAAAGCTTTATATATATATATATATAATTGTATAAATATATGATGCATGAGCAGAATCTAAGAGTGGTGGTCATCATACTCATTGCAAATGCAAACAATGCAGCATGATGACCCACAATATGACGGTCTATCATTTGGTTGCTGACATATTTACAAATGGTTATTATAAAAATTGGATTCTTGGGCAAGATGAAAATGCTTGTACAAAGCGAGTTTAATAATTCAGACTAGATCTAGTTACAAACTAAGCAGAGTTTGTACTATGGGTACTATACAACTGATATAAATACATTCTTATTTTTTGTAAAACGAAACTGCATTTCAAATATTTGTAGATCATATCAATATTTGATCCGACCCAGGAATCGAACCCGAGACCTCAAGCACAGCAGTCGCGTACGCTATGACTGCGCCACCGAGGCATTCAAGTCAGTGTGTTCAGTCAAACACACAGGAGGCTTCCACATTGGCTATCTTGCTTAAGCCTTTGTGAATTTTTTGACATTATTATATGACCTTGTTAAGTATCTAATCAGTCGTTGGATAAAATGTTAATTAATAAGGAATAGCAAGTAGTTAAATATGGGAATTGTATAAGACTTATTTCATTATATCACTATTAAGTCATACAAGCGGTAGGTCCTAAGCGTTCGGTAGAAGAACTGGGGTTGTGCCTATATTTTTACAGTTTTGATAAATATTATATTACTATACTGAAAAACTGCATCGAGTTTCATACAATTTGTCACATGTTTAACCCATTTGAAACGTCGGGAAATAGAGGGTAGGTATTGTAACCTTTAATAATAAGTTCGGTTGTACAACAAACTATGTGTAAAAGTCGCGAAAGTCTAAAAACAGTTATCACATATATGTGTAAATAATTAAGCCTATGTAAATTTTCGATGTTAACATTAACCAAAGTTATTTTTTATATACTATATTGTACCGGCTGTTACACGCAGATCCGCCCGCGTTTATATCCGTTTTAACGGCAAATAATATCCTGTATTAATCCAGTGTGTCAGCTTCCTGCATAGCAAATTTCATCAAAATTGGTGCGGTCGTTTGTATGTGAAGAAGTAACAAACATACACACTCAAAAACTTTCAGCTTTATAATATTAGTGTGACGTGAAGTGTTTGTGTACAATATATTAAAGGCTATGATGATTTGTATAAAAAACTAATAGCCTAATACAAGTCCTGCTTTGTGAAGAATACAAGTGTTCTGATTTTAGTAAATTTTGTATTTTTAAGTAGTTATTCATTTGTTTTTCATATGAAACTGATGATATGAAATAACGGGCCAAAGGATATAGATAAAGGGATTTATTTATGTAGTTATTTATTACAATTGTAATAAAGGTAAGATCGGGCAGATATCAGTCGCAGCAATATAAAGCGATAAGTTTACATATTATAGCTACCTATCAGTGAAAGTCCCGTCAAAATCGGTCCAGCGGTTCCAGAGATTACCCGGAACAAACAGACAGAAATACAAATATTTAAAAAAATGATATTTTTTGTGCATGTACCTACCATGTATACATAGATATGCATTTAGTAAAAACCAGTTATTTTAATATTACAAACATACACTCCAATTTTATTTATTTGTATATATCATCAAAATTTAATTCGTTACGTGTCAGTTTAGTCACAAATGAAGTGCATTTATTATACACAAATCTCGTGTCACGTAGTTGCTCACGCTGAACTGCGAAATTATCTAACCGATTTTTGCGTTTTTTAGAATGTGTGTTTTATTGGCATGCCTATGATACGATATTAAACATCACGCTCATACCAATAAGAGGTAAACATGATTGATAAGAGACGAAGTTACATGGGTGAAATAGTATATTACAAATAAGAAAACTCGCACCTAAAATGCGCTTCGTAAGCAGTGTTAGCATCAATCGATTAATTTTTCAATCGATTACTTAATTTGATATTTTTTTATCGAAATAAACTTAATCTTGATTAAATTAACTGCAATTAAATTATTAATCGTAATCGCGATTAATAAAATTAAAAATTAATCGTTAATTTGACTAAGCAGAATAACGTACTTTATTTGACAGCCAATAATTTTTCTTAATCTACATTTGAAACCAAAAGCTTATAGGTTACATGCTAGATGAGTAAGGAACTTTGATTTGCAGTCTTTAGCTTAGCTGTCATTTTTGTTTTTACCATATTAATATACATGTTATTTATATATGTCTGTGTATACACCTACAACTACGGCTGTTTCCTAAAAAACAGCAAAAAGATCGTCCATCGTACTTTATAATTAAGACAAAAAAAAGTCCATGAAATTATGACTATGTAAGTTTTTTTTTAACCCTGTTCAAACTGTATCTTTTAATCATACATTTTTAATAGTGATAAATGATTTACGATTAACTTATTAATCGTAATTTTTAATCGTTAATCAGATTAACTTTTTAACAACACTATTCGTAAGTTCTAAAATGACACTAATGGCAACTGCCACAGAGATCAATCTATATTTCAGTTGTTAGTAAATAGGGTCACTCAATTGTCACACTGCTTGATACCTATTAATATAGTTAGAGCATTTATAAGAGCTGGCACGTGATAGTCGGCATCAACTGTAACACCAATACAATACATATATTACGATAGTGACGAGTTTCTAAAGTTTATTTTATAGAAAATAACGAAGTAGCCCTTATTTTACGCCCTCAATCAGGAAATATTCAAAAAACTTTTTGTTGGTGAATGTTTACAATATAAAAATTACAAGTTTTAGGTCAAGAGACTTAGGTTCTGCATTGATGAATAAGTCGGAGCTAATAATTTCATATGTATAGATTATGCAATATATGAATCTTTTCTCGACAATAGAGACTGGACTGTAGGCACAGAACGTTCTTGCATAAATCCAATGTATTTAAATTTTTACATATGATTAATTTGTTTATTATTTTCATTTACATTACACTAGCTCCGTTTAAAATAATGTAAATAAAAACTTTAGAAACTCGTGAGAAATAAATTAATATAATAAATAGATAAAGCCACTAATAGGTATATCAGAGATAATATCAAACAGGACAATTACAAATAAGTATAACAAATTTATTTTAAAATCTAAGCTTACTGGCAAATACAAATAAAATATTGTTTATCGATGTACCTTTAATTTATGGAAGATTCAATGACGCAATAGAGCACATAATTACCTGTTTCATCTCCAATAGCCCAGACAAGGAGATCCACGCACGCCGAATTAGCCATCACATTGACTTTGAATTTATTCACAGTGGCAAAATTGTTTTCCCTGTCCTCTCTCTCTGATGCATCGTGATGGCGGCTCTGAAGTTCTGTCTGGCCACTTAGAAACAGACATTTTACAAATTCCTGTAAAGGGTAAAATAGCTTAATCAACCATTTAACGCTAACTTTCCGAAAACAGCTCATACGAACTACAAGTACGCCACCTTGACCTGTTTCAGCTTTTGATTCATCATCGTTAACCTAAGTCACTATACTATTGGACATGTTCCTAACTAATTGCACGCCACTTAGATGGATCCTCGGCTTCTCAAATCCAGCTCCTGCCGGCCATTTTGAGCACGTCGTCATACCCCCTGACCTGTGGGCGTCCTACACTACGTTTACCGAAACGCGGTTTTTTTATATATGAGCTTGCCAAACAGATTCTACTCTGCCTGATGGAAAGCATGAGCAAAATCTAATAGTGGTGGTCACCATTCTGATTATGAAAGCAGACAATGAAAGAATGCAGCTCAGCAACTCACTATGGCAGCCTATTCTTTCCACCCGAGAATTTATTAAACTATTGCTTACATTTTCTAATTTCCGTATAAGTAACATACCATTCCTACCGTTGCCCTTTTCTATCTATCTCTCCTATTAAAGATAGATAGACGATAGAAATAATTACCTGAACATCTTTAGTGAATGGACCAGGTAGGTCTTTTTGGTGCTGCAACAATTCTCTTAGCAGAGTAACCATAACCAGGTTTAACGTTTCAGAGAACGATTTGTATGGGAATACCTGAAAACAAATAGCTATGATACATTTTAGAATATGTCGCGAAGTACGAAGTCTGTTGTAATTTGAATAGGAACATTTATGTCGATCACTCACTTAATCATCATGTCATACAAAAGCTGTATTTTACCTGAATTTGTCCCGATGCGTATATGTCTTCAGCCTCCTCATCTAAAAACGCCAGTAAATCCTTAGTCAAAAGCTTCTTAGCTAATGAAAGAATTGACTGCAAATACGTGACGTAAAATTGAACACTACTTCTTTTCTCAGGCGATTCCGAAAACCTCATATAAGGAAACTGATTGAAACTTGATCCAAACTTATGAAAGAAGTATGTGGTAGGATCGTAAGGAACTGAATTATAACTATGTAGAGATCCGCGTTTCAAAGTACCACCAGTACTGTCAACAGTATCACTTCCATTTTCCAGAACACTTTCATTGTTTGCATTCAGATTCCCTGATAATGACCTAGGAATGATTGGACGAAACTGATTGAACTTTCTTTTCTTATCCAGGGTAGAATATTCGAAGTTTGGTTCAGGTTCTTTATTTTTCCCTGGACTCAGTGGCTGCGGGAACAAACGGCAGAGTAGAGGAGGATCCACTGTTGAATACCGACCCATGGATCTAGCAAGACCTATTAAAATCGGTATAGTACTTTTGCAAAGTAGGAGTTTTGATAAAGTACTGCTGTAATCTCGACTTTCGTGGCAATTTATAACGAGTTTAGTCAGGTTGGACATAAGTTCGATTTGAGCCGTGATAATTTCTTCCCTGAGAGCTGGCTGCTTCGCGGCCACATCAGAGAGCAAGGTATTAAGGCAGAAGCTAAACTTCTCCGCCATTGGTATACCTGAAACAAACAGGAGTGTATTTCATGTGCAGTAGCCAGCAGTCACGAGAGTGTCATGATAAACCTTTTCTTTTCCGAAACGGCTTGGAGTTAATCTATAAACGAGATGTCTAAATGTGTGACACCATGACACATGTCCAAAGCTTGTTCATTTTTTACGCAGAACACAGTTTTTTGTTTGTATAATGAATATAATGATGAGTAAATTAATTACAAGTTAAAAATTATTACAAGTTTTGTACTAATTGGGTTTTTCCACGCCCTTGAATCTATACTATATAATATTACTAGCCGACCCTCGCAACCTCATTTGCGTAACCTATTGCCTGTAGCTTGCTAATTTTCCCCTGCTTTGAAACATTTTTCATTGGTGCTCCGCTCCTATTGACCTAAGCGTGATGATATATGGCCTATAGCCTTCCTCAATAAATCTAATTTTTCAAATCGGACCAGCGGTTCCTTAGATTAGTGCGTTCAAACAAACAAACTCTTCAGCTTCATTATCCTACTAATATTATAAATCCTACTAATATTATAAATGCGAAAGTTTGTAAGGATGAATGGATGTTTGGATGTTTGTTACTCTTTCACGCAAAAACTACTGAACGGATTTGGATGAAACTTTACAGTAATATAGCTTATACATCAGAATAACACATAGGCTACTATTTGCTGCGATAACCGACATATACGCGGGGGGAGCCGCGGGCAACAACTAGTATTATATAGTATCGATATTTTCTGAATATATTTGTAGACCAGCTGAACCACGCAACCCCGTTTGCGCCTCCTATTGCCCGTAGTGTGATAATTTTACCCCGTTTTTGAAACATTCTACATTGGTGCTCCGCTCCTATTGATCTTAGCGTGATGATATATAGCCTATAGCCTTCCTCGATAAATGTTCTATATCTTTCAGTGTTGGATAGTACCAACATTTATTGAGGACGGCCGTAGGCTATATATCATCAAGTTAAGACCAATAGGAGCGGAGCACCAATGAAGAATGTTTTAAAAACGGGGGAAAATTATCACGCTACAGGCAACATGAGACGTAAACGAGGTTGCGTGGATCAGCTCGTTATAAATATATTTAGATATAAAATTGAGGCTCATTATCTTAAGTAACATGTTTATTTTTAGCAACAATTTACTATTATATCATAAACTATGACCTTGTCATTTCGTTTGTAATTTTGTATCCTATAATTTAACCCTCGAGAAAGGTAAGCATGATATTTGTGAGATGAAGAGTATTTTGTTTAGAGGTAATTTCATTTCAACAATTGACCTCAACTAAACTGGAAACATGGATAGGAGAAGCGTAATCCATTGCATTTAGCAGTATTAATGTTTCACGTTTCTGTAGATAGTTAAATCACTATTGCACGTGTTTAATTTAATATTTAACATTCTAACACACACAAACTGCCTCGGTGGCGCAGTGGTAGCGTACGCGACTGCTGTTTTTGAGGTCTCGGGTTCGATTCCCGGGTCGGAACAAATGTTTGTATGATCTGCAAATATTTGTTTCGGAGTTTGGGTGTTTTCTATGTATAATATGTATGTATTTACAAAAAAAAAAGTATATAAGTATTCATATTGTCTAGTACCCATAATACAAGCTCTGCTTAGTTTGGGACTAGATGGCGTTGTGTGTTCGATGTCCAAAATATTTATTTATTATTTAAAAAAAATTAGTACCAAATTATACAAGTGATAAGAATTAAATTACTAATAACTATAATTGACGTCACAATTATAATTACTACAACAGACAGAATATAAATTACATAGTAAAATGTTCAATCTCCTTACAACAATATAATAATTACAAGTATGTCCTTGCTTAACGTAGCTATAGCGTTTTATGATGTCAAGTTATAATCACGCAAATGTGATGAAAAGCGTATAATTAAAACCAGAATAGTGTAGATGCAACAACTCGTATAAATTACTTTTTTAAATGCACTAAATTAACATCAAATCCTTCAAGAAGGCACTTAGATCAAAAGCTGGCATCCAAAATTGTGTAAGATGTAGTTTAAATTTTTGTTTGCTAATTCGTCTGCCAAGTGTACGACGTGAATATGCTGAATGGGAAAATTTATTAACTGACTTGAAATAAGGAGTTTCTCAATAGTGTTGCATTTTTTTATTGTTAGCTCAAAATTCCGGCCTCTATGAATTGATTTGGGAAACCATTTTTTTATTCAGAAAGTTATATTATCTAACATTTTACATAATTAAAAGCGTGGAATATTAAGGAAAATGGGCCGCTGTAGGCGTACCAAAGTCAGTGATAACTTTCTATTATTAACTAGTTGTTGCCCGCGGCTCCGCCCGCGTTTATGTTGGTTATCGCGGCAAATATTCTGATGTATAAACTATATTACTGCAAAGTTGCATCCAAATCCGTTCAGTAATTTTTACGTGAAAGAGTATCAAACAAACATCCATCCATCCATACATACTTACAAACTTTCGCGTTTATAATATTAGTAGGATTAAACTTTATTCTTCTGATATATTACTCTAAACATGAGCTGAGCATCTCTTAGCTTGCTGTACGACTGTGGCATTGAGAGCGCTTAAGTGTTCTGTGTACTTGATATATAATTATTTGATCATCACACTTTAGATGAAATCACATAAATATAGACTGTTATTATGAAATGTATAAAAGGGAATACTTCACAAGTAATAGTCATACACGTACAGAACTTACACTTGCAACCTTGCGGTAAAAAAACAAAATGTTAAAACATTTATTTGTACTACTAGTTATTATGTCCGTGTTTGGATATGTAAGTTAACTTATCTACAATTTCGACTAAATCTATATTTATAGAAATGAATCCCTATTTGCCTTGGTCACGAAATCACGCGTAAACGGCTGAACCGATTTTGATAATTAATTTTTTGGTGAATAGCCCATTTAGCGAGGAAGGTTTGAGGCTATGTAACATCACTCTACGACCAATAGGAGCCGGGAATCGACCGAAAATGTTGGGGAAATGAAAAAAAAATATTTCTTATAGAGAGACGCACACGAAGTTGAGCGGGTCAGCTAGTATCGAATAAATATTTGTGTCGTGACGGAATAATATAACGGTGCGTCGCTCTCTTATTTATACCAAGGCTGTCGTGAAGGTGGAGACAGACCTAAAACATTTCGGCGTAACGTAACGTTACGTTACGTTACGCCGAAATGTTATAGGTCACTACAGCAAGCCTGGCCGTACGCTGCGACCAGCGCTTGCTCCACCCGCGTTCATTACATCGTGCTGGCGCTTGGGGTTGTACTGACCTAAAATTAAGGCGTAATGTAACACGCTCGCCACGAATGTTACGTCGCTCGCCACGAATGTTACGTTACGCTGAAATGTTATAGATCAGTCTCCACCTTAAGAGCCTAGGCCTATGTCAAAACGTCTGGCCAACTTGCTATAAGGAAGAAGAGGCACATAGGTCTCTCCTTAGAAAGGAGGTTACTATACCACTAGACAAGTTGATGTTCAGTTTGTTTTATATTCCCCTCCCTCAGTCGGCCCTAACAACACCCACGGGATGAATAGATAGAATAGTGACACTCTATATTCTTAATGCGTCCATAACAGTGTTAGTAGCGTTAATTCATTTGTTTATTTATTTCATTTCAGAGTATGCAACAGGGAGCCGGAGGAGGTAATTTTAATATTATTTAAATTAAATAAGTTTGTTAGTTTTACTAAAAATTATCTCCAAGATTTTGTTTTAGATCGTGTCATAAACAATTTTAATGTTAGTATTATTTAAATGTAATTCTTGAACGATTTAATCAATGTCTAAAATTATTGTATTGTACAGAGGCAGGTGCTGGAGCCGGTTTTAGTGTTGGAGCTGGCGGTAGTGCTGGCGGCGGCGGCAATGGTGAGTTAATTTATTAAGTACTAGCTGAACCCCGCGGTGTTACCCGCGGTTATTGTTGTACCGCGAGTAACGCCGCGGGACAAAGTTAGTCTAAAAAAAAGTAGCCTAAGTTACTCCCTGGATCATCAGCTACCTGCCAGTGAAAGTCCCGTCAAAATCCGTCCAGCCGTTTCAGAGATTACCCGGAACAAACAGACAGACAGACAGACAGACAAAAATTTTTTTAACTACGTTTTTGGTATATGTATCGTGTATACATACATATGCATTGATTAAAAAGCTGTTATTTTAATGTTACAAACAGACACTCCAATTTTATTCATTTGTATAGATGAGAATTATTCCTGCTGTTATCCATGACCTTTTCATTTTCCTCTCAATTTTATTTTTATCACCGACGACGGGAGTCCAAAGGAATAATTCTTCCCCATTTTTGAAATATGTTTTATTGATGCTTCGATCATATTAGTCGCAGCGTATACATATATAGTCTATAGCCTTCCTTGATAACTGGGCTATCTACTGAAATAATTTTCCAAATCGAACGTATTTCCAGAGATTAGCGCGTTCAACCAAAGAAACTCCTAAATAAACATTATAATATTAGTATAGATAACATTAGTATAAAATAGCGTATGATTGTTTCCAAGAATATAATATTTAAATTAACATTAAAACAGTAGAAAGACTCCAGATATTTATGCTGCAGATACGTATCAAAGTTATTACGTTTTATCAGGTGGTGCCACCGGCGGTAATGGCGGCGCTAGTGGTGGCGCCGAAGGAGGTTTCGGGATGGGTGCCAATGCAGGAATGGGAGGAAATGCTGGAGGATCAGGCAAATAAGGTACAACAAATATGACAAACCAACAAAAATATGACAAAATACTTCGGCCAAGCATTATGAGGACTTGGATACCAAGCTTTACTGATACAGTTTGTCATGTTTCAAAAGTGACAAATTTAGTTTGTAAATTGGTGAAAAATCTAATATTCCATATGCTATGTAGAGTAATGGCTGAATTTAAACTGATATGGTACTACGGGTACCCATGGTACAATCCCTGCATAGTTTAAAAGTAGAATGTAAAATAAATATTATTAGTATTATATATTTGTATGAAAATTCTGTCAAATATTGGTCTAAAAACCAACATCATTATTATTAAAAAAAATTGGTTGTCTGTAAAGTCGGTTTACAGACGATAGTTTAACATGACAATGTCATAACTAAACATTAATGAAATGATGAGAGGCATCTATCTCTCATACAATGATCGCAACTGGACATTGAGTCATCCTTTTTCGTGCATGCAGCCAGTATTGATCAGTTTATTTAAAAAAACTAAAACATTATTGTACTGATCATTTTCGGAATATAAGCCTAATAAAATACTTTTTGTTACAGATATTGCAGCACTTGTTGATTTATTTACTGTCCCAATTATGTAAATCATTAATAAAAATAGCACATTCAGAAGAAATGTTTCATTAATTGCCTAAACAGTTATTACAACAACACAATACAATAAACCTCCAGGTAAGTACAGTCAGCATCATAATCAATTGCGATCTGAGGGTGCTCAAAATTATGTGAAAAACATCAATTCAATTTTATATTGGCAGACATGTAACATGTACAGTAATCAAAGTACACACCGCCCATCCAGTTTTTAACATATATACTATGTTTGGCCAGCCTTAGTTTTTAAGAACTTGATTGAAACCGAAATAGCCAGCCTTAATGACAATGACTTTTGACTACTATGGATGCTTAGATACCATTGAACAACCTATTTGATAACATTAATATGAACACTCTGTCAGCCAACACAATATTGACAACTAATATCAAGATACTAATCCTACTAATATTATAAATGCGAAAGTTTGTCAGGATGGATGGATGTTTGTTACTCTTTCACGCAAAAACTACTGAACGGATTTGGATGAAACTTTACAGTAATATAGCTTATACATCAGAATAACACATAGGCTACTATTTGCCGCGATAACCGACATATACGCGGGCAACAGCTAGTATCAAGATATTTTGACCAATTGCGAGTACCATGTCTGCCAATATAAAATTGAATTGAGGTTTTTCATATAACTTTGAGCACCCTGAGAGCACAAATGATTATGATGCTCACTGTACAAGGTATTGCAAAGTATATAATATAAGTAAGAGTTTATATTTCTTTTAGTCGCTCCATTAAAACCGGTTGAACTAGTAGCCAACTAAATCTAGGGAATAATAAAGACTAGGAAGATAATGATTTACATTTCTTTGGCACCCTACAAAACTTTCTTGATTTTTGTGTTTTTGGTCTAATTAGATTTGTTTGTATTGTGGAAATGATACTGGGAAAACGAAAATTAACATCACTCATTTCTAAATTTCAAATACATGTACATTTACATTTTCATGCAATCCCCTGGTTCCTACTGGTTCTGCCCACATTATAACTCATTCGAAAATTCGGGAAAAAAGAAAAGTCACTACAGTCTAAAAAAAATCCTTAGCTGGTTTAACAAAACATTCATTACTTACGGTCGCCATTTCTAATTCTAGAGAGAGGCTCTTCAAACTGTGCATTTGTTAGACACTTTAGAACTTTCAGGAAATATGGCAGGAGCTTATCTTGGTGTTGAAATCCACTTTGCAAGAAGTATAGTCCGAGTGCTATGGACGCTTCTTGGCTGCGTGGATTTACTACAAAGGAACTGCTGGCCTGTGGACACAGCATGAAGAGTGTGTTCACCTGAAATACAATAATTAGTTTATTTATTCATTTATTCTAATGGTTACAGTTCTTTTTTTTTAAACTTTATTTATGGAACTTAGCCACTAATAAAGATAATACAGTTGATTTAATAGGATCGAATATTTCATTTTGTAGAGAATATCATATCATATCATAGAACAGTAGGTTCATATTTCATTTACTTTTTACAGTTCCTACAATAATATAAGTATTTTATTTCATTATTTAAATGCTTACATATTTGATTTAAATTAATTATAATTACAGTTGGTTCTTTTTTCTCATTGTAATTATGTGACCATAAACAGTTTACCTTTTTTAAAACTATGTTAATTAAATAAGTAATATAGACAAATAGTCATAATCTATTATGATATTCTAATACAGGTTTTAGGAGCATCAGTCTATATAATTTAATATATATAATATATATATATACATATTCAATATCCATAAACTATGGTCATTACCAACACTAAATTAAAATAATAAGATCTTATACACAAAATAAACAAATAAAGAGCAATCTGTATTCAGATAATGTTTAATGACATAATATTAATGAGATTGTATCTACTAATAATTGTTCACAGATGAATCACCGCCCTTTTTATTTCGTTTCTCAGCCATGATAACATGCAGTCTCTTAAAAGTGAGGTCATGCAATTGTTTTCAATGTTAAACAAATATATTAAGCATGTATGTACAATTTTACTCATCGGGTCTTCTTAACAAACTGTCATAACTATAATTAAGTACCAAAAATTCGAGTAAACAGATAGTTATTCATGAAACAATTGCTATAGTTTAAAATTTTGCAAGATTACCAAATACGTGTCGTAATTTTACCTTCTCCCATGGTGTCGGGTTTAAACTAGACAAACATCGAGCTAAATGTTGCACTGTTTCCCTGAAGAACTCGTTTTCGTCCATAGCTTTATTTATAGTACATTTGTAAACATTTTATTTTAATTCTTTAGGAATATTATTATATTATTAGCGATCGACACTATCAGCCGAGCCGATTGTACTTTGACAGTTTGTCAATATAAGTTACGTTACGTTTCATTACACTGACTATATTTGCGTTTCGTTCCTCTTTTATTAAGCTCTGCGCGCACTAGTGACTTTTGTCACCGTGACTTTTGGGTGACTCTCACCGCGTGCATTACCCCAGATGCGCGCACTTGGTGACGTGACAATCGGGTGATTTTTTGTCGCGGAGATGGCTGTAGCAACAAAATATCACTTTGTCTCTCGACACGAAAATAGTATCGATACTTTGAGGTATCGAGTACTTCTCCTTTCGATACCGATACTTTTGCACTCGATACTTTGCATTTGATTCTTAGGAGTACTTTTGGTCAGGTATCGTATTGATTCTATCAGCAAGCAAGCAGACATTTTCGTGTAATAGGTAGTCAAATATATAATAAAGCAAATAATATGTGTCATAAATATAAGCTTAATCATTATCAGTGTAAAAAATCGGCTAGCGATTGGATTGTGATATGACTTTATGGTTCCCACCCACACATACCTACGATTTATTTATAAATTGTTCTATCATAATTATAATATATATGGTGTAATAATAATTATAGTGAACTTCATACCTACCTTTCGATAGTCTCGTTCGTTTTGGCGCGAAAACTATGTACATACGTGTAGGTGGCTAGAACAGTACTGATCTACTGAAACTTCAGCGCAATGCTTCCTTGTAAAGTTACTACACAATACACGTTCATGTAAACTTGTCCAAATGCAAGTATGCACAAGTCGGGAATTGAAACTATGAACTTTAAGTGTGCTAGTAAAAAAATTGCACAATTATCTTCCAACACACGGTACACTGTACGTGCGCAAGTCCATACCTTCGCAGATATACTGTAATTCGTGTGCAGCCTTTACATTGAACAAAGCCTTTATTTAATGAGTGAATGGCTCATTTGCCTCATTTTGTGTGTATTTGACTAGAAATGTGTTTATCAGTATTTAAATAGTTGGGTCTCTTTATTTACAAGTATAAACCCTAAAAACTATAAACTAAGTTGGGATCAAACAGATCAAACTAATCTAGTACTACTTTGATAGTTACCAAATTTATTAGATAAAAAAATATGTATTTCTTAAGGGTTCTTTCAAGGAATCGTGTTAATGTTGTTTACAGTGGGGAAATATTTTTTAGAGCTAGTAACATAAAACTGCAGTAACTCAAAAATCCTCGACTGGCTTTTTCGTAACTTTTGCTTGCCGTTTGGCGTAAATATAAATTGTGGCAATAAAAATATTTACCATTCAGTACCGGAATAAAACGCAATATACTTAAGATACAAAAAGTTAAAATAGTCGTTTTTTTTGGGTGAATATAAAGCCCTATCCATACGCTTGGCAAACAACAAACACGAACATGTGGATTGGTGTTTATATGTGTTTGCCTGTTCTTGTAAAGTTCGCCACTCTTCGGAGTCAGTGTCGGTTTTTCTTCACAAATGAAAGGATGTTTGGCAAACCGTTTGCGATGAATCTACACGCCTGGTAGACGTCAGTATTGCTTGATTGCTCGCGAGCTTACGGGCGGTGGACGTCGCCGTCGTGTCGATACATAGTTCGACTGCCTCTGTGGCGCAGTGGTAGCGTATGCGACTGCTGTGATTGTGGACTCGGGTTCGATGATCTACAATTTTTTTGCGGAGTTTGTGTGTTTTCCATGAAAAAATGTATGTAATTACAACAATTAAATATAAAATGTATTTATGACAGTTGCCTAGTACTTACTTATAATACAATCTCTGGTTAGTTTGGGACTAGGTGGCGTTCTGTGTCAGATGTTCGAAATGTTTATCGTTGTAGACGCAGCAGTTTTTCACCCACAATGAAGTCTGATTGGTCGGAAGACACACCTCTTTGCTTTATAGAAGCATATCAAAATGAGATGCATTTGGAATTCCAAAGAAATTAAAACCACAAAAATTGGTAGAAGTAAACTTTTATAACTGTCACCAGTTGCGATGAATATTAATGTTATTGCTAGTCGACATTTAGCTGGTATGGCGTCTTTAAAGTCAGTATCTTGCTTGTTTCATCGCGAAATTAGAAGAGAAATTTTATTTGAAAAGCTAATATTCAAATTCTGCAAAATTCATACGGCCGAAATTATGAAACCTGTCTTGATGGTTCAAAAAGTAATTCATAAAATTTTCTTGTATATATTTTCTAAAACAAAAAAAGACATTACATACTCTGTAAATGAACCCTACTTATATTGCTACCATACCAACTTTTATACGATTTTTATCATACACCATCGCCTTCATTACGTCTTCTTCTTTAGGGCCCATTTTATTTATATTTAAAATAAAAATAGGTCAACCCGAAAGTGATAGCTGCCACAAGCACATCGTCCATCATGTTTGCCGATTCAGAAGAAACTGGACCGTTCGCCAAACGTAAGGACAACAGTTTGTGTTTGGCGATTCAGGGCGACGTTTGGGTCTTTGTTTGTTGTGTTTGGTATTTGTGGCAAACAACTAGCATGTGGACGAGGCTTTACAGTTGACGTTTCTAGAAAGTATCTTTGATCTTTAGAGTCGTGGGCAAAATCTGATTCACTCGGTTATTTCGTCAAACGCTTCATAGTCAAAATTTTTAGAACGCTCGAACACTGACAACATGTAAATTGTTCTAAGAAATCATTGGAATACTTAAAATTCCAGCATATGCATATGTCGAAGCGTTGTCGAAACCACGGCCCGTACCTACTTAAGCAAGTCGATTTTGAAAAAAAGTAAATCCTCTTTAAAACTAGTATTCGATAGAATTGTAAAAGATAAAATAATACATTTTAGAATCAAACTCGCTTGTACTTCTTCTACTATTTTAGTGAACTCTCTACACGACCGTTCTATTTGCCTACTTATTTTTAATGTTTAGAGCTGGTTTGGAAAGTTTGAATATATATATTAAGTAGGTACTTATCGCATTAAAGTCGTAACAGTGAAAAAAAAGCAAAGTTATTCAGACATCAAATTCATTTATTTTTAATAATTAAATATTTCATAACATAAATTAAACGGCCCTACTTTCTATTGTAGGACTATTCTAGAGATTAAGCATGAACAACAAACACTGATTCAATTATTAAGATTATGTAATAAAATAAATATGTCTAATAAACAAAAGTACAGAAAACGGTAAGAACTTCATAAAATAATAAGTTACTGGTAGTTTTGGAGTGGGGCGTTTAACATGAAATGAAAATGATGAAATAGGAAATGTGGTATAGAAAATTGGATGGTTCCATAATTTATTTAAGGCAAAAATTCACAGTTGAATAAACTAATCTTGTTAAAATGTAAATTAAATTTGTTGAAAAAGATGGATGGCTTACCTAAGTAATGGATTTAATAATAACAACACTGCTCTACTGCATCGTCTGCAGTACAGGCGCGGTTCCAAGGGGGGGGTCACAGGGGACACGACCCCCCCCAAAATCGTACACATGTAATTTTTTTTAACCTTATTTTTTTTCTCCTCAGTTTCCATAAATGTCAATCGACATAAGAAATCAAAGGATAGGAATTGTTTAACACCTATAAAATAAAACTGTAACAAAATGTGGATAACAAAACTTTGCACTCCAAGAATGTCGTGATTCAGGCTTGCTCTACCATAATGACTCAGATGACACTACTAGTCTGAACCAGAGTTTCTAGGAAGTGCTAGACAGACACGCTTTTTCCAAGGACTATCCCACAATCCCTCCGACGCAATTGGACCGGCAACGCTACTCCGATGTGTGCTTTGGAGGGAGAGCTGGATCAAGCTGTATAGAGACTGGCTTCCCGCAACACCGCTCCTGGACCTGATGGTATTCCAGGTCGGTGCTGGGAGACAAACTGAGGCAAATTTTCACTCAGTATTTCCGGTCGATCTGAACGGAGTGGCAAATCGATGGGAGGTGTGTTGTGGGGTTCCCCAGGGCTCTGTATTGGGCCCATTGTTATGGGACCTCGCATACGATGTGGGCCTTAGCAATAGTCTGCCTCTGGCCTCAGTGTCGCCTGCTATGTCGGGGAGGTGCTTCTGCTCGCCGAACAAGCAGTGGCGTGTGTTGTGCATAAGACTCGTGAGTTGAGCCTGAAGGTGGTGCCTCCATGGCTTATGTAAGCGCCAAGAACCATCCAGCTCATACCTCCGGGTGGATGACACTGAAGGCCAGGTGACCCAGTACATAAAGTATCCAGGCCTCATCCTGGACAGTCGCTAGAGCTTCGAAGAGCATTTCGGGCGGCTAATCTCCCGAGTACGAGTGGTAGCAGGGACGCCACATCGTCTGCTACTCGCCCACGTTTGTGCCAGCCAACGCGCTATCAGAGCCGTTCTGACGAGCTTCGAAGCTTCGATAGAAAGAACTGACTGTGTCACCTAACCGACTCACTCAGATGCTCACCGGGTACGGTTGCTTCGGTGAATTTCTGAACACAATCGACCGTTACGGCACAAGGTTTCGACCGACCTGACGAAACCTGTCACCAGCATTGATCGCGGCAATACTGGAAGGAGTGAGAGATAGGAGGCCGAGGGCTCTTTCTGTGGAGATGTTATGCTCCAGAAGGAGTCCGCAGAGCGTAATCGGGAAAGGGCCGAAACAGCTTGAAAGAGGCGACGAAGGGGGCGCGGTAGAAGCCGCTAGCTCCCCAATCGTCAGTTAAGGGTCGTTGTGGCCACATCCATGGGAAATCTGGTCACTGCAAACGACCCGAGACCGGTGATACCACGGTGCGGCCGGGTTATGTCGTCTAAGGCAGGTCGGTGTTCCGACTCTTACTGCGCAGAACTATGAGAGGTTCAATAGCGACCGGCCAAGTGGGTGAATCTAATTACCCTGGGATGTACCTCACTTGTGAGGTACGTCAGTGAGTACTCCAGATGCCGCTGATGCGTTTCTGGAGCTCCTCTTGACAGCCGAGTTAGGCCGCCGCGGGGTTTAGAGGATAGACTGAATTGTCCGGAGACCCACAAACACTCTTCGTGTCCCCCTCCCCTCACCTCCCCCATGGAGCTAGGTCCTGTAAGTATTCATTAAGAGATTGTCCCACACGTTTCAAATATTCAAATATTGTCTCAATAGACTTACCAATAAAAACAATACATATCGATTTGTTTCTAATGTGTGCAATAAAATTGAATATTGTGCAATAAAGTCTAAATTACTCGACTTAAATTAATTACTTAAAATTAAAGACTTAAATAAAATTATTAGTGACCCCCCCCAAAATTCCAGGCTGGAACCGCCCCTGCTGCAGTAAGGTAGGGAGTATAGAACAGAATGTTTTCTGATAATAAATATTATAAATTAGTATACGATTGATTAAACATGTGACTAATATTAAAATTGTACGTTACTAACATATTTTTATACTAACATTAAGAACACACAGAAAATGACGGATAAAATCGGGACTCCTGGGAACGCTCGACCATACTAACTGCTTGTACATGGATAATATTTTAAAAATTTGCAGGAGAAATTGTCCCTTCAGATGCTGAGCAGACGAAGAGGGGGTGGTCTTTTTGACCCAAGAAGCAATAAGATACATTTATTTGCGTCACGGTCTTTTTGACCGTCATGAGCTGTCAGTATAAGATTAGAGAATCTTAAAACAAAGAGATGTTCTATCCGTCCAAAGAAGTTGTCTCACACACTACACGTCTGAACAACGTCCTCAGGCTCCTATACACTATGCTGTGCTCTGGACAAGCCCGGCTGGCAATTGATCCGCCAGCCTTTGCAAACTACCCACAGACTGTAAACTATTGCCGGTGGGATACCCATGCGACATAATCACAAATTTTAACAAAAAAAAGAACTGACTTCAAGAACTGAAGGAACTTCAAGGAACACGGGCAGCACCAGCTTTTAAATAAAAAAAGAATTCTAAAAATCGGTTCACCCAGTCGAAAGTTAAGAGGTATCAAACAGAAAAAACATATAAAGTCGAATTGATAACCTCCTTTTTTGAAGTCGGTTAAAAACTCAGTGAATAGTGTATAGGAGCCTTTACAAGTACACTCCCGCCTACAACTGCATCATGTCAGTCAAACAATACTCGATATAGTGACAATTCGTGAGTTAATCCCTCAGGTGTCACGTCACTTTGACATAAGCATAGCTTGAGTGTCACTAATAATTCCATTATTATTATTAATAATTCCCGACTCGCGGCCATTGACCGGCCAGTGGCTGGCCGGTGACACAATAGACCATGTTTTAATACGGCCAATGAAAGGCCGTGGACACCTTAGGGGTTAATACTTAAACCGTTTCACTATTGGTGCATACAAAATTACTTACGTCGTTGTATTACAGATAGACAGACATTTAAAACATTCTACGTTCTACACATTCATTAATAATAAAACACTTGTGTACTGAAACAGCATTGTACGTACATATTATGTAGCCATCAAATGTAAATCGAGTGAAACTATCCCAGGTGATGATCGATCAGTTAATTAACTGCACTATTTTTTTTGTTTGTCCATATACACAAGATATAAAAAACAACGTAACCAAAAATATTTTTCTTGTACATGTTAATTGTGTTATATCTATAGAAAGCAACATTAGGAATTTATAAATTTACTATTTTTAATCAGCAGGTTTCGGTGTAGATAGTCGTTAATTTTAAATTGAAGTAACCATCAACAATTTTTACTTGAAATAATAATCTGTTTATTGTATATTTTGGTTTTCCGTACGGTTCTTCATATCTTTTTAACCTAGCAAGTGATAACAGATTTAAACACATAATATTCCATACCCGAATAACTTTAAAATAATAAAAAACGGTGTTAGTTAATTGAAACGTCTTTAAACTGTTACAAAGTAATTAAATAATCAAAAATATGATCAGCTAGATCCTACGATCAAATATACCATTGAGAAAAAATAATCAAACATATGATCAGTTGGAGCCTACGATCAAATATACCATTGAGTTTTCATTTATATGCATTTTACATGTTAAGGGCCTACCTCCCTTTAGATGCATAAAAAGATTGAATTCTAACGACTACTCCTCTTTAACGGCTGCATCAAAAGATTCGAAAAGTATAAAATATGGGTCTCTGTGGGGGCGGGGAGGGGGGGGGGGGGGGGGAGCGCAGGCGGCACAGCGGCAGTCGCTCGTTGTTGTGTTGTGTTGTGTCGCTCGCTGCTCCGCTCATGCTATCGACTCATTACGCGTTTACATTTGTGTTCTTGTAAGTATTTACGTGCTTTCTTAGGTGTGCATCTAGACTGGGGGCCCATTTTTTTAATTTTAGCGAAATTATATACAATTTAAATAGGAATTAGTCAAAAATAGTAAAAATCTAAAGCTATGGGTCATTAATTCCTTAAACGTGAAATAAAGCTGTTATTATTAAATAACTGGGGCCCTCAGTTCAGACGCTTGCAAAAATGGCATAGCCTAAATCTCAGGACGTACTGCCTCTAGGTCAATGCTTTTAATTTTAGAATTTAGTTAAGAATTTCTTAAAACTTTTAAGAAAATCCCAAAACTGTACAATACGGCACTACGGATTTACGGCGGCATAAAATAGGGGTTCAGTAAGGTCTGAACGGGGGAATGTGCAAAAAATGCAATTATCCTAACAAATACGTAATTACGACTTGAAAATATTTTCGCTTATTAAAAATAAATCCATGGCAATTATCTGTTGGACACGATTTTATTTCAATTTGTAGTCGACTACGGAACCCTATTGGCCTAGTCTATGGGTGACCTGATAGGTATTTACATGTTTTTATTAATTTAAACATGCTAGATATTTTCAGAAATATGATGATTTATACTTTTTTTCTACAAAAAGTAGAATGAATTAGTATATTTTACAAGATCGGAATTATTTGATTTAATGTTTAATTCCAATAATTCAAAACTTCTATATGGTTTTTATTCTACTTTAAAATCCTTTTTCATCCCACCATCTCAGAAAGAGTATTTTTGCTCTTCGATATCTGAGTGTAAAAGTCGTTTTTATCCGCTAGAGGATAAAGTACAATTGAATTTAGAACATCGCGTGCGCTAAGGTTATGAGTTCATAAGAAACATCATTAAACCTATTCACTTTTAATTCCATGGTGCCTAATTTAGAATTCGATCTTTTTTAATTTGTTAAGAACTCAGACTTGGAACCTTCTTGGCATACTTTTTTTTAATTTGCTTTCCCCGCGCCATTTTCTTCTCACGTCATTTAGTCATTTCCTTGCTGAGGTGGAATGAAAAGTTACGTGTAGCACTCGAGTGCAAAGATTTTTCACCTTGTGCTCTTTTGATTCCCTCGCTGACGGTCAGGATTCTAATTTTGAAATCACTCGCTGCGCTCGTGATTCAATATTAGACTCCTTCGCCTGCTCGGTCATCAAAATTGAGCACGCGGTTAAAAAGCAACTCTTGTATAACAAATAACTATTGTACTGTACTATGTACCTACCTATGATAATATGTGTTAATTTCAAACCTTAAGATGGTTTCTAAAACTATAGCAATAAGGCTGTTTTTTAGTAATTGATTTGATCTTAACTTACTTGCTGTTCTGTTTAAGTAGGTAGTCATTTCAAAAATGGTATATTTGACCGAACCTCGAAGCTTAATAACATTGCGACTTGCGACAGTGTAAAAATTCTATAAGAGATATACTTAACACTTCAAAGTGAAGTTGTTGTCTGAGTTTAGTAAAAAATAGACTTTTGTTAGAATAATATATAGGTATCTACTGCGGTGATGGTTCCATCGCACTAACTAGAAGTTTCGCCATTAGTTGAAGATTCATGTTGTTGCCGAGAAGATTCTGAAATGAACAATTACACTGTTAGTAGTAAAAAATACTATTTACTTCGGAGACTGATATATTTGACGGCGCTTCGATATTTTAAGAGTGGCAAGAAACGTGAAGACTGGGAGCTAACATTTTGACAAGAACGGGTTGACGTTTCTTGACTCTTGACGCAACTCCGGGCTCTCTTAGCGAAAGAAATAAGACGTGTTCGGTGGAGCGTCGTATTCTAATTATTATTGCTGAGTATAATTCTGTCATTTTATTATAATAATAATTGTTGCAATGTAATCATTTACAATACGTGGTTTTACTTCTCCTTGCCCGCTTATCCACGATAGCTCGGCGGCCACAATGAACCCGGAACCGACTAATGATGACCGTGTGTCGATATAAAAACAAAAGCTATTTTTGATGCATGCCGGTTGCACGCACGAAAAAGTGTAATGTCACGTTCCGCATCAACCGAGCGTGCAAGCGAGAGCACGTAAAAAATGATAGAGAGTCACGATCGGCCTAGGTTCGGCTTGGGACGTACCTGTCTCTCACGAAAATTATCGTACGTGTACCGATTTTTTTTTTCAATTCTCCGACAAAATCCGAGACCGGGGCCCTGTTTCATAAAACTTACAAATGTCAGTGACAGGTGACAATTTAACAATTGTCCGTGAAATGGCGGGAAATTGTACGGAGGGCTTTATCCGCCTCTGTCACTAACTTAGACAGTTTTACGTAGGCACCCACAACCGCTCTGTCAGGAGCGAAAGAAGTAGATTTTAGTTTTTTTATTTACATTCTAGAATTCACTTGTATAAGCACAAGTGAGTTTAATTCTAGATTGTATCTTAACAAGTTTCACCAAGTACCGTCAGTCGAGAAGAGTAAAAATTATATAATTATTTATTTATGTGATTACCTTGATGTTATCTTCTTCAGCTGGGGCTGATGTTCGGGTACTATTACCAAGAAGTAAATTTATTTGGTCTATAATTTGCTGAAAAGACAAAAATGAAATTGTTACAATTAAGAAAACTCGTGTTGTGTGAAATATGCATATAGCAAAACAGGCCGGCCGACCGGAGGGAGTGGCCATGGCCTTATTTTTCGATACAAAACAATCGACTGATGACAGTCGATTGTTTTTGTATTAAAATGCGGTATCAATGTAAGTCAACTTTCGATGATTCCACTATACAAATAAATAAAATTGGAGCGTCTGTTTGTAATATTAGAATAACCGCTTTTTACTAAATGCATATGTATGTATACACGGCACATTTACCAAAAATGAAGTTAATTTTTTTTTGTCTGTCTGTTCGTTCCGGGTAATCTCTGGAACGGCTGGACGGATTTTGACGGGACTTTCACTGGCAGGTAGATGATGATCCAGGGAGTAATTTAGGCTACTTTTTTTAGAATACGAGTAACTTTGTCCCGCAGTGTTACTCGCGGTACAACAAGAACCGCGGGGTTCAGCTAGTTTACTATAAAACAGCAATTTCATATTATAACCCCTATTCTTTGTTCAAAGCACGCGACTTAGCGTTAAGATGACATTAGTCGCATACATTTGTTAGTTTTGTATTAACGTTTACGTTTTCTTTTAAAGCACAGGGTGTTGAAATTGTTACCTCTACCTGTTTTTTAGACTAACTTGTCCCGCGGCGTTACTAGCGGTACAACAATAACCGCGGGTAACACCGAGGGTTCAGCTAGTATTTACTATGAAACACATTATTGTAGCTATTAAGCTATCTTTATTATTTATATATTATCTACTCAATATCTTTACAAAATAATTTCTATTTCGTATACTGGGGACGTCGCTAAGGTGCACTAAATATGACTGAAATATCGATAAACTAGAATTTCTTATTAACAATAGGGTAGTTGACTGTGTCATAAATAAATACCTGTTTTTCCTTCCTTAAAAGGAATACTACAAAACACCCGGAAAATATAATCAATACAGCTTTTTAACCGACTTCAAAAAAAGGAGGAGGATTCTTAATTCGACCGTATATATTTTTTTATGTGTGTTCGTGGATAACTTCGTCTTTTATGACCGATTATGATGATTCTTTTTTTAACGAAAAGGAGATGTCCCGACGGTGGTACCGTTATAAGGACATTGATATCTGATGATGGTATCCACGAGAAATCGAGTCGAATCTTGAAGTCGGTTTTATTTTTGTTAAAATTGTACTTGTCATTTCTATTATCAATTTTAATAAAAAAGAAATTAAAATATATTGCTCGATTAAGTAGTCTAAAAAAGTGACGTCACAAGTTCGAATCAATTTTTCATACAAAGTTATCGTTTTGACAGATGATAAAAAGTAACGAATAATGCTAAGATGTCAACTACCCTGTTGCTTTATAAACAACAGACTTAAGTTACAGTTACACATTACGTTACATCCTTACCTTGTCTTTGTCTTCTAGCCCTGTACCCATAGTAGAAAGACCAGGCGCTGTTGCGGTAGTAGTAGTATGCTGTAAATAAGATCTCAACCAGTTAGTTACTAGAATAAACATTTTTCATTGAATTTAAATGTATTGAAACACCGTCTTATGACAAAACTTAAATTATTATTTGATGATAATTTTTAAATGAAATGATATAACATGTTAATAAGTTAAAAAAACAAAAACTAAAAAAATGGTATAGTACATATTGAAAGGTGTAGTAATGAAATGAATTAGACAATTGTGTCAAATGATAGTTTTTATAACTTAAATTTTCTAATAAATTATCATTTTGAGGTTGTAATTCACTAAAACTACTTTTAGTTATCACGTAATATATCATCATATTCCCACGGGAACTGTCTAAACTGAAAGTTTCTCGTGTTAAAAATTTACATCAAGTTTAGTAAGAGTTAAATTTCATGTTAATGCATGCGATCAAATCAGACATCTAAGGATGTAAGTTATGGTTGACTTTAATATTGAATTTGAAAACATTCAAGCGTAATTACAGTTTGTGAATGCCGAACTGGATATTAGGAATGTTATGATAAGTTTTATATACATATTTCATTAAAATGTTAATTTCAGCCGTCAGCGTGTTAAAGCTTGAAATTAATATTACCGGTTTGAACAACGTCACAAGTACGGTGCATAGACGCTGATTTTTGGAATTCATTTGCGCCAACTTCTTGTTGATCTCTTCAGTAGCACTAATCATGTTCTCGACTTTATTTTTGTGATATTGGTATCTGTAAAACATACATATAAAAGCCAATTACGTATACAATATTGTTTACATCACGGCCAAAAACCACCACCAGAATTTTGCCCATATTTGCCAATTGCCGTAGTTGTCTTTAGTGTTTAGGCCTCTTTTTGTTTGAAAAAGCCTTACTCGAGCCGCCACACCATGTGTGGATCGGTTAAGGTTGTTGAAAAAACGATAAAATGCGAATTAAACGCACTTCCGTACAACGTACCTACTGACATCATTGCGACAAAATTTTGACAGTGTTTAGATACTAAGATGTTCAAATTTAAAATTTGAGTAAAACAATACGATGTAGAGCATTATTCCAGGATAAACGAATCTAGGGAAAGTCAACACAGGTAAGATCACTTGCAAGTGATGCAAGTTAGCCGAAGCAGATATACGGTCATTTTTTCATATAACTTCACCCCAAGAGTTTTGTTTTAAAAGATTTTGGAGTCCATAAATCCGGAGTGTCTAAATATTTCTAGGCATAACCCTCAAAACTAAAAAATCTCTCTTGAATTGTTAACCCAACAGGAAATGTTCATTAAAGTTTTAATAATCACAGATCGATGTATTCTAATATGTATAGAATCATGTCACAATACGATTATTAATTAATTTTGTGAATATACTTATGATTACTAATAATGTGTGTAATGGAATACTAGGTACAATTCAGTACTTTTCTTGTAGTAATACGACGAGGTGACTTATTAGTGGCAAACATCTGTATTTATTTATTTACTTATCATTTAAGATGTCTTAAAATAATTTTGAGCGCTATTGTACATTGCAGTTAGGAGACTATGTTTCACCAGTTATGCTAAGTACCGAATAGCTTATCTGAGAGATGGTTTGACAGTATTCATATGGAAGATAAGATATGTCAAATAATTTATCTTAGACGGAGAGTTGATGACGAATTTTGAGAAGGTTAAAGAACCTTCTCAAAATTCGCATTTTTCGCAAAATTTTCGAAAAATTACAATTTCGTCAATCGGCGAATCCAGTCCTGGGAGTCTTTTAGGCAACTTTAACAAAAAAATATTATTTCTGGAATAAAAAAAGACTTCTTAATAATTCCAGTTTCTGACTTTTTAATAATTTCCTTAGATTGTAATTTAAAATGACAATGACAAAACTTTACAAAACAAAATTCTAAATAAAAGTTCTAAACAAAAACCGCTGCGCGCTCTTACAACTGCGCGTCATTGTGATTTAATAAATTACAATTGAATTAATTGCAATTCAACATTTAATCTCGTATTAGGTGCTCCCACACAGCAGTTATAAAATGTTAGAGAACGTTGAATAACATTTATTGGATAACATTTTATAACAAGTTGTAACAAAAGTTATAAAATGTTACGGATGTTATACAGCATCATGTAACTAGTAACAAATGTTATGAAATGTTATCGTGTTACACAATGTTTTATAACATTTTATAACTGCTGTGTGGGAGCACCCTTACAATTAATTTATTTAGATAAATGCACAATGTACATCAAATGTTAATCTAATTAAAACAATTCCAATTAACTTTTTTAATTGTGTTATAAAGCAGTTAAAACTAACAATTTACTTTTTGGAGAATTTTGTGAAGAACGATGGACTGAATACGTCCTGGAAATTTAACGTTAGTGGTCCATTATACCCCCCTTTAAAAGTAGGTAGGTACCACAGAAATATGTTAGGATAGAAATATATTAGACACGTCGGCTAAAGCAACAAGCTCAATCTCGTTCAATGCACCACTGACTAAAGTTGATCTTTCAATAGGGTAGTTGACTACTTGGAAAATATAGTAATTACAGATTATCATTTCTATTACAAATTTTAATCCAATAAACATTGAAATATATTTCTCAGTTGAGTAGTTTAAAACAGTGACGTCACAAGTTGACATTTAGTACACTTTTCATACAAAGTTATCGTTTTGACAGATGATAAAAAGTAACTAATTTGACTAAGGTGTTAACTATCTTACGCTGCAGTTCTTTGCTGAAAATAAAAGCCAAACCAATTAGCAATTCCAAGTTAACGTTTTAACGTTATATAACTGCTGTGTGGGAGCACCATATGACTTTTTATCGCGCTTATAAACTTTATTAACGTCTGGTAATTTGTTTATAACCGGAAAAAACGTCTGGAGATTTGCAGGTATTATTGAAATTACCTACTTAATAAATACGTGAAACAATTTCAGATTGCCTAAAGAATAATTTCTTGGAAATAAAAAAAAAACAGTTTTGAAGTCGTCTGGCAATACTTAATAACCGACAAAAACCTTGGATTATTTTTTTTTATTCCAGAAATAATATTTTTTTGATAAAGTTGCCTAAAATATATTTTTTGATATTTTTCGCAAATGTTATATGCTGCGCAGAAGCGAAATAACCGCTAACTCGCTAAAAGACTCATAGGACTCGATTCGCCAACTAACGAAATTGTAATTTTTCGCAATTTTAGCTTGCCTAAAGAACATTCCTAAAATTCATTCTTATTAGCTATTCGAAACTTATTTGTGTAAGTGCGTTTCATCAAATAGTTCCTTTGCTGTCATGTTGGCATAGTAAGAAAACAAAGTAATATAGATGAACACATTCGTCCAGGAAATATTAAGTTTAATTGTCTTTTTTTTATATATATATTTTAGTTGCGCCAAAATGACTCTGCTCTGCTCACCATCCTCAATGCGAATTAGGACATTGCAGCATGGTGACCCACACTATGGCCGCCTAGTGAGATGCTTTTTTACGCCCCGCTTAAAGGACCCGGGATCATAGTGGGAGGGAAACACGTGCGCTGGAAGTGAGTTCCAGGTTTTGACCGCTCGGCACAGAAAGGAGGAACCGAAGCGATGAGTACGAGATCGAATGTCTACCACTCAGAAACGGTGACTTCCAAGGCCGGCACGTGTTGTCTCAATCAGACTTACAAAATATCTCCCTTAAAGTTAGGTAATGTAGTAATAAATAACACTTGTTTGCGTAACTGTCAACATGGCGGCAAAGGAACTATTCTGTGAAACGCAGTTTATCCGTTGAAACAGGGCCTATTATTCTCTAAGTGCCGATTTCACCATCTCCGGTTAGTCTTTGTTTTACATTCGTCAATTAAATTTTCAGTTTTCTGACAGTTGTTGTAAGAGTTTGACAGTTCTTATTTGAGAAATAGGCTATTCGGGACTCTAACAGGTGGTGAAACCGGCCCTAAAACTAACAGAGGCAACGTAGTTGTGATCTTTTCCTTGTAGATTCGTCGTATATATACCGTCATTAATATACGTAATAAGATCATTAGTATTTAAAAGTTTAATGTAATGTAACGGATCCTCAATGGAAAAATAGTCATAACCCCGCACTGTATGAGACAATCGAGCATAAAGTGCTTACCGACTTCTGCTACATAGATAATGTGTATGCAAAATTACAGCTTTCTAGGAATTAATTAATACAAAATTTCTAGGAATAACAGTTTGCTGAGTCGGGGACAGACAGGTGGACGGACGAACAGACGAAACTATAGGTTGAATTTTAAAATGAAGGTTCAAAAAAAATATTATGAAATAAACATATGTTATACTTTGATGGGCTGTCTATAGGTTGAATTTTAAAATGACGGTTCAAAAAAAAAATTATGAATTAAACATAATTACGTAATACTTTGATGGGCTGTACGTCCTTTGGCGTGAGCTTAATGGAAAATTTACATTTATTGTATTAATTTCTTTTAATTATAGTCAATAATTTTAAAATCTATTGATATCAAACAGATATGTATTACTATTAAGTTACAACGTGTTATATAAATGTGATGAAAGAAGTATGACTAATAACTATCTATGGTATTGGGTAGATTGTCAAGTTTTTAATTTGTGTTTCTTTTAAAATTTGACATCAAAGGTAGTTGACTTTAACGTTTATATACCGATGTCTCCTTCATTAAAACGAATATTACAAACATCTCGGAAAACATAATTATTACATATACCTATCCTAGATATCGGTTGGCCCCAAAAACAAGCTGTTTCGTAAAACGTCCATACTTTATTGGTATTTAATAAATTAGGGTGTTGTTGACGTGTGAATGCTAGTTTGAAAAAAAGCCGAGGCTTCGAAATACCAAGATAAGTTTTGATATTTCACGCTGTGGTATATTTAGTCAATGTGTTTAAAAAGTGTTATTTATATTTTTCAATAAATGTATGTAAGCACACAATTCAGCTAAAAAATTCTTGTTATGAAAAAAAATATTGTAAAATTCTAATATTCGCACTCATAGATTAAAGTTTCAGTCTTTTAGTTTTAGACAAAATTTTAACAGCGCGTATTCTTACTAAACCATTATAAAGTTAAGAAGTAAGAATGTTACTTTTGTTAATTGTATACTATGTATTAATTTAAAACAACTGTGCATAATAGATTCTTATTTCATTTTGATTTGTTAGATTACTTTAAAAAAAAAACGTTAAGGTCATACGCCGGGTTAAAGGACTTACCTAAACTCATTGCTGTCACAATTTTTACATTTCTTTGTCAACGATTCGTCAGTACCGAGTTCTGCGTCAGTATAGGTAGCTGGAATTTAAGTGTAACCGATAATACATATACAGTTTTCAGAATCAAGTACGCACACTTCACTTCACACTTTCTGCGCTTAGCGTCGCAATCAGCTAATGCTTTGCATAATAATAGACGATAACATGAACTGAATAGGTTAGAGTTAGTGGGGATTTGAAGTCTTTATTTGAGTTGGTAGCATTTTTCTACATTGTGCGTTTTAGAACATTCTGTTTTTTTGATAATCTGATTGATGATGAAAATTTATTTAAATAATCAAGTTCCAAGATTCGCAGTTTAAAATGCAGTTTCATAGACATTTCATTGATAAATATTGTGTCGTATTTATTACCAGTAAATAAAAGCCAATCGTGCAAAAATACGATAAAAACTAAATATGTAAAAGCTATTTATTTTATTAACGTCAAATTGGTTTTGAAGTAACAATAATTTCTATATTTATGTGTCCAGACAAAACAAGACAGTCTGCATAGAAGGCGAAAAGCGTTTTAGAGTAAATTATTCGCTTGTAGCCTTTATGGTTAGTCGGATAAATTATGAAGTATGAACTATCAATCAGTTTAACAAAATGTTCTGAAATGTGTGCGCATTTATTTCTATAACAAACTGTATATAGCTATTGCAAAATTCGCCAAAGGCAAGCTTAATTAGGGATTGGAATAATTCGCAAATCGCAACATGAATTACTAGGGCACTTACTTTTCAGATTGCTACCAACACGCGGTAACTCCTCGGCGCGAAAGACTGCCACTTCCCTGCTGTATGTAAATGTCTTTAAAATCTTTCTATTCATTACGTAAAAAGATTAGTTTTGAAAGTATACACCGTTTGTTTTGTCGAACCATTTAGTATCTCTGTAATTTATTTAATCTAAGTCACATTCGCATTGTTTGGAATTAATACACAAAATTTTGTCTTTTATATTTTTATTTCTAATGAAGATCAATTCGTATCACATTTGATTTTCTTTTAATAAATACTATTTAAAATTTATGCACAATCAAAACAATTACTGCTGGTTTTTTTTATGACTGGGCCTGCTCTAGTGAATCAGAATTCAGAAGCAGAATCTAAGTGATGGTGGTCACCACACTCATTGCGAATGCAGACAATGTTACAATGCAACATGGCGACCTAGTTTTTTTTTTATGGTATAGGCCGGCAAACGAGCAGACGTATCGCCTGATGGTAAGCGTTTACCGCCGCCCATGGACACCTGCAAACACCAGAGACGTCACAAGTGCGTTGCCGGCCTTTGGGGGGATATGGAGGGGAGATAGGGAGAAGGGGTTTGGGTTTTGGGCCTCCGGTATCTTCACTCACTCGGTGAAACACTGCGCAAGCACTATTTCATAAAAAAAGATTAAAATGTGCGGGTAGATGAAGAAATTTCAGTCTTATGGATTTGATTATATGGCTAGTGCAAGTTAGTTAAGACGTTTATATCTGAGCAATAAAGCCGCTACTTGTCCCTTCTACTTTTAAGATATCGCTGTAATTAATCTGGTGTACAATAATATTAAATATATATGTAGTTTTGCAGTGAAAGTAAGTCATCAGTTGGAGCACGAGACCCTATGTAGTCCCGGTTGAAACAGGGACTACATAGGGTCTCGTGCTCCGACGGACGGGAGAGAGTAACTAGGTGAAGCACAGATCTGCCCCCAACAAAGTAATAACTATTACACGATTGCATTAATTCTGGTACGGTCCAAGAAGAGTGTGAGAATTTAAAAAGGAAAATACAAATTTAATTTTTTTGTTCTTCAATTAATTTGTGCCGTAAATTATTGCCACGATTACCTTTGTCTTTTTATTATTAAATTTGCATTTGTCATCTGTACATTAAAATTCTCGGGTCACAGTGATTGTGACCAAACTCCTTCGAAATAGGTTTTGAACGGATTTTTATGTCATTTTTCAGCTATATCCGGTTAACCGGTAGATCTCAATAAGTCGTAAACTATTTTTTATACCTCTAATTATAAGGTTTGGTCTACCCTAATTTTGATTTTATTTCTTAGAGATTTTATTTTCAGTTTTTTCATGATTTGGTATGTATTAAAATACATATTTTCATGCTTCCATAAGCAACTTCTATTTTAGAAATAGTTAATATGGCAGAATGGTATTTGCCGGGTCACCTAGTGCTTTTATAAAAATTACCCCGCAGCACATCGAGTCTTAAGTTTTCTTTTTATGTACACAATTCTATAAATTACAGTTGTTTTGGTATTTATACAGTACAGCATGAAGTATGAGTGTGTATGTCTGAAAATGAAAATGTGTTTTTAGGTACATGTTATATGTGTTGCAATTCAGTCAAACTGTCGTCATGGCTGACTGCATCTAGTTAAACGTTTTAAACAATTTTCTACTTTTAAACAAATATTATGAATCGCCTAAACGAACGTCGCACAGCATTATATATTCGAAAGTAATGAGACACTGAAATAAAATTTAAATAAAAACTATTGGTATATTTTTTTATATTTATTCTCTAGAAATATGGCAGATCCATGCAGGCCATACAAATGATTTAGACCCATACATAATTTAAAACAATAAAGGCAAAAAATATAAATCCAAAATCTTGGCACATGTCAAATGTATGTTTTTTATTGTCACTAAAACAATGGTAGAGTGGTTTTTTTGGCCCCTTTTTCATCTCATCCACATTTAATATCATTAATTTCATCTCGACGAAGACTTGAAGACTTTAAATACTTGACATTGGTAGAAATAGCTAATTAAAATAACTGATTAACTGGTTGCCATCTCATCAAACGAATAAGAAGTAAAACAATGGATTGCTAAAACATTTTTCTTTTATTTAGTCTGTATTAAATTTCCTGTATTAAGTATACTTATTTCAGTATCAATTTTATTTATGTGAAGGTAAACGTAGTCTAAGATGCACTATGGACAAAATGAGTGACAATCTGAGCAAATGGCGGGGAAAACTGAATATCGAGATCAGTGGCATTGGAAGAGACCAGTTTTGCTGCTGCAAGCTCAAGAAACTAGAAAAAAACATGCGAACAAAACAATAGTGGCTACTATTTAATTGCAGCATGCAGCAATACAAGATGGCGGTCACCTCCGATGACCAACTGTTCCGCCGGGCCAATGACAAGGAGGAGTGCAGGAAGCTGACGTCCAACCTTCAAGATTGAAGAGGCACTTGAAGAAGAATAGAAGCACAAGCGGAAACGCAAAAGTATTAGCATTCCACTGTACCTGAAATAGTCTGTGATGAACGAATATTTAAGAAAGATCAATAATAATTGGATAACATAAATTACCATGTTGAGGAGGTTTAACTTCTGGGTTACTATTGAAACCTAAAGTAGACGCTATAACAGTGTTGAAGCAGCCTCTAGATGACACTGCACTGCAGTAGATCCGTAGGTCTTCTTCGATACACATTAGAGACTACGTAGCACTGCGTACGTCGACGTACGCAGAATGTTTTAAAGCAAAAGATACCATAATTAAAGCTCAGTTTTTGGCAACTTATAATGAAAAGAGAGTAATGGCCTTTTTCACCAACGTTCCCTAAATTTAGGGGACCACTTAGAGAGAGTGAGGTAAACTTCACCAACCTTTAGGGGATACCTAGTTGCTTAGGCGTCTATTAAAATATAGGGGCTCGAATGTTGACCACCTAACCAACTCCTAACAAGGAGATAAATAAACTTGACGCACAATTTGCTTAAAATGATTGAAACGGTTATGAGCTGTTTCCAATACTGTTGAGACTAGAGATAATAAATGAACCTAGTTTATTCAAGGCTTCGAGAATACACCTATTTTTATTATTTACAAATACAAAAAACAATAGGTGTGGCGATAAAGATTATGTTACAAGATTTAGGTTGACCAAGGAATGTTATCTTTTTATTAAATAATATTGAACAAATATTGGAATATCCTGATAATCGGTACTTAATACTTATAAAAAAATTAAATTTTGATTTATCAAAATTTTGTATTTATAATAATTTAATATGTTTTAGTAAGTAGTTATGTGTAGAGTGATATTTAGTTTAAAACCTCAACGACTCGCAGTCGATGTGCCACATGCTAAATATTTTTGGCAGAAACCACTGCCAGACATTTAGAAACATTGGATTAATTTCTGGTTTCTAAACAGAAATTTAAAAAATGGTGCTTAAATTTAATAAAACATGTTCTATTTCGTATGATATGTTTATAACTTACAAAAAAATAATAAATTCAATCATTTAATATTGCAGAAAAAGATATTCGACATATACTTGCGCGTTTGCGGTTTTCGAAATTCCTACAAAATAAGATACATTTAGATAAGTGTCACTTAGGTTGGTGAAAACAAAATTAGATAAGATTTATATTTAGGAGCAACCTATGTTAGGGGGTTCCTAGTTAGGAGGTGGTTAAAATATAGCTGGTGAAAATGGGTATATGATACATTTATTTAGATAGATATGTTAGCTTACTACTAATTTCAGTAGTCTGTGATAGACTAGACTACGTTAGCGAATAGTTTATGTCGTTTTTATGTACCTAATTAAATAAGTAAGCGTAACGTATGTTGAAAAGTGTGCAAAAATTATATATGGTAGTGAGATTAAAGCACAGTGTGTTATATCAGCTGAGTTGCGATCATATCTAGTTTAATGTATCATCAACAACCCATAACGTCCCACTGCTGTGCTCGGGTCTAATGTATAATAATCAGATATTCATTTCATTTAATTCATACATATCAGACATATATTATGATTTATATGTCTAATAGTTAAAAGAAATGGAGACTATTTCTTTAATTTTTCATATTCTTTGTTCATAACCCGTTAACTTGGGTTAAATATATGTAATATTCTTGGCTTTTTCTTTATTTTTTTAAAAGAAAACGTAACAAAAACTTTTTAGTCCCCATATCCATTTTTTTTTCCAATAAGTATGTTAAAATGAGATTGTCGCAAATCGGCTTTCATGACACACTGTGGAACGATAGAGGCATGAAATACAAATAAATGATTTTTATTTTTAAGAAAAGAGACATGATATTAATTTTTATTGAGATAATCACGTGAAGTTTATTCTAAATAATAAATTCTAATTTGCTACGGTACTACATTTTTCGCAGATCTGTTTCATGAGAACCGACTAGGAACACTGACCTGGTTGAATGACATGCATGCTTCCGCGTACTTGTAGGGACTTAGGTAATATAGATCACGATATATATTTTTTTGTAATTACTTACCTCAATTTCCCTTGTTCTTTAACTTAGTAATTTATTGCTCAAGTTTGACATTAGTTAATAAATTCTCAAATAAAGGGGGTTTAATTCTTGTATATAAAAGGTTTTCTTTTCGTGAAAATTGTCTAATACATTTTAAATTAATAACAATGTTCTAACATAGTGAACCGTCATCGTACATTATACTGGCGCCCGCGACGTTATAGAAAAACACGATAGCCGCGGAGAAAATAAGGCAGGTGCAGACAGCGAGCGAGGCGGAGCAACGTGATGTGTTAGCTAAGTATAAAATAGTACATCACCCTGATCGTGTTATGTCTCGGCCTTGGGTAGGCAGCGAGCTAAATAAACGCGTAGTGCAAGCTCGTCAGTAACTGTGGACCTTTGGCTTTATGGTGCTAAAAATAGAGTAGTGAAAAACAAACGTTTGTGCTTGCTTGACAGCTTGGAAAAAAGTCTTTAATTATAGATTACAAATTTAAGACTATTGCCTAATGACAGATAAAAAATAAACACAATAGCGGTAGCACTCATTTTAATTTAATTCAAATTCAAGTGTTAGCTTGCAATGTAAGCAACCGAACTGAGTAGCCGTTAGATTTTTATATTTAAAGAATTAAATACGAGACTCGACTTAATTCTCTAATTTAAATGATAAAATAATTGCCAATTTACAGTGGCATCTTCATGGTGCCAGTATAATGTACTACGACCACAATTGCAATATGTATAAAAGATGGAGACATTTAAATGTATATATTTCTATAAAATAAACGAAATAAAACTATACATATATTAGGATAAAAAAAAACTAAAAACGAGCGAGTTATGTGTAGCTGAACATTACAGCAACAATCTGACGCTCACTGGTCAAATCATGTATTGTTTAACAAACGTTAGCGCAATAAAGTGCGCACGTTTTCACGGGTTTCCTGTTACTTACTCCGCACCTTTTCACGAAATCACTCCCACAATCACGTTGAAGTGTAAAGCGAAAGGAAATATGTTACACATCTATAACATTTCGCAGTTTAACAGCAAAGCATACAAATGCAAGGGCCTTTTTATATTTTCGCAGAGCACCGTCATTTGCACAGAACAGAAAGATATACGTAGAAGTGTTGTGTCATAATTTACAGCACGACTGTCGCCAAACTCAGGCAAATAAAAGGAGTATTTATTATTGCACACTAATAACGAATTGTTTTGATTTGATGTTTGTATTTTGCTCAAAACTAGCCTACAATACATCAAGTCGCACGTTTGATAATATATCTTCTCTAGTATTGTTAAGAGTTATTTTGCAATAAGGTCAGAACATACAACGTTTCGAAATCTTGAAATTAAGAATACTTCATTGCAAGCTATTCAAAAACAAATGGCGTTATTCTATAACATTAAAGGCTATAGGAATAAATTCGATATTTAAATCATTATTCGACATGTACAGCTACTCGATTAGCGTTGTAGCATAATTTAGCATAATAATATCGATATCTCACGTTTGTTTGGACAGAGCAGAATAAAAAACATGAATTGAAGGATATCTGAGGAGGTAACATTATAAAGTTAAAGAAGTTAAAGAAACTAAAAAATAAGTACTTGCATTGTTTATTAATTTTAAGAATCTGTATTATTATCTTAATCCAACTAATATAAAAATGCGAAACTTTGTAAGTATGGATGGATGGATGTTTGTTACTCTTTCACGCAGAGTACTGAACGGATTTGGATGAAACTTTACAGTAATTCCTACTAATATTATAAACGTGAAAGTTTTTAAGTATGGAAGGCTGGATGGATGGATGTTTGTTACTTTTTCACGCAAAAACTACTGAACGGATTTGTATAACACTTTACAGTACCTATACAGTAAAATATATTAGGTTATACATTGGCTACTATCCGTCCGCGTGTATGTCGGTTATCGAACATCGAGCCGCGGGCAAGAACTAGTAATTTTATGTAATATTATATACTATACCGTTTGGTATAGTGTTTAGCGATCCTGACTGCTGAGTCAGAGTTCGTGGGTTTAATTTCCACCCAGGACAAAATCATTTATCTGGGACTATTATAACTATAATATGCCTGAATTTAGTATTACATAAGTAACTTTATGATAAAATAAATACTTATAATTATTATAGTAATTAATATAACACGTTTAAAAGAGTGCATATCGATAAAAACAACATCCTACCTAACTATATCACTAATCGAGTAGCGTTGAAAATTGATAAAACCCGATCATACGAAATTGAGCTTTATGTGAATGGGATACGGAAGAGTTAAGTTTAAATCTCTAGTCGATTATTAGTTTATTGATAAAATATTTAAAATTTTACCTAACAATTGTAAGAAACAGCTCCATTATTAATAGCTAGCTATCATTTTTACACTGTAAATCAGAGCAGTACGGCATTGCGGCGTAAAAAAGAATTTTCAATGGACGACCTATTCGACTCAGCGTTGTAATACGACTATGATGCATAATACCTACAACTCATAAAGGTATGCGTTGCAACGCTTAGTAGTAGCACTCGCGTCACGCCTATTAGTAAATTCTACCTCTATCTTTCTGTTCTGTGGTCATTTGGACCACTTTAAAATTAAGGTAGACTTCCTTGGGTCTTGGGACCCGACTTGGGTCACGATTCTTCTACACTAATATTACATAATAATGCATCGAGCGTCAAGTTTGAGCACACATCAATATTCATGATTAAATTTACGGCCTTTGTTGCAATAATTGAATACTACAATTATATCTATTCAATATCTCATAATGGTTAACAGCAATCAATATATAATTATTTAACATTAAAAGCCATGAATATGTGCCAGAAATTCTTTGGTTTTGTACGTGTGACAAACCATCCGGGCCGTAACCTCACTTGGGGTGAGGCAGTATGTCGTAATCGCACCAGCTAAAACCACACTGTGCTCTATTGCGTTCAAATAGGATACAGCGCGAAACAATTTTTATTTATGACATCCAGACCCTTTCTTTCCAGGCACTACCTGCCAAAACGAAGCACAGCTAACCGCTGTATTTGTAGCGAGATATTCTTCCACATGAATACAGCGAGGAACCGACATTACGTCACTCGAGCGGGGAGATTCCCCCAGCTGGGACTATCAACGAGCCATAATGGCTCAGCGAGTAGCCTTACACCACTGGCGCACCTCTTCGGCCGCCTAACTCAACCGTCTATGGATAAACTTCCTTGAGCACTTCCATTTCTAAACTTCATGGGTAGTCCTGACCAACGCATGTGCGATTTTTATCGATGCGGTACTGTGCGGTATCCACGTATGGCTCTAACCGGCAACACCCTCTGAGGACACCAAAGGTGCACCCTGTTCTGAACCGTCAGAGCCTACGTCCACACCTGTGGACACACCGTACAGTGCCATTGACTGGACAACCCTTACCTGCAGCCGTTCCGAATTGGGACATCGCCCCAAGGAGAACGCAGCGCCGGTTTAGAGCAAGCTGTTGGAAGTGCTCATCAAAGCGCCACTTTAGAGTTAGTGATCAAAGATTCGACCACTTGAGCCGCCCATGGAATAAAAGAACCTTCGTTCCATCCAGGGACCACAGAGAAACGTCTCTGGTGGTCTACCTCGCCGCCTCTTGAAATTTCCCCGGGCCGGACCACCGTATCATCAGTGTACCAGATTACGTCAGAGCCTCGTCGTATCACCTATTTCATAGGTATCCAAGAAATTATTCATATTCCGAATAATTAAAACAACCAGCGTCTCGGTCTTCTAGCAGTCGCGAAAGAGTCCGGTTGCCAAACTGGGAAGCGTTCGCTAGCGGCGATCTAACATGTATTAGTACTAGCACTACGGCTCTTCGGTTTTAATTGGTTCGATTTCGGCATGTTATGTCATAATTGATGATGACTCGTAGGGGTTTCCACACTATTAAAATAACACATTGCAACAACTGGACCTTATTAAGCCAAAGATATCCAAACAACTACTTAGGTGAAAACTTTCTGAAAGTTTGGTCACACTATTATTGGAGGCTAACGATATATATATATATATATCGATCTCCCTACTATATTTCAAGTCATTACTTTTTATAGTTACAAGCCGAACGAGACTTGTCTATTTCATATATTATTCGTGTATATCTGATACGCCTTATGTTACTATTATGGCCACCCACTGAAGTCTATCTTAAAAACATTTATATGATAGTCTTGATACTTTACATTCTATTTCAATATACAATATCTGTTTTGGTTGTATTGTTTTACAAACATAAAAGATGATTTAAGTTACATATACATATCAATTTTCCGACTAGTTAAAATTTACTGAAAAATGAAGTAGAGTATCAAGATAGTTCAATACATCAATCTGCTATATGCTTTTAAAGTTGCACTTACATTCTTCTTCAGTCAAAGTTTCGGTCCAATTTCTTTTCATAGTGCGGTTAGCACTAGTAGCAGTTCCGGTTGAAGTCGAAGGTGCATAGATGCTTTGATCAGCAGACGCTTGTGGTGCCTGCATCATGTATGTAGGGGTACACTCTACACCCATGTTTGGCATGGCTGTGATACTGTAAAACCACATAAGGTAATAATAAATTCTACTAATTCTTTATCATTTCAATAATTCTCTTTCTAAATCTTTGTGCTGTATGATTGATTGAAAGTTTGGCAAAAATGCCACTATCGTTATATGCCAGTTATTGAGTCAAGTTCATATTCAGTTATAACAGGATTAGGCATATTGGCTAAAACTAACTTTACATTTAAAAAATAATCATGAGTTCTGTTAATTTTTAGTCATGGCATTCCGAGACACAGTGATCACGTGGGTGACACGAGCCTTATGTCATTACCGCTAACAGGCGCGGCCGTACCCAATACTTGTGCTGCCGTTTCCTTTTGCTTAAAATAATAAATACTGCGACTGCCTGCATATTGTCATCATCGTTCGAATACATCGTGCAGGCAGCTTTTTGTCAACTAAAATGTTTTTCAAATTGTTGGCGACTCGGTGTGGACGCAATAGAAATAAAAGTTGGCGATTTTTTTAAGAATTTCCAACAGGTAGAAAAGTGAAAGCTAAGAATTTAGGTGGACACGCCTTTATGTTGCTATGAAGTGGTAACTGGATAGTGACGTCATACTGTGTCGCTCTCGAAATGCGAAACCTTGTTTTCTTTAGGCCATACATTTAGTATAGAGATAATGTATCGAAGAAAAAAGTTAACTCATAATCTGTCGCGTGTCAAATTGTCAACTGTCTCTGATTGGTCGGTCTTAAAGTAGACCGTTATATGGCCATAGAGTTATTAGGTTAGAAGTTTTTTTGATTAGAACAAACAAATATGGCAGCGCGGGACATATGCTGTTAAACTAGTCATCGCGCGCGATGTGATTCGTCGCATGCCATATCACAATTTGACAGTTTCACTTCAATAGATTATGATCTAACTAAAAATAATAGGTTAAATTGTAAGCAGTACGTTACAGTTCACAATCTTTCGACAGTTCACAATCTAACGGTTTTCACAATCTCACGGTAACATATACATAATATGATACTGATATATATTTTGCCTTTCCGTTGTCTATTTTTACTTTGAAAAAAAAAAGTGTAACATGCTTACTTCGCATCCAGGACGACCCCCGGAATATAATATCCTGGAATATGTTCTTGAGTGAGTGCTGTTTCTGAAAATTAGGTTATTCACGTTAATTTTATACAAAAAGAAAGACAGGAAGGATAACTAGTGAAGAGTTTGTTTTATTAAATACACATAAGGACATCACGACGAAAGACTAGCAAAACAATATTTGATATATTTCGTATGTACCCAACAAGAGCATTTATTTAATGTGAGAGGGTCGAAAGCATCGAAACTTTGACGCTAGCCGCGACGAGTGGTGTGTATTAGTAGAATTAATTAATTTCACTGTATCCAAATTCAGATGTTGATGTAGTTTTTGAGAGTGAAAATCAAATGGCAAGGAATTTTGCAATGTTTTTAATGCATTTTCACAAAGATTGTTAGCACATCATGACTAAAATATATTTTATGAGAAATATAATATTCAAGTCCGAGTTTGATTTTATCGATATATATATATACATGATTTATTTAAAGCAATGCTGCCGTAAAAGATATTTCACATGACGAATACGTCAAGATGTGGTTAAAACACCTGAAGAGATATGTTTTACCATTTTTTATCTCGCTCTAAGAATATATCCTGTTTCGCGGAGGAATTTACAAAGACTTTTGAAACAGACACTAAGTACACCCAGACTCAGAACAGCACTTTGGATGAAACAAAGTGTAATGTAGGTCTCGAACCCACAGTATTATGTGCTTGTGCACCGTATCTTACAGTTTAACACTTAAATTTTTGCCATATTTTCATAAGGTTACGACTATTAACATTTACCTTCCTCTGGTGGTGGCGGTGGTGGTGGTGGTGGGGGCGGTGGTGGCGGAGGCGGTGGTGGCGCAGCTTTTAAATGCGCAATAGCATGTGGTGGAAGGTATCCACTTCTGAAGAATAGTTCCTTTTCAAAAACGGTGGCATGGACAAATTTGCACCTAGTAAATGTGCACTGTCTATTCTGAAAATTTCTGCAAAAGGTGTATACTCCCGGCAACTGGTTCACGATCAATTTATGCGCAAATATGCAAGATGTTCCTTTCTTACACGTGCCACGTACAAAGTTCCGACACATAGTCTCTCCTGATGTTAAAGGCCCATGAAAAGGGGGATCTTGCTCATTGGCACCTAAAGAATCTCCTCTGACGTCTGCTACACCGGCGTCAGCTGCATACTGTTCATACATATTTGGGGCAAGGTTGTGCGCAGCTTGATCATTAGCTTGGACCTGGCCATACTGAGCGTAATCCTCATCTATTACTTCCTGTTTAATTTCTTTCACTGGACTGTCGGGCGGTGGAGAATTTGGTGGTAACGGAGGTTGTACGGGTGATGTTTCTGGCGGTGGTGTTGGTGAAACTTTGATTTGAGGTTTCTCTTCTACTTTTACATTCTGGATTTTTACTTTTGATGATGATGCGGAATCATTATAACCGTCACTTCCATTCATCTCCTCAAATTTGGACTTCAGATATTTCTTCATGTGTTTAAAGTTTGGGGATGGTCTAAATGTTATATTTTCTTCATCATGCCGAGAAGTAAAAGGGTTTGCTAAAATAAGGTAATGCACAGTTATTGTATATCGTAGATATATTTATGACTTTAACAACATAAGACACAATTATTAACATAATTAGTGTTTATAATAATAATCGCGTTATTGGACAAAATACTAATAAGCTAATACGAAGTCAGTTAAAGTGACTGCAAGTTGAAGCGGACAAATCTTCACTGGTCTAATATCAAATCTCATGATATCATCTGATATTGATCATGATCTTATGATGTTCATCAAAACAGTGGATTCAATCCGCTTAAACTATTTTATTGTTACAAACCTGAAACTATTTTCAATGAGCGACTAAAATATATTATTTTTACAATTAATACGTCCTTAACTCCATTTGTTGTCTTTGTTGCAAAAAAATAAATAAGTATCTAATTTTTCAACTTAACTTAAATAATGATAACTATGAGCTGACGAGAAACTTACCTGAAAATATGTAACAAAACTAACATATGCACTGGGTGCATTCTTTAAAGTCTTATTTACTTCATTTTATTAATATGTACTGTAATTTACAACACGTTAGTAATATCTGATCTGGAATATCTTATAGAGACAAGGAGAGCACCCAGTGTAAATTTAATTTTAATCCATTGCAAAGAACTCAAAACAATATAACTAGCTTTTTTTATCAGTCTTGTTTTCTTAATTCTGTAAAACCAAAACCTAAGACAACCCTAGATCTTATAACATCTTCTTGTTACTTAATACGTGCAAACGAATACACGAGATGGATCATAAAATATACAATAAATATACAATACAAAAAAGAAACAATGAAGAAATACATTATTTTTTTCATGTAATCTCTCTCCTTCTAATTCAATAAAATTAGAACATCGTTTCTCTAAATTCTTAACTACTTTCTTGTGCCTATCCGCAAATATTAAATAAAATTCTTGACACATTCCAATACTCTTTGCTAAAACTCGAGTCATGCGTAATATCGAGCAATACGCATAACTCGAATTTTTATGTAAGTATTCATAAAATTTCGATTTCTTTGTACAGACAATCGAGATTTATGTTACTAACATGAATGAAAATCCATAGGTATATCTAGGAATGTATAAGACATAGGAATAACATAATGTGTATCAATAGGTGCGGTGGGAGTGGCACTAATCAATAGGTTTCACAGACACATAAATTTACATTTATTAATGTATACTAGTGTCTAACAATTTAGGAGTTTATTTTTATTTACTTGCCATTTACGTATTACGTCTACCTATAAAAACCTATGAAAACATGGTTTAATAATGTCATGTCACCATGCGTAAATTTTATGCTTAAACATTACAATAATTAGATAATTTGAGCTGAAAATATGAGTAAACTAATTCATCTCTTTAAATATACAAAGAGATCCTCTTTAATTCAAAATAAGTAAAAACTAAAACCCAACTACGACAAAAAACGACGCTGAAAAAGTATAAAACAAGTTCCCAAAGCCGTAGTCACACGTTACGTAGAAATGTACCATAGTAACACATTTTCAACGCGTTTTTGTCGTAGTTGGGTTTTAGTTTTTACTTTTTTTATTTTTAAAATGTTTTGGTGCCTCTATAATATTAATTCTTTTGCAAAGTATATTTTAAATAGGTGCCATAGAAATATCACAATTATCGAATAAATACGGACAATGTCACGAGAAAATGCTAATAATATACATGTTTGATACCTAATACGCTCTGGAAACGTACCGTTCCGTAGTCATGCCCTTTCATAGATATATGCTATAAGGAAATCTCTTGCTTTGAGCAAAATTGTATGTTTTATGGTAGAGGTATTTTTTTGGGTCAAGTTTTATGTCAAGGTTAAATGTCATTCAGTTTGGAACTCGTTTTTGTGAGAAAATGTCGGTTCAGGGAACCTAAGTAATTACCCACAGATTACTCGTGAGTAACTTGTGAAATATATTTGTCATTTATTAAAGAGCTGTTACGCCTCTGCTTTGAACTTTCCATCGGTGATTGGTCTGTGAGTGCTTAGCTCTCTCTATGGGTCAAATATGGGCCGAATGTGGCTATTCACAACCCTTACACTCCAAAGGAAGCAGCACTGCTGGACAGGATTAAACAGTATATATCTTTGAAATGTACAAGTAACGCCCTTTCGAATGATATAAAAAAAAAAAAACAGTACTTTACGTCGGCTAGAGGGCGCCAAATTATAGTTACTAACACGTCATACAGCCTATAACCAGCGGACGATCAAGACGCTTCTAACGATACCTCATTTGTTCAGTTCTAAAAAGTAGTTAAGGAGCTATGAGAGAACAGATGAACATATATACATAGCCTGTCAAAATCATAACCCTCCTTTGGCTTTGCCGTAGTCGGGTAAAAAGGACAAAACCTACGATTGCGTACGTTCCAAGATAAGTTTTGCTTGAAACAAATTCATCACTTCAGATAAAATAATTCTAATGAAAATGATTCCAACACCTACACTATGAATGATCAGAAGCAGGTTCTGGTAAATATACTATTCAGAAGAAAGAAAAATGATAGTTACGTTTGAAATTTTTTCCCAATCCCATTATTTTAGTTTTAAGATCTAAGTTGACTTATGCATCTCACAAAAAGTACCTAAGTATTTTATAATCGTGTATTGTTTATAATAAATAATGAATTAGTTAATATTGTGGTGTATTTTAATTGGGTAGTTTTATTTTGTGTTGTTGACATTTTTCTTTTCCGTTTTTAAATCTTTTACATTTATTTTGTTTTATAACTTGCGTAGAGTATGTTCACTTTTAATGTTGTTTATATATTAAATAATATCACAATCGTAGGTTGGTATGGTTTTGTTTGATTAACACTTGTATAAGAACGCCTCGAAACGTATTTACTACGATTGCATTGACTGTAAATCAATCATTGAATAAAATATTTAACTGCTGACGTAAAAGCACAGCGCAAAAGATTAGTAATAGTATTGGAAGACGGAACCGCAAAATTATTGAGACAAGTAGCAACTCTTCGCTCGCTTAGCTCCGAAACAACAAAAAGCAATTGAAATCGCACAGCGCTAATGTACCTAGCGTTATAATTTCAATACTAATGTAATTTCAAATAAATTCCAAACTAGAAAATACTTAATGCATCTTTTCTAATCACCGTGTTTACGCTAAATCAAGGCCAGGCTTACTTAAATCTTAGTAGGTAATACTTTTTATTTCATTAATATACTGATTAGTTTACTACTGAAATTTAATTAAATATATTATGTATAAATTTTAGCTTGAAATATCTGAGTTTTTACCGAAATTCATTTATTTGATTAGTTTTAGTGACCAACTTAATTTTTATTGACTTTTTGTAAATCATTGTATGTGCTCCGATTTGTAAAATGCTTGAATTTGTTGGTTCCTAAATATTTTAATAATTGAATGCAGTAAATACGGAATACATAAAATGGGGGAAAATAAAGGTCTCCGATAAAAAGTTTTAAGTCGCCGGACCGTGTCACGCAGTGTTCCATGAAGGTCTGTTCTTAAACTACTCTTATGGAACACGTAGTACAACTTGGCCCTTCCAGGTAGCTTCTCTCTCCCCAAGCGTAGGAGTAATCTGTTACGCCGAGTAACGCCACGCTATCTACGATTGATGACACGTTCAGAGGATGAACTTTAACAGGCGGCAAGCCTGGCCACCAGGTGAGTTTCTCTGGTAGTTGAGCGCATTGAGGCACTGCGCTTACGGGTGGTTAATGCGATGGCACTTCGACAAGCAGTTCCAAAATTTTGCTTGCTAGTCGCCGCTTTGTCTACCCTTGGGCAACATTTGCTCAATGTGGGTAGACTCAACGTCGTTGCAAGTTGGCTGTGCACGAGGCCTGCTTGGTCTGGTTAACGGCACTGTAGTGTGCACCGATGTGGACGATAACTGTGACCGCCCAGAACATAGCGCACCTTTTACGCCCTCAGAGGGTATTGGCGGTCAGAGTCATTTGCAGTTACTACACTTCATCGAAGGTGGCAGCGTGCGCATTATCCAGATCTCCTCGAAGTGCTCACCGATGTTTATCCATGGACGGCTGAGTCGCGTGCAGGTAGCATTTTTCGGTACCCGCCCGATGAGATACGCAAGTGGTGTGAGGGAACTCGCCGAGCTATTAAGACTCGTTAATAGTCCTGGCTGCAGGTACAGATTCTTTTCCTTACAACCAAGGCCGATTCTTTCTGGGCACGGCTGCTTCAGAAAGCTCCTGTCATCGGAGTCCCGCTTGTGACCATTGGGACTGCGTAGTGCCACAGTGGAGCAAGGTTTTTCCAGCCGTGGTAGTAGATGCTAGGTAGCTACCTGTCTAATTTTTGTTTCAGTTACCTTTCAAAGTCCTTTATTTCCCATACCCCTACGCATTCCGATTAAAAAAATCGAATATAACTCAAAATGTGTTAAGGTACGACGTGTGAGTATAAACAAAGTGTGTGTGTGTATGTTGTAACTTATTATTTGGTGCGGGCCTGGCCTGAAACTAGTTGATCAGTCCTTTTCAAATTTTGTTTTCTATTAATGCAGACGATAGGACAGTTTCGCCTAAATGAAGTATTATTTCATTATTTGTGTGCTCTATTTTAAAGTTCTTTTCGTTTTTGACCGACGCGCAACCATCGAAAAAGGATTTAGTGCCAATATTTTTTTTTCCTTGCTGCAGAACTCTACTTTAAGATTCAGTTTTTATTTATAAATTTTTGAAGAACCCATACAGCACCTTTAAAATTTTCAAAACAAAAAGATATTGTTGTTTTTTAATAGTTTTGGTTGCAAAGTGCTATTTGTTATTCTATTGAAATAATTTGCCTTGATGCCATGCCATGTCATACAATAATTAAAATTGCAGTATCCGTTTTTAATATTAAATAACCGCTTTTTACTAAATGCATATGTATGTATGCACGGTACATTTACCAAAATAGATTTTTTTACAATTTTTGTCTGTCCATTTGTACCAGCTAATCTCTGGAACGGCTGAACCGATTTTGATGGGCACAGATAGGTAGCTGATGATATAAGAAGTAACTAAGGCTTCTTTTTTAGACTAGCTTCGCCCCGCAGTGTCACCCGCGGTACAACAGTAACAGCGGGTAACACCGCGGGACTCAGCACAAATAAGAAAAAATATCACAAAAAAAAATCTACAGTTATTTTGATAGATTTAGGACCAACCTATTTGAATACAGTGAGGTGCGCGAATGGCTTCAGTGATGATAATTCCAATGGAAAAAAAAATACTACGCGGTACAACAGTAACCGCGGGTAACACCGCGGGACTCAGCACAAATAAGAAAAAATATCACAAAAAAAAATCTACAGTTATTTTGATAGATTTAGGACCAACCTATTTGAATACAGTGAGGTGCGCGAATGGCTTCAGTGATGATAATTCCAATGGAAAAAAAAATACCAGGTCAATTAGAGTAAAATCACAAGGAGTATAAAATAAACACAATAGATTTTTTTTTGAAAATTTCAGTACTATTACTTATTGTTTGTGTTAAGAACTTTCTGCCTTATTCATAAATGTTCTTGAACTTCAAGCAACGGTTCTGCGTTAAAGTTACATTTTAACACTAGCTGAACCCTGCGGTGTTACCCGCGGTTGTTGTTGTACTGCAGGACAAAGTTAGTCTAAAAAAAGTAGCCTAAGTTACTCCCTGGATCATCAGCTACCTGCCAGTGAAATTCCCGTCAAAATCCGTCCAGCCGTTCCAGAGATTACCCGGAACAATCAGACAGACAGACAGACAAAAATTTATTTAACTACATTTTTGGTATATGTATCGTGTATACATACATACGCATCACTTAAAAAGCTGTAATTTTAATATTACAGACAGACACTCCAATTTTATTTATTTGTATAGATTGACACAGAACTGTTGCTTTGAGTGAAATAACGTTTATGAATGAGGGGAATTATGTTTCATAATATCATGTCACTGTTGATGTAATAATTTTATATTTATTTTCATAAGATGTTGCACATCCTTGTAATCAAATAGTAAATCAAGTTTTCATCTTAATTTAACTGTAATCAATTTGAGTGTGACTCTGACTTCCACCTGCTTTACTGCTAAAGGACTGGTTCCCTGTATTTCAATTTGCAATAATATATTTGATGATAAAAAGGAGTGGCTGTAGAAAGGTTGTTAGATGACAGAGGTGACACAATGTCTTTAATAACACTTTCAAGGCAACCTAGTGATGTGGCAACCCTACGTGTGCTGATATCTGAGTATTCATTTCTCATTTTAAACTGACATATTCAAATTTTCAATTAATAACTATAATTTAGAATGTCATTTTTATATATACCTAGATAAATTCTTGATCACTAGCTAATATATATAATTAGGATACGAGTATTATATTACCATATACCGGCCAGTAACTTTACAATGTATTATTAATAACTAGCTGACCAGGCGAACTTCGTATCCCCATATTTACATATATGTTTCAGCTTCCCGTTGACTTATAAATTGACTTTTCCCATAGTCTTTTAATTTTTCTTATACGGTTGACAAGGTTTGTTGTCATAACAATAAAGAACACATAAAAAAGGGTTATTTAATTTGGAATGAGATGCTAAGATGTAATTATTTTTTAGAATAGACTCTTTGATTCTATTGATTAAGGTCATTTTGATTTCAAAAATCCTTCAATGGGGTGCTAAATTTGTGCAGGTTTACAATATGTCTATGGTCACTAGCATCTGAACCAGAGTGAGTCTGTATCTTAGAAATTAGTACCTTCCCAGGTTTTATGTTATCGTAAAAACATTTGTATTTAACTAAACTAGGTACACAGTATCAATATGTAAGTGTGACCCATACTTTATTGTTATTTCATATTCTTTATATACGTTTAGTATGTCATTAATTAGTTATTTCACACACTGGCTATCATCATATTTGATTGTCAACATTGACTTGGTTGTGTCCAAAATAACCAAAACAAAGAATGCAAAGCAAAACAATGTACAATAAAGGTTGGTACTGTGCATATGGTTAAATAATAAAAATAAAAACTTTATACAATTTACAGTGTGGATACAGAAAGAAATGCTTCTGCATATGAAATGGGAATATTAAGCAGTCATTGTTGTGGTTCTAGTATTATTTTGGTATGGTAAAGCAAAATAACATAACATCTTTTATAGCAAGCAGAGATTGAGACACATCCTTTAGGAGAATAAAAAAATATGATATTTTCTTTTATTTGACACCCTAATAACGAAAAGAAAGCTTAGAACTTATGAAAATTATTGTTAATAAGCTACACAATTAAGCTTAAATGAAATTAGAATTAGTAAAAACAAATGAACGCAAGTTTTATTCTTACCAGCTTCGGCGTTCTGCATTTAGCCAGACTACTATCAATCTCAATAGTTTTATTAAGACTTGATATGTGTCTTCATTTAGCTGACTGACTATAATTTTAATGAAGGGTATCGAAAACCTGCATTGCGCAGATCAGAGCAGTCAGCAGGTGCAGTTAAGTATGTACTTGTCTTGTTTGCAAATTGCTACACAATCGATCAATCCGTCACCATCACTTCTTCTTTTAATGAATGATCTGGATACTAGCACGTTTAGTAGATAATCTTTTCAGCAACTCAACACAAACTTCACGCTGTGCAGTAATTATTTGTTTTCACCACAGAACAAAAATATTTAAGTAGAAATGACTAGTAGGCGTGACGCGCGTGACCACAGAACACATTTACTCAGAGAGCGCGTGGCACTAGTAAGCGTTGCAACTTGCAACCAGTGGCGTAACTATACCATCTTGGGCCTGTGGAAAATTCTTTTGATGGGGCCCTACCTGTAAGTATCATCACGTTGTCCTTCTTAGTTTAATTTTAAAAACCACACCACAAGTAGTTATCTAACACGAATATCAATTATTTTCAAGAGCATGGGTCTATATATTAACAATTAAATAACAAAAATTTACAAAACATTGCAAAAAAGAAAAAAGCAGCATAAGAACAATAATTTTAACATTTAGTAGAAAATAAGGTGTGTAGTTGAATGATTTATGACGAAGGTGCCTCGAGTTCAAATCTCATCTGGGCGTCGTCGTCTTTTCGTGAATGTTTCCTGGATATTGTGGTAAAAGGTATTCATTAAACAAGTAATACAAAATTACACAAAACAAACAACCAATGCCACCTAGAGGCGAGTTGCTGATCTAAAGAGACAAGCGTGAAATTTCAAAAAAGTCATTAAAAGTTCTGCTATTCATCTATAGATGGCAAAACTAAAAAGTATCACCGCTGTGCCGGTCGGAGTGGGGGTGTTAGGTTTATTTTCGTTACGGAATTTCTGGATTCGGTCTCCATGCTCAAGGCCCGCGATAGAAGCTATGCAATAGCTTAAACAAAATTCACTTGTGAATGGGACTGTAATTATAACTTAAGGTGCAATGCTCAGAGATATTATTGTCTTCTTTAAGATTGTTTAGGAATGAATTCATTAAAAATATTAAGTTACATAGTTTAAGGCAAAGAAAAAGAACAAAAAAGTCTTCCCTGGGGAGTCCTATGTTTGCACTGCAATGAGGTAATGATGATGATACAATATGGCTACTTCAGAAATTGTGAAGATGATGGAGACTAAACTTTGTTTCCTTATATTATCTAGGTATATTTATTGGTCGAGAGACTTGCCTATTCTTAATTTAACCGTCTAAATGTTACACACTCCAGAGTCCAGATTTTAATCTCAGTAACTTCTAGACTCTTTTAATTTATTATTTCTATAAAAAAAATCCAAGACTTTTTTGTCGGTTATTAACGATGATGACGACGACTCCAAGTTTTTTTTTATCCCCAAAAAGTATTCTTTTCATTATCATCATCATCAGCCTATCCCAGTCCACAGCTGGACATTGGCCTCTCCAATTGCAAGCCACTTAGTTCGATCTTGGGCTTTTATTTTTTTTAAATGGGGCTTATCCCGCCCACACGCCCACCACTGTAAGTCATGTACACCATGATCAACAGCAGTGACCAACGAACACACCGAGTTATGACACTCAGGAATTCCCAGGTAAAAAATTAACTGTCTTGGAACCCGAAAAGAAATTAATCAGAAGAAAAAAACAGGAGGAGTTGGAAATATGATAAGTCCACTTCCCTCCTTAGCAGAGCAGGAGACAAAATGAAGTTAAAATAGGCAGACACCTTTTTCAAACCGGGAAGCACCACGGATAAAATATTAGGGGTCCTACGTAAGCTATATACATTTGATTAATATAGTATGTAAGCCAAAATCGCCTAAACGCACGGAAATTCACCGCAGTTAACACATAATTCTCATAGTATACCGCCCCAGATGTCATTTGTAAGCTATTTAGCATTGTGTTACGTTCATTGTACCAAAGACTACACTCCCAGAGTACATTACGAACCGACTGTTCACAGCTAATATCAGGTGTTAAGCATTGACACAACGGTGAATCGACTAATTTTAATGAGTGTAGTTTGCTCTTAAAGGTACCTTGGTAAGAAATTGAGCGACACAGTAATCTACTTGGGGCCATGTCCTCGACAACCCTTAGATGATTCCTCCCATCGTAGTTGCCATTCATTCATTACATTATGATTAGATCGTTATAGACATTGGACTGCTGTTGAAACAATCTTATGCTTTTATCGCGGTCTCGTACGCCCAAAAAAATCACATTTCATGTTTTGTTGTGAGGAATAGTACATGGCTGCATATCTTTGCACCTCGAGATTAAAAAAATATTAAAAAGAATACGGCAGATTCATTGGAGTTATTTAATATTGCAAATATGCAAGTATCACAAAATGCGAGAGAATGCAAAAATATAAAACTTAACAATGTTATTACTTAAAATTATATAGTTTTTAACTACTGGACTTCTTGAAAACGAAGTATTTAGCAGTTATTGTTAATCTTTATTCTCTGTGAGACTCCATTACTATTTGTTGTATCTTGCCACGGGCAACTTTGTCCGCCAATGTATACGGAATTTCTTTCAGGAATACCACGCCGCCTCTTAGCTTTTGATGATCTGATAAATTATCTGTAAATATAAAGTGTATTTAAAGTACGAGATTGTATAAGTACGTAAAAGACTAATATGATTTGTATTATGTAAAGATTTCTTGACTAATAATTTTAATAATGTCGTTGTGTTTACCAAATGAAATTGTGAAGTTACCGGATCCCAAAACCTTACCTCTTCTAAATTTCTTGGGATACTGACTCAAAGAGCACTTGTGACTTGATCTGCAGCTGCCCATGTCATTTACCAACAAGTAGCATGTTTGTTTTTTTCCTTCTGCCATGCAAAGGCACACTGGACTATCAAAAAGTGTAGATACAAAATCACGAAGCAATTTAACTGGATTCTATCGTCATCTATGGAATTTTGGAATTAGAGTTAACAGAATATTATATTATTATCATATCAAATTTAACCACACTAGTTTGGCGGTTGAACTACAATTTAAATTTCGATTAGGTACTGAAATAATAACAAACAAAACAAAAAAATAACAAATGCAATCAGGTGATACGTAATGCTAAACGCCGTTATATTCTCGACAACATCTCTACATCTTCCCCTGCCGACATCTAGAAGTTTCTTAGGACTATAGGTGTTGGTAGTGATCGCCACACGAATCCCCCAACGAGCATTGCTTAAGATGATATCAATCGTCATTTCACCACTCCCACTATTTTGGATCATCAAAGCAAAGCCGAAACCATTGATTATGTGGCCCGACTACCTAGACCTAAAATAAACCTCTTCGATTTTTCTCCAGTTGCATCCGAGGAAGTCAAAGGATTTGTTATGTCCATAAAATCCAAAGCCATAGGTAGCGATCACATTAGTCGTCTTATGGTATCCACTATCCTGGATCAACTCTTACCCGCCATAACACACATAATTAATTATTCCTTGGACTCCAACTGTTTCCCATCAATATGGCGCAAAGCTTATGTACGTCCATTGGCCAAAGTAGCTAGCCCGTCTCTCCCCACCCATTTTCGCCCAATATCCATACTCCCATTCCTATCCAAAGTCCTTGAAGCCTGTGTACATAAGCAACTGTCTCAATTTATCCATCAAAACAACTTACTCAACGTGTATCAGTCGGGATTTCGACCTGGACATAGTACAGGGACAGCTTTACTCACGGTGACACTTGACGTTAAGGCGGCGATGGAAGAGGGAAAAATAACCATACTTGCGTTAATTGACTTTTCTAATGCCTTCAATGCAGTGAACCATGAGATTTTGCTTACAATACTTTCCCACTTTATGATTTCCAACGATGCAGTGGATTGGTTCTCATCCTATCTTCGGGGACGACAGCAGTCGGTCCGCACTGATGAATCAGCATCGCTATGGGCCGAACTTGACTCTGGTGTTCCTCAAGGCGGCATTCTTTCTCCACTTCTCTTTTCGCTATTTATCGGCTTCGTAACTCACAAACTTCAGTGTTCGTATTACCTGTATGCAGACGACCTACAGATCTACTCACACGCGAGAGTAGAAAACATCGACGAAGCAATTAACAGCATCAACCACGATTTAGACACCATAAAAAACTGGTCCAGCAAGTTCGGCTTGGGCGTGAACCCGTCTAAATGTCAGGCGATCTTCATAGGGAGCCCAAGAATGATATGTAGAATTGACTATGACACCATCTCAGGTATCATTTTTGATGGTTCGGTATTGCCCGTTAGTCAATCGGTCAAGGACCTAGGTCTGCACATAGATACAACCTTGAATTGGCAAGTTAAGGTAACCGGCGTCAGTCAAAGGATCACGAATATCCTGTGTGGCCTCTATGTCCTAAAAAAATTTCTCCCGATAAAAACCAAGACCATGCTAGTGCAGGCTTTAATTTTCCCAGTGATCGACTATGGTGATGTGTGTTACTTCGACCTGAATGCAGATCTCCTCAATAAACTAGACCGGCTTCTCAACAATTGCATTCGATTCGTATTCAATTTACGAAAATATGATCATGTATCTGCTTATCGGACGGAGCTGTCATGGTTACCAATAAGACAGCGCCGTAATTTACGGGCGTTGACCACACTGCACTCTCTTCTTCACTCTCCTAACTCACCAACTTACCTATCATCCCACTTACAATACCTTTGCTCCAACCATGACAAACATCTTCGCTCCTCCGATAATCTCCTCCTTCTTTGTCCTTCACATTCTTCCCGAATTATTCATTTGTCCTTCACCGTCCAAGCCGTAAGTCTCTGGAACACCCTCCCCCTAGATATTAGGTCATGTACCAGCCGATCAACTTTCAAGATTAGACTGCGCAATCACTATCGAGAATTGTTGACGGAGTCATCGCGATAATTTATCTGTCCATTTCTCATTGTTTATGTATGCAAATATGTATGTATGTATTTTGTCCATATTTTAAATAAATAACAAATATGTATGTATTCATTCTCACTTATTTCAATAATACACCTGCTACACACAGCTCTGCACCACCCAAAGGTCGACTGGAAGATAATGCCTAGGGCATTAAGTCCGCCTTAAGCAATGTAATTGCAGGAAGAGTAAATAAATAAATAAATATCAATAGACATCACGTCAAGTTGCAATTACTTAACTAAGTACCTATAAGTGTTCTTACCAGCAACAATATCTTTAATTTCCTGTGCAGTAACTTTGACACCTTTTTTTCTGACTACAGCAGCCACTGGATGCGCTCCATCCTCTTCATGAGGGACGCACGTGACACATACGTGTCGAACGCCAGGATGTTCTTGGATTACGTTTTCTACCTCTCGTGGAAAGACCTGTTTAGAAATTAGAAAATGAATTTATGGAGATACAATTGCGATTAATACAATATCATTCCCAAATATTATAAATGTGAAAAGTACTCTGACTGTCTGTCAGGCTTTCACGTCGAAACCGCTCGACTAGAAATTACATTGATTGCTTAGGACATAGGCTACTTTTTTACCGTTATAACTGATATACATACAGATACATTTTAGGAACAGCAGTTTTCGTAAAGACAAACCCGGAACTTCGAAACTTTGGCTGAAAGAATTATTCTCAATAGAAGGTCTCAACAGTAATAGTATCAGAATACTTAAAGCAAATACAGCATTAATGCACAAAAGTATATTCTGTATAGCACCTGTTATTTATATTAGGGTATCTGTTAACATAAGAAGTCTAGATTTAATCTTGTTTAAAAACGACATGGGAAATAATAGTTGATTGTTAAAGTAATTGATTTGACATCATCATATCTTATTGTTTTTAATTTTTCATATTTAAATTGTATGTAAATTAAATTTTGAATTTTAATACAAATTGACATTAATTCACGTTTAGCATTGTTTATTACTATTTAGTTCAAATGTTACATTATACTAGCTGAACCCCGCGGTGTTACCCGCGGTTATTGTTGTACCGCGAGTAACGCCGCGCGACAAAGTTAGCCTAAAAAAAGTAGCCTAAGTTACTCCCCGGATCATCAGCTACCTGCCAGTGAAAGTCCCGTCAAAATCTGTAAAGCGGTTCCAGAGATTACCCGGAACAAACAGACAGACAGACAAAAAAATTTTTAACTACATTTTTGTTATATGTATCGTGTATACATACATATGCATTGATTAAAAAGCTGTTATTTTAATGTTACAAACAGACACTCCAATTTTATTTATTTGTATAGATTGTTTTTGAAGGACCCTCCAAAACATTATTGCATGCTTTGAAGATAATTTAAAAGTGTTGTAGGTCTAAAAGGCAGAACATAGTGAACCATTGACACTTATGTAAACATCATTATGTATACCTATGATTCACAAGAAAGAATATTGATTGATTGATTGATGGAGCCAAAGTCAAAAGCTACAAGTGAAATTAGAGAAGAATGGGGTGGTGGTGACCGTCAAATAGCTTTATTTTCATTGAATATTTTTAAGTGAACATCGTTAAAATTCCCAATGTACCTACAAGTGTTGTTTTATAAAGTGTAGAAGCAATGAGAAAAACGGCTAGTGTCTAAATTTTATTCGTTTCTGTAACGGTGGATTAGCCAGGACGGCGGCAAAGCAAACACGTTATTGTTAAATTAATTAATTAATTAGTCATTTTAGAAAGTTTTTCAACATGTTATATATATATTTATATATATATATATATATATATATATATATATATATATGTATGTTTATATATATACATATATTAATTCTGATAAAAACTGGCCAAGTCAAATCTATCCTACTTTAAGATCTTACATTTTTAAATAACAGCTATTGTTATAGGTATCCAATAAAACAAAGAAATAGAGTTTAATACTTGTTCATAATGTTATTTTGTTCCAGTAAATACATATTTGGATTTTGCATAGAACTTGGCACTCATTTAGATCTCCATTCTTTTTGCGGCGAAGCCCACAGCCAAGCATAATTTTTGTATTGAACTTGGCTCTCCTTTTTTACATTTATGTTTTTGGTGGGATATCATTACTTTTTGTAAAGAAAACTAGGCAGGTATTCAGATTTAATGTTTTTTCTTGCGTTTTCGCTGCGTGGTTTTCATTTTTATAACAGTGCGCATTGCCCATTTATCATCTGCTACCTTTTTAATACGCTTCCTGTTTATGCTTAAATTAGCTAAGTCTGGGCGATATAACGATCTCAGGCGGTTATATTCTACTATGGATATAAAGAATTTATTTATTGAATCTGTTGGAGCGCCTACGTTAAATGTGGCAGCAACGTGTTAACGCTAATAATATTTAAGGCTCTTCCTATTAATAGGTAATCGATACATAATTTATTGTCAATTTTGAAGTTTATTATAAAAGCTCACAGCATACAGACCACACGCCTGCCTTTTATTTCAAGTCTTGATTTTCTTTATATGGTCCTTTACATGGTCCTATCGTATCGGATAACCGTCAATCAGCTTTATTGTTGAAGAAAATCAATAAGTTAAGGAATATCGGCTGAAGATTAAACTTAATTGGAAAATATTCACGGGCGTTAACTACCGGCGAAGTGGTATAAGAAAGGAGTACTTTGTGGTGCTAACTTTTAGGCATCAGGTATAATATATCGTACGTAACCCAACACTCAATTCAGGTAATATAAGCGAACTGTGTCGAAGATATTATCAGGTTAGTGTATTATTACCAATTTTATTGTATCAATTAGTGTAGTTACATCGCATAGGTTTCTACCGTACAGTATACTGTAAATGTGAATAGTGCCTTTTAATCTTAATGAGTAGCGGTTAAGTTGCAAATCATACTTATTTGTAATAGGTATAGTAATTATTAATATTACGTTATTTCAACTTAATTGTATATGTTAAATTGTTAAGATAAATTTGGTGTAAAATAATTATTCACATATAAGTAGGTACTTTCGTGTAGGTGTTAGATACAATTTGTTGAGTATTAGATATTATTTGGTATGCAATAATTAGCGATTGTTAACATTTATAATCGCATATACTTGTACGTTACTCTTTCTTATATGTTTGTTAATATTTATTGAGTCATTTTATAAAACGAGTTTGTACTTAGAATTCGCTTATTACTGTTTATTTATTGTTAGTGTTTAATGTGATTAGTTGGCATATACTCGTAGTATAGAATATTGTGGGTAGTAAAAAGTTATACCACAATCGATATAGCCTTTTTGAATTGTGGGATTTTGTTCACGCTTTATTATTGTAAATTACAGGTTTAATTCACCCGTTTCCCAGAATGACCGAGGAAAGGGAGCTTGTAAAGAAGCGAGGGAGTTTTAAGGGCCGTCTAACTGCATTCATCAATTATCTAGATGCCCTAACCGATCCTAAGTCGATGAGTAGATGCGACATAACGGAGCTTCAGCTGCGAATTGGCAGAATTGAGTCGTTGTACGAACAATATGATGAGGTACAATTAAAATTAGAGTCTATAGTAGATGATATTAAATTACAATTATCTGAGCGTTCAGAGTTTGAATCCCTGTATTATAAGTCACTTTCTAGGGCTCAAAATCTGTTAAGTGATTTAAATAAAGATAGTGATTCTTTTCATAGTGGTAATAGTACCCGCGCTAGTTGTCATAAGCCAGTCAAGTTACCTACAATTCAGCTGCCTAAATTCAATGGTTCTTACAACAACTGGTTGGAGTTCCATGATACCTTCACGAGTCTGATCCACTGTAATGATGATATCGACCCAATAAATAAATTCCACTATTTACGTACGTCACTGGAGGGTTCCGCAGCTGTCGTTATACAGTCGATTGAATTTTCGGCAAGTAATTATATTGTCGCATGGAATGTACTGTGCGAGCGCTTTGACAACAAGAGGTTGTTAATACATAATCATATTGCGGCTATATTCAACATTGATCCAATAACTAAAGAATCATCAGTGATTTTAAAGGGATTAATTGACCAATTGAATAAAAATCTACGTTCGTTAGAATCTTTAGGCGAACCCGTTAAGCACTGGGACACTCTTCTGATTTATATAATTACTCGCAAGCTAGACAGCAAAACGTTCCGTGAGTGGGAGGAATATAAGGGTCGGATTGATAAAGATAATAAGATCACCTTTGAAACATTCCTTCAATTCATAGGCGCGCGCGCTGATTTAATCGAAACGTTAGAATTGTCGCGAAATAACTCGTCTCAGCCAAATATAAAGTTATGTCCTAAGGTTAAATCTATGATGACTATGCAAGGAAACAATAGTTCTAACACCAATACTGTTATGAAGATTTGTCCTAAATGTAATGGTGACCATTATTTACATAATTGTTCACAGTTTCTCGCGCTAAGCAGTGAAGCTCGTATTAAGTTGTTACCTACCTACAAAGTTTGTTATAATTGCTTTCGCCCGGGTCATTTTGCTAATCACTGTAAGAAGCCGGGTTGTAAACATTGTAAGCGCCGGCATAATACACTTATTCATGTAGTTGATTTTAAAAGTACAGCGAATACTACTCGTAATCAGGATAATCCGAAAAACATGTCTGATAGCTTGTTCCCCGTATTGTCGGTGCCGTCTGCGAGCATGGAGACAAGTAATGTTGCGTTATCAGCTAACATCACATCCCTTTGTGATAATAATCAACATGATGTGTTGTTATCCACCGCGTTAGTCAAGTTACATGATCGTAGTGGTCGTGAACATGTGGTTCGCGCAGTGCTTGACAGCGGTAGTACGTCTAGTTTTGTAACGCAACGATTATGTAAACAGCTAGACTTATGTACCAATAAGATAGATAGGTCGATATTTGGCATTAGTAACGTGACGTCACACGTAGGTAAAACATGTCGTATCAATATGACATCAATTAATAACTGTTTTAATGTTAAATTAATGTGTTTTGTTTTACCATCAATTACTACTGAGGTGCCATGTCGTAATATAAACATTTCTGACTTATGTATTCCGTCTCATGTCTGTCTAGCTGACCCCACTTTTTACAAGCCTGCTGATGTGGATCTATTATTTGGTGCCGACGTTTTCTGGGACTTGTTGGGTACCCAGCGGATAAAGTTGGGTATTGGAAAACCAATCCTATTCGAAACCAGACTAGGCTGGATCGTCTCGGGTCCCATCAGTCGTAATTACGTCACCTTGCTATCTAATAATATAAGGTGTCATTTTGCTAAATTGAGTTCTACTGATTCTACGGATTTAGATAAAATTCGAACTGACTTAACTAAGTTTTGGCAGTTAGAAGAGATTAATAAGAAGGGTTCTCAGTATTCTCCAGAAGAAAGGAGGTGTGAGGAACACTTCATTAAAAATACGACACGATTGTCGAGCTGTCGCTTTTGTGTTCGTATTCCACTCAAACAAAACCCTTCTGTTCTGGGAGACTCAGTTCATAAAGCTACTCAGTGTCTTAATTCACTGGAGCGTAGATTAAAATACAAAACTGAATTTAGTAAAATGTATCACACGTTTATGTCCGAGTATGAATTACTAGGGCATATGACTGAGTGTACACAATCAGCCTTACACCCTTCCGGTTACTTCATACCACATCACGGGATATTACGTGAGCAGAGCAGTACCACGAAACTTCGCGTGGTCTTTAATGCGAGCTGTCCTACATCTTCTGGACCCTACCCCTACCCTCTACCCCTCCAATTACACTCGCTTAGTACGTTCCATGGCTTATGTGTTGCGATTCATTGGATTATGTCGAAAGCAATCGTCAAGTTCTACTTTTCTATCAAGCGATGAATTAAAAAAGGCTTTAAACATTTTGATTAGACAAAGTCAGCGTCAATCATTCTTCGAATACAAATTACTTTTATCACAAAAAATGTTACCTAAAATGAGCGTCCTTTTAAAGTTTAATGTCTATTTAGATAATGATAACATAATGCGTGTCGGAGGACGTCTCGACAATTCTGATTTTAATTATAATAAGCGGCACCCTATATTATTACAGTCCACTCACAATTTCACAAAATTATTATTTAATTCTGAGCATAAGAGGTTAATGCACGCAGGGCCACAACTATTGTTGGCTTCAATAAGAGAGTCCTATTGGCCTATAGGAGGTCGAAATCTAGCTAAGGCCTGTTACCATAGATGCGTACTCTGTCATCGAATGAAGGGTAAGGTGGTTACTCCATTGATGGGTAATTTACCACGGCAGCGCCTTCTTCCAGGTGGTTTCCCCTTTGAAACCACAGGCGTCGATTATGCCGGCCCTATTCTATGTGCTAGTCGTTCAGGTCGCGGTTGTAGGCTCGTGAAGGTATACATAGCCATCTTCATTTGTTTTACAACCAAGGCTATTCATCTGGAGCTTGTAGGTGATTTGACTAGCAGCAGTTACTTACTGTGTTTACATAGATTTATAGCGCGAAGAGGAAAGCCCGTGCACATGTATTCGGATAACGGTACCTCATTTGTTGGTGCGTACAACGAACTTTCCAAATTCTTAAAGTCTAGCAGGGATTCCTTGGGTGCGAGTATGGCCAATAAGGGAATCAACTTTCATTTCATTCCTGCTTATACCCCTCATTTTGGCGGTCTTTGGGAAGCGGGTGTTAAATCTGTTAAGTATCATTTATACAGAGTGTTGGGCAATTGTCATTTAACCTTCGAACAACTTAGCACCACATTAGTACAAATCGAAGCAATTTTAAATTCACGCCCATTAACGCCACTATCTTCAGACCCTGCCGATTGCACTCCGCTGACACCAGGTCATTTTCTCGTCGGTCGTCCACTCACGTCCTTGCCGCAGCAAAATTTTGAAGAGCATTCCACTAACCCTCACAGTCGGTATAGGCGCATCGAACAGCTCCGCCAACACTTCTGGACAAGATGGAGTAAGGAATTTATAGCTGAGTTGCAGCAACGCGTCAAGTGGCGCTCTTGTAAAGATGGCTTGAAGATCGATACCTTAGTCGTCATAAAGGAGGACAATCTTCCACCTCTACAGTGGAGGTTGGGACGGGTTACGGCTGTCCATCCGGGATCCGACGGAATCGTTCGTGTCGCCGACATCAAGACCTCGACTGGCACCATACGGAGGGCGTTCGACAGGATATATCCATTGCCGGTATCTTCGGAGTCTTTTTGAAAGTGGTACTTTCAACGCCCGGGGGCATGTTGGAGCGCCTACGTTAAATGTGGCAGCAACGTGTTAACGCTAATAATATTTAAGGCTCTTCCTATTAATAGGTAATCGATACATAATTTATTGTCAATTTTGAAGTTTATTATAAAAGCTCACAGCATACAGACCACACGCCTGCCTTTTATTTCAAGTCTTGATTTTCTTTATATGGTCCTTTACAGAATCTCATATACGGACTTCACTTTTATATTGGTTTAAGCACGAAAAACGTTTGTGGATATAGTAAAACAATCATTCAATTCATCGTGCATCGAAGCAGGACGAACATAAATTTAATAAAACAATAAATAACTAAATCGGTATTCGTAAGCGGTGCCTATGTTTATGTGTTGCTCGGGAGCGCTTTTATCTAGATTTACTTCTGTTCTATGTATAATTATGTGGTGCCACACGCTACCGACTACACACCGTTGGCCAGTTGTTTAACGCGTATTACAAGTTTTTTGTATGGGGACACCACTTATTTTTTGACTTAACCTTATCTTTATATTTCTGTTAATAGCAAATATTATAATACATATATTGGGATAGTTTCAAATATCTGCTTGTAACAGTTCCAACGCTACAATAAAAAAAAAAATTTTATGGGGTTCCCCCCTATTTTTTATCTTTATTTTACTTTTAGATTTTTTCCTACGCTTACACACGATTACCGGGCTAGATTCCAAATTTCATCCTTCTAGGTCATCTGGTTAGATTTAGGTACTATAAGTCAGTCAGTCAGTGCTAAAATTTACGACCTTTTGATCTTCATATCTTAATAGCCGTTTGAGCTAGCTTCATGAAATTTGGGCTTCTAGATGTCCTTATAGATATAATTAAACACACGTAGTTGTGTGTGTTTACGTTAAAGAGGTTATGAGTTGAAGGGTCAAAAGTGGCACTAAGTGGTTCGTGTAATATAACACTCGGCGCTGGTAAGCCAGTTCCTTTGTTTGAACTTGGCTTGACTCGCTACCGCGTCTCTAAATGTCAGCAACTTAACCTGGTATGATATTTCCTACTGAGTATATTTTATTTTTCCTATACTTCGTACTACAATTACTTACACCTACTTATACCTACACCCCGGTATTTATTTTTATTTGTTTAAGTGCTGATCTCAAGCCCACAGTAGGTACCTGATTGTGGTCACAGGTTCATCCCTGGGAGAGCCACGCTTTGGCATACATGGGCCGGCCACACCCATTCCCCCATTCTCCCCCCCACCAAACCCTAAGGGCCGGCAAAGCACTTGTGACGACACTGGTGTTGCGGGTGTCCATGGGCTGCGGTAATCGCTTACCATCAGATGATACATCTGCTCGTTTGCCACCTATTCCATAAAAAAACTAGGGGCGCTGGCATCGCGCACACAGCGAATAGGTAGATCCGTTGATAAAACTGTATTTTAGGTAAATACAGTTGTTGTTTACAAATCAACAAAAATATTTTAGTACACAATCCCCAGTTAAAAGGTCAAGCCGTCACACATATAGATGAGTTTCTGATAAACACTGTTAAGTTACGTACATAGCCATTGCGGTATTTAATGATCTTCTTGAGTCGTTCCACAAAGAAGTAGTTCCCTTCTTTATCCCTGTATAGCAAGTCTCCTGTCCTGTACCATCCGTCTGCCGTGAATGTTTTTGCTGTGATTTCCGGATTATTGTAGTATTCCTGTCAAAATAAATCAATACATAAACGTCCATGACGATTAGAGAAATTTTAAATAAATATGAAATGAAATGAAATTATTTATTCTGCAATTAGGTTACACGAACACTTTTGCAAGTTAAACTTTCTTTGAGCAGATGAGTTGGGCTTTTCCTAACTGGACTAGCCTTGAGAACAAATGACGAAACAAACTCAGGATCACCGTGTCTCTTTTAAAGTCCAGACAATATTCACAAATGCAAAAGACATAATTTCCATTAAAAATGCGATAATTACAATTTGAGTCATAATTATGATAATCGGTAAAGATAATAATTTAAAAAAATGACAACTATAGCAATAATTTAAGATGAATTTGTTTCAAAATAAATTATCGTCACATCAAAATAAATTTAATTAATATTATTGATATATATATATTTTATATATTATTTATATAATATTATTAATAATGAAATACACTACTAAAACATTATTTTTTGTATGTGCTACCTAATGATAGGTTTGAAGTCGGTGCCAAGCCAAAATGTAATAGTAGGTGCCGCACTCGCCACGCTCCACCTTGTTTGTTTATTTTTTTTACGGGGCCATTTCCACACTTAGCTTCTTGATTGGGCCGTTGTACGTGAGTTTGGCATCTTCCTACTCCAACCATCCTAGATCATCCCAGAAGCGCAGCAGCCGTTTCAGGTCACTACATGCTTCCGGGACTGATGTTGATAGGAGGATACCACACTTCTACATTATGTGATGAACATGCTGCTGCGTTTTTTCTGCCTTCATACATCCCCTGCACAGAGGGCTGTCTGTTGCGCCTATAGTGAATAGGTACTTGTTTAGGGGACAGTGCCCTGTCAGGATACCTGTGATCTTCCTGAGATCCTCCCTTGTTAGTCTAATCAGGTAGTGGGCTAGTCTTTTTGATGCTACCAGAACTGGCCCTTTTGGCCAATTCATCTGAAGCGTCGTAACTCATTGAGTTACTATGCCTTTTTATCAACTGCAGGGTAATTTTGTTTATGGTTGCAATAGACTTAAGATTGTCATGGCAGAGCTATTCTTGTTGTTTTGCAGAGCTTGAAGCACGGATGCACTGTCAGAGATAATTTTGATGTTTGAGTCTCTCATATCTCTGGCTGCAACTGCTTGTGCTGCGTTGATGATGAAATTATATTGAAATCGAGACCAACCTCAAAGAAAGTCAAAACAAGATCCTAATAACTCTACTCCAGACTAATATATACCAGATATCGAAACTACTGCAACAACTTATTAAAGAGAGTTAAATGTGATTTCGACAAAAAAATGCTCTTCAATACTAAAGGCGACCCTTAAGAAACGTGGAATAAAATTAAGACTATTACTTTCAAAAATAGTTCACCCGTAAATAAATCACAGGTACTACTTAATATTAGCAACGATTCCAATTCTTCTGTGAATGCTATAAACCAATATTTTGCAACTGTTGGACCTAATATTGCGCGTCAGATAGTGCAAGGAACACAAGTTAATCGCACAAATTTGGAATTCAACGAATTAATTAATGCCTTAGGTAATTCATTCGTATTACTTGAAACTTAATTAACACTTAATTACTCAAAATTCTGGAGAAGGTTGTGAATAAAAGATTGCTCAGCTTTCTTGAGCATAACAACATTAATTCTCCACATCAGTATGGTTTTAGAAGAGGTGTGTAAACAGAAGAAGCTGTTCTTGACTTGACGAATAAAAAACGAAGAACCTTGATACCAAGATAAAGACCATAGGTATATTCCTTGATTTGGCCAAGGCTTTTGACACCGTTTCTACTCCCATCCTTCTTCATGGCTTAGAGAGCTTAGGCATAAGAGATATCACACTGCACTTATTTTGTGATTATCTCACGAACCGTAGCCAAAGAGTTAAAGTCGACAACCACGTCAGTGACGAGGTGAATCTAGCTCATGGCGTATCACAAGGAAGTGTACTTGGCCCCACCCTCTTTCTTCTCTATTTTAATAGACTATGCCAACTGGCTATAGCTGACTGCGAGATCTTCGTGTAGGCAGATGACACCGCTCTTGTGATTAGCGCAGAGACGTGGGACTCTGCCCATCGCGAGGCCGGAAAAAGCTTTTGTCAAAATTATGAACTGGCTCTCATCATTCTTGCTCACTCTTAATGTGTCTAAAACTCACTATATCACTTTCTCAGCAAACACTGTCACACAGCCTATTACATCGGACATTAAAATACATAACTGCCACCCAACAAACACCAATTGTGGTTGCCCATCTATGTGTAGAAGCTCCTGCATCAAATATTTAGGTGTATACATTAACCGCACATTGAGTTGGCATAAACACATCGTTGTGACTGTGTCGGGAGTTCGTAAAGTGATGTTACCCATGACGAAATTAAGACAGGTGGCTGATGGCGCACTGTAGAAAACGGTTTACTTAGCCTTAGCTGAGTCCCTCCTTACCTATTGCTTATCTGCTTGGGCTGGTACATTTAAAACCTATCTTCTTTGCCTTGAGAGGGCACAAAGAGCTGTTTTGAAGGTCATGCTTTTTCGGATATGCCATTGCAATATGCCACAGAAATCGCTTTTGGACACGTTTCAAACGCAGGGAATGCGTTGTGTAAAGTGGTCGCCAGACTATACTACAATATTCTAACGTGCTTAGGATAAGCCATCCCTTTGTCTATCTCTGTATTCGTTAGCGTAAAACGGGTATAGATTATACGGATGGCCAAAGCATTAGCCAGCAAGTTTATTAAATTAATGTTTTAACACGCTACAACTGAATATCATTCAGGCCTCTAGTTAGTTAGTCTGTTTAATAAAGAGGCTAGGCCGTTAAATGCCTGCCTAATTAAGCTAGTTGGCTGCGACATATACAGGGTGTCTCAGAACTCAACGTCAAGCCGAAACGGGGTGACTGTGTTTTATTTTTCTCATGTTGATTACAATCAATTCAGTAACCCCGTTTCGGTTTGACGTTGAGTTCTGGGAAACACTGTAGATATAACCTCTAAAAAAATCAATAGTGTACTTACAGACATACAGATATGTTTCATCCACATTTCTCCTCTTACGTTCGGTTCCGTCACTTCTTCACCCGTAACTGGATCCATTAACTGGAAGATTATTTAATATATACCTATATGTATATAAAATTTTATAAGCAGCTAAACGTGGCTATGGCATATATTTAAATTGATGTCCGTTTGCTGTTTTTTTTGTAAAGACCTCCGCGACTCAGGATACTTCTCTAGTTTCACTCTTTAGGTACTATGAATCACAAAAGTATTGACAAATGGACTAAAATAATCAATAATCCAATAACGGCGGATCGTAAAACAGCATCTCATTAGGCCGCCATAGTGTGGGTCGACATGCTGCATTGCCATCATTTGCAATGTGATGGTGACCACCACTCTTACATGCTCATGCTTTCCATCAGATATAATACAATCGTTTTGAGATATATTTATTAAAAAATGACAGTTAATTGTGTGATATAACTTAGGGTTCGAAACAACAACTTATGGTACAAATGTCCCAAAAGACTTCGTCCTATTTCGGATTGTTACTAAGAGTAGTAAGCAGTAATAGTCTGACAAGCAAAATAAAGCAAGCTTTTATGCTGTCAAAATTAAAGTTTTTAAAAGTGAGAAATTTATGGTCACTTACTTTGACAGTTTGCCCTCCGTATGGTCGATTACCACAGTTACCGATAGGCCCTAAAGGATTCAATAACAACATCGGGCCCAGGTTCTCCGTTTGACCGTAACCTTCACACAATATAGCACATGGACTCATTCTCTTCTGTAATTTTAGGGACATATACAATATTAACAATAAGTATTTTGTATTAAATTCGTTGTTAGTTGAACAAATACCTAAGGAAATAGGAACTTTAAGTTATAAAGCAGGTTATGGCTATGACGAACGTTAACCGAACAGGTGAAAGTAAGCTTGAAAGTGCAGTCAGTGCCACTTAATAGCAATATACTGTTATTGCCAATTGGACACATAACCCTATCCCCTTTTCCCTGTAGAATTGGAAAAGGAAGATTGTTTGGGCCTTCGGTAACCTCAGTCACTCCACGAAAAGCAATAAATTAATGGTTTAATTTCTATCGGACACACTCCAGGCTAGTCGTCAACTTGAAAAAAAAGTAAAAACTAAAACCCAACTACGACAAAAACAACGAATGAAAAAGTATGAAACAAGTTTGAAAAACCGTAGTTACACGTTGAACTTTTAAAGTGTTACGGTACGTTTTTATGTAACGTGTGATTACGGCTAAATAAAGATGTTCGAAATATTTATTTATTTAGAACTATTCACGTATAGTCTTTTGTAGATATTAATTGATTTTCTCTGTATTTTTAGGATTTTGTTGGGTTATAGCATAGGTACATATAATTAACTTTTTATAGTATTTTGTTAGGTTATAGAATAGGCGTAAGCAGGTGTTTTTTGTTGCAAATACTTAATTAGCCTTATTGGTTAGTGTTTTATTTCCTTTTAGTAAGTTGCAGATACGTTACATTTTTTTCTTTGAATTAGTAGAATATATATACATAATTTAGTTTTATTTACGTTTTGAGAATGAGCTAATTCGATAGGTTCAATTTTTCATTTAGCTGTAGTGAAAAATTTACCATTGTTTTTCGTATTTTATTTTATACTTTTTATAAATACACCCTCTGGAAAGAGATGAAATGCTATAAGAAAAAGACTGCTAGTTTCTCAAGAAACTAAAGACGAACGCGATGCCAGACTGGCAAACGAGCGATTTACGAGTATTATGCGCACAACGAAGAAACTCTCTACCTGATTAGTCTGTTCTGAGAAATACAAAGAAAGTCTTACAAAAGTCCTTTTTTCATAAGAGTGCAATAAGATCATAGCGTTGCTTAATACTAGACAAACTGTGGTCAAATGTAAATAATTAGTCTGCAGGGATGGCAGTCGCGAACGAAGTCGCGGGTACATAACTAATTAAACGATGTCTGTGTGTATACATAACACGTTTTTGTAATTTTTTCTTAGATTTACGATTTAATAATTGAATTACTATCTGGTGGAAAAACATTAAAAAAAAGGACATGTGGCACTCGGGGACTGCCGCGGTAAAGCTATTGCATAGCATTTTTATCAACTTATGCAATTATTTTATTTTATTTATGCAGTATTTTGTTATATTTTTTCTAGATATTAATTCAAGTTTTTTCTTTGATAGCACCAGAAAAAAAGTTAAACTATTTTTCAAATGCTCCATCGCATTCGAAGGACACCGCCATCTATATTATTGTTGCCATATTGACAACAAATAAATGTATGTTTGGAATTACCGGACCGTTAGAATTTATCAAGCAGCATAAGAACAAAAATTTGGTTGGAAGGTGTAGGTGAATGATTTATGACGAAGGTGCCTCGAGTTCAAATCTCATCTGGGCGTCGTCGTCTTTTCGTGAATGTTTCCTGGATATTGTGGTAAAAGGTATTCATTAAACAAGTAATACAAAATTACACAAAACAAACAACCAATGCCACCTAGAGGCGAGTTGCTGATCTAAAGAGACAAGCGTTATATTTCAAAAAAGTCATTAAAAGTTCTGCTATTCATCTATAGATGGCAAAACTAAAAAGTATCACCGCTGTGCCGGTCGGAGTGTTAGATTTATTTTCGTTACGGAATTTCTGGATTCGGTCTCAACGCTCAAGTCCGCGATAGAAGCTATGCAATAGCTTAATAAAATGCAAAACATGAGAATTTAATCGTTTGTATCATCAATCACACTAACATTACAAAGGCGAAAGTTTGTAAGTGTGTATGTTAGTTACTCTTTCACGCAAAAACTACGAAACGGATTTGGACGAAACTTTCCAGTAAAATATCTTATACATCACAATAACACATACACACTATTACACATACTATTTGCCATGATAACCGACATACACGCGGGTGGAGCCGCGGGCAGCATCTTGTTAAATAATATTAATGATCCCTATATATTTTTTTGAAACTTACAAGTAACGCTCTTTCCAATGATACCAAACACCGCACGTTTATCTCCAATTATTTTTTAACACAGTACTTTATGACCACTAGAGGGCGCCACATTAGATTCAGTGACACGTCATATAGCCTTTAACCAGCGGACGTTTGAGACTCTTCGAACGATATATCATTTATCCAGTTCTAATGAGTAGTTGAGGAGCTATGACGGAACAGATGAGCATACATATATACATACATTAAAATAGAAATCTGCGGGATTGCTACCTTGTTTGTGAGTATCCGATATTTCGGCACTGTTGCAAGCGCCGCAGATTTCTATTTTAATGTTACTGACCAAGAAAATTTAAAACAATATATACATACATACATAGCCTGTCAAAATCATAAACCTCTTTTGGCTTTGCCGTAGTCGGGTAAAAAGTAGTAGAGTCACGCTGATTTCAGCACGAACAGACCAACTCGACCGGGGTGGTACGACCCTCGTACAGAAGATCAACCTAAAATGACAGCATTCGTGCTGCCGTGTTTCTTTGGTGGATTCTAAGCAGAATCCTGGAAGAATCCTGGTGGAAAGCATAAGCATGCTTTCCACCAGGTAAGTAGAACCACTTTGGCAGGCCCATATATGAAAAAAAGCAGGCCCATTTGTACCAAAGCATCCCACGCGAAATCTAGCGAGTAGAACAAAGGTGAGAAGTATGTGATAGATATTATGGGCAAAGAGTACGTACCAGCAGTTCCAAAACTATATTCTTTGGCACTCTATCACCAGACATAACAATACTGTCAAAACACGTCCAGTCGCATTTCTTTTTGTTATTTATTATACTTGTCGCCAAACCAACTCGTAAATGAGTAGTAACTGGCTAGAAATAAAGCACCTAGTGGTTATTAATTTCTTATTTCATATTGGCATTATTTTGTTTTTAAATTCTCTAAACACAATCATCACTAAAAATCGGCTTAAACATTTTCGTATTTCTTTGCCTACATGCCTAAAAATTATCTCTGAGATCATAGACTGTAAGGTAGCTTAGAACGATCTCTTCTGTACGAATTTCTATGTAATAAAGGTGTACAACCATTGGTTTGGCTATAGTCAAATCTGTATATAAAAAAAGATGTAGGTACCTGAGATAGACAGGATTTTTGTTTTTCTGTTCAATAACTTAACTTTGACCTTAGTGAAGAAAGCAAAAAGTAATGAAATATTATATTCAACTTGAAATTTCGACCGCCTATAAAAATAAAGATAGCCTATTTTATGTTATTTTACAAATGTATACTTTTAATATTTTTCTGAGTATTAGTGGTATATAATGATGTTACTTGCCACTGTTCAGGTCAACGGAAAGTACCCTGTGAGTTTTGATTCCCTTAGAAGTGTTAAAGTTTGCGATATTTGTTGAATAAACGGCCATTTTTTTACCTAAACTTAGAGGCATATTTCCACAACTTCATGGGACCGAAATTTAGACCGGTCTCGACAGATAGACAGGCAGACGGATAACAAGGTAATCCTGTGAGGGTTCCCTTGTTGCCTTCTAAGTTACGGAACCCTTAAAAATTTCTAAAGGTTATTGTGGTGTTTTCTAATATATACGGTCGAATTGAGAAACCTTCTTTTTTTAAGTCGATTAATAACCAGTACTATTACCTGATACTTATTAATGATATCGATGACATGTTCCGTGGTGGGCACAGCCGAAGTCATGAGCTTAGAGTAATACATTACTGGTAAAGCCATTGCGCGCAGGAATGACGATATCCATCCCATTTGTGAAAGTAACAACCAGGGTCTGTTCTTTGTAAATCTAAAAAAAACAAGTTCCATCTAAAGTTAAAATAATTAAATTCATTTTAGTGACATTTTGTATTTCCAAAACCTTTTTCTTCAAATATTTTCATTTAATGTTTCAAAAAAAAGGTACTAGAGAGCATATGTCTGTCTTTTAAGGTTGGCTCACTGTTACTGTTTTATGGTAAACAGATTTATTCGCGCTGTATAACATTACGCTACGGGCAATAAGAGACGCAGACAGATTGCGGGGGTCACCTAGTATTTAAATATAATTGAAATGAAATCACTAAAAATATATTTGTTATGATCATCGTCATCAATAACCTTAAATATTCCGCTGTTGGATATTGGCCTCTCCTAAGAAAAGAATCACATATTTCCCGAAAAATATAATTTTCACGCATTTCAGTTTAATGTTGTTTCAATATCTTTAACTTAAATTACATCTTGAGATGACTGCGAGAACAAATTCATTCAGCATTCGTACTGTCATGTTTCGGTGGTGAGTGCGAGACCGGACGCCCAATGATACATAAGCATCACTAGGCCGCCCTGGTGTGGTTCACCATGCTGTATTGTAGCCTTGTCTGCATTTGCAATGAGTATGGTGACCACCACTCTTGAATTCTGCTTATGTTTTACATCAGGCAGAATAGAGACACTTTGGCAGACCTATTTTAAAAATTCATTATGCAAATTGTACTAAATATATGAATAATATATGTAACTTACTCATTTGGTGTTTCTATTCTATATAAAGAACATTTTTGTAATTCGTATATTTTGGCAATAAACGTCCTGTGTTTGAAGGCAGTCAACTTCAAGATTCCCGAGGTTCCACCAGTTGCGATCATTCCAACGTAGATCTTGTCTTGATTAAACTGCAATGGCCTGTTATAAATTTGAAAAATGTGAGAAATACTTTTCAACTGCCATGTATACCGCGGCAACACATTCATTTTCTGGTTGAAAAGCCGAAAAGACCGTCCTCTTTTTAGTGGCAAATGAGCAGACTTTTTTTTTCTTTAGACTATACATGCATACCAGTTCTCGTTATTTTACCTCTCGTACTAACATGACGCATACTGATTATTTCTAGCATTCGTTCTTTTATGCCATACAGCAGCGATTTCTGCTACTCTACATATGCTTCGTTTCTTATTTTATTTTTCTTTTAACACAGGGCAATAACTTAGACACAGTTTTATTTTTTCATTAAATCTTATACAGTCTTAGAGCTAACTTATCTTATACTTATATCTTTTACACTTGCTTTTTTACTTAATAATGAGCAGACTTCTCACTTGATGATTGGTGCCTACTACTACCCATATATGCCTCAATGCCTTCGAGGCACTTCGGAGTGAATGGCACAAGGTGAAATTTAAGGCTTGTAACAAACAAGCAAAAAGTTTTAATAAGGATCTCTAAGCATAAAAATTTAGACAGGACAAGGACTACTATCCTGCTTATTCTACTAATATTAAAAATACGAAAGTTAGTTAAGATGGATGCATGGATGTCTGTTATTCTTTTACGCAAAATCTGTTAAACGGATTTGGATGAAATTTAGCACAGAGAAAGATTATAGTCTGGAATAGCACAAAGATTACTTTTTATCTCGAAAAATGTTGTAAGCCCAAGTCAGCGCGACGCATCTAGTAAAATGGCAAATACTCTACAGAAAACAAATACCAATCTATAAAGAATGAATTGAAAAGCAATAACTTACTCAAATTCTTCTTCTTCTATTACATCATATTCTTTTAAAAAGGTGCTAAGAGAATAATCTCCTTCGTCAAAACATATCAGCTTCGTGTTCAGTTCAAGCTCTTTGATAGCTTGCAAATAGTCTTCAATGTATTCTTTCTGACAGAAAGCTACTTGTGGGGAACACACTCTGAAGTGAGCTTTTATTTCTGCTGTAAATGTATAAATAAACCTATGTATGTGAATGTATATAACACACCTACATAGATTATATCTGCTTTAAAGTATCATTTTGGGTAGACAAAAACTCAAATGAATTGGACCGTTAATGCATCCAAAGATTTATTGTTTAGGAAACTTACCATATTTTCTGGTAATTGTAAGTGTCAGACCATCAAAATCCACACCAGTTACAGGCATACCGATCATGAGTGCCGCGTAGTAAGGAATGTGTATATCAAGATGATTCCAGCCATTGACCGCTATCACATCACCTGGTCGAGCCCCGAAACGAAGCAGGCATCGCGCAAGCTGTTCAGATCTCCGTAGAACAGAAATGTTCGTCTCTGATTCACCTGTCGCTGCGTCTATCTGTGGGATGTGAAAACCGTTTGCATCGTATCTAATTTAAAAAATCTACTTATCTATAATCGCTTTTTAATACATTAAACAAGTAGGTACGTATTTGGCTGCTTGTAGCGTTGACTCCTTTATTTGCCAAAGTATAGCCCTCCCACGAACCTCACTCCAAAATCAGAAAGGATTGAGTTCGGTAACCTCACTCAGGCGGTTGAAAGTAACGAAAAACATAACCTGAAGAAAATGTAGTCATATGATGAGTGAGATAAGATTAGGTTTACCGCACGTAGAAAACGAAACTGAGTCTATGAGTCCGTCCTTGGTCTGTGAAGGTCAAAATCCTAAAATAAAGGTCTAGGTTATGGACAGGCTAACATTTATATTCTTTTTTGCTGACGTTTTTATCTTAATCGGGAGCTTATGAATGTATATTTGCATTTCATTAAATAAATAATGTTACTGTGTTCCTTAGATTAGCGCGTTCAAACAAACAAACTCTTCAGCTTTATATATTAGTATAGATTTGTGTTGATTGATTAAAATGTAAATTGCAGTTTACGATTCATACCGTATTAAAAAAAACTACTTACTAGATTTAATTCAAACCAATTTTCGGTGGAAGTTTATATGGTAATGTACATCATTAATTTTTTTAGTTTTATCATTCTCTTATTTTAGAAGTTACAAGAGGAGGACATACATTTTACCACTTTGGAAGTGTCTCTCTCGTAAAATATTCAGTTTAGAAAAAAATGGTAGTAGAAACCTCAATATCACTTTTGAAGACCCATCCATAGATACATGTATGTATGGATTTGACGAAAAAAATTTTTTTGAGTTTCAATTTCGTTTGAGTCTAAGTAAGGGGACCAAAAGGGGGGTACAAAAATGTATTGTTTTTTTCTATTTTTGTGTGAAAATCTTAATGTGGTGCATAGAATACATCTTCTTACCAAGTTTCAACATTATTGATCTTATTAGAAAAAAGTCGCTGTGTCATACGGACGGATGGATGGAGAGACAAACAGACATGACGAATTTATAAGATCTTTTGCCTTTGGCACGGAACCCAAAAAACGACTATGCATTTTACTGCGGTAGAACAATACTTTAATTAACAAATTGTTGTTCCGAGTCTTAGTGTACTTTACCGTACACTGTTATTTAATCAAAAGTAGTTAAACACTATCATTTGTTGTTTTAAAAACCATAGTACATTATAAATCGGATACTTAACGTAAAATTACTGTAAAAACCAATATCATCGAAAAGTTAAACTTTTATTTAATTTGTCTACGTCCCTATTTTAGGGGAGCCCAAGCGGGGATTTCGGGATTTACTAAAGCGCGGCAGATTAATATACAGGGGAATACCTTGTACCCGGTTAAGTACCCCCACCAAACATGAGTCCCATATATAAGGCCGCTCGTGAAGGATACAGGATAAGATTAATAAAAAAAATTGACCATCAGAAATTCTCGAGCGCGTCAGATTAAGGTAGGGTGAGTTAATTACATCCTAAAAAGCGTATATTCCACTAATCTGACAATTTGAGAGTAACGTTAAGAAAGGAGAGGGCAGCAAAGTTGTTAAAAAAAACGTCATCTCGACATTCTCGAGCGTAGCTAATTTTTTTTTTATTTTGAAGGAAATAATTCAAGGATAACGAAAAAAGTATAATCTGACGATTTCTGCAAGCCGAAATAGTAACAATTCGTCGATAAAGTTAAATGCGTGCAGCTGCGTGATGCTTATATTTCTTTCTCCACGTTTCTATTCCTCTCACTCTTTCTCTATCTATTACTCTCTCACTCCGTCCCCAATCTGGTTTATGCTGCCATGACGCCATTACAGCTGTTCATAGAGACTCGTTCGTAGCATATTATTTACAACGTGTTTCCAACGTTTTGGCTTTTTTTGCTATTTTAATATTATTTACGTGAATTGAAGTTTATAAATATTTAATATGAGTCATATGAATGTAAAATGTGTATTTTGTGGTAAAATTACTTTACAAAAAACAATTAAATTTACAGTGGAAACATTAAGAAAATGCGTAAACATTTTGGAATATCGTCGGAGCAAACCGGTTGTCCGAAAATCTCGAGGAACATTTGATAACCTCGAATTGTCGATGGAATCTTCATTAAATCATTTATATCACGCACAGTGTTATAAATTATTTACTGCAATTAAAATACCGCAGAGTATAGTGGAACGTGGAAAATGAATTCAGAAATTTTCCAAGAAGCATTTCTGGATTTGGGATCAAAGGAGCCTAATGTGCAGGATTCTTTTAACATCATACAGTCTTTTACTTGCCACTTGTATGGGTCGAAAAAGTTAGACGATGTCAATCAAGCCAGGATTGTCATCTTCAATAGGACGTACAAGGTAAAAGACAAATCACAACACTTCTCCTTGAGTGTCCGGAATTACGATGCGTGCAACTTGCCACCCTGTGAATCGGAATTACTCCAGCAAGTGTTACGCACAAGATTCATTGCATGCTTGTGGAGTAATAATGCCCATAATGCAAAAATTACTGATCTCTTACCAACGGACTATGGATGGAAAATTGTCGATGGAAAATTCAAAATGATCTGGTTTGCAGGTGATCAATTGCCGAAAGCGTATGAAGATGTAGTCATAACACCTGATATTCTTGAGGGTACTCCAGAATCAGGTATTTCTTTTCTCCAATAATTAAAAAATCACGTTGTTAATAAAAAAAAAATGTTAAATTTTTAATGATTTTTTGTTACAGATACGCAATCAGAGGATGAAATCGAGCCAGAAGAAAAGGAAGGTGATTCTACTGATGAAGATGATAATTTATTAATCAATTAATTATAAAACATTAAAAAGAATTAAGCATTTTTTTTATTTTGCTTGTAACTCAGGTTATAATCTAAAATTCAGATAACGCAAAACACGTTTCAAGGCAATCCAATGTGGCATATCAGGTTTATTACTGTATCTGCTTAACATGTTTATAATAAAACTTATAATATCTGGCCTGGTAACTTGTGAGATTTCAGAATTATTTTGAAATGCTGTATTTGTATCAAATCGACTCTTAACAATCTTGCTATCAGAGATTCCATATTTATGTAAAACTTGCTGTATGATTATTTTAATAGTAGTAATGTATGATTATTTTAATAGATTACAATATACCTACCGGTTTGTGTATTACATAATACTTTTAAATTTTTTGTTAATATTGCTTAAAAACAAATTTTAAACTCATTGATGATACAATATGTTTCCTTTGAGTAAATTGTAGTCTTTGCTTCGTTTTCAGCACGTAATTATCGCACAGTTCGGCATAGCAATATTTTTTTACGCAGCTACGTTCCTGACGAAAGTAATACGTGTAGTTGATGCCAGCTGAGAAATTAAAGGTATCGGCGCTCAACTGCGGCGCGCCTGCCCCGCCTACATAGCATTTCTACCTTAATTTTCCTTTTCTGTGATTGTAACAAATTAGTGGTATGCCCACGCTACTGGCCTCTTTGTGCAGTCGGGTAAAAAAAGTACCTAAAATCCTAATTCTGACCTTAAGTAGCCAAACTGAAAAGTTTGGCCAAAAAAACATACAAACAACAACCTTCTTCAGTACCTACACTATAGTGTAGGTACTGAAGAAGGAAGAAAAACATATATGTTCTGCGGGGCAGTTTCTGGAATTGCCGATAGAAGTGAATACTAAGTAACTTGTGAATTGTATCGTCGAGAAAGTGTACGGTGACGATGACGGTATTTTCACGCTTTGCGTTCACCCAAAATGTACACATACGTACACAGTATCATATTGATCATGGAAAGCGGTCGGTCACGAGGACGCGAGTTCCAGGATCAACGCGTCTAAACAAGTTTTCACTTCAACAAAAACTATTCAATTTATTAGATCATTATTAAAATATCCCCATAAACGTTGACACAACATAAAATAACACACAAATAGAAACCGTAGATATACATTCAAATTACTAGGTATAACGTTAGACATTAATCTTATTAAAAACTAGCTGAACCCCGCGGTGTTACCCGCGTTGTAGTAAAGCCGCGGGACAAAGCTAATCTAAAAAAGTAGCCTAGGTCCCGTCCCGTCAAAATCGGTCCACCCGTTCCAGAGATTACCCGGAACAAACAAACAGACAGACAGAAAAAAATTGTAAAAAATACATTTATGATATATGTACCGTGTATACATACATATGCATTTAGTAAAAATCGGTTATTTTAATATTACAAACAGACATTTAATTTTATATATTTGAATAGATAAACTAGCTGAACCACGCAGTGTTACCCGCGGTTCATTGTTGTACCGCGAGTACCACATTTAGTATGCATTTAGTAAAAAGCGGTTATTTTAATATTACAAACAGACACTCCAATTTTCTTTATTTGTATAGATGATACTTTTCAACTTATTTTTTTATGTTAGCTGGTACCAACCAGAAAAAAATTGATTTAGCAAATTTTGTAGTAGTAAATATTGAAACTTGTACACTATTATTTGCTGAATGTTCCGATGTGGGCATATGTTTTAAAAAAATATTCATTATTCCTCTCTACGAAATAAAAAGCTGTAAACTAGGATAATCTAAAAAAATCTTACTAATATTATAAGTGCTAAAGTAACTCTGTGTGTCTGCCGCGCTTACACGGCAAAACTACTGAACTGTTTTAAATGAAAGGTACACACAGGAGCACGAGAAAAGACATGGGCTACTTTTTACTGCGAAAAAATGGTTTTAAGATTTTGAAAGGGGGGATTAAAGGTTGTATAGATCCTACCCAAAGTCACTATTCCACGCGGACGAAGTCATGGGCAAAGCTAGTTATCCAAAATATGTATAACAAAAACAATCTTTTACCTATTATTAATTAAAAATAATTATTATTAATGACTTTTCGCGACGATAAAGCATTTTAACCACGTGAATACTAAAGTAAAATAAATACAAATGCATATAATACAGAAAAAATAAATAAAAATTAAAACCTGACATATGGCTTCAGGTCTGCTTTTCATAGTATCTCGGAACAGATGGCCCAAGTGGTAATTGTCATTGGTTACGCCAAACGACTTCATTTTCACTACAACTCGTAGATGTCTGCACTCCGATAGCAAGCGTGTCGCTCTGCAATGTCTATTGAGACTTGACCTTGACAAATAAGCCTATATAATAAATAGAAACTTGTTTTAAATCTACCTAACTGTTTTTTAAGTCATCACACCCCCCTTCCACATTCTGCTAGTAATATAGACTCTTCATAATGTCACGGTACGAGCATGTGAAATTCTTGAAGCTAAATAAATATTTAACCAAATAAAGAAACCTTTCCTAATTTCGTAAAAAACTCGTAACAATAAACCGAAAGAGAATCATAAATCTATGATCGTAACTATGTAGGTACACGTGCTGTTAAACTTTAAATATCGAGTATCAAGAACGGACTACTTTACTTATCTATACAAATAAATAAAATTGGAGTGTCTGTATGTAATATTAAAATAACCGCTTTTATTAAATACAAATATTTTTTATAATTTTAGTCTGTCTTTGTCTTTTTATTCTGGGTAATCTCTGGAACAGCTGAACCGATTTTGATGGGACTTTCACTGGCAGATAGCTGGTGATCTAAGGAGTAATTTAGGCTACTTTTTAGGGTTCCGTGCCGAAGGCAAAAAACGGAACCCTTATAGATTCGTCATGTCTGTCTGTCCGTCCGTATGTCACAGCTACTATTTTACGGAACTATAAGAACTATATACTAACTGTTGAAACTTAATTACGTATTTGTTACAGCCGAAGTAGTTTTAGAGAAACGAAATAGAATTTGAAGTTAATGTAATTGAAGATTATAAAAATTACATTTAAACTATAAACTAATTAATTGCTAATTGCTAAGTTGCTAACGCGATGTTGGCCTAAAAGTGAGTAAACGAGGTTTCATGGAAATGTACTAGGCTGCCGTTGTGCTGACGCTGCGTACATGAGGCTGGGAGCGGCGCCGGCGCGGCGGGGCTGCAATGCGATGACGGTTCAACACGACGATCGAGGTTAATCCATACTATGTATTACCGTGGTTTCGCACGTCGTAATTCCTCCGCCCTCAAAAAGGAGCAACCCAAACCTATTTTGGGTACCGCAGCTTACCCAACCAAGCTTACCCAGCAGGGACCAGAGAAGGTTTGCCCTTCTCTGGTCGTGGAAAGCTTATCACGTAACTTCGGTCGTCTAACTGTTCCATGGCTTCAGTCGAGAGATGTACGGTTGAAGGACTGCAATTTGGGGTGATGGTTTAATGGGCGGTGGTAAGTCACGTTGGTTTCTTAGCTTTTTGTGAGACTTTTCGTCACAAAGAAACTGACTTCCAAACTTCGGGCATTCAGCCTCTATGTACACAAATTCATTTCTATCAGTTGCTATATAAGGATGAGGAGGAATAAGGACTTGGTGAAATTTATTCGGGGCGAGGGATAATTTATAGAAATAATAAGTATTCGGAGAGACTATTGGGAGTTTGAAAACTATAATTATCTGTTTTTGTACAAAATACGATCCTGACCTTATAAGATCATAGTATTCCCTAAGTTCTAAGTTTATTACTTTATTTTGTCCATATACTACTTTTATCTTATCGAACATAGACTAAGTACATTAATACTAAGCATAGAATGGTGAGTTGTCCTGGTTGTAGTAAAGGCTAGAATATTTTTTTTTGATAGATTGTAACAAGTTCGTCTAATAGGTCAGCAAGATTTTCCGTTATGACTGCTAACAGTTGAGCAAATTTCCCATACCTAATAATTTTATCGGCTCTGTAAGCATCTTTTTTTTTTTTTTTTTTTTTTTGTATGTTTGACCCTGCCAAAATGACTCTACTCCTACGCCTGATGGAAAGCATGAGTAGAATCCAAGAGTGGTGGTCACCATACTGCGAATGCAGACAATGCAACAATGCAGCATGGTGACCCACACCATGGCGGGCTAGTGATGCTACTGCATCATTGGGCCTCCGGTCTCGCACTCACCAACGAAACACGACAGCATGATCGCTGTCATTTTACGTTGATTTTCTGTGCGAGGGTAGTACCGCCCCGGTCGAGCCGGCCCGTTCGTGCTGAAATCAGCGTGGCTCTACTACCTTGATACAAGATTAACTGAAGGGTATAATTAATATTACTCTGGTTTTCGATTAGTTGATTAACTACTTTATCACGTTCTTTTATCCATTCACTGTTTAAACTAGCGCGATTATTAAACTCTACGGTTATTTTATCTTGATTTTCCTTCAGGGTTCCTAAAGCTTGAGTGTATTTAAAGTGCATCCTGATAATCCAGATTGCCGATAATGCTTTTAAATATGGACTCTTTTTGTCCTACCAGGCTCGAAGGTGTTTAGATGATTAAGGATATTGGTAATTTTACAATCTAAATATTCTAGCTGTATTTCGTATAATAAGTAGGTTTCGTTAGTGAGTTTAGGATTGCCCTGAGTACGCTAGTCATGTCCGCGGATTCCTCCTGGATGTGCTATCGGCCTGGGATTAAAATGTTGTATACCACTCATCGGTCTGGAGATAGGTAGCCGACTGAGTTGATTTCTAGGTGGCTTCCTAAACGTATTACTTCGAGGATTGGAATTTGGAGGCCTAGCACTAAACATGTGTTGTGTGTGTATACGTAACTGTGAGTGAGTGTTGATGTGATTTTATTTAATGTCCCTTCATGGGCGAGTCCGACTCTCACATGAAGGGACATTTTTATCGTGGGAGAGCCACGCATTGGCATGAATGGGCCGGCTCGACCGGAGTGATACCTTTTCCTCATAGAAAACCGGTGTGAAATAGTGTTTGCGCTATGTTTTACCGAGTGAGTGAGGATACCGGAGGCCCATAACCCAAAACCCCTCCCCTATCTCCCCTCCCCATCCCCCAAAGGCCGGCAACGCGCTTGTGACGCCTCTGGTGTTTGCAGGTGTCCATGGGCGGCGGTAATCGCTTACCATCAGGCGACACGTCTGCTCGTTTGCCGGCCTATTCCATAAAAAAAATAATGAAGATGCGCTTTTTTTAGACAAGCTTTATCCCGTGGCCTTACAACACCGCAGGACTCAGGTAGTAATCTATATAAATAAAAATGAATTGTCAAATTTGTTTTTAAGCCCAAAATTCAAGAACCTCTTGACCGATTCGGTTAATATTTTTTTTTTTTTTCATAAGTTACAAGTAGGATTCTTATGGAGAGAAAAAACATAAAAAGTACGAAGGAAATAGTAATAAAACTTGCCTTTTCTTGTCTTGCCTGGCGCTTGTCTTTTCCCATACAAACCATAGAGTAAATTTAAAAAGTTATCGATAATGTAAACAGACCGAAGTTTGTGGCCAATAAATAGTAATAATATATGTTTCGAAAATGAAACACATAACCTATCTAGTAGATTTTGTATAATAGGTACTAAATAAACTGATATAAATACATATATATACTTTTTTGTAGAGAAAACACTCAAACTCGAAATAAATATTTGCAAATCATACAAAAATTTGGTCCTACCCGGGAATCGAACCCGTGAGGCCAAGTAAGTACAGCAGTCGCGAACGCTGCCACTGCGCCATAAGGCAGTCAAACGATAAGGTTGTATGTCACAATCAAATCAACTAAAATAAGACGGTGGTCCGTCCCATGTGAGTTTATTACCATTATGAAGTCATCGAAAACCCCGTTAGATATGCCCGCTATAGGCAGCTACACCACTGACTGTAGAGGACCTTATCATACTGCCAGATTGCTATGGCAACGTATACCTGTCACCACCAGGTCAGTGCTCATAGTCATAGAGGTCAGAAAGACTGTTTCAATTTGACCCCAAATTACTCGACAATCTTTCTAGTCGACTTCTAGATTAATGATTTTAATCCTATTTTGTTTAAAGTGATTATGATCGTGGTAAAAGAAAACTTGAAATGAAAAGTACTAAAACTTATTACCTTATAGCAAGTGACTAGAACAATTTATAGTCACTTCAGTCCAAAAGTTATCCATTATCCTTCAGATGGAGTACACTCTTTTCTTAAAAGTTTGGTTCTTTAATGCTACTATGTGTATTTGAAGTCTGTATTGTGAAGTGTTTGTCCATGCCGTGACGGACTTAGAATACAATGTGTCGCCACACTTACTCATTCTGTGAGTGTCGTAAGAGTCGATTAAGAGAGCAATCTACACAGGACAACGGCATTGCAAAAAGAAGGAAATTCTTGAAACATAGGTGCCGGCATCTAACTTGGCCAAACTTCGGCGTAGTGGGAGTAAGTTCGCGCATAGTTCACCAATGCAACAAATCAAAACAAAGGAAATCGTGGTGTAGTCATCTTACGCACCAATCGCTTGCTCGGAACGTCCAATCGCTTGCTCGGATCAGTGCTACTACAATCCCCGCGTCCCTCTACCACCAAAGGGACCTTAAAAACGACTTTCTGCGCATGGCAAAGTAAGCTGCCGTCACCTATACCCAGTAACACCTTCTGGCCAGCGTGGTAGCCAGGTGTAGTGGGAAAAAGCCATATTTCTAAGGAGAGGCCTATTTCTAGCGAGTGGACTTTTAAAGGCCGTTCATATGTGTTTCAAGCACATAAAATCGTATAAGGATGTTGACTGTACTATGTACAGTAATTTGTCGCTGCAATCAGTCTATCAAAATGTAATCATCATTACATTTTATTTCTTTGAAATAAGAATAAATGGCAAATTCTTATTTCGAAATTTATATAATGGGGACTGATTGTCTAATGGTTAGTGGTGTTTAGAATCTTGACTGCTAAGTTAGAGGGATGTTTGTGTGATTTGGAAATATTTGTTTCGGAGTTTGGGTGTTTTCTATGTCTAATATGTATGTATGTACAAAAAGATAGTATATTGTTTTTTATATCACTTGTCGAGTACCCATAATACAAGCTCTGCTTAAGTTGGGACAAGATGACGTTGTGTTAGATGTACGAATATGTATTTCTTTATTCATTGACCTCGGGCCACCCTACGGAGTGACCTGCGCACAATGACCTTGGGTAATTCATTGTCCGAACGAAAAAGGTCCGAGAGCTATCAGAGCTACCAGCTAGCAGATAGCTTAATCTACTAAATAATTATCTAACGAAGTGCTGACGTCCGCAATGACGAATTGCCAGCGGAATTCTTGGCGTTATCCGAAATTAAAGTGCTTAAAGTTTTTCTTACCTTTGCAGTGTAGTTTTCCTGTGTAGTTTGTTCAAGCAAATTTATTTGTATGTCTGTTTGTTCCGTCTAGTCTCTGGAATGGCTGGATCGATTTTGACTTTCAGTGACAGATAGCTGATGATATAAGGAGTAACTTAGGCTATTCTAATAGACTAGGTTGTTGCTTGTCTTACCTGCTATTGTTTTAAAGGTACAACAACAACCGTAGGTAACGCTGCAGGATGCAGCTAGTTACTAAATACAAAACGAAGAAGAAATATATAAACCCGATAAATGCTGTTAGTTTTGTGTATGTGGATGTAGTTGCTAGAGGCTTTACTATTCACCTAGCTGAACCACGCAATCTCGTTTACGTCTCCTATTGCCCGTAGCGTAATAATTTTCCCTCGTTTTTGTAACATTCTTCATTAGTGCTCCGCTTCTATTGGTCTAAGCGTGATGATACTAGAACCCTACCTCCGTTTCTAGAACCCTACCTCCGTTTCTAGAACCCTACCTCCGTTTCCTGTCCTCCAATCATAATAGAAATCTTCGCTCAGAAAATAATCTGCTTCTTTTATGTCCCTCCCACAATTCTGACTTTGTAAACTCTTCGTTCTTTGTTCAAGCCGTTCTGCTTTGGAATGCGCTACCACTTGAGATCAGGATGTCCACTAACCGTCTCATATTTAAAAAGAAGGTACATAACCTCCTTTTCACTGGCATGGCACAGTCATCATAACAACAACATCCAACCCCTACACATTCCTTGAATTCATGGTGTACTAATGTAATGTGAATATGTTTTTATATATAAGTAATATCATATATATTTATAGTGTTTATGTATTTGTTGTAATTCCCATACCTATATAATAATATGTAATGCTGTGTAATGTTTATTTTAGTTAAGTACGAATCCTATGTGCGCCTACCTCACATGATTTCTACACTACCCTAAGGTTGACTGGTAGAGAATGCCCTGGGCATTAAGTCCGCCTATGTACAAAAGTGCATAAAGTTATAGATAAATAGATAGATAAATAAATTATATATAGCGTATAGTCTTTCTCAATAAATGGGCTATCTAACACTGAAATAATTTTTCAAATCGGACCAGTAGTTCCTGAGATTAACGCGTTAAAGCAAACAAACAAACTCTTCAGCTTCATATATTAGTATTGATAATACTAGTTCAGTATATTATTTAAATTTTGCTACTGATCTTGCCTTGCCCTTGTCATTGTGGATGTTATTACAGCCAGGTGGCGACCGCAGATAACCACAAGTCATCTTCAAGATACGTTGCAACGTGTAAAAGTAGAAAAATAACTATTCAGGCGTATTCAGGTCTAATTAAACTAATTATTTTTTTCACAGTGATTTTAGGAATCTCCGAGGTATAGCAAAAAGTAATATTCCTGGCAATTTGTAAAATTCTGAATTTTGAAATTCAATTCCATATTTTGGAATGAGCCATTGACATGTCGGAATTAAGATCACCTGAAATTGATTGTCAATTATTATACACTAGCTGCTGCCTGCGACTCCGCCCGCGTGTATGTCGGTTATCGTGGCAAATAGTAGTCTATGTGTTATTCTGATGTATAAGCTATTTTACTGTAAAGTTTTATCCATATCTGTTTAGTAGTTTTTGCCTGAAAGAGTAACTAACATACACACTTACAAACTTTTGCCCTTATAATGTTAGTGTAATTGATGTTAAAACGGTTAAACATACAAAAACATATTACTACTAGCTGAATCCCGCGGTGTTACCCGCGGTCATTGTTGTACCGCGAGTAACGCCGCGGGACAAAGTTAGTCTAAAAAAAAGTAGCTTGAATTACTCCCTGGATCATCAGCTACCTGCCAGTGAAAGTTCCGTCAAAATCGGTTCAGCCGTTCAAGAGATTACCCGGAACAAACAGACAGACAGATAAAAAAAAATTAACTACATTTTTGGTATATGTATCGTGTATACATACCTATGCACTGAATAAAAAGCTGTTATTTTAATATTACAAACAGACACTCCAATTTTATTTATTTGTATAGATGTATAATTTAACATATAATATATTTGACGCTAGTCATCTCGTAAACAACAGCTTCGTGTATAAAACTCTCGCAAAATAGTTAAAATTAAAAAAATACTGAAATAACAGTGTTAAAATCGATAAAAGTGTGCCCCTGTCCAGTTGAAATGTTATCTGGGAAAATTACTTCAGCCAAGTTGCATAAACTGCGTAACTAAAATTCAATCAGTGGTTAGGGTGTAAACTTTCTTTTGTTAAGTATTAAGCAACGCTATGATGTGTATGAAGCAAGCAAGACTTTCCTTGTATTTCTCAGAAGACAGTAAAACAGGTATGGAGTTATTCATTGTGCGTATAAATACTGAAACAAAGTGCTTCGTGCGAGTGCGAGTGTTTATAATTTCAACTGTAAAACGTTGTCTTTTCCCCGAGGCTCTCTCGTTTGGAGGTGGATCGAAATATATCTATAGGTATTTGTGTAGTCTCTAGTTGATACTTGGCGGATAAACCTCAAAGTATTCCAATACTTTAATATTTTTCGTAGATGCCCCTGAGTAAAAACTATAATTAATATTGAGCAAGATTGCAACAAAATGTCAACAAAAGAGAGAACATGCTAACCGAAGGGGGGTTAAAAAATCAGTTGTTTTATACTTCCGCCGCCCGTCAATAAACTCTTAGTATGTAGCAGTTGTTTTTTTTCGCGATTTCAGGGTTTGAACTTACGGTAATAGTTGTGTGTATTCCTTTTCCTGATAATCCTGTATAAGCATGCAATTTCACTGAAATCTCCACATATTGTGACAGCGTTACCTTTATTTACAGAGCTTTGCTGTATACTATGTTATGTGTAATGCCATTGGACCAATATATGAACATATTAGCAGCGTCGCTCACCCTCGACAGAGCCACACAGATTTGTCCGTTACGGTGACGTCTACGCTTGCGGTGCGCAACGTCTGACCTTATGTCTTGTTTATCGTCGTAAAGGGGCGGGCTTAACTTGCGCAGCAGAATAATTGGCACTCCAATTGGCAATCCTTTAAATTTATTGTGTACAAGGACAGTCCAGGGGCATATAAAGAATTTAAAAATTCAATTGGGTAAGTAGTCGTCTCATCTTTCTCCACCACCCGATTGATGAAGCAATATTCTGTACTTTGACCAGGCATACGACATAATATCTTATTGTTTATAGCTGTGCCTGCGACTTCGTCGGCGTGGATCTCCTTTTACAACAATGTTGTTCTTGAAACTATAGACTATTAAACTACATTTTTTTATTTTACAATTTTAAGGAAACTTACAGCTAGGAATACAAGTTAGATAAAAGGAATAGCATGGTGATGGCCACTTACAAGTTTCCACAAATATCAAGATGACAACATTAAAAGAAAAATACCACCCCAAAGTAGTCAGCAATTTCGAATGCCTAACTATCCGGCGCCTTTTTATAGATGCAGCGGATGGCCGTTTCGCGCGTTGAAAAAAAAATGCATTAACGAAAATATTAACAAAACACCCCAACGCAAAAACCTACTGATTGCATTTTTGGCATCAGTATCAGTCACCATTCATCCCCCAACATTAATTTTGAATATATGAATTGACCATGTACAGAATTGACCTTTCTACAGTTTTATTATAAGTGTAGATGTAAACTATAAAACAAATTAGTTATTAACAATTTATTGTTGGGTATAATATTACATCAACACCAAATTACAAAGTTTAAGGAATATAAACATAAGTACTATGTCTATGTGTGTGTGTGTATATAATTTTAACAAGAAACTATTAGAAAATGGCGGATCCCTCTATTCCCTTTGCACTGTCAGCACCATTTGTTTCAGTTTGTTGTAAGCTACTTTCCCTACTGATGTTAAGGGTATTTCGTCCATAAACACCACCCCGCCTCTCAACTTTTGTGAGTCTGATAATTTACCTGAAAAAAATTGTTAAGAATCATATTATTATTTTTAAAGTCAATTTCCCCTTGTAATATTAATTCTGGTTCGCGGGGACTTTACATATAGGGTAGGTACACAAAGCAAAACTAGGGAATTTTTAATCGTGGGCATCGAATACACATGAACAATAAAACAGTGGGAGACCCACGGCATGAATGGGCCAGCTCGACCGGAGTGATGCCACGGCCTCACAGAAAACCGGTGTGAAATAGTGCGTGCGCAGTGTTTCATCGAGTGAGTGAGGATACCGGAAGCCCAAGCCAAAGGTTGGCAACGCACTTATGACGCTTCTGATGTTGCAGGTGTCCATGGGCGGCGGTAATTGCTTACCAACAGGCGATACGTCTGCTCGTTTGCCCGTCTATTCCATAAAAAAAACACATTCACATTTCACCATATTTTGAAAAAAATACCCATAGGAAGGTCATATATTTTTTTCTATTTTTCGACATATCTTCACAAAAAATAAAGTTTTGGCTTTGTTGACTAGACTATTCTCACTTTGGCAACCCTGTAGTCAATTGCATTGTTTGTGTAGTTAGCATTCATCAAGGCGAATGCAATACTTACTAGCTACAAGGTCTTTGATCTCTTGTGCAGTCACATTGCTGCCGTCCTTTCTCACGACACAAGCTACAGGATGTTCTCCGTCATCTTCATGAGGAATGCTCGTCACGGATACATAATGTACTCCAGGATGTTCTAAGATGACTGCTTCTAACTCCGGGGGTATCACCTGTTGAATTAAAAATAACTATCAGAACACGACCCTTGAGTAAGTTGTGCGTATCCGGCAATTTATGGCATATTAAATAATTGTTCTTGTTTAAGTGGCACACACAAACTCATATCAAATGACGTGTTCCATCTGCCGCGCCACGTGACAACAACACGACATAAAACGGACCGGGAGAGCCTAATTACGCTACGCAACAATATAATATAAAATAAGCGGCCAAGTACGAGTCGGACTTGCCCATGAAGAGTTCCGTAGCAGCAAGTAACATAATATAAAAGTTCCTGCAGTTCGTTGCAACTTTGACCGATGTTTTAATAATAGTGTATTTTTTAAAAGGTAAATTGCGGTTTACAAGTTGAGGTTTTAAAACAAAAAATATCGGTGGAAGTTTGCATGGTAATGTACATCATATATTTTTTTTAGTTTTATCATTCTCTTATTTTGGAAGTTACAGGGGAGGGGGACACATTTTACCACATTGGAAGTGTCTCTCGTGCAAACTATTCAGTTTAGCAAAAAATGATACTAGAAACCTCAATATCATTTTTGAAGACCTATCCATAGCTAGCCACAAGTAGGGGCTTGATGAAAAAAAAATTTTTGAGTTTCAGTTCTAAGCAAGGTTTCTAAAGTTCAAAATTTATTGTTTCTTTTTCTATTTTTGTGTGAAAATCTTAATGCGGTTCACAGAGTACATCTACTTACCAAGTTTCAACAGTGTAGTTCTTATAGTTTCGGAAAAAAGTGGCTTTGACATACGGACGGACAAACAGACATGACGAATCCATTAAGGTTCCGTTTTTTACCATTTGGCTACGGAACCCTAAAACCGACACAGAATTGTGGTCTACTTACATGGTAACCACGATATTTGATGAGCATTTTCAATCGTTCCACAAAGTAATAGTTGCCTTCTTCATCTCTGTACAGAATGTCTCCAGTCTTGTACCAACCGTCTTCTGTCAATGCATTTGCAGTCTCTGCCGGATTGTTATAGTATTCCTGATAATTATAAACATTATGCCTAAGGACTTGAGTTTTATTTTATTTTGATAATGATGGCAATTTTACACGGCGCTTGGACGAACTTTAAAAAATAAATAAATAATCTTTGGTCGCCTTCTTTGTTGCTACCTCGGATATTCTTGTTATTCCTTCTAAATAAGCCACTACATGAGCACGATATGCAGTTTTCAAAACACACTGTGACTAAATCGAACCTGATAAACATGGAGTAGAAGATTCCATGTAACTCGATCGGTGGCTATAGGTACCTAATTGGAAAAAGTTTCAAACATTTTTACTAGCGGAATTACTTTAATGGATTTATTGAACATGCCTAAATCTTCCCCTGGTATAATTGTAGTTTGAAGGCCTTACTTTCACCACAATACCACTACTTCGCCAAACAGCGGTGTCCAGCAATTGTTTTTCATCGAGTGAGTACAACCCCGATTACTGTGGAGCTCAAGGATTGGCAAAGCAATGTTTCTTAGGTAATAGATTAATTGCATGCGCAAAGTGATTTGTGTGTTCGTTTTCGTTCTTAAACATAAAAAAAATGTGTATTACTTACGGAAAAACTAGTAACTTTGGTCCACATTTCCCCTTTAACGAACGGTTTCTTTATCTCAGTACCCGTGTCTGGATCCACTAGCTACAACAACAACGAAATCATAAGCTGAGATGCTGTAAGAGACTGCTAAATTTGCAGCCTGTTGCAAGGTGGACCGATTAAAAAAAAACCTTACTGTAATCCCATATGTAGTGTAAGTCTGATAAATCATTTTAGTATTTGGATAAATTTAGTACAGATTGCTTATTGAACAATTGAACTAGTGCAAGCGACTTATCTACATATTACAAAATTCCGTCCTTTTTCACAAAATCATTTCCACATACTGCAGGTAAGCGAGAGGAAAGATATAAACACATAATAAATTTCAATTTCCCAAGTTTTCGTAAACTAGAAACAGGTAAAGAAAAAAAATAGTTTTATGAAGAAGAAGCGAAGTGAAGCTTTTAACTGTTAGTTAATAGTGTTCCATGTGCAGATAGACATTTATTCATTATATTTATACTAGCTGTTGCCCGCGGCTCGTGTATGTCGGTTATCGCGGCAAATAGTAGTCTTAATGTTATTCTATTGTATAAGCTATATTACTGTAAAGTTTCATCCAATCCCGTTCAGCAGTTTTTGCATGAAAGAGCTACAAACACACATCCTTACAAACTTTCGCATTCATAATATTAGTAGGATTGTAGCCCTACACTGAGTAGTGGATGGCGATACGTAGATTTGATATCATACTAGGCCTTATTCGACACTGGAGTCGTGATGTTCTTCACCTATCCATCAATACACCATATCATGAACTACTCACTTTGATATTCCTCTGCCAGTCGAACGGACAGTTCCCGCAGTTGCCAACCGGTCCCGAAGGGTTTGGGGTCAAAATTGGACCCAGATTCTCTGTCTGAGCGTAGGTATCAAGAAGTGGTACTTCAGGACGTAATTTTTTCTGAAATATTTTTATATATACCAGTTATTCATGTGTCCGGAGCACAGACAGCGATATACGGAATTTAATAAAATATGTAGTAGCTACTAATATAAAAGGCATTGGTTGGCCGTTTTCAATAACCTATCTCTACTTAAAACTGGAGTAGTCTATATATTTTTTCAACATGATGGGTCAATACTTTCATTGATACGCAGGATCTTTTTGTTTCTTCTTTTTTTGTCAAGTTTTAGTTGTAAAAAAAACAATGCTCTTTTTTAGATAAATTTAGATCGTTTTCGAAAACCTAATTCTCGTTTTCAATACCCTATTACACAATAGGGTCTATGAGGTACGCCTTAGGTAAGATTTCTTTTTTTTAACTGACATCTGACGAGCCTATTAAGCTATCCCGGTTAATCCGGATAATATAAAAAAAACGACAGTAGTTACGCCGTTTTTGAGTTTGGCCGCATGAAACCTGGATTGTGCAACGATGTCGAAACCTTTCTTCGGTAAGGTCACTATTGGAATGACCGATGGACCATTATAAAGTATGGGTTATCGTGGATTTGGCAGGTAAACGGCACCAAAGGAGTGTACAACACCCTATACCTACGCGTAGTCATGCTGCGTAGTCTCAAAAATAAATATAATAAGTCTCATACATAACAGTAATAACTAATAGATATTGAATTAAATACCTTAAGTTGCAAATAAATATCCTTGTGGACTTTGGCTCCCAATAACGTGAGACTATAAAAGCAAGTAAGGTCGCATTCCTTTTCACTCTTGATTATGCCAGCAGCCATAGACGGGCTCATCATTGCCGTTACTGGCTATAAAATAAAATAATAACTTTAATAAACATTTTAAATATTTTTTTTTAAATAGAGTTTATCTTGAGCAATGTATATGTGTGCGTATTAATGCAAGTATTTTAAGATAAGTGATACCTAGAAAAAGTATAAATTAACGTGTATAGAAAAGTCATTTTGAATATTCGCCCAATATATTTTTTTGAGCTTTTTGGAAAGTGATTTGTTTTATAAATAAAGTCACACACAAGTATGTACCTACATAAAAACGCCTGTTTTTAGTTTACTTAACAAACCCTTAAGAAAAACTTTTTTTATATTTGCTTTACTATAGAAATATTCGTTTTGATGTAAATTACGAAATAGACTGCCTCTATGGTCTAGCGGTTAGCGTAAGCGACTGCAGATCAAGAGGTCTCGGGTTCGATTCCCGGGTCGGACTGCTGTTGGGTTTTTCTTACAAGAAATTCTTAATAGCAGCCCGGAGTATGGAAGATGGCGGTGATTCGCGCCCGTGCCTCGGACAGTACGATTAGTCATCGGTCCCGGTTGTCATCGGAACATCTATGGCAATCGTTATTGGAAAGTCAGTGCCCTCAAATTTATTGACAACAAGTTCAACCTTCGAACTCAGTTCACCCTCAGGGTTACGGAGGTCTGATGTCAGTCGCTCCGTGTAAAAACTGATATTCAGGTAAAACCGGTTGAACTAGCCGACCCCAAATCTTGGGAATAATAAAGGCTAAGGAGATGAATACGATGTAAATTACGAAATGAAGAGTCCTTAATTGTTATAAGTCACTTACTTTATACTTGTTAATGATATCAATAACATGTTCTGTAGTAGTGGGAGCTGAGGTCATCACTTTGGTAAGTCGCATGGCAGGAGAGCTTAGTGCTCCAAAGAACGAAGTCAGCCACTGCACCGGTGAAAGGTTAAGAGCTGGTATGTTCTCGCGGTTTTGGCTTTGATTTCTAAGGAAATATTAAAGTTTGTTAAAAATGAATTCCATTCCATTGTTATCGGAGGTTATTTTAATATTTCAGTAGAATCCAAGAATGGGATGAGTGGATGAGGATGATTGAGAATGCAGTATAATGGATGACCCACACTATGACGGCTTACGGCCGTTTTCAATAACCTATCTATCTTTAGTTCTCCTTACTACAGTTAAACAAATCTATCTTTTTACTCTTACTTACGTTTCAATAACCTACCGGCAGATAGCATTTCCTATCGACGTTGTCTATCTATCTTTGGGAGGACGGATAGGCTACTAGAGATAGGAACTCGCATAGTAATCGGACTAACTTGTATTTCAATATAAGTTCCGAGTTACTCTCCGATAGGCGTAGCTAACTACAGTAACGTCATTTGCTTATCTGTCAACATCGGCCAGTTACGCGCCACCCGGCCAGATAGAATTTCGAAAATAATTTACTGTCCAAGCTAATATAAAATAAAGGAAGGTTTTAGCAGTGATGATAGGGACATGGAATTATTTGGAATTATTATGGATTATGATGAAAGCAGTGACAGTGATACTGAAGAAAACATACCTTTACAGAAGGAATATAAGCATAGTGTAAATTATATGACTAAATTAAATGACTACGAATTTGTATACAGATTTTAGACTAAATAAAATTGGTGTGAATCAGTCAATAAATATGATAAAACCATATTAAAGTGTAAAATGCAAAAGGTAAGTTTTCAGTTATCGTTTTAAATCTCAACTTTATACTTCAGTCAAATTTGATATAAATTTATAAACAACACATTAAACTTTTCTATAATTTGACAATTACGAGCAATTGTATTATATTTTCTTCATTGAGTTTGGCTCAAGTGTAGGCTCATAATAGTGCTAGTATTGCCATGCGAATATCAAGTTTTAACAAAGGTCTTATTTTTCCAGAAATCACGGCATATCCACCCTCCATCAGATACTTTTGGCTCTAAAATTTTATGCATTGGGTACTATGTATGTTGCAGATTTCATCGGAGTATCTATAGCATCTACTAGTCATATTGTCTTTGATGTATCTAGAGCCATAGCAAGATTGTGCCCAAACTTTGTTGTGTTACAAAATCACACTCGACAAGAGTTTTATAATATTGCTAGATTACCCAGAATACATGGTGTCATAGATGGCACCCTTATATTAATATCACCAAGTAAGTACCTCATCTCATATTGAACTATCTCATACTTCTATTTAGGTTCTGGTCTAACTTATTTTTTTTATGTTTTCATACTATTTGTACATACATATTAATACTGTTTTTGTATTATTTACAGACTCAAATATTAGAGAAGAATTTAGAAACAGGAAAGGAACATTCTCTATCAATGTACAAGTTGTGTGTAATTGTTCATTAGTGTTTCTAAATGTTGTTGCCCGATGGCCAGGATCCACTCATGATACTACTATATTCAACCACTACAATTTAAAAGGTCACTTATTTAGTTGTTTATTCTGTGAATAATAAGTTTTTAGAAGTGATTGTAGTCTAGTGATAAAGGCATTGGACTTGCGAAAAAAAATTGTGGGTTCAAATCCTGACCAGTAAGTACACTACCGACTTGAACCCACTCCTAACAAGCTAGTAATCCGAGTAGTAAAGCTAGTAGTAACAGTAGCTAGTAATCCGTTTTAAAAAAGAAATTAAAAAAAAAATACCCTGTTCCTATTGCTTAAACAACAGATATATAATATTAAACTTGCAGATTATTGTGAACAAGGTGGACTTGGAAATAGCTGACTGCTTGGTGATGTGATGCTTACCCTATCTGTTGACACCCCTACTCAACCCAAATATTCCATCAGAGCAATGTTATAATGAAGCTCACATTAAAACAAGAAATACTATAGAGAGGTTTGTTTTGTATACTAAATACTATAAGCAGGGTAAATGGTTTAAATACACTATTAATACCTACTGTAATTGCAGATGTATTGGAGTTTGGAAAAGAAGATTCCCCATGCTATCCTTAAAAATGAGGCTAAATTTAGAAAATATGCAAACCATTATTATTGCCGCTGCTGTGTCACATAATATTGCCAGGAACATGAATTTGGCACAGAAAGAGCCTGAAATATCAATTTCAGAAACAACCCAGGAGGAAAATGTAATTATTCATGACAATTCTCCAACTTTAAACATGTCAGAACGGCTATTGTTAATAAATAATTACTTTAATGTGTAAAATAAACAATAATTATTCATATATTATGTATTTTTTATTTTCTTTCACAAATTTGAGATCACAATACAATATAACTAATCACTATATCACTATATACTATATATATCACTATGATCACAATATAATATAATGATAAAATGTTAATTAATTTAAATCCTTTTTTGATCTGGCTTTTTCTGATTCTAACTAGAGTTTAGCAATATTTAATTCCTTTTCTTATTCTAGTTTTCTATTTTCTAATTCTATTTTTCTTTTTCTTAACCAATAAAAACTCTGTCAGATCATTTTCCCTCATTGTGCGGGCCTTACACTTTTCCTTTTCCATTCCTTACATGTTTTCGCTTGGCTGTTAAAAGTAATCAAAGTTATATGCTGCTCTTTTCCCGGAAGGACTTTAGAATACATACAATCGATTTCGGAGGTGGGGTGAAGGGGGGAGGGGTGGGGAGGGGGTACAGATACCCCCCCTTGAAGGGGGGGTTGCGATTCCTCATAGTTTTTTTTATATGAATTTTTAAAAAATTTTAAGGTTAGGATGCATTTCACAATATATCCAATAGATTTTGGGGAGGGGCTCTAACTTGTGGTTTCCCCTTTCAGAGGGGAATCCCGAATGGGGGGGTTGCGGCTCCTTCTTTTCTGTTGTGCGATCACAAGTCTACCTTTTTTTTTAACCCGATCTACAAAAAAAAAACGATCTAACAAAAACATTGGAGGGTTGCGGTTCCTCATTATTCTTTTGTGTGATCACAAGTCTAACCTAACCTAACCGACAGAGTAGACTTACAAAAACATTGGAGGATTGCGGTTCCTCATTTTTCTTTTGTGTGATCACAAGTCTAACCTAACCTAACCGACAGAGTAGACTTACAAAAACATTGGAGGATTGCGGTTCCTCATTTTTTCTTTTGTGTGATCACAAGTCTAACCTAACCTAACCGACAGAGTAGACTTACAAAAACATTGGTGGGTTGCGGTTCCTGCTTTTTCTTTTGTGTGATCACAACTTTATTTAAGATTTACTGAATTGGAATCCAACTTTAACCTGTCACTTACAAAATGACGTCGCGTCATTAGTGTTGCGTTTTGCTTCTCCTTTTATATGAAAATATGTCCTTTATTAAAAGTGAATCTTAATACGTAATTGTGATAAAAAATACTCGAAAAGTATTTTTTTTATATATTACGGTATGTATTACAATAAAAACTAAATTAAAATGGAAAAAAATTAGACAAAAACAATTTTGAGAGTTTGAAAAAGTTTAAAACGAATAACGTAACGAATAACAAAACGCCGAGACGTTGTCAAAATTATTTTCACGTATTTTGTTAAAAATTTCAAAAATTAATATCTCAAAAACTATGTACTTCCGCAAGTTGAAATTTTAGGAGTAGACTAACAAAAACAAGAACTATCAAACATAAAATTTTCAACTCTCAAATCGATTGTATAGATTCTAAAGTTGAGCCCTTTTCCCTTCAGATTATTGAATTGACCCATTAATGAATTGATGATAATATTTTTAATACATAGCATGGACTGGACACAAAAGACATGACGATATCAGAGCTTGGCATGTAAACATTAATTTATTGACTATAGGTGTTGTAATATATATAGTTTCAGTATTGTATATCGTATATATTGTATTTGATGTTTGATAATGTTTCTGATCTTACGAAAAACAAAATACGTAATATTTATTTTACGCTTAAATAACGTACTAACAAACGTCAATTCCAATGTCACACGCTGCTCATGTCAAAACGTTTTATTTCATTATTGAATGTGGTAAACAAATAAAAAAAATCAAGTTGATGTTGATTCACCATAAAATCTTTAAAAAAATACATACAACTAGTACTTTTAATAAAAAAATTAAATAGTTAATATTTGTTTTTAACATTAAAGATTTGCGCATCAAAACACTAAACGTATCAAGAGGGAACAAGCTATCCTTCGTTGGTAAGAGATAGATAGCGCTTATCCTCGATTGTGAAACGCAAGTTATGGATAGATAAGATCAAGCTGCAAATCCGAGATAGCGATCTATCCTTAACTGGAGATAGGTTATTGAAAACGGCCGTTAGTAACATACTTATTCACGGCCCACATAAATTTACTACTTACTAAATCAATTAAACAAGTCCCGAGTGTTATAAAAATAAACTCTTTGGTGAAATGGTAGGTAGAATGCCTGCACCAAAATAAAGTTTTAGTAATATTTTAATTTTCCAGTAAGTACACAAGTTTCTGCGTCCATAATAAAAAGGATATCATTAATGAGAATACGTGATGTGATAAATAACCTGACTTACTCTTCTGCATCTCCTTTTGGAAATGAAGGATATGCAGTCTGTAGTTCAACCATCTTCTTGAAAAATATCCTGTGTTTGACGGCTGCTAGCTTTATCATTCCTGTGGTTCCACCCGTGCTAACGAGCCAGCCATAAATTTGGTCCAAGTTAAAATCCAATGGCCTAAAAATAAAAAATAAAAAAAGTTTTTAAACCAGGCCTACAACTATTTAGATTACGATTCTAATAAAGATGTCCTCGAAAAATGCATAGTTGTATCCATTTTTTGCTCTTACATGGCATTGAGATATCATGCAGTGTAGCTCAGAGTCATACGCTATTATTTAATATTCCCATTATTGCGGTTACAGTGAACTTATTGGTTAATAGTGTTTCAAGGTTTATTGTATCTTTACTAAGTACTACAGGTTTCACTTCTATACATACATTCTGAGTGTTTTTAAGCTTCGTATTGAGAATTTACATGAGCGTTGAAGTATAAGGTGACTGAGACAAAACACGCCTGCATGATTCAAGTGTTTAATGCATAATCCTTATTTACTAATACAATGTTGTCTTAAATAGTATAGCTACTTCAGCGTAATAGCACTGCTGAAAATCTTCGTGTTCAAAATTAACATTAGTTAAGTTTTAGCTGGTCTTCGGATACACTCATTATTATAAGATATAGGAGAAGAAAATATTTAATATAAATCATAAATAAATTTATTTTCTAACAGCAAACAAGGCTGTTTTTTAACATGACTGCGTCAGAAGGACGGTAATATTTTTCGAGCGTCAGACAGATCTAGATCTGTCATGGTTCAGGTTGGAAAACCATGAAATCAGTTGCAATTAGAAATTACTAAAGTAGATACGTATATAATTTCCCCCGTATTTCTCAGAAGGATAGGCAGAGATAATTGATCTCCACTTGCTATAGTTCAACATACTTCTTTTACTTCGTCTACATTCATCAAGCGCTGCATGCATGCTCGTCGGTTTCTGATGATTTTTACTCTATTAGGGTTCCGTGCCAAATGCAAAAAACGAAACCCTTAGGGATTCGTTATGTCTGTCTGTCTGTCAGTCTGTATGTCTTTTTTCCGAAACTATAATAAGTATAATGTTGAAACTTGGTAAGTAGATGTATTCTGTGAACCGCATTAAGATTTTCGCACAAAAATAGAAAAAAAACAAAAAATATTTGGGGGCCTCATACTTAGAACTAAAACTCAAATTTTGTTTTATCAAACACGTGTGGGGTTTTATCTATGGATAGGTCTTCAAAAATGATATTGAGGTTTCTAATATTTTTATCTTCTAAACTGAATAGTTTTCGCAAGAGACACTTCCAAAGTGGTAAAGGTCCCCCCCACCCCTGTAACTTCTAAAATAGGGGAATGATAAAACTAAAAAAAACATATGCTGTACATTACCATGCAAACTTCCACCGAAAATTGGTTTGAACGCAATGTAGTAACTAGGTTTTTTTTAATACGTCATAAATCGTAAACTGCAATTTAGGTACCTTTCTTTCATCAACACAAAAATAAAATTAAAAAAAAATATAGTATGTTACTTGCTGCTGAGGAACCCTTCATGGGTAAGTCCCACTCGCACTTGGTCGCTTTTCTAAGAAGACTCTCAATTTAGTCGGTTTATGTGATCACACACACATTCACTCTATAAAGTCTCTTCGTGAGTTATCTATTTTCAATCCTCTCCAAGTCCCCAAACTATTAATAAAATATTTAAAAAATCTTACTCAAAGTCAGTGCCGTCATTACCATCGTCATACTGCTCAATAAATCTCTTCATGGAGTACTCTCCATCACCAAAGCAGATCAACTTTGTATTCAGGTTAAGTTCTTTGATGGCTTGCAAGTTATCTTCAAGGCATTCCTTTTGGCACAACGCTATTTTAGGTAAAGATATTTTGAAGTGATTCTTTATTTCAGCTGTAAGCAAAGATTTTTTTATGTTAAACTAGCTGACCCGGCGAACTTCGTACCGAGATATTTACCCACTGTCTCAGCGTCCCACAGACAGTGTACAGTCGCGGACAAAAAAAAAAGACTTTTCCCATTATCTGTTAATTTTTCTTGTACACAAACCTTGTCCTAACAAAAACGAACACATAATAAAAAAAACAATATTTAATTTGGTGCAGTCGATCGGAAGTTAAGCACGTACATACATTTTGGCGATTCATTTTACATAAATACGTTAAATTCACTTCTTAGGTTTTTTACGTACGGTACGGAAATCCGCAAGGATACCACCTAGTGGAGCTTATGTCGGGCTCAAACCGACCAAAAAACCGCACGCTGTCTCAGGTAGGTACTAGTATCCGCGGAACCAGGTACCAATTCGCCAGAAAGGAAAACCCTGGTACCACGATGTACCTCGGGCTATCTACTGCTTGCAGTCGCCTCCTGAGGAACCCTGACCATCCCAGGACGCATCGTGCTACCACCCCTGCGTGCTTCTGTTGACAGATGACTCCATTATTAACCGCCCATTCATACTTCATACTCATCGATTTATACTTAAACAATAGATCTAATAGTAAAAATCATTATCATCAACAGCTTTTTGGGATAGTAATTTTTTCAGATCACTTTTGAAAATAGGTCTTTCCTTACAAAGGAGGTTTTGTACTTTCGTAACAATTGCCAAACGGGTTGGTTTTGTTTAAATTTTTCTTTGAATACATTACGGAGATTGTTCCCTTCTCTTTCGATATCCACGGGATCAATAGAGTTGGTGACATTTCGTACCGTCACCACACGGATAAATACTTACTATATTTAAACTCTGGATCTACACCTGCGACGGGCATTCCGATCATGACTGCAGCATAGTAGGGTATGTGCAAGTCGAGGTGGTTCCTTCCACACAGCGCGAGCACGTCACCGGGTTGCACGCCAAACCGCAGAAGACATCGCGCAAACTGCACTGATCGACGAAGAGTGGATTCATTTGTCTCACTCTCACCAGTTGCAGCGTCTATCTGTAGAGAAAAATAATGAATAACTACCAAATTAGACAATTTCGTTTAAAGTAATAATACTTGAAAAATCGAAGTTTATGCAGTTAGTTTGTGCCAGTATGTTCAACGGTAGCTTTGTAAACAATGGAGAAAAACAATTTAACTGCAATGGAATTTTTGTTATCATACAAGACACGTACAGGCGTGGTTGTAATGGAAATTTACGAACATGTTCGTTACATAGCAAATATATCCCTGCTGTCCTGCACATGTTCGGATCCCAAATTCTTTTTGTGGGATTTACAAATTGTTGTTTTGAGTCTTGGTGTTCTCTGTGTCCTAATTCTATAACCTAATTATATAACCTTTGAGAATGCCATAAGGCGAAACCGGTCAGTTGTAAAATAAAATAAAATAGTGGAATAAGTACAAGTGATTTTATTATAGAATGTGTTCTCTATGTCCATTTCGTGTATGTATATACAGGGTGTAACCAGACGTCAGTACCGGCGTTAGGGTAGGGCGCGGGTGGGCGATCGCCCAGGGCGCCAGATAAAAAGGGGCGCCGCAGCGCCCCTTCAAAACCCATCGCTCATAGTTCGAGGTCTACTTACTCGTCAATTCCCTAAATTAAGCGAAAAAATCTTTGTTTGCAACACTTGAATTACAACACAATCAAACACTTTGAACTGAGCACTGCATGCAGTTAATTTTATCCGGAATCCCCAATCATAGAGAAACACATTGTCTTTCTCTTTTTAATATTTAAGTTAATAAAATTTAACAAAAATAAAACCGACTTCAAGGTTCGATTCTCTTGGATGCCATCATCAGATCTTAGTGTCCTTATCATAATACCACCGTTGGAATATCTTCTTTCCATTAAAAAAAGAAACATCATAATCGGTTCATACACGACGAAGTTATTCGCGAACAAACTCCACACGCTGGCAGAATGTCCGGCGTGTGGGGAGTCGAGGTGTGATCGTGTGACGGCCATCGGGGTGCTCTCTCTCGGTATCATTATTGCAGCCAAGTTATGTTTACGAAGGTGACGGCGAAGCGGGGCTGGGAGAGGTTTAGAACTTTCTCGGTTCGCCAGGCCCGGGCCAGGTACCGCAGACAACTGAAGCGCTGGAGATCGTAAAACGATATCCGTCCTCCATAAGCGCAAGCCTGGGCGTGACAGGTGAGGCCAACTGTCACACTAGCAGAAGCAAGCCGGCTTGAGTGCCTTTTGGGGACAGCAACGGTAACATCGGAGTTCCCACACAGGAGGGGGCCATCTACACACCGTAGGTGGCCCGAGGTACATCGGGGTTCCAGGGTTTTTCTTTCTAGAGTGCACCTGGTTCCCGGGTTCCAGTAGCCGAGACAGCGTGCGGTTTTAGCCGGTTCGAGTCCGACATGCCACCAGCAAGTCGGTATCCAGAGGGATTTCCGCAAAGGAAAAATATAGAAAGATGACTCCATTGATGATGTAAAACAAATACAATGTTCATCCATGGAAAATTCTAACTGATCACTTAGGGCTATAAACTATAAAATAACTCAGTGACCACGTTGGGAAGCAAGAATAAGCAGTGTTAAAACAGTCCGTTACCAAATTACTGCCATCCATGATGCTTTATCATTTCCAACTCCACCTGTTTTTCTTCTGATTAATTTCGTTGCGGGTTCCAAGACAGTTAATTTTCTTCCAGGGACTTCCCGAGTGTCATAACTCGGTGTATTCGTGGGTCACTGCTGTTGATGCTGGTGTACAGGAGTTACAGTGGTGGGAATGTGGGCGGGATTAGTCCCACATCCATGATGCTTACATAACTTTACTATTGAAATCCAGACAACTGATGTTCAAGTGTCTCATGAGACTATTACTCCAGCTGAACATCTAAAAGATTTCAGAATTTGAATTTTTCAACTGTCTTCTGGACACTATATTAATTTCAGTCAATGAAAGGTTTGAACAGTTAACTTAGTACGAAATCTTGGTCTTTTTTGTAAAATATTAAACAGATTCAGGAAAGAGAAAAAGTTTTTTTCAGCGTCGTTTTTTGTCGTAGTTGGGTTTTAGTTTTTACTTTTTTTATTTAAAATGTTTTGGTGCCTCTATAATACTAATTTCTTTGCAAAGTATATTTTAAATAGATACCACAAAAATATCACAATTATCCAATAAATACGGACAAAGTCACGAGAAAATGCCAATCTAATATATAAAATTCTCGTGTCACAGTTTTCGTTGCCATACTCCTCCGAAACGGCATGACCGATTCTCATGAAACTTTGTGAGCATATTGAGTAGGTCTGAGAATCGGCCAACATCTATTTTTCATCCCCCTAAATGGTAAGGGTCACCCATCCTTAAAAAAAATTATGGCAAAACCACGTTTTCCGGGGCAGCTAGTAATATGCATATTTTTGAAATGTTCAAGTAACGCCCTTTTGTATGATACCAAACACGGCATATTTCCCTCATATTTATTTTTTAATACACTACTTTGCGTCGGCTTGAGGGAGCCACAGATTTAGTGACAAGTCATATAGCCTACTATCAGCGGGCAATCAAGACGCTTCTAACGATACCTCATTTGTCTTATTTTGACTAGTATTTTCAGAAATAAGGATGGAACAAACAAGCATACCATAGAAATACCACATTTATCGAATAAATACGGACAAAGTCACGAGAAAATGCTATATGCTATATGTATTTTTAAAATGTACAAGTAACGCCCTTTCCAATGATACCAAACACGACATATTTATCAAAAAAATATTTTTTAAAACAGTACTTTATGTCGGCTAGAGGGCGCCACATTAGATTCAGTGACACGCCATATAGCCTACAACCAGAAGACGATCATGACGCTTCTAGCGATACCTCATTTGTCCAGTTCTAATGAGTAGTTAAGGAGCTAAGAGGGAACAAATGAACATACATACATACATACATAGCCTGTCAAAATCAAAATCACCCTTCTTTGGCTTTGCCGTAGTCGGGTAAAAATCCGACTTTGTCAAAGTCTGTGGGGATCTCCAATTAAAATTGACTCTAAATCAAACATAGATAGTTATATGTTATGTACTAAACTCATAAGTCTGAAATATTTTTTGCCTGATCAGAACGTTTCCTATTTTTGTTTTAAATTTTATCAAAAATCAACCTACAAGAAAAGTATCCAAATGTGTGGATAGCATTTCGTATATTTTTTACTATACCTTAATAGTTGCTAGTGGGGAGAGGAGTTTTTCATACAAAACCTATCTTCGATCAATAATATCTCAACCTAGATTGACAAACTTAGCAACTTAGTCAATTGAAAAATAAATTGCTAAAAAAAACGTCGACTTTGATAACCTTATAAGAGAGTTCACTTATGGAAAGGCTTCTGGCCTTTCCATAAGTGAACTCTCTTATAAAGTTATTTTTTATGATAAATAATTGTTTTTTTTTGATAAATGCATATTGAATTATATAATTTCCCTTTTTTCGTATGGGGTTTAATTGCAGTTGGGGGGCGCCGTAGAAATCTCGCCCAGGGCGCTGGTAGTGTTAAAACCGGCACTGCCAGACGTCTACCGAAAACGAAACAGGTAGCTTCAGCACCCCAAAACCTATTAAAAAAAACAAACAGTTGACCTAAAATTTGAGAGGCCAGCAATGTATTGCGCGCACCGTGTAGCTAAGTGAATGACTATTTATTACAATTTAAGTACCTACGCGTCGGTACAGTTGCTTATGCTTACTAACGAAAGTAGGTAGTGACTTTATACTCTACGTACCTAATTCTGCGGTAGCCTCGGTCGAACCAGCCCCCCTAGCCAAGTCACAAGCTTTCGCTTTTCTGCAATCGTTAACGAATCGCGTTCTCGTGTGTCATTGGCTAATATTTTGTTTTGATCACGTGACTTGATTCCATTTAGAAAGTCTTAGCCAAGTTGACGTTTGCTCGTAGTGATGGAATGGAAAGCGATCGTTTCTACAAATTCGATGCCAAACTCCATACAAAAGCTCTCAAAAGCTAGCCAACCCTGTTTTCCAATTACAAAGCATAGTGCGACTCATTGGCGCACAATGCTGAATTATGCTGAAGCTTAATTGGAACGTGTATTAGTTTTCAAATGCACCAGCAGAGTGCGCTAAGTTCAGTGTTGAAAAAAAAAATATATTCAGAGTTAGCAATAACCTCATTAATTTGTAAGCAAAGTGGTATACATAAAAATTGGTTGAAAACTATTTACGGTTATTTTAAGTAATTTGGATTTTGATAATTACATTAACATTTGTTTGTTTTGAGTAATTTTTTTAAATGAGTTCTACCTTCATCCATACTTATATTTATTTTTTTAACACAGTTTGAATTAACTTTGATTATTTCGAAAAAACTGCAACGAAACGAAAGCTTTAAAAATTTTTTCATAATATTACTAACGATAATATATAAATAAAACATTTTGATCAATGCCACCTTAAAGAAAAAACACTTGTTAATTTTTGTCAAGTTGGTATCGATTGCACGCATCACGCAAAAACACTACTTTTGAGAGTGCTCGATTGTGCGAAGCGTTGCTGTAGTTGAATCATTCAAAGTTAAGCATTATGCCGCATAATGCGCTCTAGTGCTGTAATTGGAAAACAGGGCAAGTTACACTTTTGACAAACGCAAGCGAAACGATATCGATGCGATCGAACGTTCACTAAGCGATCAAAAATATTTGGAGTTATCGCTTTAAAAATGGCGTGTATAAGACAGATAAACACAGTCTAATAGGACCACCGAGACCCATTTTATTTGCATAATATAATTTTGAACATTTAAAATAATTAAAATGCATACTGTAAATATGTTGTGGTGCGCTCATAATCAGGAAGTATGGCTTAGACGTGGAAAAATACACATAAATCGTCAGTGCAACGAGACAATCCGCGAAATGCCGGACAATTTATTTGTGGAGCAATTCCGGCTAGACAAGTTGTCTTTCGAAGCCCTTTGTCAAGAACTCCAAAACAAGACATCGTTAAAGGGAACCAACGAGATTCCCTTAAAAGTTAAGGTAAGTTAATAATCTGTCTTTTTTGTACTATTGACTATTTTAACTTTTCCTTAATGTTTGTGTATTTATAGGTTTTGAGGCATGCTCTTGCTCTTTGATGCTCTTAGTTTCCTAGCCACAGGATCCTATCAGCGAATTGTTGGTGTCCTTCAGCATTGCCCAACGGACAGCTTGTTGGTGCATCAGACAAGTTGTTGATGCTTTGAGAAACCCTGCTGTCGTTGCAAAATGGCTTAGGTTTCCAATAACACAACAAGAGAAAACAGCTATAAAAGCTATAAAACAAGAGTGTATACCTACTTAACAAACAAACTTAACCATATTTAATTGAATATGTACCATGTGTTAAATATAATTTTATTTTACAAGGTTCCAAAGAAGATTTGGCTTTCAGCCTTATAAAGTGGCTCTACTCAGCCTAATGGAAAGCATACACACAATCCTAGAGCAGTGGTCATTATACTCGTTGCAAATGCAGACAATGCAACAACTCAGCATGGCATCATTTTCGAACCGGCCCATTCATACTAAAATCAGCATGGCTCTATTACCTTAAAGTTCAGTAGTTTTCCTGTGGGTAACTAATTTTTAAACTATTTTTTTAAGGTGACTCTGGATATTCACAACATTATAATAATAATATGTGTATAATAATAAGGCTAATGACACCTATTCTCAATGTAGTTCAAGGTTCTAGGGAAGAACTTTATACTGTAAAGTATGTGTGAGCCCGTAACTGCATTGAGGGCTGTTTTGGATTACTCAAAGCACAGTGGAGATGTTTTCTCAGAGACAGGTTTCTTCATCATCATGCCTATGTAGCTAGCAATATTATAGCTGCATGTTGTGTATTACACAATTTAGCGTTACAAGCTGGCATACCACTACCACAACCACTTTCTGCTACACATGACAATGAAGACAATATAAATTTGCAAGATCCCATACCTGCTATGAATATGCCTAATCAAAGTGAAGTCATCGAAGGAAGAGCCATGCCAAATTCTTTATTAAATAGATTAAAACAACGTTAATTGTTAATGGCTTCGTTATTAAACATATTGTCTTTCCTATGTGGGTTATTTTCCCCCGTGATATAGATTTTTTTTTTGTGTTGGATAGATATTTTTTTTATTATAAATAATACTTTTTATATTTTCTATAAATATATTTGATAATGTACTCGGATGTTAAAACAATCATTAAAAGGCTTTATTATTACAGTGTTTGTTTATTTACCTAGTAGAAACATTACAAAACAATGTATAAATTATGTCATTGACAAAAAATTTATATTACCACTATTTTTAATGTAGGTGAAGGAAAAGATTAGTAACCCGCAACTATCATTACATTAAACAGTTTATGATGATGATGATGGTCTCAACTGAGGTAAAATTTCTAAATTTTTTTCTGAAATATCATTGAAAAAATTTATAATTATATTCTGTTTATTTAAAATTCTGTTATACAGTGCATTTCAAATTATAATAATTTGTAATGTATCTATCCTTCGCTTCAATTGTCTACTATGTTATTCGCCTCCTTTCCAGTTTCCTCACATCCAGGTTTTTTGCCAGTCTGCCTTTAGGTTTCTATGGTCGTGAACTTGCTTGACGTCACTGGCGCTCCCCTTTGAGATGTGAGGGTTGTGCATGGAACTTCTCCAGAGGGAGTGGGGCTGATGTTGCTGAAAAAAACAATTATATTATAATTAATTAAACTATAACTTCCTCCCTGCTATTAAATTTTTTGTGATAATCGGTCCACTCATTCTGTAGATTAGTCACAACAAAGAGACTATAAGTAAACATAATCTGGGACAGAGAATGGACAGTGTGGTTGTACAGTCCTACTTCAACAGTCAAACCCGTTAAGGCCAACACCCTCTCTTCTAGAGCAGTAAGCATTTGCCTGCTGCTAGGACCATCACCAGTCCAGTCCTCACCGCTTATTGCTAGGGCTTTTTTTTGGTTTCAGACTTTTAGTTTGCCCACACATATTAGAACATATCTATCTATTAAGCATTCATTACTAGAACAATGTCTCCTTTCACAGGAGAGGCTTATGTCCAACAGTAGACTATTAAAAGCTGTCGAAGATGAGTCAATGAAAATATGTGACTCATTCTGTCAATTTTAAAATGAATTTTATCAACATTATATATTACATAGGTATCATGTAATTAATTTATAGATAGTACACAGAAGTTATAGATATTTGATAGATTAATTTTTATAGTGTGTGTCTATGAAGAAAGTTGTTGTATGTGCTTTGTCTTTTAGAAAACTAAATGTCATAATAGGAAACCATTACATTATATTTTTAATATTAAATAGGCAATAATTATTGCATGTTTGTCGCTTATCCATGTCACTATTTGTTTCATACTTTCAAGAGATGAAGTGAGATACTTTTAAACAACAAAGAATAACTAATAATTTACATACCTTTCCATGAATTCCAATAAGACGAGGACTTGTTCTGTCTGGCTCTATCTATAAATTCATTATATAAGAGGTATCACGTCATTTATTATAAGTTAATCCTTAAGCAGGATCTTCATGTTTCCAAGTCACAATAATGTTAAAACGACATTTCGCACTGTGATATTATAATAAACCATTTACAAATAGATTGTTCTTTACTTTTTATACATTTTATCACTTTATAATTCAGCCAACTAAAATCGACAATAAAAATTGTTGATGAACAATGTCAACGTTACCATGACTACCTACTTTAACGTTTCTTAGATGGATAGACCATAGACTATATTTTAGGTTTTTTCCACGTAAATTGTAGAACGAGCGATCGAACCATTTGTGTCAACTTGGCTACCAAGTTATCGTTTTCTAAAATTACTTGAGAAAGAGCGTTAACGATTGCAGAAAAGCGAAAGCTTGTGACTTGGCTAGGGGGGGCAGAAATGGCATCAACTGTTAGTTTTTAATTACCAGAGAAATCTAGGGGCGGATACAGAACGTGTGTACTTACATAAAACACAATAATAGAAATGTCAACCAAGCAAAACAATAAAGTTATTAACGTTTTTAAAATCATAAAATACGTTCATATTGTAATAATTACGCACGTATCGCTTCATGTGTGTCTCGCTCATAACAGTCACAGCGGGCGCGCCGCGCTGGCGACGATTGATTGAATATTATTATTGCAACGACTTCAAACACATTTAGGTTTATGGTTAAATAGTTAAAATGCCTCATTATACTTGATTGTAATTTTAGTAAAATCATAGTATTTAGGCAAAGTTTTGGGTAAACTGAGTAGCAGAGTGATACCTACCTACTTAACACAGTTTTTCAATCACACATTCAATTTTATTTTACGAATCTGTTTTTTAAGGCCTTCTCGTTGTGATCAAATTGCGATTTTTAATTTTAGAGTTCGATACACCCGAGAAGTCAGCCTTCAAATTGACCAAACACAAAATACGTACCTTTTTCCGATACTGATACCTACTTTTTTATTATTAGTTACTTTTAAGTTTAAGTAATCAACTGGTAACTACTACAGAACTTAATTTACGTATTTCATACATACATAATGCTTAATGTTGCATACACGAACACACTATTTATTAAATTCACTTTTAAACTTTTTAACCTTCACTACATAAATCCACAGGAGTTGATCGGGAGACTGTTTACACTGTCAATTTAGTATTCCTCATTGACCACATACGTTCGTTGCGATGGTTGAACAGCGTCAGTATCACAGACATGCACTTAACGAAGTCATAATTGAAACTGACCGACTGACTGGTCATGACCCCTCCCGCCCTGCGCCCCGCGGCCGGAGCTTTGATGCGCCGCGCCGCCGCGCCGATGCGCTCGCGGTGACGAAATCAACACTTGTAGTCGTGTATAAAATAAAGTTTTGTACCTACCTAATACAATATTATACGCATCTACATAGACAATTGTTTACGCAGATGCACGCTTCATAAAGTTAGGGCCTTAAATTGTATTCATTGGTAATGGCCACCTACTTTAATCTTTTGCATTTTTTTAGAACTTAGGTTTCTAAGAAGTTCTGTTTGTAAAATGAAGGCGGGCTGTGCTGTCTAGGTACTAGGTTACCACCTGGTGGTTGCAGCATTATTAACTAGGCAGTATTAGTCTTATTTGTATTATCAGTAGGTACAGCGCAAAATGAAGCGGGTCGAGGGGAGACACGCGCGCGCACGTCCGCCCGCGGTCAATGCACCGCGCTAGCGCACGGTACGTTGACCTCCCAGCCAGCTGAGTGATATTAAAATACATTACTGTTTTATTAGTTTAATTTGTTTTTTGGTTTTCTAAATGAGATAATTATGTAGTTAAGGTCCTATTATGTTGTACTATGTGTATGTAACCAGAAAAAACCAAAAAAGAACTTAGACAAGTTAACATATTTTTTGCGTTTTTTTTTCGCTAGACCTATTCAGTATCATGGTCTGAATGCAACCCCCAAGTTTTCGGGAGCAGTCTTTTTACACCCTGTATATGTAGTTGTAAAGTCTGAGTAAATTTAAAACACTAAAAACGATAGGTATATGTGAATATTTCACAAGATGTTTATATCGACTTCAAAAAAGAAGGAAATTGTCAATTCTTCGGAATCTCTTTTTTTATATTTATTATCACATAGCTTTCGACTGTAAACCGATTTGTATGATTCTTTTTTTATTTGAAAGCTGGTGCTTTCCCATTTCAATTTGGTCCAGTTCTTGAACTCGGTTCATTTTTTTTTAATCTGTGAGTATTCCGTATGGTATTTACGAATGCACGGGCGACACTCGAAACGTTAGAACGTGTTCGAATGTATTGCGTTTAAAAAAACGAACCTGTGCGACAGTTAATATAGGTATTTTCTATCGATATGATACATTGGGGTCCCCGAACGCGGAAAAAGACTTCGGAATCCGGATATACGGAATACGGATTCCGAAAGTGTGCGGCCGGACTTAGAAGCGCTTAGTGCACTTTAAAAAATAAAACAATATAAAAATAGTTCATTGACCTACTAAGGAGCTTCACTTATTCGATATCAAACTATTGAAGTATTTTAATTGATCACAATACGATTAAATATAGTTATACAAGATAAGAAAAACTATTAATCATAATTAATCATATGATAGTCACTAGTTTATAAACAGTTTTCTTGTTGATAATGACATAAATTATTATGTCATTACTCATTATCAACAGTTATCAACACACAAGATTAACAAACATTTTGAAAGAGTAAAGTTTTTCATCAGGTCTAACAATTCGTTTGAACCTTATGTAATTTACTGTATAATTATAATTATGTTAAAATAACATTTTATAATTGTAGACATTAAGCTAAGATACGTTTTAAAGACATTTTATAAGAGTACCTGAACTTTGCCTATTGTGAAATTTTACTATTCAATAATAGGTAGACATATTTACCTGGCAAATGGCATTTGGCCGACACCTTAAACCATCCCAAATTAAATGTCCCATATGGTATTTTTCATTCTTTACGTCAAACAATTTCATTTTCACTGATATTAGTGATATTTTTGTGTGTAAAATGTCCTTAAAGATTGTTATTCTGTTGCACAATTGTTATTTGACTTGACGATCGTAAACGGCGCGGACGCAACTTGTGGCAATCGCGCTCGAATCGCGATACATACTGACATGCTGCTCACACTCATAGTGCATCGGTCGGCGACCCAGTTCAGTTCCCATTCCTACAAGAGACGTCAACAAATTCGTTTTATGTACATTGAACTAATATTACGAGTACTACGTATAGAACCGACATCGCGGCACAGTGTTTGTACTCCATACGTTCATTGCTGATGAGACATCAGCGCAACTAGTCGTTCTGCTCATCTGCTGAGCTCTGCTCATTTTTGTTTATAATATAATAGTAATTGACTGCACGATTTTCTATTGGATATTTCCCACCAAATCGGTCATGCAAACTGATTGGGTTATGTGATGGTGACGGATTTGGCGGGAAATACACCAATTAATTAGAGGGTTGCGTGAGAAGGACAGACTCTAACCAAACTCAGTCTCTCTCTCTACTCCGATCACGCTTTCCGCCAGTTCAGCACCCCCTCCATGACTGCCTCGTTGGTCTAGCGGTTGGCGTGTGCGACTCCTGATCGTGAGGTCTCGGGTTCGATTCCCGGCTCGGACCAAATGTTTGTATGATCTACAAATATTTGTTTCGAAGTTTGGGTGTTTTCTATGTATAATATGTACGTATTTACAAAAAAAAGTATATATCGACGTAGGAATGCATATTTGCTGTAAGTAGGCATATTGCAATTGTTCACCAGAGCCAAAAAACTTTATTGATTTCGGAAAAAAATTAATAGCTTCTGACCTATCCATGATATTGCTACCATTTTTGGAACATAGGTTTATTTAACTGCCAGTCACCATTTGCAATGTAAACTTTTTATCCAAAGTTACTATAAGTATGTGTTTGGCTAGTTACAGCAATCAGTTTTTTAAATCACATACCTTTAAAACGCTGTAACTAAGGAAGAAAAATGTACGCGTAGATGGAAATATTATCAATTTACAGGCGGTAAATGTGCTGTATGCAGTAAATTTATTTATATGGGTACTGCAATTCAAGGTGTAAGATTAAATTTATAATTATGATTAGATCTAGAAATGCAGTGGGTTAGTTGGTAATGTAATGTTTGGTTGAAATAAAATTTCGTAAATGGTTAATTAAATAATTATTTTATTTTATTTTATTTTACAATTGTAGGAAAACTTACTTATGGTCTTTTAAATTGTTGAAACAAAATTTTAAACTCTAATTATACTGCCAGAACTTCTTTTCAACAATACAATGAATTAAGAAAGTATTTTCCTCTTATATATAAGAGATAAAACATAAAAAAATACAAAAAAAATAAGGCTTTAAAACTAATTAATAACGCTAGATGTAAATAAAAACATTGTATGCAATCAAAAAATATTTATTTAAAAGTAAAAAACAGAAACTTAGTAGCAGTTTGCCTTATTTTAGAACGCAAATACAATTATAATTGAAACTTAACATGAAGACATTGTGTTCAATCAAAAACATGTAATAAGGGAAAGGTAGTAGAGCCGCGCTGATTTCAGCACGAACGGGCTGGCTCGACTGGGGCGGGACTACCCTCGCACAGAAGACCAACCTAAAATGACAGCATTCGTGCTGTCGTGTTTCGTTGGTGAGTGCGAGACTGGAGGCCCATAGATGCAGGAGTGACGGTTAACGTGATAAGTGTGTGAGCGAAAGAGTGCTCGCGAAGTCATAGTAAGGTTGGATCGAACCGTCGGCTAGGGAGACCCGTAGAAACGGTGGTGCCGCTGGCCGCCCGCGGCATAGAGAGGGATCCAACCACGGCTCGTCGTGCCGGTTGGTGACCGGACGGTGGGACCAGGCGACCATTTCCGGGAGGACTCAAGAACTACGCACCAGAGTTGTCTCCCGTACTGACACCCTTGTACCGCCTGTCCTATTCCTCAGGACTTGTTCCGGGGGCTTGAAGAGAGGCGAACGTTCAACCTATCCCCAAAAAAGGTGACCGTTCAGACCCGGCTGATTACCCACCTATAGCCGTAACTTCCATTGTCTGCAAGGTGCTCGAACGGATCATCAACAAGCAATTGTTCCTCTACCTGTAAGATCACTCCTTGCTAAATGATCGGTAATATGGCCTTAGGCCGAACCGATCCACGGGTGATCTTCTAGTGTATGTCACTCACCTTTGGGGTGAAGCTATTGATGGTCATGGGGAGTCCTTGGCCATTAGCCTCGACATGGCCAAAGCTTTTGATAGGGTTTGACACCGCTTGCTTCTCTCCAAACTTCCCGCAGTCGGCCTGCCTCCCAAACTCTGCACATGGGTCTCCGCATTCCAGCACCAGTAAGGTCCTTTGCGACGGTGCAGCCTCTGATTATCGGCAGGTAAACTCTGGTGTACCTCAAGGCTCTGTCCTGTCGCCCACGCTGTTTCTTCTGCATATCAATGACATGTTGGCCCTAGGCAATATACATTGCTATGCAGACGACAGTACAGTTCATGGGCGATATTTTGGTCACCCTACAGCCAAGTCTGCAGGTGTTGAGGATAAGCGACAGGATTTTGTCGCTGAGCTCAACCTGGTCCTAAGCCGCATCTCTCAATGGGGCACTGAGAAACTGGTCGAGTTTAACGCCAAGAAAGCACAGGTGTGCGCTTTATCTACCAAAAAGTCTCCCTTCCTTCCCTTCTCCACTTTTCGGAACACTCAACTGCCCCTACAAGATAAGCTCGGTATCCTGGGTATGGATGACTGCCATGACCTCAACATGCGTGAGAACATCGAAAGCGTCGTTAAAGCGGCCTCGCGAAAGTTAGGTGTACTTAACAAGGTGAGACGCTTCTTCTCGCCCGGGCATCTGTGTCATCTCTACAAGACCCAGGTTCGCTCGTGCGGGGAGTACTGTTTTCATCTATGCGATGGTGCCGCACAGTATCTTTCGATCGGTTGCAGCGGCGAGCAGTCCGCATCATCGGTAGTCCCGAAGCCACAGAGTTTCTTGAACCTCTGCAGCTGCGAAGAGATATCGCCTCTACGGCAGTCCTCTATCGCCTGTATCATGGAGAGTGTTCTGAAGAGCTCTTCCAACTGGTTCCCCCTTCTCCATTCCTCTACAGGACAACACGTGCTGGCCTTCGCAGTCACCCTTTTAGAGTAGAAGAAATATAAATGATTTATCAAAATGCATTATCTCAAATTTCTAAAAAACCGTGTGTCTAAAAGTACGTGATGATTTGCTGTAAATAACGAAAACTAAAACGATAGGTTCCCTAAACTTGCTGTAAGTAAACGAATGTAAAAATCACACACCGCAAATATGCTGTAAGTAGCGTAAAGTTTTTAAATGGGAAGAAGTAAGTATTTGTAAAGCAAAAAATGCAGTCTTTCTTTTGCTGTAAGTATAAAATGTCTAAAATGACTGGATTTTAGTATACATACAGCATTTAATCTTGCTAAAAAAAATATAAGTACGGGCGTTTTCAACGGCGTATGCAATTTTTTTTTCATCGTAGAGCCACAGGACCCGGGTCAGTCGATGCGGCTTTTTTTTCTGATTCTAATGATGGTAAAAAGTCACTTTAGGTATTTTGTCTACTTACAGCAAATATGCTTTCCTACGTCGATATGTATTTGTATCAGATATCTAGTACCCATAACACAAGCTCTGCTTAGCTTGGGACTAGATGGCGTTGTGTGTTAGATGTCCGAAATATTTATTTATTTATTTATTATATATGTATAGTATGCCCTAAGAGTTACACTACTGTTTTTGGTTGAGATGACTTCTCTATATATTACTCCTCAATGATTATGTATTGACTAAATACTAGGTATGTATCTGGACAAGATTCACGTTGCATATATCTGTTTTTAAGTCGTGTGATTGCACTCAATATTGTTCAGTAACAGAATTTAGTATTTGTGTTCAACTGTATATTTTCGTTTGTTTTTTTAAAGGACAACTCCCGCTTTAGGAATATACACCCCGTGTCGCGGGTCACTTTTCAAACATACATGTAACGGACACAAAAACACCCAGACTCAGAACAATAAATTGTTGATCACACAAAAATTTGGCCCATGTGGGACTTGAACCCATAACACTTGGCGCAGCAGAAAACGGCGTGGCGACCACTTACGGCTGTTTTCAATAACCTATCTCCAGTTAAGGATAGATCGCTATCTTCGATTTTCAGCCTGATCTTATCTATCCTTAACTTGCGTTTCACAGTCGAGGATAAGCGCTATCTTCCTTTTACCAACGAAGGGTAGCTTTTTCCCTCTTGATAGTTTAGTGTTTTGCTGCGCAAATCTTTAGTGCTATAAACAAATATTAACTATTTATTATTTTTATTAAAAGTACTTGTTTGATTAATTTTTTTAAGATTTTATGGTGAATCAACATTAACTTGATTTTTTTATTTGTTTACCACATTCAAAATAAAAGTTTAGAACGTTTTGACATGAGCATGTGACATTGGAATTATTGACGTTTGTTTTGTTTGTAAAGAGATTGTTTTTTGTTTTTTCAGGAGACGGTCCCCATTTCCTCTCATCCACATTTTTTATATTTTATATCATTAATTTCATCACGACGAAGACTTAACGACTTGAAGACTATAAACACTTGATATTGACAGAAATAGCTGATCCGAGAGATCCGGCTGATTGCCATTTCATCAAATTGCAACTGTGTAAGTCACACACCCAATAGAAAAAATAGACGTGTTAGGTTATGAAGAGCTGGAACCACCACAAGTACCATCCATCAGATACTTGTGGTGGGGTTGGTGATCAGACGAGAGATGAGGTGTTGCAAGAAACACAAATATTTCAGACACCTCCTCCTTAACCCTAAAATTTGTATATGTTTAAATAAAGCCAGCGGCAGTGGTGTATTAGGTGGGTGGGTGGCTGTTGTTTTTGTTTTAAATATTTTTCCATTAAATAGTTGTTCTTTCAAAAATACTTGCAGTGGACTATGACACACACTGAAAATATATGTGTATATATATATATGTATATATATGTATTACAACATCTATAGTCAATAAATTAATTTTTGTTTGACAAGCTCTGAGATCGTCATCTCTTTTCATGTCCAGTCCATGCTATGTATTAAAAATATTATCAGCAATTCATTAATGGGTCAATTCAATAATCTGAAGGGAAAAGAGCAGCATATTAATAACTTTGATTACTTTTAACAGCCAAGCGGAAACATGATGGAAGAGGTAGGGCCCGCACAATGAGGGAAAATGCTTTGACAGAGTATTTACTTGTTAAGAAAAAAAAAGTAGAATTAGAAAATAAAAAACAAGAATTAGAAAATGAAGAAAAGGATTTACATATTTTATTTTATTTTACAATTGTAGGAAAACTTACAGCTGTATTGTAACATTATACAAACTTAATAATAAAAAGAAGGCCAATTACAAGTTTTCACAGATAGCAGAACAAACATTCCTATACTCAAGTTAGAATTAGAAAGAGCCAGAGCAGTACAGGATTTAAATTAATTAACATTTTTATCATGTTATTTTCATTGTGTGATTAAGTGACATTGTATTATGATCTCAAATTTGTGAAAGGATATAAAAAATACATAATATATTGTAATATAAAAAAAATAAAAAATTATTGTTTATTGTGTTGTGAACTAATAAATGAATAATAAATGAATGAAAACTAAAATGTGTCTTTGCTACCACTGGAAGTTAACCAACAAACAAACAAACAAAAAAACCTGATCTGTCACCAGAATTAAACCTAATAAAAAATTGAACAAATTAAGATCTCGGGCGCCAGGTGCAGATCTGATCTGATATTACTCCCAATGGTAACTTACAGATCACTTAAAAAATAACAAACTAATGCCGTGGATAACTCGGCCAACATTGAACCCTTAATCTAGGGCGGGGAGTACTGACTAATGAACAATTAGTTTAAAAGCAGATTTATTAACCCGTAGTGTCTGAAGGGTAAGGTCTTACAGGTGGATATACTATGCTAAGAGTATCGCTACACTGGTTACTGTTTCTGTTGTCATTGCAATCCTTTAAGTTAAAATTCTACGTTACATGAGCCAGACAGGAGATGTCTGGCTGTCCTTCTCTTTGGCTTCTTCACACGTGGATGTTAAGGCAGCCTCTTGCTTCTATGGCTATTATACTAATGCCATAGGTAGGTTCATGGTTAATTTAATGTAAGTGGGGAGCAACTTTACACAACAAACCTTTGTAAAAATAGGTTATAAAAAATGTAATGTTCTAATGAGGATAATACTAATATCCCAGAAAAATTCCAGTATAAAAATATAAGAAAAAAAGAAAAGTAAAAAAAGAAATAAAGAAAAAGAAACAAAGAAACCCCGCGCTTCTTGCTAAAACAAAGATAATTCACTGGTTAATTACTTTATCACTTTGGTTATCAATCCCATTCTCATCGTAAATGATTCAGTACTCACCAGGGTTTCTTTTAGTAACAATATTTCAAAAATCCTTCAAAGTTCCAACAATCGCAAATAACAAAATAACGTGTTACATCCTTAGAAAATCCAACGAATCCATTGGCGAATCTTTCGATGTTATGTTCTGTAAGTGAAATCACCAATTTACATCTCAATTCGCTTCAAAATACCAAACATTCTTGTCGAACGTGGCAGCTATATCTCACTTACCAGAAAATGTCGAAATAACCATTAATTCACGATAACTAACAGCGGGGCATCTTCCGCCGCATTTATCTGGCCATGGACCGTGGTGATTAGCCAAATTAAGAACGATTCCACAAGAACCAACAAATTGTTAAAATATGTCAACCACTCTCTCTCAGTGTTCGACCGGAAAAAGGAATGACAACTAGTAGAGTGTTCCCAGCCACAAAATTACCTCAGAGCGCCATCGGAAGGGACAACTCTTAAATAAATCGATCAGTCTACCAAATTTCCATAGATTATGTCAAACTGATGTGACATCTGTCAAAACTAAACTCACAACAAGGAAATGGTATCAAAACGAATAGGTTATAATTTCTAGTGTATAAGTCGATACTACGACGTTACATTACATACCAACCCAAAAAAAAAGATTAAAAGAAAGGACTCTTTCTTTTAAGCTGCAAAGTAATAACCAAACAGAACTTTCAAAAAATAAACATTGGGAACATCTAAAATTTCGACTCAGACTCTACAAAAAGAACTCCAAACAAATCTCTACAAAAACTCTATAAATGACTAATAGAACAATATCAAACTTTACTAAAGCAAATATCAGTTAGGAATGTAATTCCAACAAAGACAGCAATAACCAAGTAGTGCGGCTGGACACCTTCGTCACCGACTCTAATAGAATAATAACAACTTTAGAAAATAAATCTTAAACAAAATTCCATTAGGAATTGAATATCTAACAAAGATAACAATATCCAAGAAGTGCGGTTGGACACCTACGTCACGGACTCTAATAGAATAATATTAACTTTAGAAAATAAACTTTAAACAAACATCCATTAGGAATTGAATATCTAACAAAGATAACAATATCCAAGAAGTACGGTTGGACACCTTCGTCACCGACTCTAATAGAATAATGTATAAAAAGATTTGTGTATTGTGATCGGCTCAACACCACCGAACTACCGGGCACAATACAACAAAAGGCAACAAAATGTTCCACACTTTGAAAGAGTGTGAACACAAAAATTGTGTATTGTGATCGGCTCAACACCACCGAACTACCGGGCACAATACAATAAAAGGCAAACAAAATGTTCCACACTTTGAAAGAGTGTGAACACAAAAAAATTGTGTATTGTGATCGGCTCAACACCACCGAACTACCGGGCACAATACAACAAAAGGCAAACAAAATGTTCCACACTTTGAAAGAGTGTGAACACAAAAAAATTGTGTATTGTGATCGGCTCAACACCACCGAACTACCGGGCACAATACAATAAAAGGCAAACAAAATGTTCCACACTTTGAAAGAGTGGGAACACAAAAAAATTGTGTATTGTGATCGGCTCAACACCACCGAACTACCGGGCACAATACAACAATTACAAATATCCTACTTAAATAGAGCTTAAATATAACCTATCCAAACACTGAAACAACACAAATTTGCGGAACCGCGTAAAGGTCCGTCTTGATGTAAATATATAAAGTTTTCTATATAATCTAAGGGTAGTCACCATGTCGACCTGTTTCTGCAATAATTAATAAACATCCCTTAGGACCCACAACATCCGACATGACGACGCCTGACAGTAGCTATCTTGCGATAGCTTCCACCACAAATAAACATAATACTAATGTAGCTATAAGCCAATAAAATACGTCACCACCTAAACAAACTGTTCCACCCAAACAAGGGTCAAACATAACCTTTCTAAACTCTGAAACAACAAAATTCTGCGGAACCACGTAAAAGTCCGTCTTGATGTAAATATATAAAGTTTCTATATAATCTAAGGGTAGTCACCATGTCGACCTGTTTCTGCAATAATTAATTAACATCCCTTAGGACCCACAACATCCGACATGACGACGCCTGACAGTAGCTATCTTGCGATAGCTTCCACCACAAATAAACATAATACTAAAGTTTTAAGCTAATAAAATACGTCCCCCTAATAGATAACCCTAAAGAAAATGTTGTTGGTGTTCATCCTTCTACCTACATACCACTTAGTCGCCTTCTACGACATCCACGGGAAGAAATGGAGATGAGCTATTCTCAACCGGCCCAACACGGCTAATCCAGCTGGTGCTGTTGCTGTTCCTCCTTCTTCATACCCCTTAGTCGCCTTCTACGACACCCACGGGAAGAAATGGGGATGAGCTATTCTCAACCGGCCCAACACGGCTCGGTTCCAACAACAAAAAATAATAATAGTGGGGACATAGGGTGAATAGGCAAATAGTGAAATTTTAATACTTAATAATATCTTTAATGTGATAACGACCAATGGTGTTCTTCGTAAGGTCCTGTAAAAGGTAAACGTTATTTGAAATCTTCTCCAGAACCCTACATTTAACAAATTTAGGTGCAAGCTTGGCCGAAAAATATGCTGGAGCATTAGACTGAACAAAACTTCTCCTCCAAACAATATCATCAACATCAAAAGAAATGGTCTTCCTACCGATATTATAATAATGCGCATTACGCTTATACGCTTTTAACAAATGTGACTGAACTTTAACAAAAATATCACTAAGGGTTTTAAGAGAAAGGGCATATGAATTTCTTTCTCCCAATTCAAGCTGGTTTAAATTATTTAAAGAATTACTAAAACGGTGTAGGGAAGCGTCCAAAATTAATTCCCTACCAAACATGAGAAAATTAGGTGTAAAATCTGTTGCCAGATTTACACTACTATTTAAAGCTAATTGAATATGAGAAACAAATTTAGACCAAGTACGTTGATCTTCTTTAACAAAACATGAAATACAAGTCTCTATCGTCTTATTATATCTCTCTACTGGGTTATTTTGAGGAGTATACAACGTGTTATAAAATATTTTTGTAATGTTATACCCCTTCATGAAATCTACAAAATGCTTGGAAGTGAACTGAGTACCATTGTCACAAACTATAATTTTAGGGCAACCAAATTTAAGAAATATTTCCTTTTCGAAGACTCTACAAATAGACAAAGATGTTGCCTTAACCATTGGGAAAATCCAGCAATATTTGGTGAAAACATCTACAACTGAAAGAATATATTTATGTCCGGAATAACTTTTAGGCAAAATCCCAATTATATCAACTGAGAGCATGACCATAGGGCGGTCCACTTTTTTAGGGTTAATCATAATGCCAAGAGGTGGGGAGGTGCTGTGTTTATAGGCTCTACAAATGTCACAAGATTTAATGTATTGTTGAACATCACTAAACATGCCGTTCCAAAAATAATGTTGTTTTAATTTCTTAATAGTTTTATGAATCCCAAGGTGACCAGAATTAATATCATCATGATTTAATCTTATAGTATCAAGAATGTGTTCCTTAGGAATAACAATTTTCCAATTTAATCTACTATTCGGGCTAAATTTATTCTTACAAAATCTGTATAATGTATTGTCCTCAACTCTAAAATTTTTATATCTAGAAGGAAACTTTTGACAACTAACAAATATTTTTCTATACCAAGGATCAACAATATCATCATCGGGTGTGACAACCTGTATAGCAGAAACCAGAATTGTAGACGCCTCGATTCGAGACAAAGCATCCGGAACTAAATGTAAAGAACCCTTTCTGTGAACAATATGAAAAGTAAACTGAGCAATTCTAGCCGCCCATCTTGCTAGACGCCCACTGGGGTTGTTTAATTTTAAAAGCCATTTTAGACAAGCGTGATCAGTAACAACGGCAAACTCCATTCCCTCAATATAAGGTCGAAAGTGTTCTATTGAATCCAAAATTGCCAATAATTCACGTTCAGTGGTACTGTAGTTTCGTTCACACTTATTCAGCGATCTGGAATAAAACGCGACAGGATGTTGCTCTCCATCCTCGTCATCCTGGCTCAAAACACTACCAATTCCAACTGAACTAGCATCACAATGTAAAAAGAAAGGTTTAGCAAAATCGGGGCAACGCAACACCGGAGAAGTCATTAAGGCCTCCTTAAGATTTCGAAAAGCATCCTCCGCATCATTGTTCCAAACAAGTGATTTTTTAGAATTTTTACTACCAGCTGTCAACTTAGTAAGTGGCGAAGCAATATCAGCGAATTTACAAATGAATCTACGATAATAAGAACACATCCCAAGGAAACTTCTGAGCTGCTTAACCGTTTCAGGTCGTGGGAATCCTCCAATAGTTTCTAATTTAGATGGATCAGTGTGTAAACCTTTACTATCCACAATATAACCAAGGTATCTGAGCCTGTCTTTACAGAACTCACATTTCTTTAAATTAACAGTTAAACCAGCATCTTTAAGTATCTTATAAATTTTGTTTAAATAGTCTATATGATCCACAAAATGGTTATTTACTAATATCAAATCATCTAAGTAACAAAAGAGTACGCTATCAAATTCAGGACCAAAAAGTTTATCTACTAATCTCTGCAGTTCCGCAGGAGCGTTGGTTAATCCGAAAGGCATTCTAACGAACTGGAATAAACCCTTACCCGGTACTACAAAAGCAGTCTTCTCCCGAGAAGATTCCTCAAGTGCAATCTGAAGAAAAGCTTTAGAAAGGTCAATAGTTGTAATATAACGAGCGCCTCGGAGGCTATCTAATATTCTAGAAGGATACGGAAGTGGATAAGAGTCTCTAATCGTCATTGAATTTAAACGTCGTGAATCTAAACATAATCTAGCACTACCGTCTTTCTTTTCGACGGCTAAAACAGGAGAACACCAAGGAGATTTAGAGGGTTCAATAATACCCTCCCTGAGCAAAACCTCGACCTCGCCAAAAAGTTCCCTCTGCTTAGCAGGACTCAAAGGCCAATATCTTTGTTTAAAAGGTTCACCAGTAACATTAATTTTATGTTGGACAAGATGAGTGAGGCCCAATCCTTTCCTCTCATATGAAATGTCTTCAAAAAGCGAGACTGTTCTATCAAGTTCTAATTTCTCTGAAGGAGTAAGTTCGGCGGCACTAGTAACTGTACACACTCGAGTTTTATTTTCACTAATAAAGGTTATATTTTTCCACAAATCTTTAGCAAGATCAAATTTAAGCCAAAAATCAAATCCCAAAATAATTGGAATGTTAAATGAAGGTATTATAATGAATCTAATATTTTTAGTTAATTTATCACAAGTAACCGGCAAATTAATAGCTCCAATAACCCTTGAAGCTGTCCCATCCGCAGTATAAGCTGAATTAGAAGTATAACTAGGCACTTGTTCAATTTTAAAACCTAATTTAAGAAAATGGTGGTGACTATCAGAACCAAGAATACAACTGTTTGAACCGCTATCCAATAAACCCGAAAATTTATCCTTACCAATTGAAAATTCTAAATAAGGTCTTGAATCATTATTTTTAACAAATAAAACAGGCGCAGCCTTATAATTTCTAAAAAAAGTTTTTAAATACCCTAACCAGTCTGAAAATTCCTTTTTGCAAGTAGCCTTATCAGGGGGTTTAGTGCGACTAACAAATTTTTTAAACATCGAGCCATCCCTAGTTTTCTCAGAAACCGGATCTCGATGGGGCCTAATCAGTTTTTTGACTCATGAGAGTTTCTCTGGGTCGAATTGCACACATCACAAAACTTTGTGATAACTCCCAACTTCTTGCACCTGAAACAAATCATGCCGGGAATCGAAGGACAGTCTTTATATTGGTGTCCGGTGGACTTACACTTTAAACAGGTAATGTTAGTATCGTTCGATACAACAGCGTTGGACTGTACTTTTTCAAACTTGAAAGGTCTAGCAGAATCTTTAAGAGATTTCCGGCTAACGAAAACTTCCAATTGCTTACCTAAATCCATAAAATCTTCAAGCGAAGCAATCTGTTTACCAAACACATAGGGCGTATAAATCGGCAACATGTTGTGTCTAATAATAGATATAAGCACCGACTCCGGAATAGGGGTGCCTAGGCGACTAGTTATATCCATAAGTTCTGTAATAAAGTCTGGAAGAGACTCACTAAGCTTCTGTTTGCGAGTACGAAGCTCATGCTCCAAAAAGTAATCATGCTCAGGCTTATCAAAACGCTTGAGCAGGGCAACCCTAAGCTCATACCACGAAGAAACACTAATGCGAATAGCGCGAAACCACTTGGCAGCGACACCAGCGAGAAGATCAGAGAACGAACTAATTAACACAAACTCAGGATAGTTCCTAACCAAGAAGTACTCCTCAACGCGAGTAATAAATTCCCTAACACAGGAGCTACCGTCAAAAATAATTCTGCTCTTCGTCAAATCATGCAATTTTGAACCAAAAACAGGCATATTGCCTCCTCTGCTCCTCATGTGCTCATTCATGGTGTTAAACGAGGACATTCCTGGTGTGTACGCAGAAGTATTAGGAACATCCGACACGTCCGGTGTGCCATTAATCTCCACATGATTATCAGCAGCTGCGTGTCCATCCACATCCGAGGGCAACGGTGGAAATTGAACTCCTTTGTCCATAATGAAAAATAACGATGACCACTAAACTCCAAAATAGAAGTCAAAGTGTTAAGTATTCAAAGCTAACTCAAATCCAAATTTAACCAAAAGTGAAATGTTATGAAACGATAACTTTAAAGTAAAATGATAAAAAAAGTTAATTTTTTAAAGCAAAGTCTATCCCGAGTTCATTCAAAAGTGAATGTTCCAAAAGGATAAGTTTTAATTTATTTATAAGCAAAATGATAAGAGAAGTTAAATTTTTTAAAGCAAAGTCTATCCCGAGTTCATTCAGAAGTGAATGTTCTAAAAAGATAAGTTTTAATTTATTTATAAGCAAAATGATAAGAGAAGTTAAATTTTTTTAAAGCAAAGTCTATCCCGAGTTCATTCAGAAGTGAATGTTCTAAAAGGATAAGTTTTAATTTATTTATAAGCAAAATGATAAGAGAAGTTAAATTCTTTTAAAGCAATTTCAATCCCGATCCCGTTCAAAAGTGAATGTTGTGAAAAGATAAGTTTTAATTTATTTATAAGCAAAATGATAAGAAAAGTCAAGCTGTTCAAAGCAAAGCCAAATTCAAGTTCATTCAGAAGTGAAGCCTTGTGAAGAGATAAGTTTAAATTTATTTAAAAGTGAAATTATAGCAAATGTTAAGTTTTTTTAAATTATAAAGAATCTGTAGATTGCAATAACCACTCACAATTATTGTAAAAGCTAGGTAATATAAAGTTAAGCTAGGCTGAGTTAAGTACAATTTTCAAAAAGTTTAAATATAATATTATCAATAATTTCAAAGCAAAAGCTTTGCCGAGTAGACTTTATATAAACACATTCAACATTAATAGATTGCAAAACACAATGTTGAAGTAAATTATACCCTTAATAGAGAATACAATAAGCAGCAGAATAACCTTAATTATTGTTGTTTTGTTAAAGCAAAAATAAACATTGTGTGTAAAAGTCACAATGCTGTAAAACAATTGTTGCAAAATTGCAAATAAAACCGTACTTAATGTTAACAATTAATAATAAGCACAAATAAAACACAAACAGAATAATGTTTTAAAAAAAATAGGATGCAATAACAACAGTATCCAATTTAACCTTCAGAAACTACTTCAGTCCCTGTGCGCTGGCGACAAATTGTAATATAAAAAAATAAAAAAATTATGTTTATTGTGTTGTGAACTAATAAATGAATAATAAATGAATGAAAACTAAAATGTGTCTTTGCTACCACTGGAAGTTAACCAACAAACAAACAAACAAAAAAACCTGATCTGTCACCAGAATTAAACCTAATAAAAAATTGAACAAATTAAGATCTCGGGCGCCAGGTGCAGATCTGATCTGATATTACTCCCAATGGTAACTTACAGATCACTTAAAAAATAACAAACTAATGCCGTGGATAACTCGGCCAACATTGAACCCTTAATCTAGGGCGGGGAGTACTGACTAATGAACAATTAGTTTAAAAGCAGATTTATTAACCCGTAGTGTCTGAAGGGTAAGGTCTTACAGGTGGATATACTATGCTAAGAGTATCGCTACACTGGTTACTGTTTCTGTTGTCATTGCAATCCTTTAAGTTAAAATTCTACGTTACATGAGCCAGACAGGAGATGTCTGGCTGTCCTTCAACCACTCTCTCCCAATATCCGACCGTAAAAAGAAATGACAACTAGTAGAGTGTTCCCAGCCACAAAATTACCTCAGAGCGCCATCGGAAGGGACAACTCTTAAATAAATCGATCAGTCTACCAAATTTCCATAGATTATGTCAAACTGATGTGACATCTGTCAAAACTAAACTCACAACAAGGAAATGGTATCAAAACGAATAGGTTATAATTTCTAGTGTATAAGTCGATACTACGACGTTACAATATGAATAATTATTGTTTATTTTACACATTATCCCCTAAGGTGTCCACGGCCTTTCATTGGCCCTATTAAAACATGGTCTATTGTGTCACCGGCCAGCCACTGGCCGGTCAATGGCCGCGAGTCAGGAATTATTAATAATAATAATGGAATTATTAGTGACACTCAAGCTATGCTTATGTCAAAGTGACGTGACACCTGAGGGATTAAAGTAATTATTTATTAACAATTGACGTTCTGACATGTTTGAAGTTGGAGAATTGACATTTTCCTCCTGGGTTGTTTCTGAAATCGATATTTCAGGCTCTATCTCTACTAATTTGTTGTTTCTGGCAATATTGTGTAACACAGCAGTGGCTATAATAACAGCTTGCATATTTTCTAAATTTAACCTCATTTTTAAGGATAGTATGGGGAATCTTCTTTTCCAAACTCCGATACATCTGCAATTACAGTAGGTATTAATAGTGTATTTAAACCATTTACCCTGCATCTAGTATTTAATAAACAAACCTCTCTATAGTATTTCTTGTTTTAATGTGTGCTTCATTATAAGATTGCTCTGATAGAGTATTTGGGTTGAGTAGGGGTGTCAAGAGATAGGGTGTGCATGGATAGTCACTATCACCAAGCAGCCAGCGATTTCCAAGTCCACCTTGTTCACAATAATCTGCAAGTTTAATATTATATATCAATTGTTTAAGCAATGGGAACAGGGTACTTATTTTTTAATTTTTTTTGAAGCAAGATTACTAGCAACAGAAGTTACTTGTATACCCATTAACCCCTCCAGCTAAGCTAAATTGCTTGTGTTAGGAGTGGGCTCACATAGGTAGTGTACCATTCAGGATTTGAACCCTCAACCTCTTTATCGCAAGTCCAATGCCTTTATCACTAGACTACAGCCGCTTCTAAAAACTTATGATTCACAGAATAAACAACTAAATAAGTGACCTTTTAAATTAGAGTGATTGAATATAGTTGCATCGTGAGTGGATCCTGGCCATCGGGCAACAACATTTAGAAATACTAATGAACAATTACACACAACTTGTACATTGATAGATAATGTTCCTTTTCTGTTTCTAAATTCTTCTCCAATATTTGAGCCTGTAAATAATATGAAAATAGTATTAATATATATGTATATGTATGTTAGACCAGAACCTAAATAGAAGTATGAGATAGTTCAGTATGAGATGAGGTACTTACTTGGTGATTGAATTAATATATGGGTAGCATCTATGACACCATGTACTCTGGGGAATCTAGCAATATTATAAAACTCTTGTTGAGTGTGATTTTGTAACACAACAAAGTTTGGGTACAATCTTGCTATGGCTCTGGATACATCAGAGACAATACGACTAGCAGATGCTATAGATACTCCGATAAAATCTGCAACAGACACTAGGATAGTACCCAATGCATAAAATCGTAGAGCCAAAAGTATCTGATGGAGGGTGGATATGCCGTGATTTCTGAAAAAAAAAGATCTTTGTAAAAACTTTATATTATGACAATACTAGCACCATTATGAGCCTACGCTTGAGCCTAACCCAATGAAGACAATATAATACAATTGCTTGTAATTGTCAAATTATAGAATAGTTAAATGTGTTGTTTATAAATTTATATCAAATGAACCCCGCGGTGTTACCCGCAGTTATCGTCGAACGCGAGTAACGCCGCGGGACAAAGTTAGTCTAAAAAAAGTAGCCTAAGTTACTCCCTGAATCATCAGCCACCTACCAGTGAAAGTCCGGTCAAAATCGGTTCAGCCGTTCTAGAGATTACCCGGAACAAACAGACAGACAGACAACAAAAACATTAACTTCATTTTTGGTATATGTAGCGTGTGTACATACGTTTGCATTTTGTAAAAAGCAGTTATTTTAATATTACAAACAGACACTCCAATTTTATTTATTTGTATAGATTTGGCTGAAGTATATAGTTGAGACTTAAAGCGATAACTTAAAACTTACCTTTTGGATGTTACCCTTAAATATGGTTGTATCAAATTTATTAACTGATTCACACAACTTTTATTTAGTCTAAATCTATATGCAAATTCGTAGTCATTTAATTTAGTCATATAATTTACACGAGGCTTATATTCCTTCTGTAAAGGTATGTTTTCTTCAGTATCACTGTCACTGCTTTCATCATAATCCATAATAATTCCAAATAATTCCATGTCGCTATCATCACTGCTAATACCTTCCATTATTTTATATTTACATTAAAAAGTTAATTATTTTCCAAATTCTATCTGGCCGGGTGGCGCGTAACTGGCCGATGTTGACAGATAAGCAAATGACGTTACTATAGTTAGCTACGCCTATCTGAGAGTAACTCGAAACATAATTGAAATACAATTTATTCCGATTACTATGTGAGTTCTTATCCCTAGTAAACTATCCGTTCTCCCAAAGATAGATAGACAACTTCGATAGGAAATGCTATCTGCCGGTAGGTTTTTTTTTTTTTTTATACTTTAGCTGGGCCAAAATGACTCTGCTCTGCTTGATGGAAAGCATGAGCAGATTCCAAGAGCGGTGGTCACCATCCTCAATGCGAATAAGGACATTGCAACATGGTGACCCACACTATGGCCGCCTAGTGAGATGCTTTTTTACGGCCCGCTTAAAGGACCCGGGATCATAGTGGGAGGGAAACACGTGCGCTGGAAGTGAGTTTCAGGTTTTGACCGCTCGGCACAGAAAGGTTATTGAAACGTGAGTAAGAGTAAAAAGATAGATTTGTTTTAACTGTGGTAATGAGATTTATGGATAGATAGGTTATTGAAAACGGCTGTTAACCACTATGCCAACTGATTTTAATGGGTAAAAATTTAATTTAATTATTTAAATGTTGTAGTATTTAAATTGCTTTCTACTCTTCTGGACTGAACTTATTTTTTTTCTTTTCAGATTTTATTTAAAGTTAAGTAGTGTTATCAACATCTTGTCAGCACAATAAAACTATAAATGCATGCAAGTAGTAATTAATTTATAAACTATACCTACTGTGTTCGACAAACACCGATGCTCAATTTTTTGCTGTTTTTCAATGGCGTAAAGCGCAAAAAAAATTGTCGTGCTTACGAAGTTCTGGAACATTTTTAAAAAATAATCAAAAAGTAACCGTAATTAGTAACCGTTCATTTCACGAATGTCGTAAGAGCCAAATGTGGCAGCAAACAATGTAGGACAACGGCAGAACTGTAAAAAAGATCATACCTACTAACGATGTGCGAGCAAGCAAGCTATAGTCGGGCCATTACAAACGTGCGAACTGTGTCATAAACCATAAACTTATAGGTATATCGGAACTCTCGCTCGCGCTCCTAGTGTTGTGTGTAACAATAGAAAGGGATAGTCTAGTCGATAAGATGAAAATGGTACAAAATAGAGATACTGCTCTCAAAATTATGTGCGATAGCTCATTGGATCCGGAATGACGTCTAGAAAAATGTGCCAAAAGCGTGTATTAGCACATAAAAATTGCAAAAGTTATAAACAAATAAAGATGAAAAAAAATGGCATTTCGTTTTTTGCCAATATTTAATAAACTATTAATATTTAAGAAATTTCAACAAAAGATTCTGAAAGAGGAGGAAATTTCCAACAAAAACTCCTAACTCCCGGAACTCTATCTCCATTATTTAAAATTTTAATTTAACGCTGAAAATAGGTCTGCGCGTGACACACATTTTTCTAGACGTCATTCCGGATCCAATGAGCTATCGCACATAATTTTAAGAGCAGTATCTCTATTTTGTACCATTTTCAACTTGTCGACTAGACTACCAACGATGTGCGAGCATGCAAGCTATTGTCGGGCCATTACAAACGTGCGAACTGTGTCATATACCAAAAACTTATAGGTATATCGGAACTCTCGCTCGCACTCCTAGTGTTGTCTGTAACAATAGAAAGGGATTTGTCGATAGTCAATAGCAGGTAATGAGTGCTAACTTTAAAACTTTCGCGTTCCATGATATATTAAACATTATTTTTACGGGAATTAACCCCCGGCACTTGCAATCTGTTGTGACTTCACTCAAGAACAGAGCTTACGATCTCTGTGACCCTGAACATTTACAATGGGAGCTAGAACATGTTCAGGAGGTACTCAAAGGAAACGGATATCAAGTGAATCGAGGTCGGAAGCAACCAAAAATAAGATGCACGGATCCAGAAGTGAACAGGCAACCCGCCTATATGCCTTATGTCAAGGGAGTTACGGATAAGATCGGGTCCGTGTTAAAGAAATACTCAATTCTGACAGTATACACACCAGGCATAAAAGTTCTCAATATCGTCGGCACACCGAAGGATACATTGCCACTACAAACTCCGGGTGATTATAAAACAGACTGCAGCTGCAGAAGTTCGTATATAGGCCAAACGAAGCGGACTATTGCTGAAAGGGTCAAAGAACATATCGCTGCTGTGAAGAACCGACAGACGAGCAAATCAGCGATTGCAGAACATGCACTCGATGCAGGCATCAACCACTGGATTGAATTTCACCGCACGCAAGTCCTCTCCACCTAACGTCACTTTTACTCAAGAGTTGTATACGTGAAGCGATTGAAATTAAAAAACATAAAACTTTCAATCGAGAAGATGGTTTTAAATTATCTACAGCGTGGAATCCAGTATTAAAAAACATACCACCTCGCTTTTCTGCGCAGTCGGATAAACACGAATAGGAGCACATCGGTTTGCTTACAGAATAGGGACACTGTTGGTGTGGTGCGGGTGGACGAACAAACTTCTACTTCACGGATTCGACGACGGAGGGCGTGCGCCGCTGAGCCAGTCAGCCTGTGACCACGGCCTGTGCAACCTGATCGAAACGTCAGGCAAATCAGAGGTATGTAATACCTTTTAATAAGTGATCGCGTTAATTCCCGTAAAAATAATTGTTAAGGTAATGGGTGAAAGGTTTAGGGAATAATGCAAAATATTGTTTAGCATGATTTTTTTATCTGCTTCTAAAACATACTGTCAACCCTTTCAGACCTGACCACCTTGTTTGTTGTTTTTGTGGAAGAGTACTGGACCCGATGGCTCAGTTCACAGGTTAACATATCGACCGCAATACGCGGTGCTGTATAAACTTAAATAAACACGGACTTAAATGGAGGTTACAGCTGAAAATAATAATAATAAATAAATAAATATTTCGGACATCAAACACACAACGCCATCTAGTCCCAAGCTAAGCAGAGCTTGTGTTATGAGTACTAGACAACTGATATAAATACATATATACATACATACTATACATAGAAAACACCCAAACTCCGAAACAAATATTTGTAGTTCAAACAAACATTTGGTCCGACCCGGGAATCGAACCCGAGACCTCATGATCAGCAGTCGCACACGCCAACCGCGAGACCTACGAGTCAGATAAATAAAAAGTAAATAAATAATCAATTATTATTTCGGACATCTAACACACAACGCCATCTAGTCCCAAACTAAGCACAGCTTGTATTATGACAACTAGACAAGCTGTCGAAGCGCCTGCGTAAATTTAATAGCAGCGACCCGTACACAGCAATTATTACAAGTTTAGTTTTAAAAATTGCACCTTTATATTATGATACTAGTTGAGTCCCGCGGTTATTTTCGTATCGCGGTTAACGCGGCGGGACAAACTAGTCTAAAAAAAGTAGCCTAAGTTACTCCTTAGATCATCAGCTATCAGTCTACCAGTAAAACTCCCGTCAATATCGGTCCAGCCGTTCCAAAGATTACCCGGAACAAACAAATAGACATACAAAAATTGTAAAAAAAGTTATTTTGGTACATGTACCATATCATATTTATTTTAAAGCGGTTATTTTAATATTACAAATAGACACTCTAATTTTATTTTTTATTTGCACAGATTAGCTAGGTAATTGGGTATACAAATGAAACAAGTAACGTTATTAAATATTATTTAATACAATGATTCATCAGACTCTTCTTCATAACTTCATTAGACTCGTCAGTTGAGTTGAAAATATGAATAATTCATTCCTTTTCATTTTTATTGTCAACTAGCTGAACCCCGCGGTGCTACCCGCGGTTATTGTTGTACCGCGAGTAACGCCGCGGGACAAAGTTAGTCTAAAAAAAAGTAGCCTAAGTTACTCCCCGGATCATCAGCTACCTGCCAGTGAAAGTCCCGTCAAAATCCGTCCAGCCGTTCCAGAGATTACCCGGAACAAACAGACAGACCGACAAAAATTTTTTTAACTACATTTTTGGTATATGTATCGTGTATACATACATACACATGCATTGATTAAATAGCTGTTATTTTAATATAACAAACAGACACTCCAATTTTCTTTATTTGTATAGCTTGTAACGTCCCGATCCTAATCAGACTTTATTATTTGTCTTGTCCTCTCCACGACAGTTGCCCAGTTTTTAAGTGTTACTTCATCACATTAATAATTGCATCATTTTATTCACTGTAAACAACGTTGTGATATTCTAGTGATAACTTGTTTATAATGCGCTTATAGTTACACTAGCCGACCCACGCAACCTCGTTTGCGTCTTCTATTGCCCGTAGCGTGATAATTTTCCCCCGTTTTCGAAACATTTTTCGTTGGTGCTCCGCTCCTATTGGTCCTAGCGTGATGGTATATAGCCTATAGCCTTCCTCGATAAATGTACTATCCAACACTGAAAGAATTTTTCAAATCGGACCAGTAGTTCCTGAGATTAGCGTGTTCAAACAAACAAACAAACAAACAAACAAACTCTTCAGCTTTATATATTAGTATAGATTATTATTTATTTTTTTATTTACTAGCTGAACCCCGCGGTGTTACCCGTTATTATTGTACCGCGAGTAATGCCGCTGCACAAAGTCTAAAACAATTAGCCTAAGTTACTCCCTGGGTCATCAGCTACCTGCCAGTGAAAGTCCCGTCAAAATCCGTGTAGCTATTCCAAAGATTACCCGAACAAACAGACAGACAGACAGATGGACAGACAAAAACTGTTTTAACTACGTTTTGGTATATAATACCGATTAAATTAGACACACAGATAGACAAAATTTTTAACATATGTTTTTTTGATACATGTATCGTGTATACATACATATGCATTTATTAAAAAGCGGTTATTTTAATTATGCAAACAGACACTCCAACTTTTTAATTTGTATAGATATGTAAAAATATTTCTAATTTATTACTTACATATTAATTTTACTATACAAATAAATAAAATTAAAGTGTCTGTTTGATTTTTTTTTCTACATGCATATATACATGCACGGTACATATACCAAAAATGTACTTTAATTTTTTTTGTCTGTCTGTCTGTCTGTTTGTTCCAGGTAATCTCTGGAGCGGCTAAACCGATTTTAACGGGATTTTCACTGGCAGGTAGCTGATGATCCAGGGAGTATCTTAGGCTACTTTTTTTTAGACTAACTTTGTCTCGCCGCATTACTCGCGGTACAACAATAACCGCGGGTAACACCGCGGGGTTCAGCTAGTCTTAACTAAAAACTTTTTAAATTATGGCGATCTTGTCTATTCTCTCTGCCCAGTCAGCGCCAATTCTTTCAGTTTGTTGTAAGCAATTTTACCTACTGATGTTAAGGGTATTTCGTCTATAAACACCACCCCACCTCTTAGTCTTTGCGAGTCTGATAATTTACCTGAAAAGAAAATATTCTATATTACAAAGCGTTCAATATTTTTATTTATTTATCTAAATTACGATTCTCGTTTGAAAAATTATTTTTGAGTCGTAGGGCCTTCACAAACATGACGTGGTTTAAGATCTTTATTTTCTCATAAGAATTACAATTCAGTTACTGAGGAACAAGTATTAATAAATTTAAGTCTAAAAGAGTGTATAAAGACATTATAGTGGTATATTTTCTAGGATTATTAAATTATGGATATCAAATCCACAACATCCGCCATGCTGTACAGAACTTGTTCGGAATTACAATTCATTATATTTCTTGAGAGAAAATATATATTTTTTTGTCAATTTTATCAATCTATCTTTATATATATAATTCTTCTGTGAGTGTGTATGTCACTGAACTACTCTCAAACGACTGGACCGATTTTGATGAAATTTTTTGTGTGTGTTTAAGGGGATCTGGGAATGGTTTAGATTCACATTTTGTCCGCTGGACAATGTTTTTTTAATTATTTTTTAATTTATTAGTAGTTATGGCAAAACGACGTTTGCCGGGACAGCTAGTAATTCTATATATTCAAAAATAAATCCCCGAAATGTATGTACGCGCAAAACTTCCGATCACCTGCACCAAATTGGATAATTCTTCTTTCTATACGTTCGCTATTATTAGGACTAGGTTTGTATAGAAGAAAATCAAAGAGTAACAGGAAATATTTTTTTGAAAGAAAGTATGGTGGTACGAAGTTTGTCGGGTCTGCTAGTCTATTAATAATATCTATAAAAAAAAGACAGTATTTTTTTTTCCTCAGTACACCGACTAATTAGTAAGCTAAGAAATTATCTTATATGTTATAGATATAAGCATTTTCTTATTGAATGATGGTGGGTGTATACACTTTGTGTCCCACTTTAAACCAATAAATGGCGTAACTTGTTAACAGCATGATTGGTTTAGTCAGCGTTCATGAAGCCAATTTAGACTGTAATACTTACTAGCTACAAGGTCCTTGATCTCCTGCGCAGTCACTTTGCTGCCGTCCTTTCTCACGACACAAGCTACAGGATGTTCTCCGTCATCTTCATGAGGAATGCTCGTTACGGATACATAATGTACTCCAGGGTGCTCTAAGATGACTGCTTCTAATTCCGGGGGTACTACCTGTTGAATGAATATACAGGGTTTAAATGTTTGGTACTCAGGATGACGCAGTTCAGGCACTTTTCATATATTCAAGTATTAACTTATGTAAAACAAAGCATCTACTAATTAAACAAATCTCCTACAGAAAGAAAAAAAGAATGAGATTGGTTGCCAACTTTTATTCGTAAATCGCATTTGTATCTAATTAGCTAAATGTTTAAGCTAAGTATTTGAAGTATTACATTCACATTCTAAGCCAAGGTTAGTTCAATGACAGAAGTCATTCTTAGCTTTTATGGAAGTTGGATTTCCATGATCTGTATTTAGCGTTAAGCTTGTGCTCTACCACTATAAAATTCAGATAATCTTTAAATATTTCAATACGCTTCTCGACGCTGCTGTTATCAGTGCCGGATTAAGCCAGCGTGGGGCCTGTAGCAAATGTGGTCAAGGGGCCCTTAGTTTGCTCTAGGTTCTCAAGTTTATAAAGACTTGAGATACCAACAGTTCTCGTGGTAGGTATTATACAAAATATACCTACGATTTAGTGTAAGGAGTGTAAAGGGTCCCACTAACATCCTTCGGAAACAGCGCGGCGGGCTACGTCCAAACCTCCTTATGTAATGATGGACAAATGAGCGCGGCACCTAGTGCCCCGGGGGTTCCAGCTGCAAGATTGACATTGACGGGCGTCGATCGAGTACTGGAGATCTCTCGTTAGCAACGTGGTATATATCACGAGTGTGTCGAGCAGAGTTGCGTACCTGATACTCAGAGTATCAAAGAGATACTCGTTGAAGGTCATACAGGTTTACGCACCGACCTCGGCACACCCGGACGACGACGAGGAAGTTATGTATGAGGACATCAGTAAGGCCATATACTCTATAGCATATATTCCAAAACATGCTTCACTTTTGTTATGGGGGATTTTAATATAAAACTGGGTAGGATGACGAGTTGAGAGTGGGGCAATTTAGATGTGGGCGAAGGAATCCCAGGGGCCAGGAATTAACCGACTTTCTGAAAAAGGAGGAACTGTTTATGATCCTTCTTCAAACAGCCACCTCATAGGAAATGGACCTAGATGAGTTCCGATGGTTCCACGAGAAATGAGATCAACTTCATCATGTCTACAAAGACATGAATATTCAATGATATCACCGTGACCCACGGGGTGAAAACCGGGAGCGATCACAGAATGGTTAGAGGCACATTGCATTTCAATGTCTAACTGGAAAGGTCTCGACTAATGAAGTCCACGCTCCGACCAACTGTAGCCTAGATCAAAACCCCGAGAGCTTTCAAGTCTGAGCTCGCAAATCAATTCTCTGGCCTGGATTGCGTTTCAGCGGACGAGGTCTACAACAGGCTGGTAGAAACTGTCTATAAGGTAAGGAAAGTCTTCTTTAGACCACGCGGGAAAGATAGACTTCAAAAACTATCAGATCACACCTGCCTTATGACAGAACGACGTTCATTGGCGCTGTAGACTTCCGAGAACGCTGAAGCATGTCGGCAGCTCAATAGACGAATCTCTAAGTCCTTGCGGCACGACATCCGTGTCTTTAATACTAATCGTATTAAAGATACAAAAGAGCGAAATAAGGGCTCCAAAGTGTTCTCAAGAGACTTGTCTATTGGGCAAAGCCAGTTGACAAAGCTGAAGACGGCAGTGTAGCGTCTACTAAGCCAGAGGTACTGAGGGAGGTCGAAAGGTTCTATAGACAGTTATATACCTCGATTGCTAAGCGGTGTTGACGATTTGGATAAAGATCCAAGAGCCAAATTAACCCGACACTACACTGAAAACATCCCGGACATCAGCCTGTATGAGATTAGGCTGGCCCTCAAACAGTTCAAAAACAACAAGACGGCGGGTGAGGACGGAATCACATTAGAGCTTCTGAAAGCAGGTGGAACACCGATACTGAAAGTCCTTTAGAAGCTCTTCAATTCCGTCCTGCTCGACGGTTCTACGCCCGAAGCGTGAAATAGAGGCGTGGTGGTTCTCTTCTTCATGAAAGGCGAAAAAACGTTATTGAAGAACTACAAGCCCGTCTCGCTTCTGAGCCATGTTTATAAGCTGATCACGAATCGTCTCGCACGCAGGTTTGATGACTTTCAGCCTTCCGAACAAACCAGTTTCCGTAAGGGCTATGGTATCATAGACCACATTCATACACTACGGCAAATTACATAGAAGACCTAGGAGTATAATTTGCCATTATGCTTACCGTTCGTGCACTATGAAAAAGACATTAGTTGGTCTAGACTTGGCCTTTGCTGTAGTCTCTTCAGAGAAGCCACGTTGACTATCGGTATATCGAAGTGCTGAAGTGTTTCTATAAAAACGGCACCGGTCCGAGTAGAGGACCAGAGCACAGAGGCTATTCCGTTGCGGAGGGTAGTTAGGCAGGGTGATGTCATCTCACCTAAATTTTTTACCAATGCCGTTGAAGACGCCTTAAAGCTTATGTATTGGGAGGGATTCGGCATCAATATTAATGGCGAATGCATCGGCGAATGCATCACTCACTTTCGATTTGCCGATGACATCGTAGTCATGGCAAAGTTTTTAGAGGAGCTCATCACGATGATCGGAGGCCTCAAGAAAGTATCCCAGCGGGTGGGCCTGAAGATGAACATGGACAAAACGAAAGTCATGTCAAATGTCCACGTTTCGTCCTCTGTATTACTGGAAGGCTTGGCTCTCGTAGTTGTTGATGTCTATGTCTATCTGGGTCAAACGGTCTAACTAGGCAATTTCAACTTAGAGAAAGAGGTCAATCGACGAAGCCAAATCGGCTGGGCTGCGTTCGGGAAATTACGCAGTGTCTTCTCGTCCAAAATACCACAGTCCTTAAAGACGAAGGTCTTTAACCAGTGCGTGTTACCAGTGATGACCTACGGTGCCGAGACGTGGACTCTTACTATGGGCCTCATAAGGAAGCTCGGGGTCACACAGCGAGTTATGGAACGGGTTATGCTTGGGGTCTCTCTACGAGATCGAATCAGAAATAAGGAGATCCGTAGACGAACTAAAGTTACTGACATAGCAGAACGAGTCAGCAAGCTGAAGTGACACTGGGCACATAGTTTGGAGAACCGACGGGTGGGCTACGTTCAGTAGTGGACTTCTTACAGCTGATATGATGATTAACGTGACGAAGTCGAGTTTTAGATTTTCAGGTGGGAGTAAAGCATAGCCTAGGTGCTTCGCGTTTTACTTTCGACTGCCTCGTTGGTCTCGCGGTTGGCGTGTGCGACTGCTGATCATGAGGTCTCGGGTTCGATTCCCGGGTCGGACCACATGTTTGTATGATCTACAAATATGTGTTTCGGAGTTTGGGTGTTTTCTATGTATAATATGTATGTATTTACAAAAAGTATATATATATTTGTATCAGTTGTCTAGTACCCATAACACAAGCTCTGCATAGCTTGGGAATAGATGGCGTTGTGTGTTAGATGTCCGAAATAATTATAAAAAAAAAAAATATATTATGCATGCAGGATATTTTACGCTTGTCTTAACTTTTTTTTTTATGGTCGGACAGACGTTGGAATGCGGGGCCCTCCAATTCGCGGGGCCCGTAGCATTTGCTACTCTTGCTACGTGGCTAATCCGGCACTGGCTGTTATGTATTTTTAACTTGTATGTAGGATAAAAATAAATTAAATAATAAATTGATATGGTGAGTGTCATCCTAATTTAATAATAATAAATAAATAAATAAAAAATATTTCGGACATCTAACACACAACGCCATCTAGTCCCAAGCTAAGCAGAGCTTGTGTTATGGGTACTAAACAACTGATACAAATACATAAATTCTTTTTTTTTGTAAATACATACATATTATACATAGAAAACACCCAAACTCCGAAACAAATATTTGTAGATCAAACAAACATTTGGTTCGACCCGGGAATCGAACCCGAGGCCTCATGATTAGCAGTCGCACACGCCAACTGCTAGACTAACGAGGCAGTCGCTTTGCTTACGTATAAAGCAAAAAGTTCTTTAAAATATAATACACTGTCACTTACATGATAATTGCGATATTTGATGAGCATCTTGATTCGTTCCACAAAGTAATAGTTGCCTTCTTCATCTCTATATAGAATATCCCCCGTCTTGTACCAACCGTCTTCTGTCAAGGCATTCGCAGTCTCCTCCGGATTGTTATAGTATTCCTGATAATCACACATATTATGCATAAGGGCGTAACTCATTTATTGATATCAAACGGCTAGGCGGACCACTTGATGACAAGTGATTAATAATAAATAATAATAATAAATATCTTGGACATCTATCACATAACGCCATCTAAGTCTTGGTGATGGAGAGTACTCCATGAAGAGATTTATTGAGGAGTATGACGACGGGGATGACAGCACAGACTTTCAGTAAGATTTATAAAATATTTTACTAGTTTGTAATTGAAGCTGATCTAATAATAAGTACAGTATTTCGAAATGTGCATTTGAATACATTTCGTATTTCGGACATCTAACACACAAACGCCATCTAGTCCGAAACTTAGCAGAGCTTGTGTTATGGGTACTAGACAACTAATACAAATACATATATACTTTTTTTTGTAAATACATACATATTATACATAGAAAACACCCAAACTCCGAAACAAATATTTGTAGATCATACAAACATTTGGTCCGACCCGGGAATCGAACCCGAGACCTCATGATCAGCAGTCGCATACGCCAACCGCGAGGCCAACGAGGCAGTCGAGATTGACCCATTTTTAGCATTGCTGGTGTTACCATCAGGAATGTTGTCTGTTCATTGTCCACTCTAAGGTATAAACTATATTTTAACCAACTACAGCGAAGTCAAAAGGCAAGATATGCAACTTTGGCAGTCTATGTATGTTTCAATATAGCGCCTAAACTATAAAACCGGTTCTTGAATGAGGTGTCAATCGATTCATAATAATTGCCTAGATAACATGGTTATCTAAATTTTATCAAGAGTTTATAAGTACACGTATTTTTTTAATGAGACTGTGGTGTCCCTATACTGGGCAAAGGCCTCCCTTGCAACAAGCAACTTCTCTCTATCCAAGGCCTGTTCCGGCCAGTATATGCGATAGGCGTTAGGGTTCCAGTTTTTTCAACTTTTTCAAGTTTATCAATTAAGCAAGGATACCGCAAGTCAACCATGAATTCTAAGAGGCACTTGTGTAATGCGTTGCAAGTGTTAACTTACCATCGGGTAACTTGCCTGTTCATTGCCCACTTTAATATTTAAAAATGTAAATAAAACCATGTTTTAGTATCGATATATATATTACTTACAGAAAAACCAGTCAGTTTGGTCCACATTTCCCCTTTTACAAACGGTTTCTTTATCTCAGTACCCGTGTCTGGATCCACCAACTGGAATGGCAAATATGATTTTTTGTTACTTAAAATATTAACATTTCCTTGTTTATATATTTTGGAAGTAGCTATCTTTGTCAAAACAAATATGAACTTGTTTTCCACGATGTCAGAGACTAGCAAACGCTCAGCACAGTTAAGAAGTAATTATAAAAATGTACTTAACCAGGGAGGATATAAAACGGCTTTATTAAGAAAAAGCATCATGTGCATGGGTCCTATGATTTATAATAAAATACCAGAACATATTAAAAATCAAAATATACACAAATTTAAAAAGTGTTTGACATTATTATTATTTGACAAATGCTATTATTCCGTACTATGTTATCATAATGACAAATTGTAATTTATTTTCTAATACATACTTTGACATATCAAATTTATTAATGGTATGGAACTCGCTTTAATTTAATTTATAAATATCAATCACTATGTACGATTTTCCAATTCTTTTAATCCAATTGTATATCACTATTTAAAGTTGACATGACTTATTTTATATGACACTAATTTTTGCATGCCTAAATGGCAAATTGTATTGAGACTAACACAGTACCAAAGACCTTATTCATGTAACTACATACATTCGATGCAAATAAATGATTTGATTTGATTTGATTTGATTAAAGGTTTTACGTGAAGGTTTGATATAATGTTTTATTATCTGTACAACACAGCCAAGATAAGTTCGCTCGCATCAATTACGTCACACTTACGCTTTTTTTAGGGTTCCGTACCTCAAATGGAAAAAAACGGAACCCTTATAGGATCACTTTGTTGTCCGTCCGTCTGTTGGTCAAGACTCTTTTTTTCAGGAACGCTTGGAATTATCAAGCTGAAATGTATGTCAAATACTCTAATCTACTGTCCCTTGGAGCTGTGAAAAACTCAAACTTCGAAGCTAACGCGGTACAACAACTGATCTCTCGGTTTAGAGTCCGCTTTGCCGACGAAGCGCCTGGTGGGTTCTCACGTCGTTCCCTCATTAGCCCTAGTGTCCTCTCTGAAAGCAATGACTTCCTGCGTTTACGCTGCATTTGACAAAATCTAGTACCTTCTAGCACACTACTAGTGTTTGTCCCAATATGGGTTGATGATCAAAGATCCTATTACAGAGCAAAATGCAACGAAACTGTTTATTTTGTCTTACTTACAATTACGTCAGCCAGTTATATATCATAAAATACTCACTTTGATATTCTTCTGCCAGTCGAACGAACAGTTACCGCAGTTGCCAACAGGTCCTGAAGGGTTCGGGGTCAATATTGGACCTAGATTCTCTGTCTGACCGTAGGCATCTGCAAGTGGTACTTCGGGACGTAATCTTTTCTGAAATGGCGTAGAAAGAGGTGTAGGTATTCTCCGTAGTCAGTCATGTACAATATCAATATTTTAACATAAATAGAAAAAAATGTGACACCTACTAATATTTCAGAATTATTTTAATGATGAAAATTAATTAACTTTCAATAATCTATTCATCTATAAAAATAAATAAAATTGGAGTGTCTATTTGTAATTTAAAATAACCGCTTTTTACTAAATGCATAGGTATGTATACCAAAAATGTAGTTCCATTTTTTTTGTCTGTCTGTCTGTTTGTTCCAGGTAATCTCTGGAACGGCTGAACCGATTTTGACGGGACACCAACTGGCAGGTAGCTGATGATCCAAGGGGCTAACTTTTTTTAGACTAACTTTGGCCCGCGGCGTTACTTGCGGTACAACAATAACTGCGGGTAACACTATATACATTACGTGAAGCAAAAACTTTGTACCCGAACAGAGGAGTATGAAATTTGGCACAGTTAAAGTTTAATTGGAAGAGTAGTGCTGAAAGCTAAAAAAAGCAACACGAAAATAAAAATGGTCGAATTTCCAGGACGACCGGGATGACCACTAGTCTCAAGAAATATATAACCGACTGACCCGCTCAACTTCGTTTGCGTCTCTCCATGAGAAATCATTTTTTTCCTTTTCCCAACATTTTCGGTCGGTACCCGGTTCTAATTAGTCGAAGAGTGATGTTACATACTCTAAAACCTTTCTCGCTCAATGGGCTATCCAACAAAAAAATTATTAGCAAAATCACGCGTGATGTGGTGACCAAGGCAAATAGGGATCATTTTTATATGTATAGATTAAATATAATAAGACTGACTGTTGTTATAAGTATAATGTCAGAGATATACGTCTATATAATACCTACCTTTGAAAGAGCAATTCTTGTATATATAATTTTAATCTCGGAAACGTCTCCAACGATATTCATGAAATTTCATCAGTAAGTATGTAGGGAGTTTCGGGGACTGGAAAGTAGTAGACCAACGCTGATTCCAGCACGAATAGGCCAGCTCGACCGGAGCAGTACTCTACCCTCGCACAGAAAATCAACGTAAAATAACCGCGTTCATACTATCATGATTCGTTGGTGAGTGCGAGAGGAACAAAGATGCAGGCCGTCATAGTGTAGGTCATCATGCTGCATTGTTGCATCGTCTGCATTCGCAATGTGTTTGGTGACCACCACTTTTGGATTCGACCTATGCTTTCCATCAGGCAGAGCAGAGTCATTTTGGTACGGTCATACATACATAAAAAAAGATCTAGCTAGGATTCAGTTTAATAAAATTTACAAAAAAATGCCTGGCAAAGCTTGGTCATCCGCTTACTTAGTACTTAATCATATAAACTAGAACCACTACTATGTCTAGCAAAAATATCATCAAGTCGAAACAAGTTTTTGTTACATTATATACCTACCTTTAGTTCCAAATAAACATCCTTGTGGACTTTAGATCCCAATAACATGAGACTATAAAAACAGGTTAGATCGCATTCCTTTTCACTCTTGATTATGCCCGCAGCCATAGACGGTCCCATCATTGCCATTACTGGCTGAAAATAAAATAATAAGTCTTATAAACATTTTATATTTTTAATCTTAACCATAAAACCTTAACCATTTATCTTGAGCAAAATAGTATATGTATTTCAATTCTTAGAAAATTCATTTTGAAGGATTATCCTTGAGATCCACAATTTATCTTGAAGTTCTCGTAAAAACAGATTTGTTTTAATAAAGCAGCAAAGTATCTTAAAACAAATAAAATATTACCAAAAATAAAACCGACTTCAAGGTTTGATTCGATTTCTCTTGGATGCTATCATCAGATCTTAGTGTCCTTATCATGGTACCACCGGGTATCTCCTTTCCATTAAAAAAAGAATCATCAAAATGGGTTCATTAACGACGAAGTTATCCGCGAAAACACGTAATAACACATATATATACAAATACGAATTGAGAAACCTCCTCTTTTTTGAAGTCGGTTTAAATTGGTAAACGTGTTCAGCACAAGTCTGATTTTAGTATCGTACCTTTAGAAATATTTTTTGCAACAGAAATATTTGTTTTTAAGTAAATAAAAAGACCCTAATTCACTTACTCTGTACTTATTAATGATATCAATAACATGTTCTGTGGTAGTCGGAGCTGACGTCATCACTTTGATTAGTCGCATAGCAGGAAAGGCTACAGCACCATAAAAGGATGTAATCCACTGCACCGGTGGGAGGTTAAGCGCTGGCATGCTCTCGCGGTTTTGGTTTTGGTCTCTAAGAAAATATAAAAGTTCGTTTAGAATGAATCCGGTTACACAATTTATTTAAATCTTTTATCCCATAGTTTATTTATTTTAATCTAGATTCAATTGCGCAGCTGGTTTGAAGTTAGTTATTTAAGAATCAGATAAGTTGTTACTAATAAATATCTATGGCAGAAGTTCCGAGTGTTAAGAAAGCAAATTCAAGGGGATAAAAGAATGAAAATATCTGTTTATATATTCCAAATGGTACAGTGCCTGTACAAAACCAAAAATCCTAAACGTTTATTATTAGTCCAGTATACAAATATACATTTAACTATAATAAAACAGGTAGCATTATTTATGACCGCGTACATTACTTTTGACTTTACGTTTTGAATACACGGCTGGCCTAGTGGCTAAAGCGGTCGCTACTCTTCTTTTACTGCGCCAAGTGTTGTTGTTGGTTCGAATCCCACATGGGTCAACAGTTTGTGTGTTCCACAAATTGTTATACTTAGTCTGGGTGTTCTTTGTGAGCTTTTCATTTTGATTTGGAAAATCCCCGCGACACATAATAATATTATTAGTTTTTCTTTTTTTTTTTAATTTCTGCAGCATAGCAATCTGTTATATCAACAACAAGCTTGGCTTCTGGCTGATGTGATCATCTGGAGTAGTTCTAGTCACAGTGAGCCACGCCAATTTCCGATATTACTACTACAAATAAATAAAATTGGAGTGTCTTTAATATTAAAATTACCGCTTTTTACTATAATATGTATACACGGTACATACCCAAGTAACAATTTTTGTCTCTCTATCAGTCTTACTATCTGTTTGTTCCGGCTAATCTCTGGAACGGCTAGACCTATTTTGTCTGGCCTTTCACTGGCAGATAGCTGACGATATAAGGAGTAACTTAGACGTAAGGGGTTAGTAACGGTCGTTGTTATACCGCGGGTGGAACGGGGCTCAGCTTGTTTAAAAAAAATACTTACGCCTCTCCATCTCCTGTTGGAAATAAATGAAATACCGTCCGTGCTTCAAACATCTTCTTGAAAAACATCCTATGTTTGATGGCTGCTAGCTTTATCATTCCCGTGGTGCCGCCTGTGCTGACGAGCCAGCCATAAATTCGATCCAGGTCAAAATCTAATGGCCTAAAATTTAACAATTGCAGTTTTTAAATACAGATCAACATCAATAGTTTTTAACAGTCCACGACTGTATATAGGTCTCTCCTTAAAAATGAGGCTTTGGCCGACCACGCTGGCCAGTAAATACAAACACAGAAATATTTTTATCAACATTTTATGAATTAGACTAGATTAAGGCTTCCTACACATCATGCCAGTGGGTTTAGGCCACACGGGTATGTTGCTGATATCATAAGGTCGTCAGTACATTCCACTGAAGACCGCAAAGAAACATTCCAGCCAGGTGGCCATTCTGGCGGCTTGTTTGCGCGGCAGAACGCCGTCATGGTGTGCAGGAGTCCTAATAAACATGTCCTCGAAAAACAATTATATCGATGTTATACTCTTATGTGACGGATATTGAAGATTACAATGTAACACAGAGTCACAGTCATTATTTAATTTATCAAACAATTGAATTACACCAAAGTTGTTGGTTAATAGTCGTGTCAAGGATTAGGAGATCTACTTCTACCACGGGACCTACTTCTACATACATTCTGAAAGCGTCCTATTAAATAGTCGAATACAGATTTGGCCAGTGGTATAGAATGCCAAAATGTCCTTTCCAAGGAGATATTTATGTCCAGCAGTTGACTATTGGGTGAATGGAGGGAAAAAAGGCAAGATGGCGAACCAGTAAAGTAGACGGAGGATGTATTACAGTTGTTATTTTTATTTTTGCAATAAAGAAGAAGTTAACATAACTACTACGTTTCATTTTGATCACTATTCCCACAATCTGAGCTGTTGATGTGATGTGATAAAGAATTGACATTAGTAATTTTAAGTCTTAGTATGGTATTAGACTGTAAATCTCTCTAGGACACCAAAATTATTAAAAAAAAAAATCCGACATAGGTAAAAAGGGTTCAGAGATTAGACAATCATCATCATCTACAGCCTTAACACAGTACATTGTTGGACATCGCCTCGCCTCCCATCAGAGCTCTCGCCTTCGAAATGAGGTGTTGGCCTCCTACGCCACCCTGGCCAGAAGTTTTGGTATAAGGGTTGTTTCAAGTTTCCCTTGTCTTTACAGTGATGTTCTCCTGCGTAATTTTTCACCCTTAGTCACCTCTTACGACACTCATGGAACTGTTTCTCTGGTTCCATTCCCGGGTCGTCATCAAACGTTTGTATGATCTGCTAATATTTTTTCGGCGTTTGGGTATTTTCTATGTATAATATGTATGCATTTATAAAAAAAGGTATATACGTATTTATATCAGTTACCCATAACACAGGCTCTACTTAGTTTCGGACTAGATGGCGTTTGTGTGTTAGATGTTAGACGAAATTTATTTAAATGTTCATTTCGAAATACTGTACTTATTCAGCTACAATTACAAACTAGTAAAATATTTTAAAAATCTTACTGAAAGTCAGTGCCGTCATCCCCGTCGTCATACTCCTGAATAAATCTCTTCATGGAGTACTCTCCATCACCAAAGCAGATCAACTTTGTGTCTAAATTCAAGTCTTTAATAGCTTTAAGGTTATCTTCAAGGTATTCCTTTTCACAGAACGCAATTTTAGGTAAAGATATCTTGAAGTGTTTTTTTATTTCGGCTGTAAACAAATAATTTTTAGATTAGATTACATTCAAATCTTATGTTGTTTTGTTATTACAAAGTCGCTTTCCGCTGTTTGTGCCTATAAATGCTTAGATCTTTAAAACTACGCAACGGATTATAATGCAGGTTTCTTTGATAGACAGAGTGATGAAGAGAAAAAAATATATGTATAATACATATATAAAAAGTAGAGAAACACTGATAACTTTAGATGTTTCTAGTGTGATGTTGTAAATTAACACATTTTTTGCGCTTATATTGCAAATACTGTAGTACATTATTAAGATCTATCTCGTAGGGTGCACCTACGAGATATATCTTAATAATGTACTACAGTATTTTACACCTTAAGAAGGTCTGCAAAAAAGTCCGCAATGATGTATGTATATCTCTTATAATCCATAATAACCATTTTTATTCATCAATATGGCCTTTTACAGTATGTAATTTAAATTAATATTTTCGAAGATATTACAGGTTTAAATGCACGAATCGTGTCGTCAGTTGGTGCATCTAAAATTCACCCTGGTGAAACCGGGTCGCTAGTATAACATAAATGAACAAAATATCTGTACACTTCCTCGTATACAAACGTAAATAGAATTTAACATTGGCTGCTTAAATAACTTGAGACGGTAATTATACCTACTATATGTTTTCTTTTTTTAAACGAGGCCAACGAGGCCAACGAGAATAAAGTTTTTATTTAAATTTACAAAAAAAAAACAAGCTATGAAAATATCAATGACCGAATATCCTCATTTTTTACCCAAAGTTTTTTAAACAAATGATCCTGCCAAAGTGATGATCATCATCAGCCTATCGTAGTCCACTGCTGAATATAGGCCTCTCCAATTTTCCGCTACTTAGTTCAGACACTCCTCTGCTCGGCTTCTCGCATCCAGCTCCTGCCAGCCGTCTTGCGCAAATCATCACTCCACCTGGCCTGCGGACGTCCTACACTACGTTTGCCGTGACGCGGTGTCCACTCAAGAACTCGTTCAGCGGTCAGTCTACGGCAAATATGGCTAGCCCCCTGCCACTTCAGCTTGCTAATGCTATGGGCTATGTCGATAACCTTGGTATATTATTATCTCTTACTATATTTAAATTCTGGATCTACACCAGCGATCGGCATTCCAATCATAAGTGCAGCGTTGTAGGGTATGTGCAAGTCGAGGTGGTTCCTGCCACTCAGCGCGAGCACGTCACCGGGTTGCAAGCCAAACCGAAGAAGACATCGCGCGAACTGCACTGATCGACGAAGTGTTGATCCGTTTGTCTCGTTCTCACCAGTTGCAGCGTCTATCTGTGGAGAAAAATATTGCATAAATTCTATAACCCGGTATTGCATTTAAAAGAGAATAATATATATAAAAAATTTAGAAGAAAAAATTACAGAAGTTTAAGCGGTTCGTATATCATATGTTTTTTTAGTGTGGAGCGAAAATACCGAAAATTAAATTTTTTGGTTCCTAATTAATTGATGACAGTACTAATAAGTAACAACGAAGCTAAATATTTAGTCCCTAGGACGGCCTAGAATATACCTACTCGTAGTTTAGAGGTGGCGAATCACATCACATCACTTTTTATGCTATTGTGTATAGCTGTTACCCGCGGCTTTACTCGCGTCAAAGTTGATTATATTAAAAAGGACTTTGATACAAACTTTCTGCTCTTATTTAAACCCCTTTAGAAATAGAATTCCCATAAATGCTAATATAAGTATTAATTTATTTATAATCAAAAGCCTGAGGACAAAGTTTTAGACTAATAAATTGAAAAATGACGGACTTCCAGACTAAACTGTATACAAAATGTCAACGCCTATTTCACCCCTTAGGTTAAATACGTATCTACTCGTTTTTAATCAGTAGCCCAAAAATAAAGTGTCATGTTTCTAACTTAAATAAAAACTAAACCCCAATTACGACAAAAAACGACGCTGAAAAAGTATGAAACAAGATTTTCAGGACACTGGATTAAACAACATTACTCTTCAGTAATGTTTGATGAAAATTAAACATTTGTCATCCAGTGATCCTGTGATCCAGTGAGTGTCCTGAAAATCTTGTTTCTTCAAACATAAAATGTGATACTTATACTACACAATTATCAGTATACAGAGATACACATATTTAAGTTTTAAAAGCCGAAGTCACACGTTACATAGAAACGTACCATATCATTTTAACAACGTGTGACTACGACTACTACTACTAATATCCAGAAACGCTTAAATACGTATCTACTCTTTTTTAATCAGTAGCCTAAAAATAAAGTTTTATGGTTCTAACTTATAAAATGACGGACTTCTATACAAACTTTCAACTCCTATTTCACGCCCTTTGGGGTAAAAGTTCTGAAATTCCTTCCTTAGTGGGTGTCTACTCAATGAAACGATCATAGCCACCTAATTTCATAGCCCTAACTAATAGTTTACGCTCGGCGATGATGAATCAGTCAGTCTGTCAGGACACGTTATCTGGGGGCACGAGCGTGCCCCCGCCGAGACGAGCAAAATGAAAGAATAAACAGACAGTTGTTACAACACTTATTTTGCTTACAACATAAAATATGTGATATTTTGCCCATGGCTTTAATTATTTTACGGGTGCCTATAATGCCTATGACATTCACAAATAATGGCTTTCTATTGGTAAAATATTTTTTTAAATCGATTCAGAAGATCCAGAGATTACCCCCCACAGCCTTAGAAACTCACAAACTTTACCTCTTTATAATATCAGAAAGTAGTAGGTATCTTCTTCTAATGATGGTTAGAACCCCCACATTAGCAAATGAATCGAGCTTGGATAATCTGGTTTTCTTTGGAAGATATTCTTATTTGATGTTTGTACAAGTTTCAATGGAACATTACTAAGTTTAAAAAGCCGTAGTCCATGTAGTGTAATGTACCATAGCCCATTACACTTTAACAACGCATGACTACGGCTTTTGAAACTTGTTTCATACTTTTCAGCGTCGTTTTTTGTCTTAATTGGGTTTTAGTTTATACTTTTTTTTATTTAAAATGTTTTGGTGCCTCTATAATATTTATTACTGTGCAAAGTTTATTTTTATTTTTATTTTTATTTTTTATCTTTATTGTACACACATAATAGACATAAAAAAAAAGAGAATAACAACATACGAACGTGACAATTGGCGGTCTTATCGCTCATGGCGATCTCTTACAGAGTTATTTAAAATAGTTTATTTATATAAGTTTATTTTAAATAGGTACCATAGAAATATCACACTTTGTGACATGTCATATAGCCTATAACCAGCAGACATTTATCATTTGTCCAGTTGTAATAAGTAGTCAAGGAGCTATAAGGGAACAAATGAACATACATACATACATAGCCTGTCAAAATTATAACCCTTCTTTGGTTTTGCCGTAGTCGGGTAAAAATTGTAAAATACTTAATGACGAAGTGTACCTATGGAATGAATAGCATACCTAGTTTTTTTTGCAATTCATGATGACCTAAGAGTGTTAACATGCAGCACTGTAAAGAAGATAGCTTAATGCTATAAAGTACAAAGTACACGTTTGATAAGCAGAATTATTTGTTCACTGACTCTAAAGTCAGATACAGTATATCTATCTATAAATATAAAAGAGGAAGGTGACTGACTGATTGACATACCCAGAGATCAACGCACAGCCCAAACCACTGAACCTAGAATCCTGAAATTTTGCATGTAGATTCTTTAAATAACGTAAGTGAGAACTAAGAAAGGAATTTTTGAAATTCCACCCCTAAGGGGGTAAATCAGGGAATGAAAGTCTGCGTGAGCGAAGTATCGTGTAAAAGCTAGTCTATATATATAACTAACTATGAAAATTACAACGTCTTTTGTCAACTAAAATGACAGCATTCGTGCGGTCGTGTTTCGTTGGTGAGTGCGAGAACGGAGACCCAATGACGTAGAAGCATCTCAATAGGCCGCCAAAGTGTACGTCACAATACTACATTATTTCATTCGCATTGAGTATAAAATATAAAACAAAATATTGCAAATTAGGTCTTGTAGCACATTAAATTTAAAAGACATTTTGCGAGTACACTCAATTGACACGCAAAAATAGTTCTAGTTCTTTGTGAACTTCGTTAATTAAATGGATGATTCTTGAAAGGGGTGATTTCGCATGCAAATTAGTCCTGGCTACTGGCACAACGAATAGAGGCGGGTACCACACGTACCGTAGTACCGGGGAGTAGACTCACTTTGGCAGGCTCATATACCTATATATAAAGAAATTAAGTAGTTCCATCAGATTTCATTTATGAGAGAGCGGTGTCAACACAAACAGCTATCTCTAGTCAAAGTCCAAGCCTGAACAAGGTCAAGTTCAAATCTAATCAATATTTTAATAATAAATAAATATTTCGGACATCTAACACACAATGCCATCTAATCCCAAGCGAAGCAGAGCTTGTGTTATGGGTAGGTACTAGAAAACTGATACAAATACACATATACTTTTTTTTTGTAAATAAATACATATTATACATAGAAAACACCCAAACTCCGAAACAAACATTTGTAGATCATACAAACATTTGGTCCGACCCGGGAATCGAACCCGAGACCTCATGATCAGCAGTCGCACACAATATTGTCTACTAGGTATTATAATTATCAACTGTTCTCTTTCATATATGTGTCTAAAGGTAACCTTGTAAGGTACGGCACGATTATTTGATGATAAGAACGCACTTTGAGTGTACAAATTGTTTTGCCAAGAATTAAGATATGTACGCATTTAAGATTATTTATCTTTTTATGCTATACCTTTATTTATATACTAGCTGACCCACGCAATCTTGTTTGCGTCAGTCGTATCAACCTAGCACTGAAAAATCAGTAAGAACCATCGTTAGTAGCTAAAATCACGATTTTGTAGCTCTATTCAGTTCCACAAAAAACAAGTTACTGCTATCTTTACAACAAGCTAGCAGTAAAACGACAGGACTGGCATGGAAAAAATGAACTAACAAGTGTAAATTTAATGCTAATTTGTTGCTCAAAAACAGTACAGAAAAAAAAACTGAAAAGCCTAGAGACAGCTAGATATCATAACAATAACTACCAAATAGTATCCATGCTATCGTGACACGCAGTTTTTATATATGATAGAATCTAGCTTGTTTTCTATTGATACGAATGATCCCATGATCTATCACATACTAGTTGTTGCCCGCGGCTCCGCCCGCGTATATGTTGGTTATCGCGGCAAATAGTAGCCTATGTGTTATTCTGATATATAAGCTAGGGTTCATCCAAATCCTCGGCATGGATTTTGTTGCGGGTCGCGGATGTCATCAGAGAGTCAGCAACAAATTCAAAACTAAAAATTAGCCCAACCGGGTGACCGAAAACTAATTCCTAGTGTCCATGCTACCTTTACACGCAGTTTTTATTGATGAAATTTCGTCATGGATTTTGTTACTGGTCGCAGATGTCATCAGCAGAGCCCAGAGAGCCAGCAACGAAATAAATACTAATAAAAATCGTGCGTTCAGATGAAAAAACAAACAAACTCTTCAGCTTTATAGTATTAGTATACTCGTAGATAAAAAATATAATACTCACTGATATATTGTAAGAATAATTATAGAGTTTACAACATTTACTATATCTATGATGACTATAATACATTTTGATATCGAATCTTCTCAAACTGTAGAAAACTGAACATTTAACTTCGTAGGACTGTCGAAATCGATGTACATATAAACAGGAATGAGAATACAATTTACGTTTATTTCGCATCAACTATTAAGATTAGCAGAATAGAGATGTCACTGTTTGCAACTTTTTTCATGTGAGCATGCTAAACTGAAACTACTCTGCCTGATGGAAAGCATGAGCAGAATCCAAGAGTGCTGGTTAACTTATTACGAATGCAGACAATGCAATAATGCGAGCGACTATCGACAGCAATGCGATATCAATGTAAGTCAACTTTCGATGATTAATATTTACTATGAAACTATCTTTTATATATTTATGAGCTTGAAAGCCGATTGGAATTATATTTTTCCAATCGGCTTTCAAGCTCATAAGTCAATATTTTGATTACGAGAGTTGACCTTCTGAAAATTTTCATTTTAACCGTGTTGTTAGTTATAGAATCGAATGACTCCGAGCTATTATTAAGGATATCTTGTTAAAAAAAACCCAACATCGGACCCGAAACCTCTTGATTTTGATCAGCAGTTGCAAGCGCTAACCGTTAGATCAACGAGGCAGTCTGGTGTGCTACTCAAAATAGCAACAAATAAAATAAATCATTACCGTTTGGAACGTGTAGTGCACTAAAAATAAAAGTTCACCGACCTAAGACGGTACAAGTATTAAGCGATTAAATTGAATTGTTCACAATACGATTTAAGATAGATGAAACAAGATAACAAGATAATCTATACAAATAAATTAAATTGGAGTATCTGTTTCATCATCATCATATCAGCCGTGTAATGACGTAGGCCTCCCCCATTGACTTCCATTGCGACCGGTCGGTAGCGGCCTGCATCCAACGAGTCCCTGTGATCTTAACTAGGTCGTCTGTCCACCTTGTGGAAGGCCTTCCTACACTGCGTTTGCCGTCACGTGGTCTCCACTCAAGAACCTTTCTACCCCATCAGCCATCGGTTTTCCGAGCTATGTGCCCTGCCCACTGCCACTTCATCTTGCTTAAGCATCTGTTTGTAATATTAAAATAACAACTTTTTACTAAGTGCATATGCATGTACACACGGTACATACACCAAAAATGTATTTTTTTGTCTGTCTCTCTGTTTGTTCCGGGTAATCTCAGGAACGGCTGGACCGATTTTCGCGAGATTTTCACTGATAGGTAGCTAATGGTATGGGGAGTAACTTAGGCTACTTTTTTGAGACTAGCTACGCCCCGCGGCATTAGTCACGGTACGACAATAACCGCGTTAAGCACCGCGGGGTTCAGCTAGTATAAAATATAAAGAGGGAAGTTTCTAACTTTGTTTGCATGTTTGTAAGGGGTAATATTCGGAAGAACTGATCCGATCCTGAAAATTCATTCTCTCACAGAAAGCGACACTATTCAGGAGTGACAAAGGTAGTAGAGCCACGCTGATTTCAGCACGAACGGGCCGGCTCGACCGGGCGGTACTACCCTCGCATCGAAAATCAACTTAAAATGACAGCGTTCGTGTTGTCGTGTTTCGTTGGTGAGTGCGAGACCGGAGCACCAAAGATGCAAAAGCATCACTAGCCCGCCATGGTGTAAGTCGCCATGCTGCATTAATTCATTGTCTGCATTCGCAATTAGTATGGTGACCACCACTTTTGGATTCTGCTTACGCTTTCCATTAGGCAGAATAGAGTCATTTTGGTAGGACTACACAAAAGTATATAAAAGAGGTAAAGTTCGTGAGGGTGTAAATATTGTTGTTGTGGTAATCTCTGGATCTACTGAACTGATTTTGAAAATTCTTTTACCAATGGAATGCCACATTATTTATGAGCGTCATAGATTATATATACTAACCCGAAATGATTACCGCGATATCTGCAGCCATGCAAGCGGAACTGCAGGGAAAAACTAGTTTAGTATAATTTTCATTAATGTCTAAATAATTTACTTGACATGAAAACATGATAAAAATATTATTATAAACTAGTGGAACCCCGCAGTGTTACCCGCGGTTATTGTTGTATCGCGAATAACATATTTTTCCATTTTTGTCTCTCTCTCATGTACACTCGGTACATAAATCAAAATATTGATTTATGTACCGAGTGTACATACATAGGCAATTAGTAAAAATCGTTTTTTTTTTAATATTACCAACAGACACTCTAATTTTATTTATGGATGTATAGATAATAATAGATATATTTACCTGACAAATGGCATCTGGTCGACTTCTCAAACCATCCCAAATTAAATGTCCCATATGGTATTTCTCATTCTTTACGTCGAACAATTTCATTTTCACTGATATTAGTTATAGCGTGTAAGAAGTCCGAAATATTATAATAATAGTTTATTATTATGTTATCAATTGTTTGAACGCGACGATCATACACACCGCGGACACAAGTTGTGGCAATCGCGCGCTACTGACATGTATTGTCTTCGCAAGAGACGTGTTATATTATGTAAACGTTAACAAATGCGTTTTATTGACCAAATGTATGTGACAAAGTTCACATTGCTAAAGTTTTTGAGTCATGCGAAACATGTTGGCATTGTACTGCGCACTTACTTTTTTTTAAGGTTCCGTAGTTCACATACCGGAACCCTTATAGTATCGTCATGTCTGTCGGTCTGTCCGTCCAAAGACGGCTAGTGCTAGAAAGTTGAAACTTTGCATAGATAAATATGTGTATTTACAACGGTGACAAACATCACGAAAATAAATTATTTTTGGGGTGCCTCCCCTCCACGAAAAGTGTCAATATTTTGCATCATATTTTTCCACTGTTTATATTCCTTTAAAAAATATCTACGATTACAAAAATGATCTATTGGATGCGCTACATGATAGTACAGTATGTCTAACTAAACCATCCATTAGTCAGGAACTTATCTACAACAAAATTAAAGACTAGATCGCAGGAGGCCCGGGACCTGATGGCATACCACCAATTTTTATTATCCAGTGCGAGAACGAGCTGCTAATTCCATTATCACTTATTTTTAATGAATCATTAAACTCGGGTATATTTCCCACAAGATCGAAGGTGGCTAATGTTGTGCCCATCTATGAATCAGACAATAATAATCTGGTTAACTACCTAACTACAGACCCATATCAATATTATCAACCTTTGCTAAGCTCTTTGAGACTTTGATATGTTCACAAGTTCAAAACCATTTCAAATTGTATCTGAGTCCTGATCAACATGCTTTTGAGGAATTAAAATCCACGAGCACTAACCTAACACTTTTTACGGAATTGCTAATGGAGTCTTTTGACGCTGGACACCAAGCTGATGTGACTTATACGGATTTTAGTAAAGTGTTCGACAAAGTTCCACATAGCATCCTAGCATATTAGTTGCAAGTGCGTGGTATAACTGGATCTTTGCTCTCTTGATTCAGTTCTTACTTCGTGGATAGTTCCTATTTTTAACCGACTTCAAAAAAAGGAGGAGGTTTCTCAATTCGACCGTATATTTTTTTTTTTTTTTTTTATGTGCGTTCGGGCATAACTTCGTCGTTTATGAACCGATTTTGATGATTTTTCTTTTGTTGGAAAGAAGATGTCCCGACGGTGGTACCATGATAAGGAAACTAGGATCTGATGATGGCATCCCAGAGAAATCGAGTTGAACCTTGAAGTCGGTTTTATTTTTGTTAATGTAGTACTCAATGGCTTCCCGTCTGCCTTGCAAAATGTTTCTTCTGGCATCCCACAAGGATCTTATTTATTTAATATTTTTATTTATGACATCTCTAGCTGCTTTCGGCACACAAATAGCTTTTTCATCCCCCCATCTCGGCAAGAGTATTTTTACCCTTCGATATGTAACAGCAAAAGCCGTTTTTATTTGCTAGAAGATAAAGTAAATTGAATTTAGAACATCGTGTGCACTAAGTTTGTAAATTCAAAACATCATTAAGCCTATTTACTTCTACCTCCATGGTACCGAACTAATCATACAACGTTTTTTAATTTGTTAAAAGCTCAGGCAACTCGGAAACTTCTTGGTGCACTTTTTTTAATTTGCTTTGCCCTCGCCTTTTTATTTTCACAACAAGAAACTTAAAAACAAATGAAAAACCTAAAATAAGTAATTGTAGCGACGAGGAAGTTTGTTTGACGCCAACAGCACTGACTGAAATTGTTAATAATGCGCAAATGAGCTTTCTCCCTCAACAATCATGCTAGAAGTATTTGAAACAGTACGATATGTTAAACACGTGGCGACTAGCTAAAGGAGCCAAAACTCATACCGTGGCTCGAATGGGCCGGCTCGACCGGAGTGACACCACGGCCTCACAGAAAATCTGTGTGTAATAGTGCTTGCGCTGTGTTTCACCGAGTGAGTGAGGATACCGGAGGCCCATACCCCAACCCCTCCCTAGCCCCCCCGCCCCTACCCATACCCCAAAAGCCGGCAACGCACTTGTGACGCCTCTGGTGTTGCTGGTGTCCATGGGCGGCGGTAATCACTTACCATCAGGCGATACTTCTGCTCGTTTGCCCGCCTTTTCCATAAAAAAAATTGTCTCAGAAAACGTTTGTAAGGTAATCTATGTACTACTAATATATAAAGCTGCAGAGTTTGTTTGTTTGTTTGAACGCGCTAATCTCAGGAACCCCTGATCCGATTTGTAAATTATTTCATTTATATTCATTTTGGATAGTACATTTATCGAGGAAGGCTATAGGCTGTATATCATCACGCTAAGAATAAGAGCGGAGCACGAATGGAGAATGTTTCAAAAACGGGGTAAAATTATCACGCTACGGGCAATAGGAGACACAAACGAGGTTGCGTGGGTCAGCTAGTGACTCATAAAACTGACTGTCCTCAATTGCTAGAGGGCTGCGATTTCCATGTTACTTCAAGTATCCCTAGCCAAGTCATAAACTATTACGCGTACCTCTAAAAAAAGGGTACCAATTCTCCATATGCTTGTTTTTGCAGGGTCATTAATGGTTGTAGTGATTTGATTGACCTAAAGGTTGACTTCTTATGTAAAGTCTTGTTTACTTAAAAACCTTGTGAATTGTGAATGAATGTGAATTGGAATGTGTGAAAACATACTCACTCTATTTTTGTTATTATTGTGTTATGTTTAATTTCTTTTTTACTGTCCATAGACAATTTTTAAGCATGCGGAGTTTATCTGTAAGTAATTGTTACACTATTGATATTTTTCTTTATGTTATTATCTTTTTTACTTTGTTTTTGTGTTGTGTAAACAATTGTTGATAAACCAATAAAAAATTATAAAAAAAAATCCACATGCTATTATTACGGGTGACTACGGAACCCTATTTGGCCAGGTTTTTTTAGTAGTAGGTACTGTCAACATCTTATCATCAACAGTTTTTTATAGTCTGCTGTTGGACATAAGCTTCTCCTGTGAAAGGATGTTTTGGGTTACAATAAATTATCAAAATAATACAAATGAATTATTTATAGTTTATTTATTTAAATCTTTAAGCACTTTTGTACATGTACAGACTTAATGCCCAAGGCATTCTCTTTCAAAATATCCAAAATATCTAAACAAATAAATAAAACTGGAGTGTCTGTTTGTAATATTAAATTAACCGCTTTTTACCGCATGCATATTTTGTATGTAACACCAAAATAACGTTTGGTACATATACCAAAATAACGTTTTTATACCATTTTTGATTGTCTGTTTGTTCCGGCTAATCTCTGGAACGGCTAGACCGATTTTGACTGGACTTTTACAGATAGGTAGCTGATGATATAAGGAGTAACTTCAGCTACTTTGTTTAGACTAGCTTCGCCCCGTGGCTTTACCCGCGGTACGACAATGACTGCGGGTAACACCGCAAGTTTCAGCTAGTATTGAATACAGAAATAACAACATACATCAACTTACAACACTTTATATCAATAAAGACTTATAGACAACTATACTTTCCGAAAACCCTGTATCGCACAAATAATTATTGTATTGATATCTTAACTAAAAACTTCTAAAAATATGACGATCTTGTCTATTCTCTCTGCGCAGTCAGCGCCAATTCTTTCAGTTTGTTGTAAGCAATTTTCCCTACTGAAGTTAAGGGTATTTCGTCTATAAAGACCACCCCACCTCTTAGTCTTTGTGAGTCTGATAATTTACCTGAAAAGAAAACATTTTTAATTCCCGCTTAACAAAGTATTTATGAGTCGCGGGGCCTTCACAAATATGTGGTTTAAGATCGTTATTTCCTAACAAGAATTTACAATTCTCTTACTGAGAAACTATTATTCATGAATTTAAGCTTAAAAGGGCTTATAGAGACAGTTGTATAGGATATTTACTAGAAATCGTGCACAGGTGAACAACGCAACACATTTACATTTCACTAAATTTCTTGCGAGTAGAAACTAATTTTTGACAATTTTGGATTCAACCAGTCTTGTATCCTGCTTATGCTTTACATTAGGCAGAGTAGAGGCATTTTTTCAGGGCCATACATAAAAAAAACATGAATTTATTAATAATCTCCTCAAACATAAACAGTATTAAAAAATAGCCTCAGTGTTCAGAGTATTTTTAAGCTATGAAAATTATCTTCGTAAAATAAACATAAGCATCTTCTTAAAGAACAATGGGACAGGATGTAAAGTGGGACTAAAAGTGTATTCACCCACTTTGTGTCCCACTTCACACCAATAAATGGAGCAGCTATTCAATAGCATGATTGGTTTAGTCAGCATTCATGAAGTCGATTTAGACTGCAATACTAACTAGCTAAAAGATCCTTGATTTCCTGTGCAGTCACATTGCTGCCGTCCTTTCTCACAACACAAGCTACAGGATGTTCTCCATCTTCTTCATGAGGAATGCTCGTCACGGAGACATAATGTACTCCAGGGTGCTCTAAGATGACTTCTTCTAGTTCCTGTGGCACTACCTTTTGAACAGAATATGGGTATCAGTATGCAGGCCTAATATGTTTACTACTACACTGGAGTCACGTATGTGTAAAGCACGGATTGATTGCCAACTTTTATCTGTAAATCTCACAATATATATCTAGTTAGCTAAAGGTTTAAGCTAAGTATTTACCGGTTATAAGTCTAAACCAAGGTGAGTTCAATGACAGAAGGGATTCTTAGCTTTTCAAATAATCTTTAAATCTGAAATGAGATAGGCTACTCGACGCTGCTGTTATGTATTTTTACTTGTATGTAGGTTAAAAATAAATTAACTAAAAAGTTGATAGGTATGTTGACTACTTAAGAATATGAAGTGTCACTCTAATTTCCTTTTCTAATATTATAAATGCGAAAGTTTGTAAGGATGGGTGGATGTTTGGATGGATGTTTGTTACTCTTTCACGCAAAAACTACTGAGCGGATTTGGATGAAACTTTACAGTAATATAGCTTATACATCAGAATAACACATAGGCTACTATTTGCCGCGATAACCGACATATACGCGAGCGGAGCCGTGGACAACAACTAGTATAATATACTGTCACTTACATGATAATTGCGATATTTGATGAGCATCTTGATTCGTTCCACAAAGTAATAGTTGCCTTCTTCATCTCTGTACAGAATATCTCCCGTCTTGTACCAACCGTCTTCTGTCAAGGCATTCGCAGTCTCCTCTGGATTGTTATAGTATTCCTGTTAATCACATGTCATATTAGGTTAGCACTAGCTGAACCCCGCGGTGTTACCCGCGGTTATTGTTGTAACGCGAGTAACGCCGCGGGACAAAGTTAGTCTAAAAAAAAGTACCCTAAGTTACTCCCTGGATCATCAGCTACCTGCCAGTGAAAGTCCCGTCAAAATCCGTCCAGCCGTTCCAGAGATTACCCGGAACAAACAGACAGACAGACAGACAAAAAAATTTTTAACTACATTTTTGGTGTATGTACCGTGTATACATACACATGCATTTAGTAAAATGCGGTTATTTTAACATTACAAACAGACACTCCAATTTTATTTAGTTGTATCTATACTAATATATAAAGCTGAAGAGTTTGTTTGTTTGTTTGAACTTGCTAATCTCAGGAACCACTGGTCCGATTTGAACAATTCTTTCGGTGTTGGATAGTCCATTTATCGAGGAAGGCTATAGGGTATATATCATCACGCTACTACTAATAGGAGCGGAGCAACAATAAAGAATGTTTCAAAAACGGGGGAAATTTTCACGCTACGGGCAATATAAGGCGCAAACGAAGTTGCGTGGGTCAGCTAGTGTATAGATAAGGGCGTACCTCATTTATAATTGATACCAAACGAGTAGGCGGACCTTGCAACCTTATTTGTTTTGCAGCTTGGTGGTTTTCTATGTATATTATGTAAGTACTAGCCGACCCACGCAACCCCGTTTGCGTCTAATATTGCCCGTAGCGTGATAATTTCCCCCCGTTTTCGAAACGTTTTTCATTGCTGCTCCGCTCCTATTGGTCCGAGCGTGATGATATATAGCCTATAGCCTTCCTCGATAAATGTACTATCCAACACTGAAAGAATTTTTCAAATCGGACCAGCGGTTCCTGAGATTAGCGTGTTCAAACAAACAAACAAACAAACAAACAAACTCTTCAGCTTTATATATTAGTATAGATTTACAAAAAAAAAAATAAATATGTATTTATATCAGTTGTCTAGTACCCATAACACAAGCTCTGCTTAGCTTGGGACTAAATGGCGTTGTGTGTTAGATGTCCGAAATATTTATTATTATTTATTTATTACTTACAGAAAAACCAGTTAGTTTCGTCCACATCTCTCCTTTTACAAACGGTTTCTTTATCTCAGTTCCCAAGTCGGGATCCATCAGCTAGAAATGTAATTATGAAATATTAAATTAGGGTATTGAACTAGCTTTTAAACTTTATGGCTAAATTCAGTTCCATGGGAGTAAGTCAAAACTCTTAAATTGAAAAAAAAACGAGTGATATAATATTGTAACATCTATGACGTCAATCAGTGACATCAGTCAGGTATATATCATAAAATACTCACTTTGATATTCTTCTGCCAGTCGAACGGACAGTTACCGCAGTTGCCAACAGGTCCTGAAGGGTTCGGGGTCAATATTGGACCTAGATTCTCTGTCTGACCATAGGCATCTGCAAGTGGTACTTCGGGACGTAATCTTTTCTGAAAAAGCGTAGAAAGAGTTGTATTCCAAATTCAGTCATATACAAGAATATAAGAATGATAGTTTAACATAATTAGACAAAAAATGTGACACCTACTAACGTTTCTGAATTGCTTTAATGATGAAAATTAATTAACTTTATATAAAATGCGATATATATCTATACTAATAAATAAAGCTGAAGAGTTTGTTTGTTTGTTTGAACATGCTAATCTCAGGAACCGCTGGTCCGATTTGAAAAATTATTTCAGTGTTAGATAGCCCATTTATCGAGGAAGGCTATAGGCTATATATGATCACGCTAAGATCTACAGGAGCGGAGCAACAATGAAGAATGTTACAAAAACGGGGGGAAATTATCACGCTACGGGCAAAAGGAGACGCAAACGAGGTTGCGTGGGTCGGCTAGTTCATGTATATAATATTACTAGCAACCTACGCGCTTCGCAAGGGTTCTTTACGGTAAATTGAATGTAGCCTTGTAGCTCCGAGAGATGTACAGCCTATTTTTTTCCAAAGTCATCAACAAATATCGTTATTTCTTATATAATCTACTAAAATAAATAACAAATTATATATGAAAACCTTGCGCATGAATCACTGCATCTCTTGGTAAAAACCGCATAAAAACCCGTGGAGGACTGTGTTTTATAATATGCATTCTTCGATCAAATATATCATATACTATATTTGATCGGAGTATGCAATAAAACTATGTACTCCTTTTTACGCAAGTGATGCAAACGGAGGAATATGAAATTTGGCACAGTTAAAATCTATTGGAAAAAATATGGTCGAACTTCCACTGGGAGACCACCAGCCCTCGATAAATTTATAATACATTTTCATTTAATGGACGGCAAATAGCATTGACCGTTGTTAAAAGTATATTAGTATTTAAATATAGTGTTAGTGCCAAACATAATCGGGGAAACAAAAGCTGGCTGACTTCGGTGGCTTGACGACATTGAAGGAATGGGTGAGGATCGAGCCATCAAAAGAGCATACCTTGGGCAGCCCCGGGCGGCGGCCGGTGGGACGACCCAGATTCCGATATGAAAGAATGGCGCATTCTTCTGTCGGAGGCCAAGTTACACTTTGGGTCGCTGAGCCAGCAAAATTAGGAAGTAAGTAAGTATTTAATCATATAAACTAGAAGCGCTACCACTTTCAGCAAATATGTATATCATCGAGTCAAAACAAGTTTTTTTTATACTATAAACCTACCTTTAGTTCCAAATAAACATCCTTGTGGACTTTAGATCCTAATAACATTAGACTATAAAAACAGGTTAGGTCGCATTCCTTTTCACTCTTGATTATGCCCGCAGCCATAGAAGGTCCCATAATTGCTATTGCTGGCTGTAAAATAAAATGAGTTTAATAAACATTTTATATTTTAATCTTAACGTTAATAGAGTTTATTTTCAGGAATAATACATGTGGAGTAATATATGTATCTATACTGATATTATAAAAGTTTGTAAGTATGGATGAATAGATGGATGGATGTTTGTTACTCTTTCACGCAAAACGGATCACTACTGAACGGATTTGGATGAAACTTTACAGTAATATAGCTTATACATCAGAATAATACACAGGCTACTATTTGCCGCGAAAACAAGTATAAATTACATGCTATAAGGTTTGAAGGATTACCCTCGAGAATACTCGAGATCCAAAATATAACCTGAGGTTCTCGGAACGGGAATACTTTTATAAAGAAAGCTGCAAAGTATGTTAAAAAGGTACATACAAGTTAGCATGCATTTGTACCCTTAAAATGATTTTTACAATTGCCTTTACAATAGAAAAAGGTTTGTTTTTATAAAAATAATAAGCCCTTAATTGTTATAATTTACTTACTTTATACTTGTTAATGATATCAATAACATGGTCTGCGGTGGTTGGAGCTGACGTCATCACTTTGATTAGCCGCAAGGGAGGATAGAGTACAGCACCAAAAAAGGATGTAATCCACTGCACCGGAGGGAGGTGAAGCGCTGGCTTGTTCTCGCGGTTTTGGTTTTTGTCTCTAAGACAATATTAAAATTTGTTTCAAATGAATTTCGTCCCATAGTTTATATATATCTATGGCATACGAAAGCAAATTTAAGGGAAAACAAGTACAATTTTAACAAAAAAAAAACCGACTTCAAGGTTCAACTCCATTTCTCTTGTATGCCATCATCAGATATTAATGTCCTTATTATGGTACCACCGTTGGGACATCTCCTTTCCATTAAAAAAAGAATCATCAAAATCGGTTCATAAACGACGAAGTTATCCGCGAACACACATTAATAAAAATATATATATACGGTCGAATTGAGAAACCTCCTCCTTTTTTTGAAGTCGTTTTTTGAAGTTTAATAAGGATAAAAATATCTGTTTTTATGTACTGAATAGTACAACGACTGTATAAAACCTAAAATACTAGAAGATTTTTATAAGTCTGTATATAAATTTACACCTCTATAATAAAAAAGGTATTATTATTGTGACTGCATAATATTTATTACAAAGCACATAAAGAAGGCCGGAAAATTAATTGCACTGACGTTTCTTTGTCGTTGTTGACGTTGACGAAATCTTTGTATAAGGTTAATGTTGCATTCTATACGTTCATTAACCGACTTCAAAAAAAGGAGGAGGTTTCTCAATTCGACCGTATATTTTTTTTTTTACTTTTTTTTTATGTGTGTTCGCGGATAACTTCGTCGTTTATGAACTGATTTTTATTTAAATAATTTTCTAAAATTTAATTAATTACTGTGTGGATGGCGCAGAGGCTTAAGCGATTACCACGCTGCTTCTTTTTACTACAATGAGTTTTGTGTGTTGTGGACCGATCCTCACATAAAACAAAGCTTTGTGTGGTTCACAAATTGTTGTCCTAAGCCAGAGTGTTATTTATGTCCGTTTTATGTTTGTGTACATAGTGCCTACGACACAATAAAGTTTCCAGCGAAAGAGACGTCTTATTTAAAAAAATACTAACTCCTCTCCATCTCCTGTTGGAAATGAATGAAATACCGTCCGTTGTTCAACCATCTTCTTAAAGAACATCCTATGTTTGATGGCTGCTAGCTTTATCATTCCTGTTGTGCCGCCTGTGCTGATGAGCCAGCCATAAATTCGATCCAGGTCAAAATCCAATGGCCTGCAATTTTATAAAAATAGTTTTTAAATACCTACACATCAACAGCCTTTAAGAGTCCATTACTGTAACATCATATATCTACACCGGACAGACGGGCTTTAAATACAAATACAGAAATATTTATGTTACGATTTTATGAATAATACATACAATAAAATATGTCCTCAAAAATGCATAATTATATAAATGTTAAACTTAATGGCTTCCTCGTGTATGTTATGTTATTATAGCAATAATTTAAAAAAGTAAAAACTAAAACGTAGCTACGACAAAAAACGACGCTGAAACAGTATGAAACAAGTTTGAAAAGCCGTAGTCACGCGTTATGGTACGTTTCTATGTAACGTTTGTCGTAGTTGGGTTTAAGTTTTTACTTTTTTTTAATTTAAAATGTTTTAGTGTCGTTACAATATTACTATCTTGGCAAATTATATTTTAAACACCATAGAAATTTTACAATTACCACATAAATACGGACAAAGTCACGAGCAATTTTTATTAATATATATTTTTGTGAAATGTACAAGTGACGTTCTTTCCAAAGATATCAAACAAGGCATATTTTTCTCAAATTTATTTTTTAACACAAAAGGTACTTTATGACCACTAGTGGGCGCCAAATTAGATTCAGTGTCCAGTCATATAGCCTACGAGCCGACCCACGCAACCTTCGTTTGCGCCTTATATTGCCCGTAGCGTGAAAATTTCCCCCGTTTTTGAAACATTCTTCATTGTTGCTCCGCTCCTATTAGTAGTAGCGTGATGATATATACCCTATAGCCTTCCTCGATAAATGGACTATCCAACACCGAAAGAATTTTTCAAATCGGACCAGCGGTTCCTGAGATTAGCGTGTTCAAACAAACAAACAAACAAACTCTTCAGCTTTATATATTAGTACTAGCCGACCCACGCAACCTCGTTTGCGTCTCCTATTGCCCGTCGCGTGAAAATTTCCCCCGTTTTTTAAACATTCTTCATTGTTGCTCCGCTCCTGTTAGTAGTAGCGTGATGATATATACCCTATAGCCTTCCTCGATAAATGGACTATCCAACACCGAAAGAATTTTTCAAATCCGACCAGTGGTTCCTGAGATTAGCGTGTTCAAACAAACAAACAAACAAACAAACAAACAAACTCTTCAGCTTTATATATTAGTATAGATAGATAACCAGCGGACGATTAAGACGCTTCTAACGATATCTCTTTTATCCAGTTCTAGGAGCTATGAGGTAACAGACGAAAATACATACAAACATACATATCCTGTCAAAATCATAACCCTCCTTTGCCTTTACCGTAGTCGGGTAAAAAAAAGCCTATGTCCTCAAGAATCAAAGTATCCCCATGCCAAATTTCATTGAAATCGATTCAACAGTTTAGCCGTGGAAGGGCTCAAACAGAATTTTTAAAATCAAAAAAGGAAAAAAAAACGAATTTATAATATTAGTATGGTTTAGTATATTTAACTTTAGGTAATAATTGTAATAGGCTATTTGACAATATTGAAAATAAACTATGGATTGTGGTCATCCTTTAAGATAATAGTCTAAAACATGAAGGCCTTGTGATTGGTTGCAACTCTGGTGACGTCACATGCTAACAAAGGAAAGATTCCTCTATTGAATATTGTTTGAGTTTTATGTTTTCGGATGTGTTCGAAACAAAAAGGAACCAAATTTTGTGCGTGCCGATAACAGCAACCTATATAAGATAGATGCTTTTATGGTTGCACTTTTCTATCTATACAAATAAATAAATTTGGAGTGTCTGTTTGTAATACTAAAATAACCGCTTTTTACTAAATGCATATATGTATATATATCATACATATACCAAAAATGTAGTTAAATTTTTTTTTTCTATCTGTCTGTTTCTTTCGGGTAGTCTCTGGAACGGTTGGACGGATTTTGACAGGACTTTCACTGGCAGGTATCTGATGATCCAGGGAATAACTTAGGCTACTTTTTTTAGACTAACTTTGTCCCGCGGCGTTACTAGCGGTACAACAATAACCGCGGGTAACACCGCGGGGTTTAGCTAGTAAGCTTTTTTGGACTAAGTATTCTTTTACAATAAAGTATATTCTGTTCTATTAAAGATTCAAACAATTTTGTACAGAGTCATAGTCATTATTAATCTACCAATCCATTGAGCTACAGCCAAATTGGTAACAGTTTTGTCAAGGATTATGAGATCTCTAGTGCCGCTGAACCTACGTTTACACACATTCTGAGAGTATGTATTTAAATAAAAAAGAAATCTACTTTTAAGACTATCTTATATTATACTAGGGTTCGATATAAGCAAGATGGGTTCAGAAATCAATCAATACTGCTCAGTCCGAAATACTTATCATTTATTAGATCTAATACAATCGCGAACTGCTAATATATTTTTTTTAAACTTACTCAAAGTCAGTGCCCTCATCCCCGTCGTCATACTCTTCAATAAATCTCTTCATGGAGTACTCTCCATCATCAAAGCAAATCAATTTTGTATCTAGGTTCAGGTCTTTAATAGCTTGAAGGTTGTCTTCAAGGCGTTCCTTTTGACAGAACGCTACTTTTGGTAAAGATATCTTGAAGTGTATTTTTATTTCAGCTGTAAATATTTTTTTCTATATTAGATTAGATTCAAACGAACAAAATATCTGTACACTTTCTTGTTTATAAAACGTAATATGAATTCAACATTGGCTCCTTAAATAACTTGGGGCGACCATTATTGTATTTGTTTTTTTTTTGTAAACAAAGCCAACGAGAATAGAGCCATATCTGAAAAACTAAACAACACGCTATGAAAATATCGATGTCCGAAAATCGCGGATTTTTAATCAAAATCCAACAGTAGTGGACACTGTAGTATTTACTTTACTCAGTGCGAATGTGGACACTGTAATAACGCAGCATGGTGACCCATACTATAGCGGCTTATTGAGATGCTGCTGCAACATTGGGACTCTGGTCCGGTCAATACATCAATTAAAAAAAATCGTTATCATTAGGAATTGCAGTACTTATTCCCTACGGAGATAATTCCCTGCTCATACGATATCTATGGAATGAATAGGGTTGGTGACTCTTTGTATTCATGATCCGTCACATCGAGTATGTTTCATTCTTCCTTTCTACCCTGTCACTCGTCTTTTCACTGTCAACACCATCTCTAGTCATACCCTCTCTCACACAAACCATTCACCCATCTTTGATCTTCCTCTTCTCTTGTAACCTTCAATATAACACTTTCCTTGCCACGTTTTCCTCTCCGCATAAAATGTCCGTATCATTACTCCTTAATTATTCATCGGGTGGCGCTACTCTTAGATTCCCTCGTATATATTCATTCCTGACCTTATCCAGCCGAGTCGCTCTACACTTGCATCTCTGAATTCGTATTTCAAGTGCTTTCAGGCATCTCTTATCCGTTCTCTTAATGGGCCAACTTTCAGAACCATACAGGACGGCAGGATAAATACTTACTATATTTGAATTCTGGATCTACGCCAGCGATCGGCATTCCGATCATGAGTGCAGCATAGTAGGGTATGTGCAAGTCGAGGTGGTTCCTGCCACTCAGCGCGAGCACATCACCGGGTTGCACGCCAAAACGAAGAAGACATCGCGCAAACTGCACTGATCGACGGAGAGTGGATCCGTTTGTCTCACTCTCGCCAGTTGCAGCGTCTATCTGTAGATAAAGATGTTCACACTAAATGCCATAATCCGGAATTGAGTTTAAAAGATATAACTCTGTAAAAAAATTAAGTTTACAACTTTTTCAAATGACCTTGATTCGTCCGAAGTTATTTTTACAGCTAACCTTAAAGAGGTACACGAAACGACTATACAAGCGATGTGTGGGTATTAATGCTAACTTCCTAATTGTATTTTTTACTTATTTATTTGACAGGTATTATTTGATTTCCTACGCTTCAATGTTTTAGCCAATAACTAACTCATATCACACAACTTTTAAATTTTCAACTGATCATGAACATACAACGCGGTGTATGTTCAAAAATGGTTAAAGTTCTCATTGCGTTTCATTTATCTGTCTGGGTTGCTTGTTTGTTATGATTACGCCTACCGACAACATTGTTTCCTTTTTGTGCGGCTATCTCCCCGGATCGGATACCACCCACTTTTGGCATGTGAGACTTGAACCGACAAAAACCGCACGCTGTCTCGGTTACTAGAAGCCGGAGAACCAGGTGCACCCTCGAAAAAAAATCCCTAGAACCCCGACGTAGGCCTGAAATTCTCCCTAGCTCCTACGAGCAAGCTATGTTCGCAATGGCGACGCCAGTCCGCTGGGTATCGCACACAAACTACGATTTCCGCACGGAAAAATGTACACAATCTAGAACATACATACAAAACATAAATAGACTGACAAAAATATTGAACAAAAACGAGCCAAAATATCACGTTTGTTGAGTGATACAGCCTGGTGACAGATGGAGGGACAGACAGACAGATTGACAGACGGACAGCGAAGTCTTAGTAATAGGGTTCCGTTTTACCTTTTGGGTACGAAACCCTAAATAATACTTAGTAAAATATTTAACGATGAATTTTTTTTTGTGGAATAAGCGGGCAAACGGGCAGACGTATCGCCTGATGGTAAGCGATTACCGCCGCCCATGGACACCTGCAATACCAGAAGCGTCACAAGAGTGCTGCCGGCCTTTAGGGGATGGGCCTCCGGTGTCCTCACTCACTCGATGAAACACAGCGCAAGCACTATTTCACACCGGTTTTCTATGAGGCCGTGGTATCACTTCCGTCGAGCCGGCTTATTCATGCCGAAGCGTGGCTCCCCAGGTAGATAAATAACATAGTTTTTGAAAGTCATAATAACCGCGTGTTGACATGCATCACTGTGAAGAAGATAGCATAAAGTACAAAGTACACGTTTGAATTAGGCTAACTTGTTCACCGACTTAAATGTCAGATACCTATAGTATGTATATAACGAACTATCAAAATTACAACGAAGTGACAACTGAAGTCCAATTTAAAATTTTGACAAAAAATTCCGCAACTGCTTATTTATAAAGCAATTCAGAGATATGTTAAACAATTTATTTAAAAACAACTTGTTCGACTGCATTTCTTAAACTACCTGACAATAAAACAAGTTTAAAACATATAACACGACTACGTAAAACCTTTTAATACTTATATAGCCTGTGCCACTTTTAAATTTATTTTACTAACGTGTTAGCACTATTATAATAAATCGTGACAATTTCAAGTGGCGCGTCATCTATCTACAAAAAATAGTGTATTTCTTTTCGGTATTTCCATTAATAATATTTCCAAAGTAAGAGAGCCACGCTGATTTCAGTCCGCACGGGCCGGCTCGACCGGGGTGTTACTACCCTCACAGAAGATCAATCTAAAATAACAGTATTCGTGCTGTCGTGTTTCGTTGGTGAGTGCGAGAACGGAAGCCCCAAGATACAGAAGCATCACTAGGCCGCCATGGTGTGGGTCACCATGCTGTATTGTTTCATTGTCTTCATTCGCACTGAGTACAGTGACCACCACTCTTGGTTTCTACTCGTTTTCCATCAAGCTGAGCAGAGATACTGGCAGGATCATTCATAAAATATTTGGTAATTTTATCAGATTCTATTTATAAGAGCGCTGTCAAAACAAAACTGGTCAAAGTCTAAGTCTGAACAAGGTCTAGTCAAATCTAATCAGCTATCGTCTAAGTCCAATATTATCAACTGTTCTCTTTCATGTCTCTAAAGGTCACCTTGTAAGGTATGACACGATATTACCCGGCTACGGCAAAGCGAAACGAGGGTTTTGATTTTGACAGGCTATGTTTGTATGTTCATTTGTCCCTCATAGCTCCTAGGCTATATGACATATCACTGATTCTAATGTCCCTCTAGCGGTCGTAAAGAACTGTGTTAAAAAATAAATTTGAAATAAATATTGAATGAATAAAAATAAAATTGAATAATGATATGTATATTTATGTTTGTATATGTGTAGGTATATGTATGAATTTTTCTATTTTATTTATTGTTTGAATATTCACTTGATGGTGTGTTACTAGTGTATAAACTGCCTTAAGATCATAAACACCCAATATCCATACTAAGGTTGTCTGGAAGAAATCGCCATGAGCGATAAGACGGCCAATTGTTACATTTTCTACTTTGTAACTCATTCTTTGTTATGTATTTATTATGTGTGTACAATGAAGATATAAATAAATAAATATGCTGTGTCCGCTATCATTGGAAAGGGCGTTACTTGTACATTTCAAAAAAGGATATATACTAGCTGTGCCGTGCTGTGCTGGATTTTTTTTCACCGTTTGAACCTTCCCTGGACTACGACAAACATTTCAAAACCAAAATCAGTCTAGCCGATTGGCTGATTTTGGTGGAACGGCCAGCAATTGATTTTTTAGTATAAGATTATTAGCATTTGCTCGTGACTTAGTCCGTATTTATTCGATAATTGTAAAATTTCTATGGTACCACAGAACAAAGGAGAATGGTAACTATTTAAAATATATTTTGCAAAGAAATTAATATTATATGTATTGATAGGAACCAAAACATTTTAAATGAAAAACTGTAGTCACGCGTTGTTAAAGTGTTATGGTACGTTTCTATGTAAAGTGTGACTTCGGCTTTTCAAACTTGTTTCTATGATAGACTTAACGTGTTCTCCGATGCACGGGCCTGAAACACCGCCTCTATGCTCTAGGCTGTTATTAAAGATTTTTTTGTAAGAAGAAATCCAACAACGCTTTCGGCCGACCCGGGTGTCACACCGCTAGACCAACGAGGCAGTCTGGTGTGCTACTTAAAATAACAACAGTAAAATAAATTATCGCCACAGATCAATAAAAGCTAAAAGCGCGTAATTCACTAAAAATATATGTTCATCGATCTAAACTCACACACAATGCGATTAAACATAGTTAAAACAAGATGAAGTAAAACATTATTAGAATATAAAAGCAAATATATTATACTAAGGATCTAGTAATATTATTTAGTAATATTATTAAGAGATAAAGTTCGTGAGGTTGTCTGTTGTCATTAGTATCTAAATAACTTATTTGAGATGAAAAGATAATAGAAATATTTTTGTAATTATTTTAATTCATGAGAGTATACTTAAGTTAATTAAAAGTATAAGTAGGTTCAATAAGTATGAACTAAACATTTTATTACCTTCAGTTTTGAACTAACTTACATGCCAATAACAAAAATTCTAGAAAGTTTTTCATGTGACGAAAATTACACCTAAAGTCATAAACATATTATTATAATGGTTTAATTAAATTATAAATGTTATCATAAAATTATATTTTTGTAAAAAAAATACGTTTTGAAAAGTAAAATGTAAATTTTACTTGAGAGAAAATTTAATATTGTTTTCTGCCTCATTTTTATTTCAATAAAAAATTGTCTTAAGTAAAAATGTACCTTTTAATCGATATTATTAATCCTAGTTTTTGTCAGTCCTCGCCTGCCAAAATGACTCTACTCTGCCTGATAGAAAGCATAAGTAGAATCAAAGAGTGATGGTCACCACACTCATTGCTAATGCAATGCAGCATGTTGACCTACACCATGGCGGCCTAGTGATGCTTCTGCATCATTGGGCCTCCGGCCTCGCACTCACCAACGAAACACGATATCAATATTACGTTTGTAAAGCCTCCCGCTTTGCAGAACTAAAAGCAGGAATGCATTTAATAAATCAAACTGCGTGTTTAATCATTTAATTAAACCCTCTCGCAGTTCAGAACTACTGAAGTTCTAAATACTGAAAGGGTTTCCATGTAGGTACGCTACGGCGCTCCACTGTATGATTTAATGTAGGTATTTTCCTAAATAATAAACTGCTTTTCCGGTATTAAATTTGAGTAATATTAGTATATTACTCAAATTATTGTTAGTGTTACGCGCGGTACGACATCAACCGCGGGGAACGCCACAGGGCGCAGCTTGCCAAAAAAAGCCTAAGTTACTCCCTATATCATCAGCTACCTATCAGTGAAAATCCCGGCAAAATCCATCTAGTCGTTCCAGAGATTACCCGGAACAAACAGACACACAGACAGAAATTGTAAAAATGTTATTTTGTGATTTGTATCGTGTATACATACATAATACATATGCATTTAGTAAAACGCGGTTATTTTAATATTACAGACAGACACTCCAATTTTATTTATTTGTATAGATGTATAGATAATAATAGATATATTTACCTGACAAATGGCATCTGGTCGGCTTCTCAAACCATCCCAAATTAAATGTCCCATATGGTATTTCTCATTCTTTACGTCGAACAATTTCATTTTCACTGATATTGGTGTTATTACTAGTTACTACTATACTGATATTACTAGTTTCTAGTTGTGTGTTAGATGTGCGAAATATTATTATTATGGTTTATTATTGTGAACGCGATTGTTATTGGACGCGACTATCGTAAACGACGCACGGACACGACTTATGGCTATCGTTTGCCACTGACAGTGGTTCGCAAAAGACGTGTTATTTATATAAAGTTCAACAAATGTATATTATTAACCAAATTTAAGGTATTTGACAAAGTTTTGCAAATATGTATCTTTGAGTCATGCAAAACATGTCGGTATTGTACTTTGTACCTACCTACCTTTTTTTAGAAGTACTATCAATCTTATCAGCATAATAAAATCACAAATGTATGGAAGTAGGTAGTAATCACGATGTATAGATCTGTTCGACAAACACGTGCTCAATGAAAATATTAAAAGGGTTTGAAGTCTACATTTCATTTAATAAAATAAAATAAATATTTCGGACATTTAACACACAACGCCGTCTAGTCCCAAGCTAAGCCGAGCTTGTGTTATGAGTATACATTTGGCCCGATCCGGGAATCGAACCCCGAGACCTCATGATCACCAGTCGCACATGCCAACCGCAAGGCCAACGAGGCAGTCAAAATTGTTTTCAAAATTCTGGGACATAAAAAAAAGTGACACAATTTCAATGCGTCTACATCAAAGAACAGAAATAAAGCATCTATTCTGTGATCTACATTATTATGAGTAACTAGCTTAACCCCACGGTGTTACCCGCGGTTTTCATGGTACCGCGAGTAACGAGTTGGGACAAAGCTAGTTTAAAAAAAGTAGCCAAAGTTACTGCCTATATCATCAGCTACCTATCAGTGAAAATCCCGTCAAAATCGATCCACCCCGTTCCATAGATAATCCGGAACAAACAGACAGTCAGACAGACAGACAAAAATTGTAAAAAATAAATTTTTATGACATATACCGTGTATACATACATATGCATTTTGTAAAAATCGGTTATTTTAATATTACAAACAGACACTCCAATTTAATTTATTTGTATAGGTAGATATGTTGTTTAGGTGCCGGCATCTAACTTGGCCAAACTTCGGCGTAGTGGAAGTAAGTTCGCGCATAGTACACTAGTGCAACAAATCAAAACAAATGAATTCGAAGTGTATTCGACTTACGCACCGATCGCTTGCTCGAAACGGTGCTACCTTAATCCCCGTACCAATCGCTTGCCCGGAACGGTGTTACCTCAATAACCGCACTAATCGCTTGCTCGGAACGGTGCTAACTCGATCCCCGCACCAATCGCTTGCTCGGAACGGTGCTACCTCGATCCCCGCATCAATCGCTTGCTCGTAACGGTGCTACCTCGATCCCCGCGTCTGTATATATATAAGTAGTTCCTAAATCCGAGATTTGATAGTGATTCCTAAGTAATGTACTGATTTCAAGTCTTTATTCCTGTAGACCCGCGGCTCATCTGTGTGCAAACACAGAAAAACATATTTTTTGTGCAGGTCACCAATCTCAGCACTCACACTATGGCGGCCGATTGAGATGTTTCTGCATCATCATATCATAACTTCTGGTTCAACCAGGTGAACGATACAGGCGCAATAAAGGTTTCTGCACCTCTTAAACAAGGTTACCGACTTTAAAAATCGATACAATTCACGCGCTATTCCTGGTTCACTTATCGATCATGATAAAAATCAGCTATCAACAGGAGAATCAGTTTGTGAGACGTTCTCCTCTTACTTTAAATCAACATTCTCAAACACGATACAAGCAATACTGGTAGTCTGCTTTCCTCTTTATCTAGTTCCTCATTTAGTGACTCGGTAGCTAATATTTATCAAATCGAAGTAAAACTTGATGTTGTAACTAACCTGCTCGAGAAGCTAAATATATTTAAAGGTGCAGGACTGGACCATATCTCGGCACAATTACTGGTACGCTGTGCACCATCCATTGTCCTCCCAATCTCACTACTTTTTGTTAAGTCGTTGTCTGCAGGCACAGTGCCGTCACAATGGAAATTGGCTTTTATAACGCCCGTGCATAAGAAAGGTTCGAAGACTGAGATTGTGAACTATAGACCAATCTCTAAGCTGTGTATTATAGCTAAAATATTTGAGAGAATTGTCTATAATCAGCTTTACTCCGCAATCTCAAATTCATTGAACCCTTTCCAGCATGGCTTTCTAAGGGGCCGGTCTACAACCACTAACTTGGTTTTATCAAATGAATTTATAACCAAATCTATGAATGATGGCAGGCAGGTCGATGTCGTTTACACAGATTACAGTAAGGCTTTCGATCGAATAGATCACTACATCTTAATTGAGAAGTTATTCATGTTAGGTATTCGTGGGGATCTTCTAAGCTGGTTTGCCTCTTACATTGAAAATAGATCTCAGGCTGTAGCGATGAATAACTACAGATCTAATTGGGTGTCGGTATCCAGTGGCGTGCTCCAAGGCTCCTGCTCGGGCCCCTCTTGTTTTTGTAATCTATGTGAACGACATCGGCAAGTGCATTCATATGTATTGTACCAAGACCAGAATATCAATTTTTTCACGGAGCGACTGGCATCGGACCTCCACAACCCTGAGGACGATCTTAATTCGAAGATTGAACTAGTTGTCAGTATATTTGAGGGCACTGACTTCCCAATAACGATTGCCATAGATGTTCATGACAACCGGGACCGACGGCTTAATGTGCTTTCCGAGGCACGGGTGCCACAACCACTACACAAACAAGGCAGCAGATTTTACAAATATTATTAGCAGAAATAAATAAAACACATTAACTAAAATTCTCAAAATAACTTTTATTTTCATTTTAGAATTTCTTTTTTTTTTTCAAATATATAAATAATGGTACAGATTTACTTTATAATCATATCGTAAGTTAGTAAAGTTAAGCTGTTCTAGCCATGTAGTCTGTGATCGGATAGCCATTTCTATTGGTTAATCGTTAACTATATGTATTAACCATAACAATATATTTAATTGAAAATAACAATTAAATTTGTCATCATTATCTTCTTGCGAGATTTTTTTCCAAAACCAGGATGAGATCACCTTTGAGTCTAATACGATATGGCTGAACTTCGAGTTTTTAAGCAGAGCGACTGCCATAGAACCTTCACGACCTAAGTACTAAGCAAAGTTCTGGGAAAAAGATCGAAGGGATTTAACTGTAACAACATCTAACGATTGCAGATGCATAGATGTTCGTACGACAACTGGGACCGGAGTTCCAATGATCATCCAGTGACCTGGCTAGGAGTGCTTAACTTCTGAATACGATAACTCACCAGTTACCACACAGCCTCGAGCCCGCACATCACGATAGAAATAAATATATCTATCAGCTGATGTTATAAACTTAAAACAAACTCTATACCAAACAAAAGGCCAGCCGAGGACTTTAAAGACTGTTGATGTGAAGTGATGTTATATTTAATAGATATTAAAGAAATTTTATTAATTAAGAATATTGGGACAATTATTTTGTAAGTAATTAGTATTATTTTGTAAGTAATAATAAGATACTAATAATAAAAAGAAAGAATAACAATATTTACATACAATTGTCAAAAAATCCTCCGCATCATCGCCTACTAGTGGCGTTCCCAAAAGGCTAGTAGCATTGCCACGTTGAATGGTACTTTTTTCTAGCACAGAGAATTATCTCTGTGCTAGAAAAAAGTCGGCCTTCTGGTCACGAGAAGCATCAATCAGTCAAGCAATCGGACCACATCAACTTAGCGTCTCGACCCCAAATGGTTAAAACTTGTAATTATACATTATATTTTGGTTCTTACGCTGTTTGAGGCTTTTTGCAGAAGCAGCAGCTTGAAAGAAATGCTGGAACGCTGACATCTACAATTTTGCGTACTCTAAGACCACCTAACCGAACTGATAGGGATGCTTGGAGCAGGGCTCGATTGTTTAAAGTCACATTCAATACTTTCTTGAGCGTGTTTTGTATAATTTTGTCAACTTTGGAAATATTCATCACCTTTTCTAAAAGTGATGAATATTTCCAAAGGGGTGATGGCCGAAGCTCATGTGTAAAATTAGGTAAAACCATCTTCAAGGACCGGAGACCCAATAAATCGAACGATGAAGCGAAGGCACCTAACATCAAAATGTTTTTTTTTAAATTATATATTAGGTGCCATTGAATTAATTTTTTCTATAGTCGAGAGTCTGTCCATGTTGTCACAAATAAAAATTTCGCATTGGTCGGAGTTGAGTTGTAAGCCAATAGACTTGAATTAATTTTTAAGGAAGATAAAACTTCTAAAACTGTGTTGTAACCAAATGTTAAATTAAAATTTTGTCTGCTCTATAATGGGTTGTATTGCTAATCTAAAGATAACTGGTCCCAGTCGATCACCCTCTTTACATCCAACGGCAGAGTCTTAAAGATTTTACTAAACATTAATTTTGTTGAATATCTTTAACATTGCCAAAGAAAATTATAAATTTTAGGGGTTTCAATCTTGGCTTGTATCAGTAAAGTGTCACTTTTTACAGAATTCAAAGCATTCTTCAGGTCAACCTTCAAGATCACCTCCCCTTTCCCGCTGCCAAGATATGTGAACGAGGCGTGTATGGCAGCCTCTCAACCACCTTTTGCGCCAAAACTAAGTTGCACTGGTTGGAATTTTGCTGCAAGGTCGGCACTGTAATATTTGCAGCAAAATACGCCGTAACGTACACCCACACAGGAATCGGATGAATACCACCATCATTTTTACGTAGAGCACATAATAATAATAATAATAATAATAATAATGTTTATTCAAAAGATAGTTTTACAAATTTCTCTTAGACATACTGATATTATATAATAATAAGGACACATTAGGTAAGAGGTTGCCGTTGACGACCGTGCTAATATAAATTGTGTTACAGTCGTCAGCGCCTTCCACCCATTACAACAACCAATGTTTTAATGTGCAAAAACGTATTCCTGAATATTAAAATAATAACTACGAAAAAAAAAATAAAAAAAATGTTAAATTGATTCAATACAACGGAATGCAATAAAAATAATAATAATAATAATATAAAATATAGTATCAACTCATAGCTTATATAAGAAATCAAATAGGTACAGACAATAACTGATACCAATGAAAACAATTATCTAGGATTGTCTATCACCACAAAAGAATCTCTTTGTGTGCGTGTGTGTGTGTGTGGTGTGTGTGTGTGTGTGTGTATGTGTGTGTGTGTTAGTGCGTATGTGCGAGCGCGTGCGTTATGCGATTAGTAGGATTTTTGATTAATAATAAGTTTTTCCGTGTTTTCGTAGCTAAGCGTCTCAAGCCAGCTTAAGGTAACTGCCTTGAATTTGCTCATTGGTAGTGAATAAATATTATTCTCAGCATTTGCGGCATTGTATAAGAAATTACCAAGAACATAATATTGCCGCCGTGCTAGTGCCGTTCTATGTGGTATTACAGGATGAATTCTGGTTTTGTTGCGCTTTACTATTGGCTTAAAAGTAGTGCTCTTATGCCTGCGAAGCAGTACACATTTGATAAAAAGCTGCCTTACTGTGAGTACGGAGCACTCGCTATAGAGCAGGTCAGTACTATATCTCCTTGGTTTGCCAAGTATGATCTTTAGTATTCCTCTTTGAGCCCTCTCCAAAGGCAGTAGTATCGTCGTCCCCGCACCACCCCATGTAATAATGCAATATTGAAGCAGGCTCTGGACCAGAGCATAATATACACATAACAGAGTGTTTAAATCTGCCGAACGCCTCAGTTTTCTGAATATCGGAATTAGTTTTCTTATTCGGGCCGTTAGGTTTTTAACATGTGCCGTCCAATTTAAGTATTTGTCTATGGTGAGCCCAAGATATTTTACTGTGTCTGCTTGTGCTAGGTCTGGACAAGCGCATTCTGCCCCTCGAAGACAGGTGTGTGCCTTAATAGTAAAGTGAGAAGGTGGTTGAGCGTTTTTTCGGTGAGAGAACGTAATAAGTTTAGTTTTGTTGATATTGATAGTGAGGAGGTTTTTCTCAAGCCAGGTCGCAACTTCCCTAAGAGCATTTTCTGCATAGCTTTGAGTCTCCTCCCAAGTAACGCCATGCACTACCAAGGCTGTATCATCAGCATAAGATATGATATTGCAGTTTGGCAGAGATTTTGTGCATAAACTATTGACATAAATCAGGAAGAGCGTTGGCGAGAGGACACTTCCTTGTGGCAAACCGAAAGTGAGCGGTAATTGGTCGCTTATGTGAGTTCCTACTTTGACACACTGGGTACGGTTAGTAAGATATGACCTAAAGGTGTCCAATACAATCCCACGTACTCCAACACACTCCATCTTATGCAGTAACAGCGGAACCGAGACAGTGTCGAAGGCCCTGGAGAGATCTAAAAATACACCAAGGACCTTGAAGTTACTGTCTAAGTGTTTTGCAACCAGCTCCGTTAGATTTAGAGTTGCATCCTCTGTAGACTTACCTCTGATAAATCCAAATTGATTTGGGGCAATGAGTTTATTATGTACCAGATATTTCGTGAGTCTACTGTTCAAGAGTTTCTCAAGTACCTTAGATAGAACAGTTAGTAAGGATATCGGTCTATAGTTACCAACACTGTCTCGGTCGCCACTTTTATGTATAGGGTGCACTAAAGCTCTTTTCAAGACGTCTGGGAAAACACCAGTTCTTAGACAAAGGTTGAAGGCAAATGTTAATGGCATAGTCAAGCTACCTTTTGAAGCCTTAATCACTTTGGTCGGCACATCATCTATACCTGCAGCAGTGTCCGTTCTTAAATTTGCTATGATTGTCTCGATCTCACAGCAATCTGTGTCCAACAGCACCATGGAGTCTCTAACTTTATGAAATTCAGTATGTAGGTTATTAGGTGTATTGGGCTCCTCGTTAGAAGCGCGTCTGGCCAAAATACCATTTGCTAATGAAGGGCCGATATTTACAAAATAATCGTTCAGAATATTGAGTGACTCACATGGATCCTGGCTCAGGCGTAGTAAAGAGTTCGGCGTAGGTGACGACTGTTTCAGATTAATAATTTTATTTATTGTGTTCCACGTACCTTTAGGATTTTTTTTGTTTTTATCGAATTCATTTTTCTCAAACTCTATTTTTAATTTTTGTAATAAATTATTACAATAGTTGCGATATCTTGTGTACGTAACGTGGAGCATTGCGTTATTAGGGTCTTGTTTAAATTTACTATGTAACTTATCTCTGTGCCTGATGCATCTTAGCAGTCCTGGGGTTAACCATGGCTTTATTGTGCGTTTGCGACTTGAAATAATTACCTTTTTAGAGTAAGTTGCGACTGCTTCAGAAATATTGTTCAAAATAGCAGAAACTGCTATATTTGCGTCTGTGGTAGTATAAATTGTACTGAAATCAGTATCAGCCAGCTTCTGGGCTATTGAGGGATAATCCAATTTTATGTAAGTGTTTTGGGACACCCTTCTTTTTATTTTTAAATTTAAACCAAATACAATTGGGCAATGATCGGTTATAAGAGAATCGAGAATACACGTGGTAGCATATCTTTCCGATCTTAGCATTACGTGGTCAATGCAACTTTCATTACGAGTGGGAAGTTGGTGAGCAGGTAGGAAACCATGAAATGCCATTAGATCTAAATATTTATTACTATTAGCGTCGCCATTGTTTGGAGATATATTTATATTAATGTCACCTATTACAGCTACCGACTTAATCAGATTCAGAGACGTGAGGCACTGATCCAGGCTATCACAAAATTTATTTATATTTTTGTTTGACGGTGAACGGTAGACAGCCACAACCGCGTATTCTTTATCAGGGCTATGCATGACTAGGCAGTTGGCGTCATTAATTTGAGCAGTAGTTACATTATGTGCCACATCTGATCTAATGTATAACAAAACACCGTCGTTTTGGCTAGAGTAGTCTGAGGAATACGATGTATAGCCATTAATTACCGGAATGAAAGCAGCTTTACTAAGCCAACACTCTGTCAACACAATAATGTGACATTGAAAACCAATCCTGTCCAGGAAAATCATTAAATTGTCAATATTGCAATTCACACTACGAATGTTAGTGTGCAACATAGTCAATGACTTATCGCCCATATGACACGCCAAGCTTTCAGGAGAACATATAATTGATTTGGATATCTGAGTTTTGTCAATATCCTCGATAATATCCTCAAACTGAGCCATTAATAATGCGTAAGAATTCTATGGACCTTCTCATACTTAGGTACATGAACGTTTGAATTAGGGAGTTTAATACCTTTTTTTTTAATAATGTTTTGGCAGCCAAATTTTTGTTTTTTTATAATTAGTCTATGCTTGGAATTAAATTTTGTATAAAATTGTATGTATGTCAAAAGTGTTGTTTTGTGAAGTATGTGTGTAATTGAGTGATAGTCTACAGTAACAAAATGTATGTCCTTATAGCGCAAATAAGTTTGCGGTTGTGGAGATAATAGAAACACATTTATTCTAATAATCAATAAGGACTGACCGGTAACAGTTTCCATAATTAAATTAATAAAAAACAAATTTAATTGAATAAGTAAAAAAATCATGCAAATAATATAATTTAAAGGCCATACTATACTTTTTAGTCATAGTTCGGCGTGAGCCTCTAGACGGTCCAAGTCTCCCTCGGCATCAATACGATGAGCTCGGTCACCCACTCTCTTGCGAAGATACACTCTTCCATGGGCTGTCCAACAGAACTCATAACCTTTTTTCTTACTGTATTCACGGGCCATGTAAAATATTTTCCTCGCCTTCTGTGTAAGGCATTCGGATATAAATATAGGTATAGCCTGTCCGTCGCATTGAAGGTGTGATGTATTGAGTCTGTTCTCCCTATTCACTCGATTAAAGGTCTTTATTGATTTCAGAAGCCTTTCCTTCAAGGGTACAGAGGAGAAATCCATAATGACAGGTTTATTCCCCCTCCTATCCGAGTTTAGACGAAATATATCCCTTATATGGTGCTCCTCAATACTTACATCAGTAACATTGCCAACTTTTTTTACTAACGTTAATAAGTCTTCCTTGGATTCCGTTTTTTGCACAGGGAGATTACGTATTTCGATACATGTCTCCTTTTGTGATCTCTCTAAGTTCTCCACCTTCGCTTCCAATATCTGAATATAGGCCAGATGTTCGCGGCGCTCGGTTTCCATTTTAGTTATTTTCCCCTTCATTTCCTCATATTGTTTAGAAATAAAGTCCATAGATTGCATTATTTCACTATTTTGGTTTATTATTTCGTTTATAGTTCCTTTTATTGAGGTTTGCTGATTCTTCAAAGTATCAAGCGTTTTTTTTGTTTCTGCGATATGTGCGTGGAAGTCGTCATCATGATGCCGCTTGCGAGCTCGGGTCCTATTCTGTGAGGAACTCTCATTGTCGGTGTCCGTGTGTGGAGCCGAACTCACATTTGTAGTAGTGTTGTTATTTTCTTGTGTAGGCGGTGGAGTCCTTTTCAGAGGCATTTCAAACTTGCAAATAATTGAGTTACAAGTACCAGGATCAAAGCGGTATAGAAGCGTAACACACGAAAGGTGGTAGGTAGGATGACACGGTTGGGCGGGATGCGTATGCGCAGTGGCCACTCCCCTTCATGAGGGTGTTAACTATCGGTGGGCGTGACGTGGGAGGTTATCAATCTGAGGGTGTGTCACTTCACGAGCTTCTTGCAGTTTATGTGCGCCTAGTAACACTGTTCGAATATTTTATTTGAATTTACTAATCAATTAATTTAAAAGTTTTACGGATGCACTCAAAACACGTCTGAGCACCTCAGCGATCCGGGTGGAAGGGGAACATAAGTTGGATCCATATAAAATGTCGCTGATGCCTTCGTCCACATTACCTAATAGCGTGAGGTTTACAATAAATATTTGTACAACTATTCCCTCTGGGCGGTCAGCGCTATCTGCTTTAGTTTCCCACGAGCGATCTTTCCTGTAGATGTTAACGGGATTTCATCCAAAAACACAACTCCACCTCTTAAGTTTTGCGACTCAGATCGTTTGCCTGTAAATAGAAAAAAATAAACATCAGGCAGAGTTACGGAGTTTTACCATCCTTATTCATCCCATGAGTGTCGTAATAGCATTTTTTTTTTTTTTTTTTTTTTTTTTTTTTTTTTTTTTTTTTTTTTTTTTTTTATGGACAAAGCATTACATTACACATTTTACATACATCATAACCACTCGCTTAAACCGTGTAGGTTTTTATGCGAGAGGGGTTCGCTCACTTAACACGCTATAATTATTATTATCCCTACATTACAATCTATTCCAGAATGTGCTTGAAGTCTACATGTGTCAAGAAATATTCCTTAATATTTTTCTTTAGGTGAGTTTGGCCTGCGATGCATGCACAAACAATCTCATCCGGTAGCTCGTTAAGAATTTTGGGCAGGATATATTTGCACGTTCTAGTGCCGTATATGTTGTTATAATGAGGCATTCTATACCGCTTTTGGTTTAACAGTTTTCTCAGATTACCTTTTCGCTGGTATTTAGTTAGTTGCGCAATGTGCAAATACTCCGCCCGCATAACGGCCATTCTTGTTTTGTTCTGTATAGGCAGCACTTTGCAGTAATTAAATAATTTGTTATAGAACCCATTACAACTAACTCTTACATGTTTAGGTACAATAGTTTTTAATAATCTGATTTGCAAATTATATATTTTATTCAAATAAGTGCTATAGGTGCGACCATAGGTACATAGACCATATCCTATGACAGAATCCGCCATTGCCAGATATAGTAGGCGGAGTGCTTTGAATGTCATCTTATATTTCAGTGTATATAATTTACTGAGTATAACCCGTAACTTCTTACAAACATGATCAATGTGAGGTTGCCAGTTAAAGCGGTTGTCTATTATGAGACCTAGGTACGTGTGTTCTGTTACTATTTCTAGTTTATTACAGCTATCATTAGGCATGCAGATGAGATTGCCATGCAGACATCGGTGGTCATGGGCCATTATACTAGGTGTGTAGTCCGACCTATTATGTGATGATTCTATACACATTAATTTAGTTTTTTGGGAGTTAATTAGTAGTCCGACGTCATGTGACCACTTGCACATTATATTGAAATTTTCCTGCAGTTTCCTTTCAGCAGTTTTTAAGTCTTTGTCTGCCACCATTAGACAAGTATCGTCTGCAAACTGGTACACAGAGCCATGTTCAAAAATATTACACATTTGGTTGACATATATAATATATTCATATGGACCTATTATGGAGCCTTGAGCGGTGCCTTGGTCTGTATTTATACTAGCACTGTACATATTTCCCACTTTTACTTTGGTGTTTCTATTTGTGTGGTAATTTTTAAGGAGCCGTAGGAATGGGCCTTGGATACCAGTCTGCTCAAGACGTTCATATAACACTTTATATTGTAACATATCAAATGCTTTGCTGAAATCAACGAAAATAACGAGCACGTGACGTTTTTCATTCAGGTGCTCGTTAATCTCGCCGCTAAATTGACACAATAGTTGAGAGGTACTCTTCCCTTTTTGAAAACCGTACTGTTTGTTATTTATTATTTTGTTAGAGTGTAGAAATATACCATAATAACTTGTCACCTATGTACCTCTCAATTACCTTATCAACGCAGGACAATATGGTAATGGGACGGTAGTTGTTACAGTCTACATGACTACCTTTTTTGTGAATAGGTCGGACCACGCCCACCTTCAAGTCCTCCGGGTAACTAGATGTGACAATGCATCTGTTAATCAAATGAGTGATTGCGGGTGTAATTTCTTTGTTAATGTATTTTATATCACTAGCTCTTATTAGCTATTAAACTACGCAAGACAACAGTACTGCAAAGATAAAGAAAACTTGATACAGCCCATCTGGCCAACGTCGTATAGTAGGCGAAAAACCGCTTTCTAAGAAGAGGCCTAGAATCCAGCAGTGGACTACTAAAAGCTGTTAAAGATGAGGATGAAGATGAAGTCACACGCTATTGGGAAAATGGTCAATTAAAAAATTATCGACTAATCTGATCAGCCCTTATAGCCAAGTTGACGTTCTTCAAACGTAAACATTATTAGAAAACTAACAAATGTATGTCAACGCCAAGTCACATGAACAAAACAACATAATGAAACAGAATAGATGCATTGGCGATTGTTGATAAAGATTATTGGCTAAGAGGGCACGGTATTTGTGTTGGGACCCTTATTGCCAGAACAACACAACGATGAGCATTCATTGCAGAGGTTGTATATCCTTGATACAAAGGAGGATCTAGATTTTTTAACATTTAACATCCACATCGATATAACGATACTTACTAGCCACTAGATCCTTGATTTCCTGCGCAGTGACATTGCTGCCTTCCTTTCTCACGATACAAGCTACAGGATGTTCTCCATCTTCTTCATGATTAATGCTTGTTACACTCACTTCGCTGACTCCAGGGTGCTCTAAGATTACAGATTCTAATTCTGGAGGTGTTATCTGTTACGAAGAATAGAGGGATGTTTAGATGAAAGCAAAATTATCAGGTACATTGTAATTTTTGCAGCATTTTTTAATTAAGGGGCTAGGGAAATTCTTATTTCTTCTAAAATAAAAAGAAGATTTATTTAATAAAGGACGAAGGGGAAAAACGAAGAGACGGCTCTCCTGGTGGCGACTGGCTACCAGACCAGGTGGACACTAGCCCTCCTCCTCCCTGAAAAAAGGAGGAGTCGGTAACGGCTATTTTCTTATCAAATCATACCTAAAGGTCAACTTACATGGTTCCCACGATATTTAATAAGCATTTTCAATCGTTCCACAAAGAAATAGTTGCCTTCTTCATCTCTGTATAGAATATCTCCAGTCTTGTACCAGCCGTCTTCTGTGAATGCATTTGCAGTCTCTTCTGGGTTATTATAGTATTCCTTAAAATCAGAATAAGAATACTTAAAAATCCATACTAATATTATTAATTCGAAAATAACTCTATCTGTCAGCTACGCTTTCACGGCTAAACGCCTGCACCGATTTCAATGAAATTTGACATGGAGATACTTTGATTTTTTAGGAAGGTTATATGTTACTCTTTCCCGCGATAAATGACAAATGCGTGAGGAACCGAGGAAAAAAGATAGTACGAAATATATTTTACACTAGCCGACCCACGCAACCTCGTTTGCGTCTGCTATTGCCCGTAGCGTGATAATTTCCCCCCGTTTTTGTAACATTCTTCATTGGTGCTCAGCTCCTGTAGATTTTAGCGTGATGATATATAGTCTATAGCCTTCCTCGATAAATGGGCTATCTTACACTGAAAGAATTTTTCAAATCGGACCAGTGGTGCCTGAGATTAACGTGTTCAAACAAACAAACAAACTCTTCAGCTTTATAAATTAGTATAGATAAGAAAAGGCGACAAAATGTTACCATGTCCGTCCATGCCGTACCAAAGTACGGCATTTGCAATGCTGCCCTATACCTACATATCCGGAGATCAGGAAGGAAAAAAATTTCGTTGGTTAAAATAAAAGTTCATTATAAATTAGTACAATTTATATTTAATTTAAAGAGAATCTAGAAATTTTGTATGTAGCATGTTGAGGCTTATTTTTTTAACTACCACACGGACGGGCCACGAAGCAAAACATTTTATTTTCTTTATATGTATATTATTTTTGTTCTTTTTATACTTTCTTTTAGCTTTTATTTATTCCTAATTATAACGTATTTTTATACAACTCTCGCATTAGGAATATACCTAACTTTAATCGTGGGGAATTTAACATACCCAAATAGAAGGCAAGTGTGACTAGGCCTCTAGTAACCCCACTTACGAAAAACACAAGCCATTCGGTTTAACCCTAGTTTTCCTTGACGCCGTAGTATCAATCAGGTCGCCCCGATTTATATAAATACACATAAATTTACTTTGTTTGTAAATATATACATATTATACATAGAATGTGACAAAGCATTGTTCTCCTACGCCTAAGTTAGGTTCTTGTGGTATCTGTGCTAGACCCATAAAAAACAGATAAATAGCACAAGTACTGCAGTTGTCGATGGTTTATTTATTTCGTTTTCTGCAAATTTCGATCACAACTCTCACAGATGTATATGTACAGTTAACTGTGTGACACATTGGCTTTGTGTTTGAATAACTGCCTTATTGGTCTCGCGGTTGGCGTGTGCGACTACTGATCCTGAGATCTCGGGTTCGATTCCCGGGTCGGACCAAATGTTTGTATGATCTACAAATATATGTTTCGGAGTTTGGGTGTTTTCTATGTATAATATGTATTGGGTGTTGGGTCCCACTTTGTTCTTAATTTACATAAACGATCTTTGTAACATAAACATAAAAAATGCGCAAGTCTTTTCATATGCAGATGACACTGCGGTAGTCTTCACTGGTCATTCTTGGCGAGAGGTTCAGCACAACTCTGATGAGGGCTTGTCTAGTATAGCGACATGGCTAAAAAATAATCTACTGACCCTTAATACTTCAAAAACAAATTACATATGTTTTAGTATTTATAATAGTTCCCAGCCGAGTGAAAACTTTAATTTACAAATCCATGCATGTGATGACAGAAAAAGGCTTTGTACATGTCCATCCATCGGCAAAGTGTCTCAGGTTAAATATCTTGGAGTGGTTGTCGATCAAAGATTATCGTGGTATCCCCACGTAGAACTCGTCACTAACAGAATTAGAAAACTTAGTGGGGTATTGAGAACACTAAGACATGTTGTTCCTAAAACAGTGACTTACAGCCATGGCTCCACAAGGAATCTCCTGAATGAGATATATGTTGCTTTAGTACAGTCAGTACTGCAGTACTGAATCCCTATTTGGGGAGGCGCGGCAAAAAGTCGTTTCTTGAGATAGAGAGAGAACAGCGTGCCCTAATAAAGTCAATGTACTTTAAAAACACCAGGTACCCTACAGATAGTCTTTACCAGATTAGCAACCTACTCTCTGTAAGGAAACTATACATACTTCATACTGTCCTAAAAAAACATAAAACCCTTCCTTATAATGCGGCTTTCCTGACTAAAAGAAGGAAATATATGGTAGCACAAGTCCCTCAGACTTTAACAATGTTTGCTAGTAGACAATATGAAAAACGTTCGGCACAACTGTATAATAAAATAAATAAATACATAGATATACACTCATCACAATATTACGACTGCAAAAGAGCAATATTGAACTGGATCGGGCTACTCAATTATCATACAACAGAGGCACTCCTTGAACACATTAAACAGTGACCAATACTATGTACACGTAGACACATCCACATAAACATGCAGTTACGCACACCTATGACATCCTCATACACGCACACACATACACACACAGACACACACACACATACACACACTTACACACTCAACAAAAAATAAACTAAACAAGTTGAGGCACCATATTAATACTGTAGCTTTCATCAGTTATTTAATTGATTTTATTATTTTTGTGTTTAGATTGTAGCTTTCTTTTTCTTTTTTCCTTTAATTTTAATTTAACTTTATTTAACTAATTTAATTTCTAGTACATTGTAACCACATTTTGTAAATATAATGAACATAATTGTAGTGATATGCGAGAGCGGTCCCTCCTAATACAGGCATTTTTTGCTTAAAAGAAGGGTCCAACTTCTATTGTACCTCATTGTATATTTGTTAACGAAAATAAACTATTTTGGTTTTTGATTTTTTGATATGTATGTATTTACAAAAAAAAAGTATATGTGTGTTTGTATCAGTTGTTTAGTACCCATAACACAAGCTCTGCTTAGATTGGGACTAGATGGCGTTGTGTGTAAGACGTCCAAAAAAAAAAAAAGTACATCTTTCAAAACAAATCGGTTTTGATCACATGTAAAATCCTGTGTCGCGACATATACGTTACAACAGTTACTTTACATAAGTAAGTGTTGTAAAGTTTACAAAGTCAAAAATCGACTTTACAAACATAAACAAAACTGACACAAAGAACACCCAGACTCAGAACAACGATTTGTGGATCACACAAAGTGTTGTCACATGTGGGATTTGAACTTACAACACTTTGCGCAGTAGAAAGCGGCGTGACGACCACTTAGCTACTTAGGAAGAAAGAAAGAAAGAAAGAAAGAAAATTATTTATTCAGACATACACAGGACAGTACATGGTTTTAAACATAAAAAGCAATTATATTATAATGCCCTGTGCAATGCCAGAAAAGGCGCCTATCTCAGCAAATTTCTGTAGCCAGATTGACTACAGCGCTGGTATTACGATAGGGCAGTATTATTATTTTCTTAGCTACTTATAATATTGGTTACTTACAGAAAAACTAGTTATTTTCGTTAGCATCTCTCCTGGCACATTCGGTTTCGTGATTTCCAGACCAGTCTCTGGATCTACCAACTGAAATGTGTTTATATATATCAGGTCTTTACCTATGAAATTGCCGTTTTGTATGCAATAAGTGAAAGTACTTATTTTTTCAAACTTTTTTATTTCTGTTATTCGAAGTAATCACCCATGCAACCGAGGCATCTTTGCCAACGCATTGGCAGTTTATTGATGCCCTTCTTTTATAAATAAGCTGTACGGGAGGCAACAAACTCTTCAAAGGCATTTTGTAGTGCATACGTTAGTTAGAGTGAACTGTATTGAAAAAAATCTATACAAATAAATAAAATTAGAGTGTCTGTTTGTAACATTAAAATAACCGTCTTTTAATTAATGCATATGTATACACGGTACATATACCAAAAAGGTGGTTAAAAAAATTTTTGTCTGTCTGTCTGTTTGTTCCGGGTAATCTCTGGAACGGCTGGACGGATTTTGACGGGACTTTCACTAGCAGGTAGCTGATGATCCGTGGAGTAACTTTGTCGCGCGGCGTTACTCGCGGTACAACAATAACCGCGGGTAACACCGCGGGGTTCAGCTAGTATGTAATAAATGTCCATTAGATATTCCTATATTATATTCAATCCCATTTCTAAGCAGAGGCCTTATGTCCCGCAGTGGACTATTAATAAAGTCAGTATACAATCAATTTATTAATGGCTCTTAAGAAAATCATTCTGATTCCATATAAATATTTTTTGTACGAATCATTCAAAACTGTTGTATACTTACTTTGATATTATTTTGCCATTCCAATGGACACGTGCCACAGTTTCCAATGGGCCCCGTAGGATTCGGGTTTAAAATTAGTCCTACGGTTTCCGTCTGTCCATACATCTCAGTGATTATTGCGCCAGGCCTTAATCTATCCTAAAAATATAATATACAAAAGTGTAGTTAGAAGGCACCGTACTTTTTTATAAACTATTGCGATAGATAACAGGATATATATGAGCTATGAACTTGTTTCTACAGGGATCATAAGTATAAGACATTATCAGTTTGCATAATTAAATGAAATTGTTCCTTTTACTTATTGTACTGGATTGCATCAGGTAAGGTAATCATAAATAATAATTATTATTATTAATTTGACTGCCTCGGTGGCGCAACGCTGCACCGGCGATGCTCTCTACACCTGCCGCGCCAATATTTCTCGGGAAAACGTCATTGAGAGTCGAAACAAACTTGTGTCTAAAGTTGAGACCTCTTTGGAAAAGGTCTCAGATTGGGGTAGAGTTAATTTAGTCCAATTAACCCCACAAAGACACAAATTTGCGTGTTCAGCGCTAAAAAACTGCCGTGCGTGGTATGTCTTCCTTTTGAAGACACTCCTCTATCTGCCTCAATCAATATTGGAATACTTGGAGTCAACATATCGAGCGAAGTCCAGTTTCGAGGTAATTTTGAGGGTAAGGCCAAATTAGCTTGGTGTGCTAAACAGATCGAGACAGTATTTTACTCCGGCCCAGCGCCTTTTGCTTTATAAGGCGCAAGTTCAGCCTCACATAGAATACCGTCCCCATCTTTGGGCGGGAGCACCCCAATACCAGCTCCTATCTTTGGACCGTATACAATGGAGAGCGACGCGAATTGTCGACTGCCAACAACTTTTAATTCGGCTAGACTCTATGGTGCTGCCTAGAAATGTGGCTTCACTGTGCATCTTCTACCGCATTTACCATGTGGAGTGCTCCGAGGAATTGTTTGGACTGATTCCTGCCGCCTCTTTCCGCCAGCGTCCTACGCGACAGAAGTTACATCCCCGTCAACTAGATGATTAACAGTCGATAGCTGTGCACTTTTACAGGAACTTTCTGCCTCGCACAACAAAACTGTCGCCTGCGGTACACTCGGACCAAAACGATTTTATAAGAAAAAAAGATAAATAAAAACTAAAGCATAAAGGTACCTAAACACTAAAATCCAAAAGCCACATACCCGTAACTGCAAAAATAATTTCTCAGGCATCTTGGATCCCACTACTGTGATGCTAGCAAAGCAACTTAAATCGCATTTCTTCTTACTCTTCAAAATGCTCGCCATCAAAAAAGGCCCCGTTGTTGCTGTTACTGGCTGAAAATAACTTAGTGACAATAGAAAATAGTAATCTGAGGAGAAACAAAAAAAAGATAATCAAAAACTATAAACTGCTTGCGTCATATTGTGTATGTTTAATAATGTGGATCAAAATCGATCTAGTGAGTAAATTTTTATACCAATGGTATCACTAAAACTATTAAGCTGATGCTGCCTATAAAGTCGAGGTAACGGTGAATTAGAGATCGTTTTTTGTTTTTCAGAAGACGGTCCCCATTTCATCTCATCCACATTTTTTATATTTTATATCATTAACTAGCTGAACCCCGCGGTGTTACCCGCGGCTATTGTTGTACCGCGAGTAACGCCGCGGGACAAAGTTAGTCTAAAAAAAGTAGCCTAAGTTACTCCCCGGATCATTAGCTACCTGCCAGTGAAAGTCCCGTCAAAATCCGTCCAGCCGTTCCAGAAATTACCCGGAACAAACAGACAGACAGACAAAAAATTTTTTAACTACATTTTTGTTTTATGTATCCTGTATACATACATATGCATTGATTAAAAAGCTGTTATTTTAATGTTACAAACAGACACTCCAATTTTATTTATTTGTATAGATTTCATTACGACGAAGACTTGAAGACTTATGATTTGAAGGCTACAAATACTTGACATTGGCAGAAATAGCTGATCCGAGAGATCCGGCTGGTTGCCATTTCATCAAAGAAGAAGAAACGGTGAATTTGCGCCAAGTATTGTCCTAAGCAGCGAAGGATACAAGGGAGTGATACGGAATATTAATCATGATTTGCATATATCTTAACATTTATTAAATCTTTGAAGCTTACTACTTACTCAGCAGTTTAGTAAAGTAAACAAACAATAATAAGGTAGGTAAACAAAATCAAATAAACAAAAGATAAAAAAACGTCAGGTTATTCGTAACTTACCTTGTACTGATTGATTATATCAATGACGTGCTCTGGAGTGGAGGGAGCTGAGGTCATTATTTTGGTAACACGCATGGCGGAACAGGTCACCAATCCAAAGGCTGAAGATAACCACTGCACCGGAGACAAATGAAGTATTGGCACATTCGGCAAATTTTCTCTATAGGACAAAGTTTAAGTAAAACATCAACTCCATTCGTTGGCACCGAGCGATGTGACATTATTGTATTTTTTTATATTCTAATTTCTTCTTTAGTATTCCTTGTGTGGTATTATTAATCCATCAACACCCCTATCTATCCCATGGGTATCGTAAGAGGTGACTAAGGGAGCTAACTAACAAACTAGGCAGCAACATCGCTGCAAACAGAAGGAAATTTAGAAACAAACCTTATAGCAACCTGTCTGGCAAGGTTTTGGTCTTCTATTAATACAGAAGCCCAAAACCTGGCCAGACAGGTTATCTAGGAGAGGCCTAATGCCCATGTAGGCCAGCAGTGGTCTATGTAAGATTAAAAAATTACTGTCTCTCTAACTGAATGATCAACGCAGAACCTAAGTCGCTACGGGGCTTCAAACTCTGTTTGCTTTATCTGCTGCATTAGATACTATCTACCCTTATTGAAATATTTGAGTAAGATAAGATTAGAATAGTAAAGATAAAGCAAGCGAAACGTATACATAGGTAAATAAGAAATAAATTAACATACATTATTTTCCCATCAAATGGAAACGATTTCAACAGAGGCTTCAACTCGATCATCTTTTTAATAAACGTCCTATGTTTAAACGCAGCAAGCTTAATTACGCCTGTGCTGCCACCTGTACTTAAAAGCCAGGCATAAATTTGTTCCAAATCGAAGTTTAATGGCCTGAAATTAAAATAAATAATTACGATTTCATAACAATTATACTCCGTTTTTCGCTTTTATAGCTATTACAAATTGATTCAAACTACGTATAAATAACATCTTCTAACTTAAGAGTTGGGACTGTGTCGTTTAAAAGATAATTTTTTTAACTATCTAAATTTAATATGACAAAAACAAGAAAGTACAAATAGTGGAACAAAGAATCTCCTCCTTTTTGAAGTCGTTTAATAAGTATACGTGATGCTTATTTAACTAAGGAAGTATACAAAACACCTTACTCAAACTCTGTATCATCACAACCGTCATCGTACTCCTGAATAAACTTCTTCATGGAGTATTCTCCATCATCAAAGCAGATCAATTTCGTGTCCAAGTCCAGGTCTCTAATAGCTTGTAAGTGATCTTCCAAACTTTCCTTTTGACAAAACGCAACTTTTGGAGAACATATCTTAAAATGAACTTTTATTTGATCTGAAAATAAAAACAAGTTCAATTTTAACAAAAATAAAACCGACTTCAGAATCGACTCGATTTCTCTTGGATGTCATCATCAGATATTAATGTCCTTATCATGGTACTACCGTTGGGCCATCTCCTTTCCATTAAAAAAAGAATCATCAAAATCGGTTTATAAACGACGAAGTTATCGGCGAACACACATAATAAAAAACAAGAAAAATATATATACGGTCGAATTGAGAAACCTCCTCCTTTTTTTGAAGTCGGTTAATAAATTATCGGGCAATGAATTAATGAACAGATTTCTTCAATCTGTAAATTATTTCTTGTAATTTCTAAATATATTTATTCTAAATATAAAACTAACTTCAATTTAGCTTTAAAAGTAACTTATAGCTTTAATAGCTTTCTCGATAAAATCGATTTAGGTAGGTAGATACGTCAAATTAAATCTATACTAATATATAAAGCTGAAGAGTTTGTTTGTTTGTTTGTTTGAACACGCTAATCTCAGGAACCGCTGGTCCGATTTGAAAAATTCTTTCACTGTTAGATAGCCCATTTATCGAGGAAGGCTATAGGCTATATATCATCACGCTAGGACTAATAGGAGCGGAGCACCAATGAAAAATGTTTCGAAAACGGGGGAAAATTATCACGCTACGGGCAATAGAAGACGCAAACGAGGTTGCGTGGGTCGGCTAGTAGACACCATAAAGCACTTGTTGTTCTTGATTGTTGTTAATCATTATAGTAAAATTGTTATTGTAAGTTTGCATGCTGAATTCAGTGAGCGAAATATAAAGAACTGAAAACTAACTCTAAGATCTTCACAATAATGTACCATATTTCCAGCAAATAAAGAATCTTTATCTTTTACCAACGCGAGCACATTAAAGTCGTTTTTGTCAAGAATTTAATAAAGAGTAGCATTTGTAGTATTCTAGAATAGTCAGGTATAACTCTTAGTATTAAACATAATTTATCACGCCCAGCTAGCCTTGTTTGAGTCAGAGATCTTCAGGTAGGCACTTAATGTATACAGTAATGCAATGTAAATATTACGTTTTTTTTTGCCAAATTGAACTTTAATCTCTGGCAGGTGTTTATTAGGTAATATTAATAACCCAAATAGCTTGGTATCTCAAAATATTCGTGATAAGTCAAGTCAATTTATTTTTTACCGCTACAAAACAAGTTGAATTTGGAATTTGGCCGTACGATATTGTGGACGGTGTGGATTAGTTGATGTTAAGAAACAAGAATGACAACTCGCCTATAATTATTCTGGTTAGAACATGACGTGGACGAAGTTATTATTATGTAACGGTACAGTTGCTCTTCCGTCGACCTCAATTTGTGAACGTCCACGCCTGTTGTCGTAATAACCATGGTTACTGCGAATGGAAGAAGCTTATCTTTCCAATTGTACTTATGTATGTTTACCCAGCATAGGTAAAAATGAAATTGTTATTATAATGGTACTTTGTCACACTTTGGAGCAGGAATCATAAATTAATTTAAACCCGTTAAAGACATACTTGTGTCAAAAAAAATGTAACAATTGGCAAAAAAAATTAGATAAAGTTAAAGAATTTAGATTTTTTTCAAACAATGTTAGTTTTAGTAAATAACTAACATTCCTCTATGAAGAGGCCTATACCTACTCCCACCTACTCCCTATATTTGACTATGGGTGACTAACTAATATTTCTTACACATAAAATCAATTGCTGTTCGTTTGTCTCGATAAAGCTCGAGAACGGCTGGACCGATTTAGCTGATTTTAGTTTTGAAGTGTTTGTCATAGTCCAGGGAAGGTTTAATCGGTGAAAAATTAAAAACAAATTGAAAATCCAAATGTCACGTGTACGAAGTAGCGGGCATAGCTAATCTTATTTATAATAATGAGTCCTAGTTCGTTAGTCTTACTAATACTTTGATATGGCTGCACTGATTTGGGTAATTTTGATCTTGGATTATTTGCAGAAGTCCATGAAAAGTTTAAATGGTGAAATAAATATTTAGCGCTAAAACAGGGGAAATTATCGATTTGACAGAGGCAGACGAAGCCGCGATTGTTAAGACGTAATTCAAGAACTTTTTAACACTTACCATATTTGAAATCTGGGTCTACACCAGCAAAGGGCATTCCAATCATGAGTGCTGCGTAGTAGGGTATGTGGACGTCGAGGTGGTTCCTGCCACTCACGGCCAGCACATCGCCGGGTTGCATACCAAAGCGACGAAGGCATCTCGCGAACTGCACCGACCGACGGAGAGCTGATCCGTTTGTCTCGCTCTCACCCGTTGCAGCGTCTATCTGTGAAAATATTTTTTTTTAAGAAAATCCCAGACTAAAACTAAAAACCACTGTCAAAACGAACACAAAGAGCACTCAGACTCAAAACAACAATTTGTGGATCACACAGTGTTTTTTTTTTATTATGTGTCATGTAAGATTTGAACCCACATCACTATGCGAAGTAGAAAGCGACGTCGCGACCGCTTAAACTACTAGGCCCAACCATGCAGTCCAATAATATACCTACTTTCTTGAAGAAAGCTAGCAACTAGTAGAAAGAATAGAATAACGATTTATTATGATTTCATCATTTGTGTGTATGAATGTGTCTATATATCAATATGAAGTCAACAGAAAGACCCATCCTCCTTCAGATTCCAAACAGGATACGTCACACTAACGGGATGGAGGAGGAGGGAAGAAAAAACTCTTAATTAGTACTATTCTACTTATTTTCTATATGTCTGTATGTTTGTTCTGGGTAATCTCTGGAACGGGTGATCCAGGGAGTAACTTAGGCTACTTTTTTTAGACTAACTTTGACCCGCGGTTATCATCGTACCGTGGTTAACAATATAAACATTTATTTCAAAGTATGAGAGACAGACAATGCTCAGATATAGGTATAATTATTATTATGTATAGTATTATAAGTACCAATTGTTTTAAAAGCAAAGGTAGGTATAACCCATAAGGGATAACCTTGTGGGTTATACCTAAGAGATAGACATATACCATCGCCGACATTTTTGTATGCCTTTTTAAGGTGTACAATACTGTAGTAGGTACATTAATTTCGTGAGCACAAAAAAATGTGTTTATTTACGACATCACATTAGAAACCTCTAAAATCATCAGTATTTCTCTACTATATTATGCATGCATTTTCTGTTGAATCAATATAATAATATACTCTATCTATTAAAGAAACCCGCATCAAAATCTGTTGGGTACTTTTAAAGATTTATAGAGACAGACAGTCAGCGGAAACGACTTTATTTTATACTATGTAATGATTATATGATTAGCAATGGACTGTTAATTAATTCTAACAAACAATGCCTTTTTCGGAAGAGTATTTAGCCAACTTAATAGTTTATGGACTAAAGAGCGAAACCAAATGTCCATAAATTTAATGAAGTGCGAACTACCGACTCCTATAAATTTAGACGTGTCTTACTCAGAAATTTTAACAGTTTTGCAAAGCAAAAAAAAGTAATAAAATTTCAATTCAATCAAAATTCAGTAATAATCAAGTTATTTTTACTATGGCCACGACCGGGCTACCCGACACCGTTGTCCTTTTTTTTAAAATTTACCCGGATTTAATAAGTTTCCATCTGGCAACCCTAAGCATCGCCCCGCGGCTCTACCCGCGGTACGACAATAACGTGGAGTTCAGCTAGTAATATCTAAATTTTTAAAATATTCAAGTGTGTTTATCATTAGTCTAGCTACCATAATACATTACCTAAATAGTTTGAGATGAAATGAAACTGATAAGTATGAAGTTAATATCATACCTACTTAGTAACAACTAAAATAATTACTTTACATTATCAGCATTTATGAGTCAACGGCTGAACATGAGAGCATTATGCTCTCATTTGAAATGAGGAAATCGAACAAAATGTGTTTGGGTTATTCAATCGCCGACTTCTCTGTGCTATTCTAGAAGAAAATTATGTAAACAAACTATTAAAATCAGTAATGTATATGATTTAAAAAAAAATGGGTAATTTTAAGACTACATGTAATTTCTAAGTCTTTAAAATTCTTAATTGCGACAATAGCAAGCCCTACATGCTATATTTTGTGAATCTTGTCAACTATTTGATCCAAATCCATTAGTACGAAATGAATGCAATACGGACTCCTTGCGCCACTGATAATTTAAAAAATACAAGAACCCAGCGATGCAGTAACGCTATAGTAATTTTTATTTCTACAAATGTAAGTGTATTTTTATTTACTTCGCTAAAAAATTAATCATTTTACAATGGAGAAGATCATATAGGCGTAACGAAAAAATAGCACAGAATATAAATTTAAGTAATTTTACTTTTTAAAAATAATATGAAATAAATTTACGTACCTGACCAATCGTATCGGGAAAGGTTCTCAAACCGTCCCACACTAAATGTCCCATGTGGTACTTTTCATTGTTTATTTCGAATAACTTCATTTTCAGTGGCACTACAGTTTTTATATTCACTCGTATCTGTTGGCACTTGACGTTCTCCGCGCGACAGTGACTACTGGCGTATTCTTAGTTAGTGACGAGCGAGCACTCCGTTCTCTTGCTTATAAATTCAAGAAAACTGATATTATACTGATCGTTTGCTCGAAATCACATCTTTAGAGTTGTAAACTACCTAATCTGTTTATTAGGGTGACATTCGTAGAAGTAATGGGTAATTTGGAGACTGTCTATTCTGTTTAAATATATCTCTAATATATATTGAAATTAGTATTTTATTTAGCCGCGGTCTTAAGAAGCAATTCTCACAGTAGGTACAAGTAGAAAACTGTAAAAAATCATTGTTAATGCAAACCTATACCGAAATGCAAGAATCTTCATTCAAACATGTGCTGACAAACAAGCTAAATTCTTTAAAAAAATATTTGAAGAAAAAGAAATTTAAACAAAAGCCCGACTGCCTAAAAATAACTGGTAACTTTAAATAAAAACTGAAAAGAAAAAAGCAAGTTCAGTCCAGAAGTGAGCAATTGAATTATTATAACATTAAAATTGTTTCATTAATTTTAATTATTATTTAATTATTTATTCAAGAAAAAAACCTTTGGCAGTCGAGTTAAAAGTTCGTTTGTTCGTTGTTTTTGCTTTCATTTATTAATGCATAATGTTGCCTGATATTTTTTTATGAGCCAGCTTCCGCACTAGGAATTTCCCTGAATCACGGAGGACTTTAAATACATACATGAATCGGAAACAAAGGACACCCAAACTCAGAACAACAATTTGTGGATCACATAAGGTTTTGTCCTATGTGGGGTATGAACCCATAACACTCAGTACAGTAGGAATAGACAGTAGCGAAGTGACTGCTGTGAAGTGAAATTACTACGGTATCCCTGCAGTCAGTCAAGTTACATAATGGAATTTTACTTGAAACGTTTAAAAACATCGTTCAGTGTTCTAATGTATTAGGTACAAAGATTAATAATAAACTCATATACTCCGTCTCAAATGGGTACTTAACTACATTTTACATACATCTTTAAGATTTATTTTTATGTTAAGACAATAGTTCCTATTACATACAGCTGCGTAAAGTATTAAATATATTTGTTGCGGCTAATAACAATAGTGATCTTCGATTTACCTGTTGGCAACACTGGGTTAGAGAACCAAGGTTACAAACATAAACATAGCTCTAAAAGTCAAATATGTCGCAGAACCAATAACTGCTGGAATGGAAACCGCTCTTAGCAAACGTAGTGTGGGGCGCCTTCTGGCTAGCCCTCCTAGCCAAGTTGCAAGCGTTTTTCTTTCTGCAATCGTTAGCGCCTGAATTTTCGTGTGTCGTGTCATTGGCTAATCTTAGACAGAATATTAGCCAGTGACACACGGGAGAAACCATCACATAAACCACCTTTAACAGTTCACCACTGGTCTGTAGTCAGCTAGAATTTGAGCCTAAAACAATCAGGTTAAAGGTTTGCCTTGTAGTCTAACCTTTTTAAAAGTAGTAAAAAATTTAAAACGACATTTTTTAGATGACATTTTTGACTTCATGGTTCGCAAAGTTCGTTATTGGCATTGGTTACGAATTATTAGAGTTATGAGGGTATCCTGTTTTAGACGGGCGTCGACGTTATCGATAAGGTTGAAAGCCGAGAAGGCGTGGCGCGAGACATCAGTAACATGGCGTCAGTCCAGCAACGCTCACGTGCTGAGGCACATCTAAATTTTTTAAAGTTGAATGCGCATCGAAAACAGAGAAGAACAGAAGTTATTTTTCAAAAAATAAAGACGGTGCAGAAGGAGTATCCGCATCCGCGTCACGGACGCATTTAAATGCACAACAACGTACACGAACATCAAACATTTCATCCCGTATTCGGACGCTCCGCAGAAATCGACTGCAGAGTTTCAGCAAGTACATTCGAGATAATTTTTCGTTCACTGTCCGAACACTTATTGCTACATGTGCGAAAGAATTTGGTGGAGTGTTGCTCCACCAAATTCTTTCGCACATGTGCTGCGAGTGCTGAAGAAGGATTTGGGGGCGTGGAAGTGTGCTGTTAAACTTGCATACCATCCGATGTTGGACACTTTCAAAGTATGCGCAACTTGCATGAATGATCTTGTATGATGAAATTTTGCAATTTGTTTGTTCACAGGCGTTATGTCGAGGATACTTATGTTAATCTGAGAAAAAAAAAAATTATTCAACGTTGTAGTTTCATTTTGTAACCTTTTCCTTATCTCGACAATATTTTTTCGAATACCGAAGATTCATCTCCAATGTGCTCGATAGTCGTGTGAGGCACGAAATCTGTGATTTTCTTTAGTAAATACATATCGTACACTCGTATTTTACATAGAAAACACCCAAACTCAAAAACAAATGTTTGCAGATCATACACACATTTGGTTCCGAGCCGGGAATCGAACCCGAGACCTCAAGCACAGCAGTCGCATACGCTAACACTGCGCCAAGAGGCAGTCAAATTCTGAATAATATGCATGTACCAATGACATAGTATATATTTCGTCAGTGGTATGTACTAAATACATATCTACCGATTATAGAGAATAATCCAGACACAAAAGTGGTGATTGTGTTCATCAGACAATTATTTGGTCTAAGTGTGAATCGAACTGACAATATCTGGCTTGTCAGTCGGGATCACAAACCATTGAACCAAAAGGCCTGACAAGTTTAAGTCAAGGTTATTCCTGTATTGTAATCCTTAAATAATGTTATAGGCTACGTAAAATCAGCTAAGACACATAGGAGAGAAGTACAAACTTCTATAAAACTGTTATCATTTTTTTAATCAAGTTTATAACATTTTCTTATCGGGTTATTATTATGAATAAACAAAACCTATATGAGAATCTAGGTATTGAAGTTTGAGTACATCTATCTAAGCAGATACCAAGCTGTTCACTTCCTACGGCATAAAATAAAAAGCAAACATTCCATTGACTCCAGCATTCTTTCTCTTTCCTTCTCGCTATGTCAATATAACACACACACATACATACACACGCACGCACACACACACACAAACAAACACACACACACTGCCACACACATTGGGGCTGCTTTTTGTTTCGTTTTTGTTGTACACATAACGCTTTGAATATTTTTATGTTTCTTTTATCAATTTAAGTTATGATTTTGATGTTGGTTTTGATTTGAATTATGATTTTGAATGAATTATATTTTAATTTTGATCATGAACTTGATTTATGTTGGCACTGATCTGATTTTAATTGTGTTGAATCATTTATATGTTTAAATTGAAATACCTACCGACTATTCACTTTACATTATGCTTCGAATATTTTTATGCTGCTATTTATATAATTTTTAATTCTTGGAAACTCTAATGTTGAATTTTATTTGAATTCTGATTTGAATTTATTTCTAATTTAATACTTCAATTTTTACTTTAATTTGAATTTTGTTTTTGATTGTAACTTTTATTTCTAATTTTAATTTAGATTAAGAACATGATTATAAGGTTGATTCAGACTTGATTTTGATTGGGTTGAATTGATTTATGTTTAAATTAGATTACCTCTAGTCCTACTGGCCTGTCTAAGTCACACTAATTCTTGTTAGCATGTATTGTTAAATTATTTAAATTTCTATTTCTATTTTGTTTCGAAATGTTACTATCTGCTTGTACACCTTCACTTACATATTTACGCAGACAATGTCCTTATCTAGTGAGAGCCCTGGTGCCCATAATACAAGTTATATCTTATCATGGGTTGCAGAGTTCAATACACTTGCCCTGAATGTTTGTCTTTTTTTTGTGTATAAGTTAAGTTTTTGTTATCTGGTTTCAAAAACAATAAAAAATTAAAAAAACCATTCATGTACCCGGATTTATCTTTTTGTGAAAAAAAAGTCTCACTATTACTCACAAATCTCACGACATAGTATTTGTACAGTACTCAGCTATCAAGAACACATAATGTTATCGTACCACGTGTTTTTCGATCACTTCCGTTTGGCCTACATTCAGAATTCTTTTATTTAGGTAAATTTTAGATAAACTCTGTCTGCCTGTTACGCTTTCACGGATTAATAATAAATAATAAGTAAATATTTCGGACATCTAACACACAACGCCATCTAGTCCCAAACTAAACAGAACTTGTATTATGGGGATAAACAGTTGCACTGATTTCAATGAAATTTTGGCATGGAGATTTTTTTATCTATACTAATATATAAAGCTGAAGAGTTTGTTTGTTTGTTTGAACACGCTAATCTCAGGAACTACTGGTCCGATTTGAAAAATTCTTTCAGTGTTAGATAGTCCATTTATCGAGGAAGGCTATATGCTATATATCATTACGCTAGGACCAATAGGAGCGGAGCACCAATGAAAAATGTTTCGAAAACGGGGGAAAATTTTCACGCTACGGGCAATAGAAGACGTAAACGAGGTTGCGTGGGTCGGCTAGTTCTTATAGAAGGACACACACAGGCTACTCTTTATTTATACGATAACTGACATACACACGATGCGGTGCCGCGGGCAAAAGTTGGTAGGTATGAATATAATTGTTGGCTTTTATCTAGTTACTAAGGGTTACCTTTCTAAGAATAAAATCGAATCAGTAGTAATTAGGTACGCTCTCGTACCTTTTTACCGAGATTATATCGAACATACGAACTCACTTTTACCTTTTTAAAATATCAGTAGGAAGGTAAAAGTAACGTGTGTTCCGACGTGTTTATTTGACTGAGTATATATTGATGTAAAAGAAGATAAAATAATGATCGAAGCATACATCTCTCTTTAAAACAGGTAATTGCAGCCTTAAGTAAATAGTACCTTTCTATACTAATATATAAAGCTGAAGAGTTTGTTTGTTTCTTTGAACACGCTAATCTCAGGAACCGCTGGCCCGATTTGAAAAATTCTTTCAATATTAGATAGCCCATTTATCGAGGAAGGCTATAGGCTATAAATCATCACGCTAAGACCTACAGGAGCGGAGCAACAATGAAGAATGTTACAAAAACGGAGGAAAATTATCACGCTACGGGCAATAGGAGACGCAAACGAGGTTGCGTGGGTCGGCTAGTTTTTTTTAGATATCGCAATCCATGTGATAACAAAAGCAATGTGTATATGCTTTATATTCTATTGCAAAATGTGATTGCAGGTAGTATTTAATGTAGGTAGGTTAGGTAGATAGGTATTTAATTAACGAGTACTTGACTATAACTGTATAAGTATGCTTATTACTTACCTACTGGCCTGTAGCTGCACAAGGTTAATGAGCACACGTGGAAATACTTAATTACCTAATCTTTATACTACACTACTTGAGTCCCGCTGTGTCAACCGCGGTTATTGTCGTACCGCGTCTATAAAAAGTTAGGTACCCCTTATATTATCATCAGCTAAAAAGTTGCCTAAGTTAGGTACTCCTTATATCATCAGTTACCTATCAGTGAAAGTCCCGTTAAAATCGGTCCAATTTTATTTATTTGTATAGAAGAATAAGAGATCCCACCAAAAACATTTTCATGTAAAATGTTGCCAAGACGACTGCATATGGCTTACCCTGTAAAAAGATATCAGATCTCATGTAGAGCCAAACTTCTGAATCTACACGCCCTAACTCTACCAGCCCTAACTTTCCAATCTCTACATCTCAGTAAAAATGTGCCCGTGCGCTTCGCTTGGCTCGTCTTGGCGGGGGCACGACCGTGTCCCCAGATTTTCGATAACAGAAAACCTTAAAGAAACCATTCTCGTTATTGCAACCGAAAAAATAGCAGTATATTTTTATTTATTATTACTCATAATAAATGATCACAGTAGAAAAATTACAGTATAACTTGCCTTTTTATACTTTCCAAAAGGACCACAAATTTGTGTGTGCCCAAGCTTAGGTTAAGACGGCCCTGGGCTTACAGTGTTTCCGGTTAGAAGCAATTTTACGCGTGAGTTTTACACAGGTCAGCGATGAAAATGATTTTTAAATAAATTCATCACAAAGTGGTAGATGTCGGAATATTGTTTTAATCTATCACGTCACGTTATTATTGCATATAGATAAATATGTAACAGTTCGCTAGATCGGTAAAATCGCATGTTGATGTGAAACATCTATAGGCGAGGGGACACCTGATTTTTGGCGCGGCGAGTGGCGACGCGGAGCCCCGCGATTTATAATTTTTATTTGTTTTGTTAATAATATTTTTGTTTGTATTTGAATTTTGTACTTAATAAAAATAAATATTAATATAATAAACAGTCATTTTATTTAATACAAAACAATTTCGATGTTTCACATTTGCCAGGCGTCCCGTGACGTCGTTAAGTATAAAAACATTGTCGAGGAAATCTTAAAAACCTTTAAAAATTTAGGCTGTAATATAAGTCTGAAAATTGATCAATCTCACATTAATTATTCCCCAAGTCCAAATCTAGGCGACTAAAGTGAAGAACAAGGTTAACGGTTTCATCAATACGTAAAAGCGATGGAAAGAATATATCAAGGCCGTTGGGACGTTAATATGATAGCGGACTATTGCTGGATGATACACAGAGATGAACTATTTATTTGACATTGGCGGAATTGTCTACAACGGTACAGTTTGCCATTCCCAAGAAAAAAAAAAACAATAAAAGTATTATTTTTTTCATGTATACCTTAATGTTGTATTTTAATAGCTATAATAGACTCATAAAACTTTACAAAATGCTCTCAAATAATTATCATTAATTTTATAAAATTTTGTTTTGTTCATTTTTGTATTCAAATAGGTACTATATATTCTAAATCTGAAAAATGTGACGTGGTATATATCATATGAATACCGTTTTCTACTACTTTTAAGATTATTAACACAAATATTAACCATTTAACAAAAAACTTATCAAAAAAAAATCGCAGGCCTATGATATAAATATTTATATATATATATATATAAATATAATATATTTGTATGTATAGAATAAAGTTACGGCTTCGTTCTCGTCTTTAGTGTTAATAATGTCAGTTCTTAAATTTTACAATGAATACCAGAAATAAATAAAACACGTAAACTAAAATTCTCAAAATAACTTTAATTTAGATTTCAGAATTTCTTCGTTTCAAATATATAAATAATGATACAGATTTACTCTATAATTATATTTTATATCGATTATCATGATGGGATTCGTAGCATTGCAAAGTTAAGCACTCCTAGCCAGGTAGTCTGTGGATGGATAATCATTTCTTACCACGCATGAGAATCATAATAATACATTTAATTGAAAATAACAATTCAATTTGTCATCATTATCGTCCTTCGAACTTATTTGCATAAAATAGATTGAGGTTGACTATCGCCATCTAATCCCAAGCTAAGCAGAGCTTGTGTTTTGGGTACTAGACAACTGATACAAATACATATATACTTTTTTTTTCTAAATACATACATATTATACATAGAAAACACCCAAACTCCGAAACAAATATTTGTAGATCATACAAACATTTGGTCCGACCCGGGAATCGAACCCGAGACCTCACAATCAGCAGTCGCATACGCCAACCGCGAGAATAACGAGGCAGGCTTTTACGAAGAACAAGTGCATAGGACCCCACGTACTAGACAATACTAACTAGATAAACTCGAAGTTCTGGAGACAAAATAGAAGGGATTTCAACTGTAACAACCTCTAACTTTCAAACTTTCGCGTTCCATGATATTAACAAATATTTTTACGGGAATTAACGCGATCACTTATTAAAAGGTATCACATAACTCTGATTTGCCTGACGTTTCGAGCAGGTTGCACTGGCCGTGGTCACAGGCTGACCTCTGTCTGCCAAATTGTAATATAAAAAAATAAAAAATATTGTTAATTGTGTGTGAATAACTAATAAATGAATGAAAACTAAGTGTGTCTTTGTTTGCTACCATTGGAAGTTAACACTAACGAACAAACCAACTGACCCTCGCCAGAATAAAACACATAAAACAAATAAAAACAAATGAAACCAATATTTCGGGCGCCAGGCGCGGGTCTTAACCACTAATTTTACCCCCAATGGTAACTTACAAATCCTAAAAAAAATAACAAACCAATGCCGTGGATAACTCGGCCAACATTGAACCCTTAATCTAGGGCGGGGAGAACTGACTGATGAACAATTAGTTTAAAAGCAGATTTATTTCTCGTAGTGTCTGAAGGGTAAGGTCTTACAGGTGGATAAACTATGCTAATAGTAGCGCTTAACTGGTTACTGTTTCTGTTGTCATTGCAATCCTTTATGTTAAAATTCTACGTTACATGAGCCAGACAGTTACATGAGTCAGCCTGTGACCACGGCCAGTGCAACCTGGTCGAAACGTCAGGCAAATCAGAGGTATGTGATACCTTTTAATAAGTGATCGCGTTAATTCCCGTAAAAATATTTGTTAATGTAACAACCTCTAACGATTGCCACAGATTGTTCTTTAACAACCGAGACTGGAGTTCAAATGGTCATCCATCCATCTATAGACCGACCTGGCCAGGACTAACTTTTGGAAAACGATAACTTACACAGTTACCTCATAGCAACGTGCCCGCTCATCACGATAAAGATAAATATATTTATCAGCATGATGATTAAATTTAAAACAAACCCTATACCAACCCGTGTACCCAGCGTGTTATAGTAAGCCAAAACCTCTTTACTAAAGGAGAGGCCTATGTCCAGCCGAGGTCTTTTAAAAGCTGTTGATGTGAAGTGATGTTATATTTAATAAAAATTATAAATATTTCAACAACTATTCCCTATTGGCGGTCAGCGCTATCTGTTTTAGTTTCCCACGAGCGACCTTTCCCGCTGATGTTAACGGGATTTTATCCAAAAACACAACTCCGCCTCTCAAGTTTTGCGAGTCTGATCGTTTGCCTGTAAATATAAAAAAAAAACATTAGGCAGAGTTCGGAGTTTACCCTTAAGGAGAAGCGTAGAGTCAGCAGTGGACTAATAAAGGGTGATGATATTGATGAGGCAGAAGTTACATAATGATGATAAAACAGAACAGTAAGAAGTTAGAGACACCTAACTTGCCGCCCTAGCCGAGTCACAAGCGTTTTTCTTTCTGCAATTGTTAACGCCTTAATTCTCGTGTGTCATTGGCTAATACTTTGTCTAAGATTAACCAATGACACACGAGAATTTAGGCGTTAACGATTGCAGAAAGAAAAACGCTTGCAACTTGGCTAGGGCCTGATCAGCTCTCTTAGATAAGTTGACATTCCACGAACGTAAACTTTATTAGAAAACCGTCCAAGTGCAAGTCGGACTTACGCACCGAGGGTTCCGTACAAACTTTTAGCAAGTTTACTTATCTTAGATATCTAGATATTAGGTACTATTATTTTAAACGTTTCGTTTTACAGACTTGGGGGACAACTGTAATTTTTATATTAATTATTATTATTAATGCATCATAAAATATTAATAAAATATATTTTACAATGCGCACATCAAGCCCTGTCATATGATACCCCATTCGAACTTCGGAATTTCAACCTCTTATAAATATATAGAACCTATTTTTAAGGTTTAATTACAAATGTGTGGTTTTGTGACTTTTCCCTGTATTTGTGGTTTTTAACGATGTTACTTGCCAAATTTCATCGTTATAGGTTCACGGGCACCCTATGAATTTTGATTCCCTTAGGAGTGTCGAAATTCGAATAAACGGCTGTATTTTTTACGTAAACTTAGAGGATTGATTTTTTCACAACTTCAGGGGACCGTAGACCTAAGTATATAGTTTAAATTACAAGTCGATACTTTCACGCATTCCCAAAATAAAAGGTCTTGACAGACGGACAACAAAGTGATCTTTTAAGGGTTCCGTTTCTTACTTTTGAAGTACGTAACCCTAAAAGCCGATAAACGTTTGGGAATGACATCATCTTAACGCCAAGTCACGTGGTCAAAGCAAAATAATCAAAGAGAATAGAGACGTCAGCAATAGTCGAAAAGGATTCAAAGAGCAATACTTGCATCTTGGCTAAGGGTCCTTTCTGTAAGAATCCTTTGAGTCAGTGATTGAAAGGATGCATGCCTCTCTAATATAAAGGGTGATCTAGATTTTCTAACATCAAACATCCACATCTATATAACGATACTTACTAGCTACAAGATCCTTGATCTCCTGCGCAGTCACATTGCTTCCTTCCTTTCTCACGACGCAAGCTACAGGATGTTCTCCGTCTTCTTCATGAGGAATGCTCGTCACACTTACTTCGCTGACACCAGGGTGTTCCAAGATTACAGATTCTAATTCTGGAGGTATTATCTGTTACGAACAATAGTGGTATATTTGGTTAAAAGCAAAATTATGATGTATTGCTAAATTTTTGCAGCATTTTTTAAATAAAGGGCTAGGAAAATTTCTTTTAACGCAGAGGCGGGTCACCTGGTGGTGTTTGACTACCAGTCTAGATGGACTGTGTAACTCAAGAGTGACAAAGATAACACTAGCCTCTTAGAGCCCTTCCCCTGAAAGAAAAAGGAGTCGGTAACGGCTATTTCTTACCAAATCATACTAAAGATGAACTTACAGGGTAACCACGATATTTGATAAGCATCTTCATTCGTTCCACAAAGAAATAGTTGCCCTCCTCATCTCTGTATAGAATGTCTCCAGTCTTGTACCAACCGTCTTCTGTGAATGCATTTGCAGTCTCTTCCGGGTTATTATAGTATTCCTGAAAATCAGAATAAATAGACTTAAAACTCCATAATAATATTATAAATTGGAAAGTAACTCTGTCTATATGTATGTTACGCTTTCATGGCTAAACTGTTGCACCGATTTCAATGAAATTCGGTATAGAAATACTTTGATTCTTGAAGAAGGACATAGGGGACTCTTTACCGCGATAAACGACATAGACTCGTGCGGAACCGAGAGGGCAAAATTTAGTACGAAATACATTTAATTAAGAAAAGGTGACAAAATGCCTACTTAATTCTCCTCTTCTGTGCAAAATGCTACCAAGTCTGCTGCACTGCTGCTCTATAGGTACATAAGCTGAGATCAGAAAGGAAACCGTAAATATCTCTAGTTAAAATACAAGTCTATTATAAATTAGTACAATTTATATTTAATTTAAGGAGAATACTTATCTAGAATTTCTGTGTTTTATGTTTAGTCTCTGCTAAGACCAACGGACCACGAAGCTACACATTTCTAATGACTTTTAAGTAAATATTTTTTTTTGTACTTTCTTTCGAGTTTCATTTATTCTTAATAATAATGTATTTTTTACATCTCTCGTTTTAGGAATATAACCTTAATCGTAGGTAACTAAATACCTCCCTCCCCTTATTAGAAGAGGACGGGGATCGGACCTCTAGTAACCCCACTTACTCGGTGAAAAACCACGAAAGAATGGCTTAACCCTAGTTTTTTGTGACACCTTAGTATCAGGTATCAGTTGCCCCAGCCACTTCTAAAGCATTGTTCTCCTACGTCTAAGTTAGGTTGTTGTGGCATCTGTGCTAGTGACCCATAAAAATAGATAAATAGCAGAAATACCACAGTTGCCAGTGATTTATTTATTTCGATTTTCTGCAATTTTTTGCCACAGTTCTCACAGCGATGTGCATATAGTTATTAGGTTATTACATATTATTTTGGTTTCCTTTCTAAACATCTTTTGAAACAGATTGGTGTTGTTTACTTGAAAATAAACACCACCTAGGCTAGGTAGTGTTTAACATAGTCTAGATAACCGCTTAATAGTTTTCTTGATTTCTTATAATATTGGTTACTTACAGAAAAACCAGTTATTTTCGTCAGCATCTCTCCTGGCACATTCGGTTTCGTGATTTCCAGACCAGTCTCTGGATCTACCAACTGGAATAATAGGATTTAAAATATAAACACGTTATGTACGGGTATGTTTATATAAATTGTTACGAAGAAAGATCATTCCAGCAAAAGACTTGACACGGCTAAACATCGTGAAAGTTCTCATTGGTTTGTTGAGGCACAGAACAATGAACCGTACATCGATATACATATCGTCGAATATAGTTTGATTGACGCGAGGTTGGTTTGTTCGTGGAACCGGTCACTAACCTTTCTCGAATGTGTTGTTAGTTTTTAGTCTATATTGTTGAGAAGTATGAACGCCTAAGCTAACTTATATAGCAATACACATCACGCATATGACTGTCGTAAATATAGCAGAAGGGAAGGTGAATGGTCCTACAGATTTGTCTGGGTCATTGAAAATGTCTTAAAAAATATTGTTATATTTTGTAAATGATATACATAAAATTTAGGTTTCATATACATAAAAATAATTTTATTGTCACATCAATTTAGTATAACTAATACTAAAGCTGTGAGATATTTTCAATATAAAATCAATTTACAATCACAAAAATACTTTACATTCGGCAACAAAGAGACGAATTAACAAACAAATAGGGCGAAATTTTTCGACTGTTTGCAGTCTCGCGAGATAAATTACAATCTAACGGGTTTGACTCTTACGGTAACATATTCAACCTTCTTTCTAAGCTAAGTCCTATTTTCAGCAGTGGATTTATTAATGACACTTTAAAAGAAAATCATTCTGATTTCATATAAATTAGTTTTTGTTCGAATCATTCAAATCTGCTAGATACTTACTTTAATTTTTTTTTGCAATTCCAATGGACAATTGCCACAGTTTCCAATGGGCCCCGTAGGATTCGGGTCTAAAATTGGTCCCAGGTTCTCGGTCTGTCCATATATCTCGGTGATGCTGGCGCCAGGCCGTAATCTTTCCTAAAAATATAATATACAGATAGACGTAGATATATAAGATACCGTACTCGTCTATAAACTATTACGATAGATTACAGGGGGTCATATAATAATAAAATAACCACAATATATGAGCTGTAAAGTTGTTTCTACAGGGATCATAAAACATTATTAGTTTGCGTAGCCATATAAAATTACTGCTTTGATTTATTGCACTGGATTAGATCGAAGTTAATTATTAATAATATTTATTATTGAAGTGATAACTTCTTCTGGAATGGTAAACTATTTCGTTACGTAACGCGTTACGGCGCCAATCTGACTCGATTCAATTTCTCTCACACATATGGCAGCGGTAGGCAAATAAATAAATATTTCGGACATCTAAACACACAACGCCATCTAGTCCCAAGATAAGCAGAGCTTGTGTTATGGGATACTAGACAACTGATACAAATACATATATACTTTTTTTTTTGTAAATACATACATATTATAGATAGAACACACCCAAACTCCGAAACAAATATTTGTAGACCATACAAACATTTTGGTCCGACCCGGGAATCGAACCCGAGACCTCATGATCGGCAGTCGCTCACGCCAACCGCGAGACCAACGAGGCAGTCAAGTTCCTCCTCTCTCGCTCCAACTCACAGCGCTAGCCATAAATTTATAGTTGAGTTTAGATTAGTGTAAGTTATTACTTTTGTCGGGAGTCCCAAGCCGTACACTTTTTTTTTATTTGACTGCCTCCGTGGCGCAATGGTAGCGTATACGACAAATGTGCTTGTGGTCTCAGGTTCGGTGCCCGAATCGGACAAAATGTTTGTATGATCTGCCAATATTTGTTTCGGAGTTTACGTGGTTTTGTATATAATTCGTATTTACAAAAATATATAAGTATTCTATCAGTCAATCTAGCTATTATAGTACTAGCTCTGCTTAGTTTAAAGCTAGATGACGTTGGCCAGATGTCCGAAATATTTATTATTATTATATTATTATTTAAGGACTCCATTTGCCATTCCATACTTAGCCTTTAGTTGACGGCGCTAAAGCATAAATTCGTTAAGCGATCCAAGTAGGGTCAAATCAATTTTTTCTTTGGCGACAAATTATAAGACTGACCTTAATGGTGTTGCAACTTGAGAGTCACAAATACCTTTCTAATCCATATCTAATATAAGCTTGACGTAAACCTAATCTAATACCTTTATACGAGCTATTCTTGTAAATATATACATAGCTATATAATATATATAATATGAATCTCGGGATGGTTCCAACAATTTTTATGAAATTTAGTATGTAGGGTGTTTCGGGAGCGACAAATCGATGTAACTGTTATTAATTATTTGAAAATTAACCCAAAAAGATACCGAGCAAAACTCGGTTATCTCGGTTACATACTAAAGAATACAAAATCGCAAAGAAGGTAACTTTTTGACAAAAGATAAATAAAAACTAAAACATACAAATACATCTTACATCTAATATATAAAATTAGACGATTTTTTTTACTTTTATGGCAAAACAACGTTTGTCAACTCAGCTAGTATAATATATTAAAATCCAAAAGCCACATACCCGTAATTGCAAAATTAATTTCTCAGGCACCTTGGACCCCACTATTGAGATGCTAGCAAAGCAACTTAAATCGCATTCCTTCTTACTCTTCAGTATACTTGCGAGCAAAAAAGGCACCGTCGTTGTTGCTACTGGCTAAAAATAGCTTAGTGTCAATAAAAAAAATGAGTTGCTACTGGCTAAAAATAGCTTAGTTTTTTTTCTTCTTTCCTTATCCCAAGATTATTTGGGGTCGACTACTACTAGTTCCACCCAGTTTTACCTGAAGAACAGTTTTTACACGGAGCGATTAGCATCGGGCCTCCGCAACCCTGAGGGTAGAAACTGAATTCGTAGGTTGAAACTAGTGTCAGTTTATAAGAGGGCACTGACTTTTCAATAACGATTACCATAGTTGTTCATGACAACCGGGACCGACGACTTAACGTGCTCTCCGAGGCACGGGAAAGCTTAGTATCAATATAAAAAATGACCTGCAATTCTTGAAGCGACAGATTAAAAATACAACGCGGCTATCGTAAATGAGTTAAAGTATAAGAAGGACAACTTGATACAAACTCTTTACCAACCCATTTGACCAGCGTCAGATAATGGGTCCACCTCCTTTGTGAACTGGTTTGTGCCCACAACTGGACTAATATATCATACAAATATATAAAATTGAAGTGTCTGTTTGTAATATTAAAATAACCGCTTTTTACTAAATGCATTTGTAAATATACACGGTTCATATACCAAAAATGTAGTTAAAAAACTTTTTGTATGTCTGTTTGGACCGATTTTGACGGGACTTTCATTGGCAGGTAGATAGATAGATAGATAGAAACTTTTTATTTGTACACCATACAACAGATTTAAAATAGAGTACAGAAAATGACGAATGTACAAGTGTAATGTACAAAGGGCGGCCTTATTGCCAAAAGCAATCTCTTCCAGGCAACCTTAGCTGGTAGGCAGGTAGCTGATGATGCAGGGAGTAACTTAGGCTACTACTTCTTTTTAGACTAACTTTGTCCCGCGGCGTTACTCGTGGTACAACAATAACCGCGGGTAACACCGCAGGGTTCAGTTAGTCTATACTAATATTAGAAATCTGAAGAGTTTGTTTGTTTGAACGCGCTAATCTCAGGAAATATTGTTCCGATTTGAAAAAAAATATTTCAGTATTGGATAGCCCATTTATCGAGGAAGGCAAGACGCAACCTCGTTTGCATCTCCTATTGCCCGTAGCGTAATATTTTCCCCGTTTTTGAAACATTCTCCATTTGTGCTCCGCTCCTATTGGTCTTAGCGTGATGATATCTAGCCACTGAAAGAATTTTTCAAATCGGACCAGCGGTTTCTGAGATTAGCGCGTTCAAATAAACAAACAAACAAACTCTTCAGCTTTATATATTAGTATAGATATAGATACTCATGCTATAAACTACGCTACTTTTCGTGAGTATCGTACAAGTATCGACAACTCCTCCTGTTCCTTCTCCCTCCTGTTCGCCAGATCAAATAGTACCTAATAATTAGAAATTAGGTAAACAAAATCAAATAAACAAAAGATAAAAATAAACAGTTATTTACCTCATATAATTCATAGCTTACCTTATACTGATTAATTATATCAATGACGTGCTCTACAGTGGGGGCAGCCGATGTCATTATTTTAGTGACGCGCATGGCGGCGGAGGTCACCATTCCAAATGCTGAAGATAACCACTGCACTGGAGACAAATGAAGTATCGGCACATTCGACAAATTTTCTCTATAGGACAAAGTGAAACATGCATACTCCATTATTGTACATATTTTTTAAAGTTATTTGCTCATTCTGAAAATATATGATACTAGCTGACCCATGCAACCTCGTTTGCGTCTCCTGTTGCCCGTAGCGTGTTAATTTTCCCCCGTTTTAAAAACATTCTTCATTGGTGTTCCGCTTCTAATGGTCTTAGTGCGATGATATAGCCTATAGCTTTCCTCGATAAATATACCATCCAACACTGAAAGAATTTTTCAAATCGGACCAGCAGTTCCTGAGATTAGCGCGTTCAAACAAACAAACTTTTCAGCTTTATAATATTAGTATAGACTACCGTGGGAGAGCCACGCTTCGGCATGAATGGACCAACTCGACCGGAGCGATACCACGGCCTCACAGAAAACCGGTGTGAAATAGTGCTTGCGCTGTGTTTATGAGCGCAGGATACCGGAGGATACCGGAGGATACCGGAGGCCCATAACCCAAACCCCCACCCCCTATCTCCCCTCCCTATCCCCCAAAGGTCGGCAACGCACTAGTGACGCCTCTGGTGTTTGCAGGTGTCTATGGGCGGCAGTAATCGCTTACCATCAGGCGATACGTCTGCTCGTATGCCCGCCTATTCCATAAAAAAAAGGAAAAGATTTTTTATGTCGTATTAATAGTCCATCACCACCCCTATTAAGCCCGTGGGTGTCGCAAGAGGCCACTAAGGAAGCAAACTAGGCAGCCACGCCACTGCAAAGACTAAGGCCATGTTCAGATGACGAGCGCTCAAGGCGCGTTTTGGTAACGCGCGTTAACATGTGTACTCCAAAAACGAAATAACATGTAGTTGTAAACGTGCATTAGCAAAACGCGCGTTGAGCGCTCGTCATCTGAACTCGTTGACTGATCTAAGATTAAATAATTACTCCCTCTAAAGGGTGCTAAAGGAATTACAAACGGGTGCTGAGACGCCTCTGGGTAAAGCGAGCGAAGTGAGCGAGCGCTAGAGATAAATATATATAAGTCTATAAACAAATAGAAATAAGTTAACGTACATTTCTGTCCCATCATAATATGGAAACGGTTTCACCAAATGCTTCACCTCCATCATCTTTTTAAAAAACGTCCTATGTTTAAACGCAGCAAGCTTAATTACGCCTGTGCTGCCACCTGTACTTAAGAGACAGCCATAAATTTTGTCCAAATCGAAGTCTAATGGCCTAAAAAAAATCATTATAACAATTTCAATTTTATGCTTTTAATTTACTTTATACTTTATGCTTTTGTACTTAATTTACTTTATACTTTATGGTTTTGTACTTAATTTACTTTATACTTTTGTACTTAATTTACTTTATACTTTATGGTTTTGTACTTAATTTACTTTATACTTTATGGTTTTGTACTTAATTTACTTTATACTTTTGTACTTAATTTACTTTATACTTTATGGTTTTGTACTTAATTTACTTTATACTTTTGTACTTAATTTGCTTTATACTTTATGGTTTTGTACTTAATTTACTTTATACTTTATGGTTTTGTACTTAATTTACTTTATACTTTATGGTTTTGTGCTTAATTTACTTTATACTTTATGGTTTTGTATTTAACTAGCTGACCCACGCAACTTCGTTTACGTCTCTTATTGCCCGTAGCGTGATAATTTTCCCCCGTTTTTGAAACATTTTTCATTGGTGCTCCGCTCCTATTGGTCTTAGCGTGATGATATATAGCCTATAGCCTTCCTCGATAAATGGGCTATCGAACAGTGAATGAATTTTTCAAATCGGACCAGCGGTTCCTGAGAGTAGCGTGTTCAAACAAACAAACAAACTCTTCAGCTTTATATATTAGTATAGATTTACATTTTACTTTATGGTTTTGTACAAATGAAAGACTGCACGATTGGCCTAGTGGTAAAAGCGATCGCCACGCCGCTCTCTACTACGCCATGTGTTGTGGGTTCAAACCGAACTTAGGACAACACTTTGTGTGATCCATAAAATTCTTCTGGGTCTGGGTGTTCTATGTGTCCGTTATATATATATATTATATATATGTATGTTTGTAAAGTATCCCGCGACACATGACGTTTATTACGAGTATATTTGAAAAAAAAAATACTATCAAAAACCTCTAATTTACGATCATGAACTGTGTAGTTTAAGAGTAAAGCTTAAATTGTCGTAAGTTGACAAATTAAGCAATTATTTTGATTAGAAGCCTCTACATAAAATACTAGCTGAGTCCTGCGGAGTTACCCGCGGTTATTGTCGTTCCGCGGGTAATACCGCGGCACAAAGAATCTCCACCTTTTTGAATTCGTTTAATAAATATACGTGATGCTTATTTAACTAAGGAAGTATACAAAACACCTTACTCAAACTCTGTATCATCACAACCGTCATCGTACTCCCGAATAAACTTCTTCATGGAATATTCTCCATCATCAAAGCAGATCAATTTCGTGTCCAAGTCCAGGTCCTTAATAGCTTGTAAGTTGTCTTCTAGACATTCCTTTTGACAAAACGCAACTTTTGGAAAAGATTTCTTAAAATGATCTTTGATTTCATCTGAAAAAAATATCGGGTAATAAATAAATGAACAGATTTATTTCCTTTTTTACAAGCTTTTTATTAACTTGCAAATCTTGCAATGTATGTATTTATGTATGCTTGTATGTTTGGGTGGAATCTTGCTACTCAATTTTAAAGCAGATATCTTGAACCGATTTCGCTGAAATTTTGCAAGCATATATGCGTGACAATACAATATTATAATGACATGGAGCTGAACTGATGCTGGAGCTAGATGATGGCCATAGGAACTCTGTAATGAAACTACGAAACCCATTGAGTGTGGGATTTGATAGTATCTAGGGTCTGATGATGGAGCCGTGAGGTGGTCATAGGAACTTTGTAATTAAACAACGCAACACCATCGAGTTTAGAATCGTTTGATTCGTCTTGATGAGTACTTAATGTTCTATCCAGGGTGTGATGATGGAGCCGAAAGGTGATAATAGGAATCATAATGTGATGTGATAATTTCCTTCCTCAGTAACGACAGTATCTCCATGCCAAATTTCATCGAAATCTGTGCAGTGGTTTAGACGTGAAAGCCTGACAGACAGAGTTACTTTAGCATTTTTATATTAGTATGGATTCTCTTTTTCTCTTCTTTCTCTTTTTGTTGACCTCTGCTCTATAGCCTAATCGGCTTGAAGGATTTTGACAGGTAGGTACAAACTAAACCATCTCATCTTATCATAAACTAGCCGACCCACGCAACCTCGTTTGCGTCTCCTGTTGTATGATGACAACAATCCTCCGATTCGATCTTACGAGGAGCCGACGATACTTCCGATTTATCGTCACAAACGGCCACAAAATCTCGTTTTAACAATAGGGCAGTTGACACCTCAGTCAAATCGGTTACTTTTTATCATCTGTCAAAACGAGAACTTTGTATGAAGAATGTACTAAAAACGAACTTGTGACGTCACTGTTTTAGACTACTCAATTGAGCAATATATTTCAGTGTTTATTATTAAAATTATTATATTAAAATTTGTAATAGAAATGAAAAGCTGCAATAATTATATTTTCCGAGATGTTGTATAATATTCGTTTTAATGAAACATCGGTATTTTTTTACGTTACAGTTAACTATTCTAGTGAAATATTCATGGGTTAACGAAATAAGCGATTTGAAGACCCAGACGAAGCTAGTAATTCTAGTTATAAATTAATACTTTTCTAAACTTACCATATTTGAAATCTGGGTCCACACCAGCAATAGGCATTCCAATCATGAGTGCTGCGTAGAAGGGTATGTGGATGTCGAGGTGGTTGCTGCCACTCACCGCGAGCACGTCGCCGGGTTGCACACCAAAGCGACGAAGACATTTTGCGAGCTGCACTGAACGTCGGAGAACTGATGCGTTTGTCTCGCTCTCACCCGTTGCAGCGTCTATCTGTGGAAATAAGTTATTTTTTTAAGAAAACTCACGTACTCGCACTAAATCCGGTGACACGGGGGACTTTACAAACATACTTGAAACGGACACAAAGGACGGGCACCCAGACTCAGAACAACGATTTGTGAATCACACAAGTTGTTGTCCCATGTACGATTTGAACAAACCGCTAGGCTAACCATGCAGTCCAATAGTGTACCTACTTTCTTGATAAAATTTAGCAGCAAGAGGTGTGTATGAATATGTGTCTAATTGTATTGATATCTCGTCAACGGAGAGGTTCATCTTCCTCGTTGGTATCGCGGTTGGCGTGTGCAACTGCTGATCGTGAGGTCTCGGGTTCGATTCCCGGGTCGGACCAAATGTCCGTATGATCTACAAACTTTTGTTTCGGAGTTTGGGTGTTTTTTATGTATAATTATGTATTTACAAAAAAAAAGTATACATGTATTAGTATTAGTTGTCTAGTACCCATAACACAAACTCTGCTTAGCTTGGGACTAGATGGCGTAGTGTGTAAAATGTCCGAAATATTTATTTATATTCTAACAAAGCGGAGACGAAACATCCAAAATAATTATATTACAATTCACATAAACGTGAAGAAGTTTATGTGAATTGTAGTAGCGTTCTGAAGCTCGGGTTCACTGGAAACGCTTGAATAGGATTCCATACAGGATACTCTCGTCGATTGTCGGCACTTGACGAAACTTGTTGAAATAAATTGTAGACTTAAACTCACATATACTTATTTCACTATTTTATAGACTTAAATCCCGACCTTCGGAGTTTCACCCTATAGCATTATCAAAGTATAAGCCATACAGAATACGTCACACTAACGGGATGGAGAGGAGCAGGGAAGAAAAGACCCTTACTCTTATACTTATTATTACGATAGATAGATAATACTTTATTTGTACACCAGGACTTACAAACAATATACCTAAAACAAGTAAAAACTAAAACCCAAAAACGACGCTAAAAAGTATGAAACAAGTTTCAAAAGCTGAAGTCCCACGTTACGTAAAAATGTACCATAACACATTAACAACGCGTGACTACGGCTTTTGAAACTTGTTTCATACTTTTTACCTCTATAATATTAATTTATTTGCAAAGTATATTTTAAATAGGTACCATAGAAATTTCATGTCACGAGAAAATGCTAATAATATAATATCTAGCTGAACCCCGCAGTTATCGTCGTACTGCGAGTAAGGCCACGGGACAAAATTAGTCTAAAAAGTAGCCTAAGTTACTCCCTGTATCATCAGCTTCCTATCAGTGAAAGTCCCGTCAAAATCGGTCCAGCCGTTCCAGAGATTACCCGTAACAAACAGACAGACAGACAGACAAAAAATTTTTTAACTACATTTTTGGTATGTGTAGCGTGTATACATACATTTGTATTTAGTAAAAAACAGTTATTTTAGTATTACAAACAGACACTCCAATTTTATTTATTTGTAAAGATTGCTTAGATGTAACATTGTAATCTTAGTGTCTAGCTTAAATTCTATATTATTTCTCAGCTTGTTATAAGCTAGGCAATCCACAATAACATGGAGGACAGTCTCTTGGGGATCCGGGTCACAAATGCAGGATGGGTTCTTCTTACACGTGAATCGTGTCGTACAACAATAACCGCGGGTAACACCGCGGGGTTCAGCTAGTATGTAATAATATTAGTGGTAAGAATAAAGATATATTCATTGATTATTACCCGACTACGTTGTATAAACATAGTAAAATTAGTTAACAAAAGAAACGAAGTAAATTAAGTTTACGATACCATAATAATGTAGGTACCTACTTTATTATCGTTAATCATAAATTAGTTAGTTAAATAGTAGATAGTAAGTTTGCAATATAAAATAGTCGTAATACCTAGAAGTAACTTAATGGTAGTAAGAATTAATATGTATATTTAACATAAAGTCGGTTAATAAAAACTGACTTCAAGAACCATCAAATCGATCGATTTCTCTTGGATGCCATCATCAGATCTTAGTGTCCTTATCATAGTACCACCGTCGGGATATCGCCTTTCCATTAAAAAAGAATTATCAAAATCGGTTCATAAACGACGAAGTTATCCGCAAACACATAAAAAAACATATATACGGTCGAAATGAGAACGTCCTCCTGTTTTAAAGTCGGTTAAATATAGGCAATTAGTTTTTTTTTATGAATGGCCTGCCAAAATGACTACTCTGCCTGATGAAAAGCATAAGCAAAATCCAAGAGTGGTGGTCACCATGCTCATTGCGAATGCAGATAATGCAGGAATGCAGCATGGTGACCCACACGATTTTACAGTTACATAGTTACAGTAATAAATTCAGTCTTGAAGTTATTTCCCTCTGGAATAATAATAAAAAAATAGTTAAATAGTGAAATAAAAAGTGAAAGGTTGTATGCAAGAAATCTATACTAATATACAAAAGCTGAAGAGTTTGTTTGTTTGAAGGCGCTAATCTCATGAACTGGTTCGATTTGAAAAATTCTTTCAGTGTTGCATAGTACATTTATCGAGGAAGGCTATAGGCTATATATCATCATGCTTAGACTAATAGGAGCGGAGCACCAATAAAGAATTTTATGAAAACGGAGGGAAATAATTACGCTACGGGCAATAGGAGACGTAAACGAAGTGGCGTGGGTCTGCTAGTAAATAATATGAGGAATGAAAGTGCGAGAATTAGCAATAGCCAGAACCAGTATGAACGTGAATTGTAGGCAATAGTTTCTGACGAACACTGGAGGTGCTACTTTAAAAAAAAACCAGCTTCTCGCTCTGAACCGCATTCAACGGAGTTGTCAAGAACTTCCAATTCAGCAAGACTCTCTGGCGCTGCCTAGAGATGTGGCTTCGCTGTGCGTCTTCTACCGCTTTTACTATGGGGAGTGCTCTGAGGAATTGTTCGGCCAGGCCAGGGATCACTGCCACCTCTTTCCGCCATCGTCCTACTCGACAAAAGTTTCATCCCCATCATCTATATAGTTGGCAGTCCACAACTGTGCGCTTTTCGAGAAACTATCTGCCTTGCACAACAAATCTGTGAAATGAATTGTCGCCTGCGATATTCCCGGACCAATACGACCTTCAAACCTTCAAGAAAAGAGCGTACTGATTCTTGAAAGGCCGGCAACGCACTTGTGACGCCCCTGGTGTTGCGAGTATCCATGGGCGGTGGTAAACGCTTGCCATCAGGCGTTACGTCTGCTCGTTAGCCCCCCTATTCCATTAAAAAATATATAATGCTCACATAACATAATCGAAAAAATAGCACAGAATTGAAATTTATTTCATTTTGCTTTTTAATTTAAAATAATATGAAATAAATTTACCTACCTGACAAATCGTATCGGGAAAGGCTCTCAAACCGTCCCACACTAAATGTCCCACGTGGTACTTTTCATTGTTTATTTCAAATAATTTCATTTTCAGTGGCTCTGCAGTTTTTATTTTCACACGTTCGCCGCGCGACCGTAGCTACTGGCGTATTCTTAGTTTGTGACGAGCGGGAAGACCATTTTCTTACTTATAAATTCAAGAAAATTATACCTATATACCTAAACTGAAAGAAAGAAAACTGAAAAAGTTGAGTCCAGAAATGTAGATACAACAAATAATTTCATTATCAATATGCACAAGACGAATCTAACGTTTTTTTTATTTATTAATGCACGATGTTGCTTGGTAGACTTATTTGGTAAACTGCCTCGTTGGTCTCGCGGTTGATCGTGAGGTCTCGGGTTCGATTCCCGGGTCGGACCAAATGTTTATATGATCTACAAATATTTGTTTCGGAGTTTGGGTGTTTGCTATGTAAAATAAGTAGGTATTTACAAAAAAAAAAAGTATATATGTATTTGTATTAGTTGTCTAGTACCCATAACACAAGCTCTGTTTAGCTTGGGACTAGATGGCGTTGTGTGATAGATGTCCGAAATATTTATTATTATTATTATTATTTATTGGAATATCTCTGTATCACGGGGGACTTTAAATAAGCACATGAATCGGAAACAAAAGACATTCAGATCAATTTGGGGATTACACATACTGTTGTCCCATGTGGTGTATGAACCCACACAGCTTCTCGGATCCTCCTCCTGGCACACCGTGTGGTTTTAGTCGGTACGATTCCGACACACCACCCCGCCGCAAACCCTGGTAGGGTGACGGCCTGTGGGTGTGTGGACACACCCACAGGCCGTGGACACGTAAAAAAAATTTGTTTCAAGTTTTCCTTTCTCTTTATAGTAATCATATCCTACCTACGTAGTTTGATCCCTCAGTTGTCTCAGTTAGCGCATGAGGTTGTAAATAAATAAAACAAATTGGATCCTTATAACTACTGAATTGGCTTGTTTGCACCCAGTTTTACATCTTAGTAGCGGTTCCACTGTATCAGTTCTACTAATTTAAAAAAAAATTTCTGTGATAAATAATAAAATAAATGTGTTAATAATATTTTAATGAAACATAAAACTTAAAACGAAATACACTATATTTATCATACAACATAAAAAGGCACTTTTACCCGAATTACTTAAAGCTGCTGAATTTATTATACAATTATATTAAATGACATAAATCACATTATGTATATAAGATAGCGCCGATGTAATCACACTTTAATGCTTACGTCATCAGCCTTTAGTGCTTAGTGCGTTATTTTTTTTAAAACACAACTTTATGTATCGCCTTAAAAATCTTAGTGGTTTAAAATTATGATAATATCGGCGTCACCCGTATATAATGTTATTATATAAAACATTAGATAAAAACACCCTAATAATCCTTCCTACTAATATTTTAGGTAAATGCGAAAGTTTGTAAGGGTGTGTGTGTTTGTTACTCTTTTACGCAATAGCTACTGAACGGATTTGGACGAAACTACAGTATTACGAGTATACCTTTATACATCAGAATATCACATAGGCTACGATTTGCCGCGATAACCGACATACACGCGGGCGGAACCTCGGGCAACAACTAGTCCTATCTAATATTTGAATACATAATTATATTGTTAACCGACTTCAGAACTGGAGGGGGTTATCAATTCGACTGTATTTTTTTTTATGTTTGTAACCTCATAACTTTGGACTGGGTGAACCGAATTTTGATGGTTTCTTTTTTTTTTAAACTGATGCTTTACTGTGGTCCCATTTCAATTTGGTCCAGTTCTTGAAGTAAAAAAATTGTAATAATTTCTTTATCTATACTAATATATAAAGCTGAAGAGTTTGTTTGTTTGTTTGTTTGTTTGTTTGAACACGCTAATCTCAGGAACCGCTGGTCCGATTTGAAAAATTCTTTCGGTGTTGGATAGTCCATTTATCGAGGAAGGCTATAGGGTATATATCATCACGCTACTACTAATAGGAGCGGAGCAACAATGAAGAATGTTTAAAAAACGGGGGAAATTTTCACGCTACGGGCAATATAAGGCGCAAACGACGTTGCGTGGGTCAGCTAGTAACTTATATATCTTAAATAGTCTGACCCTGATATTGTTATCCGATTACGTCAGAAGAAGGGTTAAGTTCGAATACATGTATGTGAATTTTGTCAGTATATTTGAGGGCACTGACTTTCCAATAACGATTGCCATATATGTTCACGACAACCGGGACCAGGGCTTAACATAAGACACCGGAAAAACATCCATACTCCGGGTTGTTATTGGAGATTGTTTGTAAGTAAACTTCAATCACTCCTCGACTATACAACCGTGACTGATAACAATACTAGCTGCTGATTCGGCAAACATTGTTTTGCCATAAGAAAAAAAAAATTCTGATTGGGTCACCCTTTTCATTTAGGGATATGAAAAATAGATGTTGGCGGGATTTTGGGTCTCAGACCCACCCGATATACACACAAAATTTCATAAAAATTTGGTCCAACCGTTTCGGTGGTTTGGTAATAAACACCGCGACATGACAATTGTATATATTAGAAGATAGATATATGCTGATGATGATAGAGAGGCAGAAGCATTTCTCCATTAAAGTCCAATAATAAGACTAACAGATTTACGTGGTGGTTAAGTAAAGACCTCATCGCTTACTACTGCGTGAAATGTTAAGTGTCGATCCGCAGGAACAACACTCATCCACGTACTGTTGTTCTGAGACTTGGTGTTTCATGTAAGTTCGTAAAGTGGGGGACTTTGCAAAATAAAAGGTATTGGTGGTGAAGGAGTTAAACAAATAAACTTTAAAAAACTAACTGCCTCGTTAACTAACAAACTCTTGACAGCCGATCAAGATCATATATATCGGTCCAGCCGTTTCGAAGGAGTTTGGTAACAAACACCGCGACACCAGAATTTTATATATTAAATAAAATTTTCATGCAATGGTTACACAATAAAAGTATTTGTAAGGTTTTATCTACCTTTGCCACCTAATGTTTACTATGCACGTTTTTATAGGTAGATAAAACAATCATCAAAGTTGCCATAATTTTTTATACTCTAGAGACGAAATTGCTTGTCCATGTTTATTGTTTATTTTATTATGCTATTTATGCACGTTTCTATATGTAGACTAGCTTAACCCCGCGTTATTACCCGCGACCAATGACGCGAAGCGAAGGTAGTCTTAAAAAGCCTAAGTTACTCCTTATATCATTAGCTACCAATCAGTGAAAGTCCTGTCAAAATCAGTGGAGCCGTTCCAGAGATTAGCCAGAAAAAATAGACAGGAAAAATGATATTTTGGTATATGTGTTATTAATTAGCTATTATACATAATGACTGGTCATTATATAACCAAATTGTCTAGACAATGTGATAAAATAATCACTTCTGGATATTATACATAACAGCGGGCTAAATTAGCTAAAGTAATAAATACGGTTTATCGGATAATTTATTACAGTTAGGTTAGGTTTTTAAAGAAAAAAAAAGTTAACCTAACCACCTGTTTTTTACATAATCTATCTTTTACAGGTTCATTTTTTTTAAACAGATACCTTACCAACCCGTCAAATTTTTATCTACGACAATGTTATTATAGTTCTTATAATAAACATCATAATTATTAGTACATTAAGGCTGATTGAAATACAATTTTATTACTTTATCCAAGTCTTCGATAATCTATACTAATATATAAAGCTGAAGAGTTTGTTTGTTTGTTTGTTTGAACACGCTAATCTCAGGAACCGCTGGTCCGATTTGAAAAATTCTTTCGGTGTTGGATAGTCCATTTATCGAGGAAGGCTATAGGGTATATATCATCACGCTACTACTAATAGGAGCGGAGCAACAATGAAGAATGTTTCAAAAACGGTGGAAATTTTCACGCTACGGGCAATATAAGGCGCAAACGAGGTTGCGTGGGTCGGCTAGTATTATACATAATGGCTAGTTACTGTAATTCTGTGCCATTTATCACTTTGTCTAAATTGAGTATTATAGTCATTATTAATAATGGCTGGATAGTATATATAATATCCGGACTTATTACTTTGGCTGTAAGATATATATAGATAATTTGAACATTAAATATAACTTTTTTTATTTATTACATTATACTCGCATCTTGCTGAACAATTAAAACTTCCTTTTGAAGGTTCCCTGAACCGATTTTGCAATTGTCCATCACTTGTAGACCCTCAACTCTGAAACAAAACATCACACTAAGTATTATTATTCTGAAAATCGATTCACATTATTTTAGACATGTTATATGATATTTATTTTTTACTTATCGTGTCTTTTTTACTAATCTCGTAAACCCGAGTTGCCAGTCGACAGGTAGCGGGAAGCCCAGACTTCCCCCGAGATAGAGTCTCTATAGACGCGGCGTCGTTCCTGGGGGGGGGGGGGACCTGAAATAACATGATCCGGGTCCTCCTTAGAGCAGGGCGCCTGAGGTTTTTAGTGGAATCACCACATACCTGGCTCCGCAGTCCCCGAGGAGCCGGAGATCCGAAGGGATTTCCCACCCCGGCAAAAAAAAAAAAAAAAAAGACCCGAGTTGCCAGTTAAGCTGCTTTCGGAAATAAGCATACCAATAATTATGCCTTAACATTACTTATTTATATGAATACTAGCTGACCCGGCGCATTTTGTTCCGCCATGTTTTATTTTTCATGGTTTTTTTTTATATTTATATCCTTCAAGTTGCCCTAAGCCTAATAAAATATAGGACTACCGGTTTTCTTTTAATTTTCTTTATACAAACTCGTTCTGACAATAACAAAGACATAAAAAGAAATATTATCTAAATTGGTGGAGTTATTTGGAAGTTATGAGCCGTACATACATTTCGGTGATATAGATTATTCAAAGTCCGTATTGAAAGACTGATCCCTAAGCAAATTTGTAAATGTGATAAAATTGTCTAGAAAGGAAGACCATTTTATTTGTGATAAGAAAATAGAACATTAAATTCCTTCTTTAAAATGTATTGTGTATTTGACTGCCTCGGTGGCGCAGTGGTGGCGTACGCGACTGCTGTTCATGAGATCTCGGGTTCGATTCCCGGGGCGGATCAAATGTTTGTATGATCTGCAAATATTTGTTTCGGAGTTTGGGTGTTTTCTATCTACAAAATGTATGTATTTACAAAAAAGTATGTAATTAATTATATCAGTTGTCTGTCTAGTACTCATAATACAAGCTCTGCTTAGTTTGGGACTAGATGGCGATGTGTGTTAGATGTCCGAAAAATATTTATTTATTTCATTTAAATTATAATAAACTATATCCTGTTAATAACCAATCACTTTCGAAGACATTGTCTTTTCCTAAGAATTTGATCATGGAATCTGCTTCTTCAGTCTAGTTGCAAGTGTTTCAGATCAATTCTCTTTCTACAATCACGGTACGCAATTAGCGTTAAGATGACATCATTCTCATACATTTGTTAGTTTTCTACAATCATTTACGTTTGTAGAATATCAATTTGGCAGGGGGACTGATTGGTCAGGCAACAGTGCATGAACAATGCGTAACTATTTTCTTAATGCAAATGGACTAATCTGTACTTGTGGCATCTTACTAGTTGAAGTTCAATCTAAATAATTGTGAGTTCGACTTACAAAGTACAAGCCTTATATCCAGTTTAGATAGTACTAGAAACACTTACTCCGCATGTTTACTGTTATCGCCGGTGTCCACTTCACATCTAATACTCTGTTCACTGCATTCTGATATAACCGTATTGTTTAATTCGACATGTGAACCGGAATACATCTGTATGCCGACGCCGCAATTCTTTATCGTACAGTTTCTAAACTCCACCTGCAATAATAATAATAATAAATATTTCAGACATCTATCACACAACGCGATCTAGTCCCAAGCTAAGCAGAGCTTGTGTTATGGGTACTTGACAACTGATATGAATACATATATACTTTTTTTTTGTAAATACATACATATTATACATAGAAAACACCCAAACTCCGAAACAAATATTTGTAGATCGTACAAACATTTGGTTCTCGAAATCTCGGAATCGAACCCGAGACCTCATGATCAGCAGTCGCACACGCCAACCGCAAGACCAACGAGACAGTCAATTAAAGTTATAATTTTATATTGGAGCGATGACTCAGTTAAACAAATGTCGTTATTATTAAATAATTACACTTCTGAGTAAGAATTTGATAGACATTAAACACATATGTCTGAATTCATCTCGTTGGTGGCATAAGACGGCAGCAACTACTCAAGACAACGGCACTGTATCAAGAAGAAACATTGACACAAATCTGTCTAGTCAGTGTACCATAGTAGGCTAAGCTCTTCTTTTTAAAGGAGCAGCTTATATCTAGCAGTGGACTATGAAATAATCATAATTATTGTGAAACTTCTCTTATCTCATACACGTATACGTGTAACATTCTTCATTAATGCGCCGCTCCTGTAGATCTTAGCGTGATGACAGCCTTCCTAGATAAACGGTCTATCTAACACTGAAAGAATTTTTCAAATCGGACCAGTAGTTTCTAAGATTAGCGCGTTGAAACAAACAAATTCTTCAGCTTTAAAATATCAGTATAGATACAATTTTTGTAAATTTTACAACACTGGCGTTTCGCATATTTCATTATTTCATAAGTTTCAAAAATCATTAATACTCACAATTTAAAGTATTCAATATTTATGTTCTAATTCATAAAACAGCTTAAATATTAGACGTACCTGAGCACCTTTGTGTACAACTATTCCAGAATAAAAGTTGTTGAATGAGCAGTCCTCAATGAGAATCTTCGCTCCTGCCATTGCGACTATTCCTTGAGCAAAGTCACACTAAAACAAAACCATAGAAATTCAATTTATTCACTTAATGTATTTACAGGCTTTGATGGGCTCATACAAGACGGACGTTACAAGGTTGGATGGGTCATCAGGACATCATACATGTATACACATATATACACAAATATTATACTATTTTTCCCAGTCACACCTTGATTATGTTTTTTTACAGTATATGGCGGCAAGCAAGCAATCAGGCCATATACGGAAGCTGTGCCTTTTTCTTATGAAATATGGGGCAAACGAGCAGACGGATCGCCTGATGGTAAACGATTACCTCCGCGCGTGGCCACCCGCAATGCCAGAGGCGTCACAAGTGTTTTGCCGATCTTTGGGGGATGGGGAGGGGGATAGGAGAGAAGAATGGGGAGCGGAAGGGTTATGGACCTCCGGTATCCTCACTCATTCGGTGAAACACAGCACAAGCGCTGTTTCACACCAGTTTTCTGTGACGCCGTGGTATCACTACGGTCAAGCCGGCCCATGAACGTGATTATGACTATTGCTGAGATTAGCGCGTTCAAACAAACCCTCTTCAGCTTTATATATTAGTATAGATATATAAGAATGAATCGCACGAAAAGGATATACGCACATTACTTCAGATCGTTATTGTTAGGACAAGGTTTGTATATAAGAAGATCAAAGTTAACGGGATTTTTTTTTCATCCATGAAGCTGAGGCTAGATGTATAACTACTAATAACAAATTTTTCAGAAAATTTGAAAATATTTACAAAAGAAAAAATATATGGCGGTGCGAAGTTCGTTGGATCAGCTTTTATAGAATTTAAAATATTAAATTTGGGCTGGCAGAGAATGGATGCAAACGGCTCAAGACTTGCGTAGTTGGCGCTTTAGGGAGAAACCTTCATTCATGAGTGGACGGCGATAGGTTGACATCTAAGCAATAAATCCCTGCCAAAAATAATCACAAATTTCAAGAAAAAGAAAAAACAAACTTAAGGAACTAGACCAAATTGAAATGGGACCACACGGGAAACACTTTAAAAAAAAAAGAATCATCAAAATCGGTTCACCCGGTCGAAAGTTATGAGGTAACAAACATAAGAAAAACCAGTCGAATTGACAACCTCCTCCTTTTTTGAAGCCGGTAATAATAATAAAGAACAAAAGTTACCTGTGAACTAGTCGAATCATCAAGTATGGTACACCTCAATATGTGCAAAGTGCCTGTTTTCATCACGATAGCGGTGTTGACAGCCGTGCACAGCAGCGTCAGGTCACGTAATCTGCACTCTTCGCTGAGCATAAGTAGACACGAACGCATGTCAGGTGCTTTAAGTGTTACGCCTGTCAATTTCCGAGTAAATAAACGGTTAAATATTGCTTAAGAACAATTCAAATACTTTAAGATATAATAATAATAATAATAAATAAATAATCACACAACGCCATCTAGTCCCAAGCTAAGCAGAGCTTGTGTTATGGGTACTAGACAACTGATACAAATACATATATACTTTTTTTTTGTAAATACATACATATTATACATAGAAAACACCCAAACTCCGAAACAAATATTTTTAGATCATACAAACATTTGGTCCGACCCGGGAATCGAACCCGAGACCTCAAATCAGCAGTCGCACACGGCAACCGCTACACAAACGTGGCCGTCATATATACCATTTAATTACACCCAGACACAAATCTAATGATTATTCATATCTCATACTCGATTTATCTATACAAATAAATATAATTTAATTTTTGTTTGTGATTTGAAAATAACAGCTTTTCACAAATGCTTAGATTAAATAGTGCTAATATATATATATTTTTTTAACATTTTTATCTGCCTGTTTATTCAGGCTAATCTCTGAACGGCTGGACTTTTTTTTGTAAACACTTTCACTAGCAGATATTTGATGATAAAAGGTCTTAGGCTATTTTTTATTTAAACTAGCTTCGCCAGGCGGCTTTACCCGTAACTGTTATTGTAAAGCTATAACAATTACCGTGGATAACACCGCGAGGCTCAGCTACTCAAGAAATGTCTTAACTAAACTAAAGTACACTAAACTGAAACGAAAATAATCATCCACAATTCTTATATCTCTATGTCTTTAGCAATCTTAGAAACTCACCATTAAAACTACATATGCTGATCTGCGAAAGTGGCATCTCTGGTAACTCATATTCCTTACTGCACACCACTAGTTCTTCGGGCTCCAAGGCTAGCGCCTCTTCTGCTGACGTCAGCATTGTTAGCGTATACTCATTTGTGAGGTGAGAGCGAAGAAATTTGGAGATCTCGTCGAATTCGAAAACTGAACCACCTTGCCAGAGTGCGACCACCTAGTATGAATTTAAATAAGAATGAATTCATTTTCAGGAAGTTAATAAACATACGCCATAAAAATAAATATTGATGTCGATTATGTATAGTCTATTCGTTAAGATGGTGTCGGTGCACCCACCCGCAATTGAGGTTATTGTTGTGAAATACGAATATATTTTTTGTGTAATTATTGTACTTACTTATCATCCCTGTACTAATATTGGGGATCTTTAGAAACCATTCTTGCTTTTTTATAGAACTGCAGGTAGGTGGTGAATTAAGAATACCGAGTTACCATATCTATTCTTTACACGACCACAGGTCTTCAAGACCCCCTATTAGAAACACTAGACTACAAGGAGAAGTAAAATTTGAAACAATTTCTATATGAATACGTATGGCTAGTGCGGTACTATAAACCAAAATCTTCCTAGGGAGAGGCCTCCCCCCCTTTGTAGTTGTGTGTATATCGACCTTTCCCGCGAATGCTTACTAGCCATGTGTTTTATCTTTCTTGTAGGTTTGTTCTTTTAAACAACTTTAGACAAAAATAAATGAGAATAAATAATAAAAGCAGGAAAAATTCTAACATGCGTAAATACTTACGTTTTTCTTACTCCTGTTCTTCTGGTATTTACTCCTGACCTTAGCTAAATATTGCTCCCTGATCAGTGAGTTTTCGTACAGTGTCCACTTTGACATGAGCCCATCAAGACGAGCATTCATTTCAGCACACAGTGATATGTAGTTTGGGGGCAGTAGAGAATCTGTAAATGGTAGGGTGTTTGTAGAATAATTAATTGGTTTAGTAATTTAATGTATGCAATCACACACAGATACAATAAGATTCATACAATTTTTATTCATAAGAGTTATTTTTTTTATGTAATAGGCGGGCAAACGCGCAGACGTATGGCCTGATGGTAAGCGATTACCGCCGCCCATGGACACCTGCAAACACCAGAGGCGTCACAAGTGCGTTGCCGGCGTCACAAGAGGGGGTTTGGGTTATGGGCCTCCGGTATCCTCACTCACTCGGTGAAACACAGCGCAAGCACTATTTCACACCGGTTTTCTGTGCGGCCGTGGTATCGCTCCGGTCGAGCCGAAAGCCGATGCCGAAGCGTGGCTCTCTCACGGTAAAATTTATGAGGTAGTATTTTTTCCACTGTCCAACTAGTTAGATGCAATTACAGCATACAATTAAGTACGGGTAAAGTGGAGAGAACTTGGTTATTAGTGAATACTAATATCAGATATCTACAATCTTTTACATTATTCTATTTTACTAGGTATTGTCAGTGGCTTTACTCATGTGATTGGTTTTTATTTTGTGTTCCTTATTTTGAAAATGACGAATACCATACAATCGTTCATCCCTTGTTTAACACCCTTATGAGAGAAATTTAACAAAATGCTATCGTTTATCATGCTTACAACCTACCCAAAAAGATTTTTTCCCAAAATGTAAATTTTGTAGCACAAGTGGATAGAGCTCCATGTTGATCAGTCAGACAGTTGGTTAAGTACAAAAATACATATGTATTTAAATAAAATTGCATTGTCTATTTGTAATATTGAAAAAACTTACAAGTTTTTTAAATAACATTTTTTTTAATTTTTGTCTGTCTGTCTGTTTGTTCAGGGTAACCTCTGGAACGGCTAGACCTGCTGACGGGACTTTCACTAGCAGATAGCTGATGATCTAAGGAGTACTTAGGCTTACTTAGGCTACTTTTTTTTTTAGACTTGCTTCGTTCCGCGACATTACTCGCGGTAGGAAAATAACCGCAGGATACAGATAGTTGTACATAAAAAGACAGCAATAAACATACCATCATCATTAGCCAAATCTCCTTCACACAATGACGAGTCGAGCTGCCTCAGTTTCTCATGCGCATCTATCGCACTATTCCTCAACAATGTAATGGACCGAGCCACACAGTTAGGAATGGTGCCATTGTGCATATCCCCCCAGAGCTGCATACGCTCCTCTATTGTGTTTGGAAGGAGAACTTTATCATCTGCATCATCCCAAGGCATCCAGATGTCATTGTAATAGAATCTGCAACATCAAAACAGTAAAAAACAAATGCAATATGAGTATTCATTTTATTTTATGCTAAAAACACAACTTTCTTTATTACTGATTAATTTGACTGCCTCGTTGGTCTCGCGGTTGGCGTGAGCGACTGCTGATCATGAGGCCTCGGGTTCGATTCCCGGGTCGGACCAAATGTTTGTATGATCTACAAATATTTGTTTCGGAGTTTGGGTGTGTTCTATCTATAATATGTATGTATTTACAAAAAAAAAGTATATATGTATTTGTATCAGTTGTCTAGTAACCCATAACACAAGCTCTGCTTATCTTGGGATTAGATGGCGTTGTGTGTTTAGATGTCCGAAATTTATTTAAGTAGTTAGCAACAATATACTAAGTACATATATCCTCACGCCAACCGCTAGACCAACGAGGCAGTTATAAAACAAATTTGTATGTTCATAAAACTACAGCAAAGCAAGTTCCTATGAGCAGTTGACAAAGGGTCATTTTGTCAACTGCTCATAGGAATGTTTGTTATAATATTTAAATAAGTTTGATTGTTATTCAAATTCCTGAAATTATTATTATATACTAGCTGAATCCTGCTGTGTTACCCGCGGTTATCGTCGTACCGCGGGTAACACCGCGGGACAAAGTTAATCTAAAAAAGTAGCCTAAGTTACTCCCTGGATCATCAGCTACCTACCAGTGAAAGTCCCGTCAAAATCGGTCCAGCCGTTCCAGAGATTACCCAGAACAAACAGACAGAAAGACAAGAAAATGTTAACTACACTTTTGGTATATGTACCGTGTATACATACATATGCATTTAGTAAAAGGTAAGTTACTCTAATATTACAAACAGACACTTCAATTTTATTTATTTGTATAGATATTACACATACCTTAACAAATCAATAAACTCTGCAGTGGTAGCCACATTGATACACTGCTCTCTTTGCTTCATAGTTGGCCAAAGCTCTATCAGTGGGACATCAACAACACACTCCGGTAAAGACACAGACTCATGTTGTACACTAAGCACATCAACACAGGCCGATAAGTTTTCGAAGTCCACTGAAGTTACTGCAATGTACGCTATACAAGGGAATCTCACTTCTGCAAAAAATTACACAAACTTGTTAGAAAGAACTTTATAATATTAGTAGAACCACAAAAAGACTTATAAAGGAATGTATTAAGTAGATTTTTTATTTTTACCCGATTACGTTATAGCATTGAGTGAGTGTTTGTAAGTTCCACCATAGCTTCTAAACTACTCAACTAATTTTAATGAATAAGGTGTCAATACATTCATAATAATGGGCCTGGTGATATAGGTGAAATTTTATTAACAGTTTTTACATAGTCGGGTTACAGTCTTTTTTACTTTTTTTGGCTTCATATAAGAATACCTGTATTCCAAAGGGAGGCTTATGTCGAACAATGGACTATTTAAAACTGTTGATGATGATTTAAGAGTATACTAAGTAATGAAAGGAGGTGGTATATCAGTGGTTGGTTTGCAAATTTATTTATTTAAACATACTTTCTAATAAACAATCAAAACATACATCACTTTAAAACCTTAAAGAGAACGGTGACAATAACAATGATGAAAAACATGGAATACTCATTTTGTAATATAATAATACTGTAATATAAAATAGGAATTCTTTTTGTAATAAAAAAAAAATGTTACTTAAAAAAAAATAAGCACAAAAAAGAACATGTATTCACAATTTATATATTTAATTACATTTTGAGGAAACATTGCTTAAAACTTTAAAAATACATGAAATTTTTTCATTTTTATTTTAGAAATGAGCCTATGCATATTATAGTTTTAAACTTATCTTATTATTTGTTAGTTTCCTAAATATTTATGCTTATCAATATGTTTGTGAGTTAGTTTTAGTTTTTCCTTATATAGTCCCTTTTTGGGTATAGGCATTCTCCAAATCTTTCGACATTAGTCAGAGTTGGAGGTTAGTGGTTGTAATCCCCATGGGGACCAGCCGGGTTGGGGATGTTGTAGTTTTATTTTTGTTGTTCTTATGTTCATACATGAAACTTACCAAACTTTTTACAGAATTCTTTGGAGAGCTTCCACAGTGCATCCCATCCAACGGGTTCTACCAACAACTCTGCCTGAGTACTCCATTGTTCTCTGGCGGTTCCACGACCAGAGCTAAACACTCTCAACAACTCCTGCTGTATTTCCGCATCGCTCCGAGAAAATGTATACACTGTTGGCATCTAAAACAGTAAAATTAACACATAAATTACAATTTTGCGCTGATTTCGATATACGTTAGTGCAAAGCGGGATTAAAAGAGTTAAAACGAACAAGTTAAAATATTATTAATTTCGGGAAGGATGTGGCTTACAGTTTGGATTGCAGTGTGAAGTGTGTTCAAGAAGTTTAAATACAAAACTAAAGACACCTCTTTAGACAAACCAGTAGGTACATACTTTTTAAAAACACGACCGCTTAACTGTTGTTAATGAGTCATATTTCATAAATAAATTTAATGTAGTTTCAGTTCAGATAAAAACCCATTGTAATAATTACCTTGGTCACTTTAAAGCAGATATCTACTCTGATTTAATTTGTTTACTTTTTAATTGTTGCACAAACCATTTAGCTAAATAAAATGTAATTTAACCGCCAGCAACTGAAAATTCAAACTGAATTGAAATGACGTTAACTATAAAGTGTTGCCATTAAAACGAGAAGAAATTGTAGTATGAAAATGTTGGTAGGTTTTATAGGTGTAGGATAGATTTCAATGAACCTGCTAATAATGAAATTGTAGATAGAACAAAATCGGTCTATTCGCATAATTTTGTTTTATTGTTTCACTGCACGCCGCTGCCAAGCAAGTCTAAACGCATTTAGCGACTTTATTTTTCTATTTTAAAATTCAACTTGCTCTTTTTGATTTATAGGAGTTGGCACCACACTGTAACCTCAGATTACAAAAGAAAGCTATTTTGAAAGCCTTAATATTGTTATTGTAATCTGAGACTATAACAGTCCAAAACAATCCAAATTATCAAGTTTGATGTGATAATCCCTTAGAACATGCTCTAAGGATAATCCAAACTAATATTAAACATTCGAAAATAACTCTGTTACGCTTTTAAACCTAAAATATTTCATGGAGATGCTTTCTTTAAATGAAGACTAGTTGTTGCCGGCGGTTCAGCCCGCGTATATGTCGGTAATCGCGGCAAATAGTAGCCTATGTGTTATTCTGATGTATAAGCTATATTACTGTAAAGTTTCATCCAAATCCGTTTAGTAGTTTTTGTGTGAAAGTGTAACAAACATCCATCCATATTTACAAACTTTCGCATTTATAATCATTTTAATTTAATAAGGATATAGTAGGCTGCGATTTACCGTGATAACCGACATACACGAGGGCAGAGACGCGGGCAAAATCTAGTTTAATGATAGGAATAATAAACATTATTTAGCACTGGTCAAAGTAATATTCTTAATAACAGCTCGAAGTTAGGAAGTTAGGGTCTGGACCCATATGCCTCGGACGTACCAAAAGCTATCGGTCCTGTCTCCTGTGCCTGATCTCTGATCATGAGAATGAGGGAACAGAGAGTACACCTATGTTTGAGTACACAGTTGTACACTATAACATAATATAATATCCAATCTATAAAATATCTCTTGTGTAGTTGGCTGACTGGTCCACGTTGAGACTGGCCGCCATGACCGTAATCGGTTAGTAGAATAAGTATTTTTCCCCAGATCTTCTAAGCCATGGCGTCCATTTGAGAAAGATCTGAAATCACGAGATGCAAGTTTTCCCAGAGCAGGGCGCCAGAGGTAGGCCGTCGGTGTGGTTTTTAGTGAAAACTTTATCCTCCTGTGTCACCGAAGAGCCCGACATTTTCTACCAGATCACCAAAAACGGTGGCAAAACTATTGCATTATATAAATTTGCGTTAGTTTTGCTCTAAACTTGAAATAAAATGATGAAACCTTGAAGCTTTAAATAACAGGTAATTTTACATTGAGGTAATTATATCTATATCAACATTCAATGGAAGAGAATAATTGCATAACATGTAGGTTTATTAAATAATTACTCTTGATATTATGGATGCTATGTTATTACGGTATATTATATATACGAATAAACAAAATTGAAGTGTCTGTTTATAATGCATGTGAAAGTATACACAGTAGGTACTTACATCACAAAAATGTTTGTCTGTTTGTGCCGGCTACTTTATGGAACGGCGGGACCGATTTTGACGGGACTTTCACGGACAGATAGTGGTGTCACCGATAAAGCGAGGTTCTTAAATTAACTTGTTCTTTCGTAGGTAGTAGAGCCACGCTGATTTCAGCACAAGTGGGCCGGCTCGACCGGGGAGGTATTACCCTCGCACAGAAGATCAACCTAAAATGACAGTTTTGGTGCTGTAGTATTTCGTTGATGTGTGCGAGACCGAAGGTCCAGTGATGCAAGGGTGACAGTTATCGGGGTAAGTGTGTGAGCAGTGCCCGTAGAGTATTGTAGAGGGTGGCATGGATCGAGCCGTCGGCCAGGGGGAGAGGAGGAAGATGGTGCCGCTGGCCGCCCAGAGGGGCCCAGCCGCGGCTAACCACCCTGGGAGGCTGCCCCGTCAGGTCACGCATAATCTACGGAGTGGCTCGTCATACCGGTTGGTGACCGGACGGTGGGCCCAGACGACCACTTCCGAGAGGGTACGGGGGCCCATCCGTCCAACGGCTCAGTCACCGTCATGCCTCACCGTTGTATTACTACACAGCATTCCGAGTCTCAGTATTACACTGCCACGGTGACTGTCATGCCTTTTATTCAATTTAACGGCGGCATCAAGACTTAAAGTCACGAGCTTTATCGTCCAATTTTTAATGAGTTCAGAGCTGATGCTATTTACGACCGAAAAACCTCAGACGCAGGCGGTGCGTTGAATGCGACTTGTATACTTAGTTCATAGTCCTTACACGCTCAAAATATGGGGCCACCCGAAGTCTACTGGCAGTGCACGATTTATAGGAATGGAAAGGATTATAGCTTAACACCTTGTCAATAACTATAGATACTTTACATAGATGGCGTCACCATTTCCTCCCCACCTTAAAGTGTCACCTTTAAAAACATTCGTAAGAGCTACATCAAGGTTAACAAAATTTTAAAGAATACTAATGTACATAATTGAAGCGGAACGTAATCACATCACACTTCACATCACACTAATATATAAAGGCGAAAGTTTGTGAGTGTGTATGTTTGTTACTTCTTCACGCAAAAACTACTGGATAGATTTGGATGAAACTTTACAGTAATATAGCTTATACATCAGAATAACACATAGGCTACTACATATTTGCCGCGATTACCAACATAATCGTGTGCGAAGCTGCAGGCAAGAGCTAGTACTAAATAAAGTGTCCACCCTAACAGGCCGAAGACTATTGAGTAGGAAGCGAGTATAGGTGTACTGCAGGGCGAAGATACGTGCCCTTGGCGGTTTTCACTGAAACCACGCGTACAATACCGTCCTTTGTAGAATGAATTTTATCTACAATCGCTAATGGCCACGAGAAGGGAGGTAAATTATCCGTGATAACGACCACTACGGTACCAAGTGTACTCGGCAGAGGAGTATTCCATTTTTCCCTGGTCTGCAAACTGTGCTGACAGATACTCTACACTCCATCTCTTCGCGGACTGCACGTGTTTGTCTAACAGTGAATGTCTGTAAAGCAAACTTTAATTTTTAGAATTAGCTTCAGACGCGGGTAGAGAAAGTAAAGGAGCAGTGTGTAAAAGTTAACTAGGAGTCAAGGCGGTTAGCTCAGCGGAGTCAGAGCTGAGTACGGTAAGAGGCCGCGAATTTAGTAAGCATTCCATCTGAGTGAGCATAGTAACCAGCTCTTCGTAAGACAACAGCTGTTGACCAAGTACCTTAAACAAATGATTTTAACTACTTTGCCCATGCTCCCCAGTATCCGGCAAAAGGTCTTGGGGATGGCCAATTAAATTTCCTGGTGATGTGATTTTCTGTCAGCTCCTCCTCGAAGCGACAGCGTTACTCTTTACTGTTATCTGAATGCCTGAACTGAACTAGACCTCTATGAGACAAGAAACGTTTTAAGGAAGCCAAAAACTGACGGTACTTAAATCCGTGGCTACTTTTAGATGTAACGCACGAGTCTGTGTGGCGTCTGGCGTGTCATACGATTTTTACCTAAACATCAGTTTTAACACAGAGCGACTGGCATCGGATCCCGCAACCCTGAGGGTGAACTGAATTCGAAGATTAAACTAATTGTCTGTATACTTGAGGGCAGTGACTTCCCACTAACGATTGCCATAGGTGTTCATGACAACCGGGACCGATGGCTTAACGTGCTTTCCGAGGCACGGGCGGGAAACACCGCCATCTTCCATACTCCGCGCTGCTATTAAGAAAAATCCAACAGCAGTCCGACCCGGGAATCGAACCCGAGACCTTTTGATTTGAATGCGCTTACGTTAACCACTAGACCAACGAGGTAGTGATTGATGATTTGATTTAAACATTGTGTTTCTAATTTTACACATTCATTTTACTATACTAATCAATCTAAGTAACAAGTTTTCACATCTATCGGCAGTCCTTATGACTGCCAATTTTTTTTTAATTCTAAGGAAGAGATTCTCAATTTGTTTGGTATTTTTTTTATGTATGTGCACTGATTACTCCGTCAATTTTGGTCCGATTTCGAAAATTCTTTTTGTATCCGAAAGGGTATATGCTCCTCATGTGGTCCCATTGCCACTATATCAGGATGTGATGATGGGATCCCATGAAAATCGAAGAAAACCCGCAAATTTGTTAAGCACGAACTATTTTTTTTTTTCACATATATTTTTTAAAGCTATTACAGTATTTACATTTGGTAGTCGTCAGTTCATGATGATGAGCCGATGACGGAAACCGGCTAACCGTTAAGGAGTTGGAAGATAAATCTTTAAATGTCATGTGTATGTTATCTTTATTCGTATTCTTTAAAGTTATTTAGGTGAAATGATAATGGAAGGTACAACTCGTCAATAGTTAGGAGTTGGAGGATAATGGTACCTACTATTACAGTTGGATTAGCATCTACTTTAAACCTCTTAACCAACCTCTTGAAATCTATGAATAGGTAGCACATATAAATAATAGTGTTTCATCAATAATAAAGGTTTGCATATAAGGTGTATTTAATAAAATTTTTATTAAGTTATTTCATACTTTTTAGGTTCGTGTTTGCGCACACACTTGTGCACTATAATATCTACTGCGTGATTGGCTGTCTCCGTTGAGTCTGGCCGCGCCGCCGTAGCCGAAATCGGCCAAGATCATCATCATAACATTTTGCATATTTAGTAGTATATCTAACTATAGACATTATGACACTTTTTTATGGAATAAGAGGCAAACAAGCAGACGTATCACCTGATGGTAAGCGATTACCGCCGCCTATGGACACCCACTAAACCAGAGGCATCACAAATGCGTTATGGATATGGATATGAATATGGAGGGTAGGGGGAGGGGGGGCTGGGGAAGGTTTCCTCCGGTATCCTCACTCACACGGTGAAACATAGTGCAAGCACTATTTCACACCACTTTTCTGTGAGGCCTTGATATGACTCCGGTCGAGCCGGCCCATACATGCCGAAGCGTGGCTCTCCCACGGTATAAATATATACTTCTGCTAATTTTGGCGTATCTTAATACGTGTAGTTCAAAGTTAAAAATATGTTAATCTTAAAAAAAACCATCATGGTTTTCCTTTTATTATGCAATGTGCTTAAAGGTAACTTAGCCTTGCCACTAACAAATGGGCATGAACAGAACGTGCCTACTTTGTGGTACAAATAATAACCGTATTTATCTTTTAAATTGCATAAAGAAGTATTATGGAACATTTTAATTCATGTAGCGTTGTTCTTACCTTAGAATCGTATTTACAACAGAGCAGTACGTATGTGTGGAAATTTATAATAGTGCTACGTTATGAGATAAATTTCGCATTAGGCAGACATTGTGACAGTGTTAGTTTATTTTCAACTTTATATAAGGGTGTAAAGCACGGAGCAAAAAATAACTTTACACTGTATGTAAAGTTTTTTTTTTTTTAAATAGAACTGTTTTGTTTTGCGAAAAATATAAAAATTGATTGCAAAAGTGTTAATTTATTACTTTCGCGCTACGAAGTGCATTTTCTTTGTACAACATTTTCTGAATTCAAATTTGTAAGTAAATTTAGTAAACTTTTCAATTCCTTGAGCAGTGTTCTTACCAAAACCAACTTTAAAAAATATTTTTTTTGTAATAATTATAATCATCGATTTTTATTCACAATTTTATCCGATTTATTTTATTTGTATCACTGTAACGTTATTGAAAGAAAATGCCAATTGAAAATTATTTATAACCGGGAAGATAGATTCGTTTATTATTTACTTTTAAAGTTAAATAAATGTGAGAAAAGAAAAAAGGTCCCGTAGCAAGTAGAAAGCTAATTCCCTAATAACAGCTTAGCTACAATCCTGTTCCAATCAACTCTCGTAAGATAGAAAGATTGATTTGTATAGCAATGTATAAAGATGTATTTGTATCGATTAAATATCTAAAGCTAACTGTAATGTGATTATCGTATTGTCCAATGATAATTGAATCGGTAAATTTGCTAATTGCTGAACTTTTGGAGAGCTTTTTCAAACTAAAGGCCAAACTTTTGTTACTAGAATTTGCCTTCACCCCATTAAACAAGATGCAAATGTTTCGCGACGAATCTCTTTCTAAAGTTGTAGTAGATTTATGTAAAAACAATGTTTATAGCTAGTGTCACCTGGGCCATTATTACGAATCTATTGATCTTCATTTAATAAAATTGGTTTAGTAGTTTAAACGCTACCGAGAAACAAGCAAACATACATAGACTGCCAAAAACATTATATTTCGCCAAACATTATTATTAGTCAGGTAAAAATAAAATTTTAACAAAAACAGAACCGACTTCAATAACTGAACTTCTCATAGTAAAAAAAAATTGTGTAAAATGTTATTTCTTAAAGAGTAACAATGGTGTTTCTTGCCAGATTCTTCTCCATGAAGGTTAGGCTGCACTTAGAACTGGCGACCAGAATCACTCGATTTTTAAATATTGGCTATTCATATGTGCCTGCAAAATAAGTGCCTATTTGAATAAAATATTTTTTCATGGGAAGGAATGCACCAGCTTTCAAAAGAATCATCAAGATTCTGAGGTAACAAACATAAAAAAAAGTATACAGTCGAATTGAGAACATCCTTCTTTTTTGAAGTCGGTTAAAAAAACTGCGTGTTAAGTGTGGATTTGTGCCTGCGACTTTTTTGTATTGCAAATTTGACACTATCTATTCTATTTTCTTCTTCCAGAACCATGTCCTGGTATACTATAGTATTCAGCATAGCCATAGCGGGCTTAGCGTACTGGCAGTATTGGAGATGGATCCACAGAAGAATGCTAGAGTTGGCAGCTAAGGTCCCTGGTCCACCAGCTTTGCCCATACTTGGCAATGCCCTGATTTTCATGGTTAAACCTGGAGGTAAGGGAACAAGTTGAGTAGAGGTCAGGTGATTTATCAACTTATGTCTCGACTCCTCAACAGTCTTTAACAGTACACTGCTGCTGATGCTGTAGCAGAAGGTTGTAGGGTACTCATAACACGTTTGCCAGACGAGTTGGTATAGGGTATGTTTGAATTTTTCTTTGTCATTGCAGTGATGTTCTGTCATTCCGCCATCTGACCAGAGGGCATACCACACTAGGTACTTAGGTATCGTTTATTTCCGTTAAAGTTATATACAACTCATCATGTTGTAAACTCATTGAAGTCGGCGACACGTTTTAACTGTTCTCTTGGCCTCGACTCATCCGACATAACATCTTTGCCAGTCTGTAGGACGTCTAATGCTTCCGGCCGTTCAGGGCTTAAAGACGTGTGAATGTCTAAGGTTAACCTAGATGCTAATATTTTAAAACATAATTATCTTCTAGTTTTTGTATTAATTGCTTTCTTATTAATAACCGATATATTAAGAAGACAGCTGAAGTTTTAGAATCAATTGAATCCTTTTAAATATATCTCAACCAATCACCGTTCACTGCTGAATGAAGGTCTTTCTGAAGGAGCGCCAACTATCAGTCCACATCCATCCGCTGCCAGCCATTTTCTTCAAATCCTCAATCCATCGTGCCGAAGGGCGCCCTACACTACGTTTGCCTATTCGCTGTATCTAGGTACTCAAGCACATTTCGGCTCCAACTACCATCGGTTCGTCTAGAAACATGACCGGCCCATTTCCACTTCAGCGTACTGAGTCTAAGTGCGATGTCGATTACTGTAGTTCTAATTGAATCCTATTATTTTAGAAATTTTGGACATGATAGAAATGCTTCACCAGATATATGGACAATACTTTAAGTTTTGGTTGGGCCCTGATTTAAATATTTGTGTGAAAAATCCAGCGTATATAAGAGTAAGTGAATCTAAAGATATACTCGAATTTATTTCTATAATATCATATAATAATTTAATTCAATCTGTAAACTACTACTTTTATTTATATATTTAATTATAGTTATAAAAATTTTGAAATTTATTACATACATAACTTACAATTACAATTACATTTAACAAACAGAACAGGTAACAAATTTTATATGTCATTTAACCCGGTTTTAGGTAGGTAGGTAGGTTTTATTTTAGATTAGGAGTCATGTCACGGCATGTTTTTAATGAAAATGTCTTTTCAGATGTTACTGACAAGCAACAAAGTCAACCAGAAGGGACCACTTTACGATTTGATGAAACCTTTAGTCGGTCCGGGAATCCTAACAGGAGGTAAAACTAATTGTTGGATTATTTATTTTTTGGGGTTTTCTAAATTTGGCATACAAAAAATGAATCATCAGTCGATAACAGGTCACTGTCGGACAGAAGCCTGTGCTAAGAAAGACGATCTTGGGCTACGATGCCAATCTGGCCTCACGAGTTAGTTGGATGACCTCCAACAGAGCACTGGACAAAGACTTCTCATCAGAAAAAAAGTTTAAGTTTGCGAGGTAGCAGGGCCACGCTTGGCAGGATCATAATTATATATTTTTTTTTATTTATTTACTTACTTATTGTTGTTAAGTAAATAAATAAAAAAAAAATATAAAAATATATATATCCTGCGGGCCGGACGGGTTGGTATAGTTTGTTTGTTTTTTCTTTCTCTTAGCTAACGTAATTTACTCCTTTAGTTGGCTCTTACGGCACACACTCGCTAACTAGCTGCGTCGACACTTCATGTTCTTAATACAACGGTGGGAGTTATATCAGTGAGTAGAAATTGTGAAGAATCTTAAGGTTCCCACACATAACTGCGATACGATGGGGCGTGAAGTTTTTGCGGTGCATTCGTGCGAGCGTATTCGTAGATATTTGCGATGCGTTGCGAATTTCTAGTTATGTGCGGAAGCCTAAGATTGACTGACTTGTCCTAAAATGTCTACCGTGACCGCGTGTATGTCGGCCAACCAACCCGGATTACTTTGAGAGCTCATGCACAACACTTTTGCTGAGGATCATGACATGATCAAATCCATAAAGGACATACAGACAAACATTCATTTATATATATATTTAAATTTATTTATATATTTATTTAAACAAATTCCGTTAAGCAATTGAAAGGTTTCAGGTCCAACATGGCGAAATCATCGGAAGATTGCTAATCCATCTTACAACAAGAAAGCTGTAGGACATTTCATGAACGTATTTAACGTAGAGGCAGAACAATTGGCAATTGAGCTGACTAAGAAATATCCGAAAATGAAATTTGATATTTACACAGATGTGGTAAAGTTTACAACGCAAAGTGTTACTCGTAAGTATAATGTAGGATCTATGCATAGATATTCGATTTTAATCTGCTCGAGCTAAATCTTACACTCCCAAATTAATCCATATGAACGCCTTTAACATATGCCTCTCCTAAGCATGAAGGTTCGGGCCTATTATAGGTACTATGATGGCCAGACGAGTAGGCATTGGATTTGTTTTAAGGTTTCCTTATCTTTGCACTGTTGTTGTCCCGCTCTCGGCAAATATGCTCGCTTAGTCGCTCTTTGAGGACACCCATAAGAAAAGCATGGATGATGACATTTCGTATTCTCAATCCGTCACCATTTGAAATCTAAGTTCATGCGTTTAGCAATATCCCTTTTTTCCATTGTCTTGTCTCCTTACAATTTATGGCCAATTGTGTTATTTTATTCATGAAGTAAGTATATATAATATAAGAATATATAATGTAAGTAGGTCTAAAAAGTCGCTAGCATGTGCTAGCTTATGACGCCTATGCTTAATTCTTTACGAACAAGCCCTAAGTTTATCCAAAAAAGTTTTCTTCCACAAAGAAATGAAAATCTTTCAATTTAGTGCCAATGTATTTTTGTTGCAGAAACGCTGTTAGGACTTTCAAAAGAAGAGTCTCAGAACGTATACAGAATGGAAGAATTGGTTGCAACTACTAGAAGGCTAGTTACTGTTTTCGAAATTCTATTCATTTTGCTCTTTTCCAACCTTTAAGCATAGTTTTGCTTGCCTGTTGATATTGAAATTTTCAATCGTAGGTCAGTGCCTCTGAAACGGAACTATTTTTTAGATGTTAGACACTCTAAGCTTTTGCCGTGGCACAGCAACAGGATTGCAGGTCAAAATTTTACAGAATACCGTTTCTTTTTTCTTCCAAATCACTTGTTCGTTGAGTACCATAGGCGATGGTAGTCGCTTATGATTTGAAAACCCATCCTCTCACTTGTCCCTTTTTATCTCAGCTTCTACGACATGATTTTTGCAAAGATGACCAAATGGTGGCTTCAAATACCTCTCATATACTGGTTACTTGGATGGAAGCAGACCCACAACTACTTCGTCAAATTGATCAATGACTTTGCTGGTGATATAGTAAAGAAACGGCGGAAAGCTCTAGAAACATCTACTCCTGATGAAGAGTATATGGGAATAGTGGACAGGTATATACTGTCTGGAGAGTTGAGTGAGCAGGAAATCAGATGGGATACTATGACATTATTTACCACTGTAAGTAACTTTGATAATAAATTATATACCCTTTCTCGCACTTTACACATTGCCTTAAAATATAAAAACTAACTTCACTTTACATGATTTCACGTATAGTTTCTGCTGTATATCGCTATACAGGTAAAATTACTTATTCGAAATATAATTATTTAAAAGGTTACGATACCTTCTTTATCCCAGCGTTCCGGACGAGTTATACCTCTCCTACAAACAGCAGAATTACAGAACCTTAAGCAATATAGATAGATTTCCATGACATGACATGATATTACATTATATATAGACTCTGAGCAACATAAGAAGTAAAAATAATATTCCCTCATCGAACATAAACAACTATACCGGTCAAACGCTAGAAATAGTTTTACGCCTACCTACCCTGCATCTATTAATTCTTGTAGTGCTACCAACAATTTTTTATAATCTTATATGCATCTGCTTACTCGTTTATACCATGCGTGTAGATATTATTAAACAAATATTTGGTTTGTATATCAAATAAATGAAATGAGGAAAGTACACTCACACCCAAGATAAACCTATAAGGGTTTTATGTTTATTAATGTATATTGTTTTTCTTATTTAAGTAAATAAAAAAAAATAAAAAAATTTTGCTTCAGCTTCAGACCCTATTAGGTTCTTTCCAGATACTACAAGAATAACATCTCATAAAGTATTTGTTATTTCTCGTAAATATAATAATAAATTTTCAACTGATTTCTTTTGTTTCGCAGAATATTCTTTGCGTTATAATCTTCTGAATATAAAAAATTAAAAAATATATTATTCTAGTAAGTTGTGTTCCAAAGACGTGTTTGGTTACTTGAGCTGATGAACTGTTGGCTTCTTTTGTTTTTATTCTTCTGTATTATAAATATTACAATGCCTACAGACATTCTTGAATGGGTGAATTCATCGATTTAACAATAAAATAATTATTATGATAAGGAAGCATAGCCATTGATAAACCTGACTTACCAGTTTGACCTAGATTAGTTTTCAATTGATTTATTTCTACCAGTAATTTACACGCTAATACACGTTGATGATATAATAATACGTTTAGGTATGAGTACTTTGCTCCAGTAAAGATTTTATGACATAGTCGTAATCAATAATTATTTGCATCAAGTGACGCTCATTCCATTATATCTTAAATAGTTGTGAAAAATATTCTCAACGAATTTTCGATTCAATTAATGAATGAATCTAATAAAATAAGTACCCCTTGAAAAAAAATTGGATTCTACAATCAGTTTGTTATTAGTTGTGTACTGAATAATAAAACTTAATTCAGCTGGGTGTTCTCAACTGTCAACAATCTCAAGTACTCGAACAATATTTTCATCATGATAAAAAAAACTGTAAGCAAATCTAAATAAGGTAGAATTAAGCGAGTAAACTTCGATAACACCATTATGGAAAGTAAAAGTTGAAAGAAACCCTAGTAGGCCAGAAACTCATTTCTAAAGAGAGGCATATGTATAGCAGGGGACTTTTAAAGGCTGATGATGATAATGATGATGAAGTCAACTTCCACTGCACATTTGCTTTTCCAGGACCTTACTGCCTCTCACAACAAAACTGTGGAATGAACTGTCGCCTTCGGTATTCCCGAACCAATACGACCTTCAAACCTTCAAGAAAAGAGCGTACTCCTTCTTAAAAGGCCGGCAACGCACTCGTGACGCCTCTGGTGTTCCGGGTGTCCATGGGCAGCGGTAATCGCTTGCCATCAGGCGACACGACTGCCCGTTAGCGCCCATTTCATAAAAAAAATACATCCTGTGTCGCGGACGACTTTACAATACATGAAACGAACACTTAGAACACCCAGACTCAGAACCACATTTCGTGGATCACACAAAGTGTTGTCCTATGTGGGATATAAACCTACAACACTTGGTGCAGAAAAAAGCAGCGTGGTGACCGCTTAAATCACTAGGCCAGCAGTGCAGTCAGTCAGTCACTTTGATGTGTTCATAGCTACTTTTGTTTTTATGTGCAGAGTCAAGAAGCAGCTGCTAAAGTCACTTCGGGTGTTCTGACATTCCTCTCTCACCTCCCTGAATGGCAAGTAAGTGTTTTGGAACCATTTATCAAAATTCATGTTCTTTAAATTCTATTGCTTTGTAATATACCTAAGCACACACCACACACTAAGCTCATTCTAGTCGTTGCCTAATCATTTCAACCATTAATTTACCCAGTGAAGGTAGAAAACCTCAGTCAAGGACGCGAGAGGTTTATAGGTATAGATTTTCTAGAGAAATTCAATATTGCTAGAGTTGAGGAGATCTGATAACCGTGATTTCACGTAAAAAATCAAAGTAACATAGGTGTTTGACTTAAAGTCTATCTTAAACTACGTTGGGAAGGCTCGGCAGATGTTGGTGAATTTTGATTCCATTCCAGGATCGCGTATACAATGAAATAATTGAAGTACTAGGACCTAATGAGCCTGTGAGTAGTGAACAACTGAAGAAGCTGCAGTATCTGGATATGGTATATAAAGAAACGCTGCGATGTTTGTCTATAGCCGCAATGATACAGAGGACAGTAGAGGAAGAGATCTCTATCAATGAAGGTAAAAAAAGATGATTGTTTAATGTGCTATCTGTACGGCTGATTTTGCGGTATGTGGTATTTTTTATGGTATCCGAGGGGATTTCCGCATAAAAAAAGAAGGGGTTCGATCAAGAATTCAAGAAGAATCATATGATCCAACCGTGAGATAAGCAAGTAATTACTAGTTTTTTAAAACCTAAATCAATCAATTTCATTTAATACGACACAGGTTTAAATAAAATGTTTCAATTTTATGTATAACTCATAGTGATGTCCCAAACATGGTTAATACATAGTTAATATAATCTTCTTTATAATTTAATGGCTTAGAAAATACTTTAGAAGGTAACTTCTTTTAATTCCAGGCAAATTCACACTCCCTGCTGGAACGTCATTAGTGATACCCATTCACCATTTGCATCGTGATCCTCAATACTGGGAAGACCCATGGACCATTAAACCCGAGAGATTTCTGCCAGAGAATGTGAAGAAACGGGATCCTAATGCCTTCGTGCCGTTCAGTTTGGGTCCTATGGACTGTTTAGGTAGAGTTTAAGCATCGTTGTTTAATAAACACAATGAGTATATTGTGGGAGAGCTGCCGCTTGAATGGGCCGGCTCGACCGGAGTTACAGGAACCCGGTGTAAAACAGCGCTTGTTCTGTGTTTCACCGAGTGACTGAGTATACCGGAGGCCTATACCCCAACTTTTAAGAATATTACACAAAAATATGATTCAGTATGCATGCCCATTACAGAACATTACACAACTTTCACCGTATGAGGTAACACCAAAAATACAGTATGACGAGTAAAAAAATAATCACTAAAAAGAAATAAACTGATGGAAACTTAATTACAGATTACAATGATAATAATGTTATTCATATAAAATAATAAAAAATAAAGTCAAGGTTTTATGTATGTTTGTAAAGTCCCGCCGTCCCGCGTGACACTTTACGTGCTGGACACCAAGAACACCCAAACTCAGAACAACAATTTGTGAATCACAAGAAATGTTATCCCAGGATCAACGACGAGTCCGTTTATATCACTACGGCATTCATGCAATCGCAGTCCATTTTCCTTGTCATTTTTCAGGATTTTACGGACATTACTATCCATTGTTATTTTTATATGCGATTATTTCCAGGACGAGTGTATGCCACGGCTCTCGTCAAGACTATTATCGTGTGGGTACTAAGATACAATCGGCTGGAACCGGCCGGTTCTGTGGAAGATCTGAATAAGCTTCATGTCGGAATATCGGTCTCGATAGCAGATGGCTACAATGTTAAAGTTCAACCAAGAAAAAACGGCATTATAATTTAATGATCTGTCTTGAAGCTTACCAAAAATAAAAATGTCTTCACTTAAAAGTTTGCGTTTTATAAGCTAAAAATTATTATTTTTATGTCTGAACTACTGCTAAGATTTCAAAGTATAAAGATATATGTAATTACAATGATGATGAGTGGACTGTTGTTAACAAAAAATAAATATATATAACCTCTTTTTAGTCTATTAACATTGTTTTAACTGCGTGTGCTTCTAAAGCCTCATTATGCAAAAATATTAATAAATTCCTTCTCAACATTAATGCAACATTCAATTTAATATTTAATTAATACCTTTAATCGAGCAATTCTTGTATATAATCTGAAACTCGAAAATAGCTTCTGCTGAAAATAGTTTTTCATGAAATTTTGTATGCTGATGGTTTCGGGGACGATAAATCGATCTAGCTAGGATATCTATTCAGAAAATTTTACAAAAAAATATAACAATAAATGTAAGTACCTGGATGATCTGTATACTTGATGCAGATCATCCAGGTACTATACATTCTTCGCAAATATAGTTGCTTCAAAAATAAATTAATAAATTTTCTTTCGTACCTTTATAATCATTCTATTGTATAGCGGTAATACCTAAGTAATGTTTTACTGGTTATTGATAAAAATGAACGTTATGTTTTAAATAAAGATTCCCTACCTAGTGTCATTTTTGTTGTTTTATTAATATTTCGGGATCGCGGAACAAATTTCACAAGCGATTACTATCAAGTTATTTTTTCGTGAGTGGCTTCATTTTGATGAGGGGCTCACCAAAATGAGCTGACGGGGGTAGCAGGGACAAAAAATATCAACTAAGCAATATCAACTATTAGAAAATCAGTTAGTATAATTTTTGATAATTTCTTAATCGATATATGTTGAAAAGATCAAACCATACATTTTGTAGGACACATATTGGTGTTCATTATTTATTAATGTTATTTAATCTATACTTATAAAATAATAAGTCCTGACTGACTGACTGACTGATTCATCATCGCCGAGCGTAAACTATTAAAGCTAGAGCTATGTTTGGTGAGTAGGATCGTTTTATTGAGTAGACACCCACTAAGGAAGGAATTTCGGAATTTTTACCCCTAAAGGGGTTAAATAAGGGTTGAAAGTTGGTATGAAAGTCCGTCATTTTTTAAGTTAAAAACCTAAATCTTAACTTTTGAGCTACTGATTTAAAAAGAGTAGAGACGTATTTAAGCGTTTCTGGATATTCTATCACTAAAGGGGTGAAATAAGGGTTGAAAGTTTGTATGGAAGGCCGTTATTTTTTAAATTATAACCATGAAACTTTATTGTTGGGCTACTGATTAAAAATGAGTATACACGTATTTAAGCGTTTCTGGATATTCTACCCCTAAGGGGGTGAAATAGGGGATAAATGGTTTTATTTTTTTTTATTTTAGCTCAAAAGGTATAGTTACAGACAACAGATCATTCATCACACAACAAGTAGCAACATACAATTTCAAATCTGAAGTCCAATTAAAACTATACACATCATTCTCAATCACAGTATTAAGGCTTCGTCTAGGTGTTAACAAATATAAAGAAAAAAAGAGACCAAAAATTCAAAACGATAGAGTTTTATGGAAGTCCATCACTTTTTAAGTTAGAAACATGAAAGAATATTTTTGGGCTACTGATTAAAAATGACTAGATACTTATTTAAACGTTTCTGCATATTCTATCCCTTAGGGGTAAAGTATGCAGAAACAGTGATACTTACAACATAAATAGGGGTAGAGAGATAGTTTAGAAGTTTTTAAGTTAGAAATACGAAACTTTACTTTTGAGCTACTGATTACAAATGAGTATATTTAAGCATTTTTGTACACCCCACCCCTAAGAGGGTGAAATAGGTGTTGACATTTCGTATGAAGGTTAGTTTGGAAGACCGTCATTTTTTTATTTAGCAGCCTGAAACTTTCGTGTTTAGGTTTTTGACTACAAGCAGATGAATACTTATATCAGCATTTATGGAAATTCTGTTCCTAAAGGGGTTAAAATAAGAGTCGAATGTCGGTATGTCTATCTGTTTGTTCAGGGTAATCTCTGGAACTACTGGACAGTTTTTGTCGGGACTTTAACTGGCAGATAGCTGATGATCTAAGGAGTAACTTAATCTTTTAAAAAAATTGGTCCAGCCGATCCGGAGATTACCCGGAAGACAAACAGACAGACAGACAAAAATTTTAAGAAGCATTTATTAAAAAGCAGTTATTTTAATATTACAAACAGACACTCCAATTTTATTTATTTGTATAGACTGCTAAAAGAGAATGGACAAGTAACGCATTCTAGCTTGGGGACAGAACAGGTTGTTGTAGAGCGCCTTGGAGAAGGCCTACGTGTGGTGGACGTCTTTCCGCAACGATGATGATGATGATGACACAATATTCAAAGCAAATATTCATTGAATTGTATTAATTACTAGCTGAACCCCACGGTGTTATTCGCGGGTGTCGTCTTAACGCGAGTAACGCCGAGGGACAAAGTTAGTCTAAAAAAATAGTCTAAGTTCCCAACAGTTCTAAACAGACAGACAGACGGACAAAACAAAAACATTTTAGGTATATGTTCCGTGTATACATGGTACATATACGTTTAGTAAAAAGCGGTTGTCTATATCTATACTAATATATAAAACTGAAGAGTTTGTTTGTTTGTTTGAACACGCTAATTTCAGAAACCGCTGGTCCGATTTGGAAAATTCTTTCAGTGTTAGATAGCCCATTTATCGAGGAAGGCTATAGGATATATATCATCACGCTACTACTAATAGGAGCGGAGCAACAATGAAGAATGTTTCAAAAACGGGGGAAATTTTCACGCTACGGGCAATATTAGCCGCAAACGAAGTTGCGTGGGTCAGCTAGTTTTAATATAAGAAGCAGACACTCCAACGTTATTTATTTGTATGGATAATCTGCAAATACAAATGTGTTAATTGCCTTCAGGATTAAAGTAAAGGTTGAACGTGGAATATAATTAAATCTTCCGCGTAACAGGCTGTCTCCATTGATACGCCATATTGAGTTAATCTCACGAATGCATATTATTATAGGGCCTAACCACACTAGCATATTGTTTCCAGCTAACTTTAGAATCGACACTACTTAGGACTTTTAAAGAACTAGCTGACCCGGCGAACTTTGTACCGCAATATTTACATAACTGTCTCAGCTTCCTACAGACAGTGTGCAGTCGCGGACAAAAAAGTAGACTTTTCCGTTATCTTAGAATTTTTATTGCATACAAACCTTGTTCCAACAATAACGAACACATAAAAAAAAGAATTGCTCGATTTGGTGCAGCCGATCAGAAGGTATTCGCGTACATACATTTCGGCGATTAGTTTTTATTTATATAGATAAATAAATATTAATAAAAAATCTTCCCTTTAAATCCACTTGAAATACAAGGACTTACATGGGGCAAACAGCGAGCCGCCTCTGACCTTCAAACTAGGTATAATGAGTGTGATAAGTCGTCAGTGGTTTGTCGCTCTACACGGGCCTCTTACTTAGCAACGGGAGCATGCAGCGTGTATATCAGGTACTAGCTGACCCACGCAACTTCGTTTACGTCTCTTATTGCCCGTAGCGTGATAATTTTCCCCCGTTTTTGAAACATCTTTCATTGGTGCTCCGCTCCTATTGGTCTTAGCGTGATGATATATAGCCTATAACCTTCCTCGATAAATGGGCTATCTAACACTGAAATAATTTTTCAAATCGGACCATTTCTCCCTCTTTCTTAGCCTCTTATGTCCAGTTTCTTGCAGGAAGTGGTTGACAGCTTTTCCCCACAGAAGTATATGTGTAGTGACCAGGAATTCTATAGTATCATTACAAAAAAAAATTAGCACATTGAAACTACTCTAGGTTTCGTGTTATAGATACGAATGAACATTTGAATTTTAGGAGTAATTCATGTAAAATTTAAACAGTCATTCTCCAATTGTAAGTTTAATTATTGATACCATTTTGAGCTCACCGAGTGCGGAATACACAAAGTCATTTTAGTGTCTTATACTTTAACCAATTTACACGAACTAATATAGTTTACGTATATATTCTTTCAATCATTCTTAATAATCAACTTTACATGTTAACAGTTACATGTTAATGGAAAATATGCAGTTTATGCCTTCATTTGCAGTGTTCGTAGTTTCAAATTTAAATGCTAAAAAAATCCTTTTGGGTCTAAATTTAGGGTATAAAGGAAATGGAATAAAATCTATATATTTTAAACTAAAACTTAACAATAATATTTATTTTACGGGTATTAACGCGATCACTATCGCGTTAATACCCGTAAAATACCTTTAAATACCTTTAAGTACCTTTAAATACACTTTAAATAAGTGTATTTAAAGGTACTACCTACTTACATACCTTTTTCCTGATGTTTCGCTGATGATTAATGGTATCGCGCTGGGAAGTCCTGTAGCCCCAGTACTTGCCAACATATGGATGGAACATTTTGAAGAGAATGCTCTAAATCTCGGCCCGAATAGCGTTAAGCTGTTTTAGCGATATGTGGATGACATCTTCAGTATCGTTAAAGGAAATAAACAAGATGTGGATCAATATATACAACATCTTAACTCTATTTACCCCAAAATAAGGTTTACATATGAAATGGAGACGGATAGGTCGTTGTACTTCTTGGATGTTAAAGTAACCGTGAGATCAGATGGGTTCTTGTCACACTGTGTGGACCGTAAGCCTATCCATACGGATAGATACCTACACGCCACGTCTTCTCATTACTCTCGGCACTTGCAATTTGTTTAATATAATTTTAATTTTATTTTTATACTAGCTGAACCCCGCGGTGTTACCCGCGGTTATTGTTGTACCGCGAGTAACGCCGCGGGATAAAGTTAGTCTAAAAAAAGTAGCCTAAGTTACTCCCTGGGTCACCAGCTACCTGCCAGTGAAAGTCCCGTCGATCCATCCAGCCGTTCCAGAGATTACCCGGAACAAACAGACAGACAGACAGACAAAAAAATTTTTAACTACATTTTTGGTGTATGTATAGTGTATACATACGTATGCATTGATTAAAAAGCTATTATTTTAATATTACAAATAGACACTCCAATTTTATTTATTTGTATAGATTTGTGTTGATTGAATGAAAGGTAAATTGGAGTTTAAGATTTAGTAACGCTTTTTAATAAATGCATGTACGCACACACATATGCATTTATTAAAAAGCGGTTATTTTAATATTACAAACAGACACTCCAATTTTATTTATTTGTATAGATTACTAGTTGTTGCCCGCGGCGCTGCCCGCGTTTATATCGGTTATCGCGGTTATTAATAGTAACCTATGTGTTATTCTCATGTATAAGCTATATTATTGTAAGGTTTCATCCAAATTCGCTCTATAGTTTTTGCGTGAAAGAGTAACAAACATCTATCCATCCATACTTATGAACTTTCGCATTAATAATATTAGTAGAATTATGATTCTAATACAGATTCTTAAAATTAATAAACATTATTATGCAAGTACTTATTTCTTAGCTTCCTTACCTTTATAATATTAGGTACCTCCTCAGATATCCTTCAATTCATGTTTTATATTCTGCTCTGTGCAAACAGAAGTTAGGTATCGATATTATCTATACTTATAATAAAACTGTAGAGAGGTCAATTCTGTACATTGAATATATATTAAAAATTATTATTGGGGGATGAATGGTTATCGATACTGATGCCAAAAATGTAATCAGTAAGTTTTTTGTCTGTCTGTCTGTCTGTCTGTCTGTCTGTCTGTCTGTCTGTCTGTCTGTATGTGCACGCATGGATCAAAAACTACTGAAGGGATTTTAACCAAACTTTGTACGATTATAGTCCATACTCCTGGGCAGGTTATAGGCTATATAACATAACGCTAAGATGCATAGGAGCTGAGCAGTGACGATAAATTTGAAGCAAGTCGGATGAAAATTTTCGCTTTCGAGCTCTTATCCTCGCATACGTTGATCATACACCAAAAATATGTATTACAAAGATAATGGTCTTCAAAAGATCTACAAAAAAGTCCTCAATAGTATATTTCTATCTTTTATAAATTAGCCACAATAACGTGTTTAAGCGTTAGGCATTTCTTCAAGGCGTATTAAATACTTAAATATATTGTATTTCACATGGATATATCCTTATCACTATACACTTTAATATCTTTTTTAATAAAATATAGAATTATAAAATTATAATTAATAAACACACAATCTATACTTATAATAAAACTGTAGAGAGGTCAATTCTGTACATTGAATATATATTAAAAATTATTATTGGGGGATGAATGGTTATCGATACTGATGCCAAAAATGTAATCAGTAAGTTTTTTGTCTGTCTGTCTGTCTGTCTGTCTGTCTGTCTGTCTGTCTGTCTGTCTGTCTGTATGTGCACGCATGGATCAAAAACTACTGAAGGGATTTTAACCAAACTTTGTACGATTATAGTCCATACTCCTGGGCAGGTTATAGGCTATATAACATAACGCTAAGATGCATAGGAGCTGAGCAGTGACGATAAATTTGAAGCAAGTCGGATGAAAATTTTCGCTTTCGAGCTCTTATCCTCGCATACGTTGATCATACACCAAAAATATGTATTACAAAGATAATGGTCTTCAAAAGATCTACAAAAAAGTCCTCAATAGTATATTTCTATCTTTTATAAATTAGCCACAATAACGTGTTTAAGCGTTAGGCATTTCTTCAAGGCGTATTAAATACTTAAATATATTGTATTTCACATGGATATATCCTTATCACTATACACTTTAATATCTTTTTTAATAAAATATAGAATTATAAAATTATAATTAATAAACACACAATATAGATGAAATAAAACTTCCAAATCTCGCCGCACCAGTATAAGTACGACATTACTGTTGATTTTTGTTTAACACGCGAAACGGCCATCCACTGGATCTATAAAAAGGCGGGAGCGCTCACGCCGCTCACGCGCTGACTTCACTCGAATTGTCACTGTTAATGCGAACGAACGTGGTTCTTATTGACTATTCTCGGAATAAGCGCGCTTTAGATTTAAAAAATACATAGATACCTACGTAGTTTTTAGATATCAGTTTAAAGTAGGTATTAGATAATAATATAATTAGTTTGTTTAGTGTTTTTGTTTGTTTCTCCTTCTTTTCTTTATATTTATAGTTCTAAAATTAATAAGTATAATTTCAATTAAAAATCTCATCGTCAGACTTTCCGCGTTGCTGGAGTAGATCTTAGTCTCAGATGTTTTTCACATGGGCAGTTGTACGTCGCTTTTTCCCGGGTCAGTAGTTCCACAAATCTTTATGCATACGTACCGGAAGCGTCCACTTTGAACAAATGTAAACAAGTGTAGTGTCGATGCAAAACAAAAATTACTCTTCGGTCTTAAATAGATTTTTAAAAGGCAGCGTCATATTTATCTATTTTGCAGAATTTCTACTGTATTATGAATTTAAATTTAAGATAAAGTTCAAGTTTGACAACCATGTCAAAAAACGATATTTCTGTAATGGCACTGGTGTGACGTCACACTCTAGCCACAACAAAACAGCACGGCGCAGTTTAAGTTAATTTTATCAGTTTTCTCCAATTTTATTAATTAAAATGTCGAATAAATGGTGTGTAGTGCCACAGTGAACAAATCTATACATCTATACAAATAAATAAAATTGGAGTGTCTGTTTGTAATATCAAAATAACCGCTTTTTACTAAATGCATATGTATGTATACACGGTACATATACCAAAAATGTAGTTAAAAATTTTTTAGGTTGTCTGTCTGTCTGTTTGTCTGTTTGTTCCGGGTAATCTCTGGAACGGCTGGACCGATTTTGACGGGACTTTCACTGGCAAGTAGCTGATGATCCAGGGAGTAACTTAGGCCACTTTATTTAGACTAACTTTGTCCCGCGGCGTTACGCAGAAATGTATGTACGCGCATAACTTTCGATCGGCTACACCAAATTATATATATTTTTTATATGTTAGTTATTTTTAGGATAAGGTTTGTGTACAAGAAAAATTAAAAAATAAAGAAAAAGTTTTTTTGTCCGTGACTGCACCCTACCCATGGGTAGCTGGTAACGAAAGAAAAATATGGTGGTACGAAGTTCGTCGGGTCAGATAACATCTTTAAATATCACGCTTTGTACCATTTCAAAATGTCACCTAAAAGCACTGAGATATACCTACCTACATAAAGTAAATTAGATTTTACAAAAATAATGAATGTATTTTTCCAGAGATTATTACAGAAACAATTTTTATGTTGTACTGCACTACTGTGTTGCAAGTGCAACATAGCTGCTTTAACATTTTTCAGTTCTGCAGCATAGTTATCAGTGTTATTATTATGTACTAGCTGAACCCCGCGGTGTTACCCGCAGTTATTGTTGTACCACGAGTAACGTCAAACGCGGGACAAAGTTAGTCTAAAAAAAAGTAGCCTAAGTTACTTCCTGGATCATCAGCTACCTGCCAGTGAAAGTTCCGTCAAAATCCTTCCAGCCGTTCCAGAGATTACCCGAAAGAAACAAACAGACAAAAACATTTTTAACTACATTTTTGGTATATGTACCATGTATATATATATACATAGGTATTTAGTAAAAAGCGGTTATTTTAATATTGCAAACACACTCCAATTTTATTTATTTGTATAGATAGAAAAGTGCAACCATAAAAGCGTCTATCTTATGTAGGTTGCTGTTATCGGCACGCACAAAATTTGCTTCCTTTTTGTTTCGAACCACTTAATAAATAGTTTATTAAAAAAAGTACTGCAGAAATAGCTCACAGATCGGTTACTACCACTCCGAAAACATAAAACGCAAACAATATTCAATAGAGGAATTTTTCGTTTATTAGCATGTGACGTCACCAGAGTTGCAAAATTACAAGGCGTTTATGTCGCAAACAAAATTTAAAAAGAATTGTTAGTTTTGTTTCGTGCAATCTGCGAGAAACTTCAATTATTTTGTTTAAAGGATGACCCCATCCATAGTTTATTTCCACTTCCGCGTTTCTGGTGAGTATGTGAGTCTATGCTTTGTGATGACGATAAACAAGACGGTCAGACGTTGCGCACCGCAGGCATAGACCTCACCACGATCTGTTTCAGCAACGGTAAGCTCTATGTGGCTCTGTCGAGGGTGAGCGACGCTGCTAATATGTTCGTATATTGTTCCAATGGCATTACACATAACATAGTATACAGCGAAGCTCTTTAAATAAAGGTAACACTGTCACAATATGTGGACATATCAGTGAAATTGCATGCTTATACAGGGTTAGGGAATACATACATATAAAAAGGAATAGTCATAATTATTACCGCGAATTCGAGCCCTGAAATCGGGAAAAAAACCACTACTACATAGTAAGAGTTTATTGCCGGGATGCGGGAAAAAAAAATGATTTTTTAACCCCCTTTCGGTTAGCATGAATTTTCCTTTTATACATTTGTTGACATTTTGTTGCAAACTTGCTCAGTATTAATTATAGTTTTTATTCATGGGCATCTACGAAAAAATATTAAAGTATTGGAATACTTTGAGATTTACCCGCTAAGTATCAACTAGAGATTACACAAATACCTATAGGTAGGTATATTACGAGAGAGCCTCGGATTTTAGATTTTATATTTAGAAAATCCATACCTGATTTACTGTCTTCTGAGAAATACAAAGAAAGTCTTGCAAAGTGCAACGGATCATAGCGTTGCTTAATCCTACTAATATTATAAACTAGCTGAACCCCGCGGTGTTACCCGCAGTTATTGTTGTACCGCGAGTAACGCCGCGGGGCAAAGTTAGTCTAAAAAAAGTAGCCTAAGTTACTCCCTGGATCATCAGCTACCTGCAAGTGAAAGTCCCGTCAAAATCCGTCCAGCCGTTCCAGAGATTACCCGGAAGAAACAGACAGACAGACAAAATTTTTTTTAACTATATTTTTGGTATATGTACCGTGTATACATACATATGCATTTAGTAAAAAGCGGTTATTTTAATATTACAAACAGACACTCCAATTTTATTTAGTTGTATAGATGTGAAAGTTTGTAAGGATGTATGGGTGGATGGATGGATGGATGTTTGTTACTCTTTCACGCAAAAACTACTGAACGGATTTTAACTTATACATCAGAATAACACATAGGCTACAATTAATAAGGATATTGTGTGAATTCTCTAAAATATGACGATAAGTGTCAAGTAGGTAGTAGAAAAAATCTACCATCTGTGAGCTATACTGGCGTGCGCCGCCAAAATCGCAAAAGTTTTACTAAGTAATGTATGATGGAAATGTTTATCTTAAAAGCCGTTATAGTTAAAATGTGTAAGCCATTAAAGCCAACATAGTGAACCATAACTGCAATAAAAAATAATGATTTATTTCAAATGCACATTTGGTATGGCAGTAATAAGTTGATTCCTAAATGAAAATGGACACATTTATCGCTTCTGGTATTTAAAGTAGATAAAATATATCTTTCGCGCTACATCATTTGGACAAATAAATATTTATACAAATAAATACATAAAAATAAAGACAAAGAAATAAATATTTAAATTAATAGTTGCGATGATGACGAACCGAGTGCGCGATATTATAATATGCGAATAGGTTGCTTATCGCTGAGTGCGCGACGCGACCCGAACGCGGGTAGGTACTTAGGTAGGTATACGCGTGAGGGCAGACGTCGATGATGGTTGTGTCCGTTTTGCGAATATTCTAGGCATTTACGATTAGCTAAAACCGCATTTTACTTAAAGTAATATAGGACTAAGGTTAAGTATTGACAGTTTTTTTTAGAAGTTACACGTACAAAATTCAACGTACAAACTTCATTTTTATTTTAATTATTATAGATTATAGATAGATTACGTAGCTGTAATTATACCGAATTACTTCGTTTTTATTTTAATAACATTACATAGGTTGTAGGTAGGTAAGTTGTCATTGTCAGGCTGTCATATTTTTAAAATGCGACTAGCACCAAATATAGTATCTGTTAAATTATACATGGTATTATGTTTTTGTTTGTTTAACTGTTTTTATCATCAATTGCACTAACATTATAAAGGTGTTTGTAAGTGTGTATGTTAGTTACTCTTTCACGCAAAAACTACTAAACGGATTTGATTGAAACTTTACAGTGAAATAGCTTATACATCAGAATAACACATAGACTACTATTTGCCACGATAACCGACATACACGCGGGCGGAGCCGCGGGCAGCAGCTAGTTGATAATATTTTAATATGTGCTACAACGCTAATCGAGTAGCGTTACATACCGAAGAATGACACAAATATCGAATTTATTGCTATGGCGATTAATATTATAATTGCGTGCATTTAGAATAACGCCATGTGTTGTTGAATAGCTTGCAATAAAGTATTCTTACTTTCAAGATTACGAAACGGTGTAACTTCTTCTTTCCCTATGGTAAAATAACTCTCAACATTACGCGAGGAGAAATATTATTAAACGTGTGACTTGATGTATTGAAAGCTAGTTTTGAGCAAAATACAAACATCAAATGAAAGCAATTCGTTATTAGTGTGCAATAATAAATAGTCATTTTGGCAGGCTATACATAAAGAAAAAAGTTGGTACACTAACTTACGTACTTCACTAAATCTTTGTACGGAACTCTCGGTGCGCGAGTCTAATTCGCACTTGGCCGGTTATTTTATTACTTGACATCCCCCGAAACTAAAACCTGGCTACGCCCGTGTGAGTCACTTTATCTTGCTTCTGATTTGCCGCATATACCTACTTTGCATACTGACATAATAATACATCAGTATGCAAAGTACATAGGAGTACATAGGCTTACTGCACAAGGCTAGCATAATAATTACGATCATTAAATGTATTAGTATTCGGTTCACATTTCTTAAACGTGATCAAAATGAGTGCAGTCTGTGAAATAACAAGTAGCACTCACCGGACTTTAAAAGAATACACTATTTAGTTTAAGCTTGGTGTTGTTTTCTGCGCTCAGCTATTATTTACCTATATTGCTTTTGCTTTTAATATTAAATTTTATAATGTTACCATCGACCCTGTCTGACATCGCACGAAAGTCTGGAATTCTCAGATTTCCTCTACTATAATATGCATCTATTCTATATATAAACCTTTCTCTTGAATCAGCCTGTCTATTGCTGAACACTGCATTAAAATCCGTTGAATAAAAAGAACTGAACAAACAGCGAAATTTACCTATAGGTAGGTACTATGTGGGCATCATGTGGGTAAAACTGAAAGTTGCGTAACTCATAAATAAAACAATGTTTTGTATAATAATATATTTATTGCCTTTCAGTGTATTTTTAATATCATTTTAAACACTTTTTCATTCGTTCAAACCAGTTTTGAAAACACGAGGACCGTTGGTCTCGTGATACCTATGTTTTTTACTTAATGATTGAAAGCAATCACTGCATCTTCTGGCCTCTTCTTCAGGCATCTTTGATTTTTGATAAATTATTGGAATATCACGGAGATAGATCAAAGAAGGGAAAGAATTGTTACCCTTCAAAATCTCTAAAAAAGTCCGGGACATATTATAATCTTTATAGTAAACAAATTAATTGTTTCATGTAATAGTCGGCTAGTCACAAATAAAATGCCAAGCTTCATGTATTTGCAGTTAGAGAGGTCCCAGCAGAGCATAGATAATACACTAGACTAGACACAGCAGATGACTATGATAGGCTTATGAAGATCTCTTATCATTTCACAATCGAGAGATGGTTCGCGTAACAGAAAATCACAATTTATTATTCCTACCACGTGTTAACTAACATACAAAATAATGTCGTTCTGGGCTTTACGATGACCTAGCAAGGTTACTAGAAAACATTTATGTGCCACACAAAAATACATGTAACCATTAAACCAAGGTTTCGGTACTTTACATAAGCTTCGAAAGAGAGTTTAGTTTCTAACTTTTTGTACACACGTTCTTGTCTAATACAGATAAGGATTGCGCTAGTATTAAGAACAAGAAAAAACAGGTTAAATGCACGAATAACATTATGGTGAAAGCGCCAGAGTCTAGCTACTTGTCTTCATGGGAAGGATCTTGTTTACAAAGTCACGACGACGACCTAATTAAGTGAGATTTAACTAAACTCTTTCGAAGTTTAATAAGCGATAGTTTGGGTTAAATAAGCGATTATTGAGACAGTTTTTCAGGACGGACAAGCTGTCAAGCTGTGTTCATTGAAAATAAATAATAAAAAAACAAATATATATTATGTCAAATAAAAATTTGTATAAATACTGTGGGAAGTTGGGACTGTTACAGAAAAATATTTCATCATATTTGGCCAAAGCTTAATTTACACATTAATCTACTTTATATACGTTAAGTATTGCGCGCTGCGCAAAAAACAGAAAAACTCGTATGTAACAGAGAGCCTAGTTTATAAACATTGGGTTTATAGGAAAAACCAACCTAGTCTTTTGTAAATATTTCCTTAGAACATATATACCTGGAGGGGCAGCCGAACGGGCGGAAAGCATGATCTCGTTGTCTAATTGCTCGGAGGTCAACAGAGGTCATTATAAAATTGTTTATAACTTTTTTAGCCGTCACGATATCAATGTCGATTTTTCACCTCTTCATTACAAGCAACGCCGTAATAAAGGTGTATACAAAAGTTCAGCTTAATAGGAATTTTCCCGAAGATAAAACCTAAAGTGACTGGACTATAGCTAAACGTATACATGACTAGCTGACCCACGCAACCTCGTCTGCGTCTTCTATTGCCCGTAGAGTGATAATTTCCCCCGTTTTTAAAACATTCTTCATTGGCGCCTATAGCCTTCATTGATAAATGGACTATCTAACAGTGAAATCATTTTTGAAATCGGACCGGTAGTTCCTGAGATTAGTGCGATCAAGCAAACAAACTCTTCAGCTTTATATATCAGTATAGATAATGATATTAGTATATATTTGTGGAAATGCCCAAAACTGCGTTTCGTTTTCAAACATTCATGTGTGGGTCGCCATATGTGTAAAAAGTTAACAACTACTACTGACGTAATCACCATCTAGATAACATTATATTTTGGCTTGACTTATATTTGTAGTGCAAACAATCGAAGGTTATTAGTAATTTGAACTATTTCATATAATTTCTAGTGATGCAAATAACAATCTCCAAAATTATGTTGAGATGCAACATTTCTGTTACCGAGAACGTGTTCTACGGGGCATTGGGGATTGTGTCCCGTTTTTTTAGTATTAAGACTTATCATTTTGTTCCCACGAGTACTTAGGGAAATTGCCATCCACTCCAGCAGAGCCCCGGTTGCTGGAATAAGGCCAATATATAAATACGCCTGGGGTTGGACCTGGAGCCCCAGGGGAATCGTTTGTGACGTCACGTCCTTAACGTCTTGACTTGGGGTGTTTAGTCCGCGGGAGCTATTTAATTTCACTCCTACCCTCCGCTCTTGTGAGCAGCGAGCATTTTCCTATCCGCTGGTGGAGACATTCCCGGTAGCAGTCATAGATAATACACGTAGCAGTATCACCTCAGCCCGGGATGTGTGTGTGTGTATGCGTGTGTGTGTTTAATAGTTGTTCAGTATGTAAATAAAGAAATATGGGCCTGATTTGTTAGATACAGGGAGCGTTAATTGGCAAGCCACAGAACAAAAGAATTAATAGTCCTCTTCTGTGTGGCAAGCAATAGCATTTTTGTTTGGATCGTAGTTTAGTTGTAGCAACCAGTTTTTAGTTTTGTTTTAAATTCTCTAACAAAGAGGGTGCATCTTTGTTATTATATCATAAGTAAAATGACCTTTACGATTGCTGTATTCTAGCCGTAGCCGTCCGACATATGACAGGTAAGCACACATTATTAATGACAAGTTTCATTCCATATTCATTTGCATTGCAGGCAGTAAGTCTATGTTGTTTGGTAATAATTTGGAATGAATGAAAATACAATTTCCTAATTGTTATACACTTATAGTTAACAACAATAACTTATAGTTGTAAACGCTTAATAATGTCGAGTATCTTCATACAAAGCTACATTGGTACTAATTGGTAGCAACAATACGCTGTTACTTCAGGACATTGAGATAGTATAATATATGTCAATGCTTCAGGGTACCAGTTAGTGTTGTGTTCTGTGTGTGTTAGTTACAACGTTGTTAAGGTGAGCTATTGTTACGAGCATGTAAGACAAGCGAACTAGTTTGTTTAATAAAAAAAAAGAAGTAGTTGTCTTTGGTTTGAATGGTGGGAAAAGGATTCTATATTTGAATAACTATTTCTGATTTAAATGTTACTTTGCTTATAAAAAAATAATTTATAGAACTTGTGTTGCCTATATCTATCTATAATATGTATGTGTTTACAAAAAATAAAGTATATTATGTATTTGTATCAGTTGTCTAGTACCCCATAACACAAGCTCTGCTTATCTTGGGACTAGATGGCGTTGTGTGTTTAGATGTCCGAAATATTTATTATTTATTTATTTATTTATATACTGTTAAAAGTCTGAAGATTTTTATAGATGGACGTGCTAATGCCAAGGGTGTTGCATGGGTCAGGTTTTTCATTAATGTATAATTGCATACAGATTTTGAATAATCTAATGAGCGTTTGTCTTATACAAAAGAAAATCATTATTAATCGTTAATAATATTAGTTGTCTTGCTAATGTCTGCTAACAGGTACATATAGCAAATCATTTTTTTTTAACATTTATTAAACGTACTAAATTACTTATAATTGATTTCAATCTCGCCTGTGGCTCCATTATCATTAGCGTGATGTTTTCACAGGGTGAATAAATTTGTATACCATACCTACAAAAAAGGTTATAGTACCTTATAGTACCTTAGGAAATAGATATGCATTAACGCGGTTTTTTGGAACTTAAAAGAAAGAACTACTTTTTTTGCTTTAACAAGAACAAGGCCGTGCGTTACCTACCTTTTTTTATTTAATCTGAGATTTAAAGCTATAGTAAATAACTCAGTAAATAAGTATAAATTAAAATATATTTATTAGATGACAATATATAAAAAAAATAATCTAAGCCCATCCTCTTGCACAGTGTATGCATGCATAGTGTGTGTATTATCATGCTTTTGGCCAAAAGGAAGAACCCTTTCTTTTAGCCAAAAACATGTTAGTTTTTGGCTACAATAATAGTCAAGCGGACAATAACTAGTCAACTATAAAATGTGGCACTAAATAAAATAAGTCACTAATAATAAAATCCTAGGTCATTTGTCTTTTCAGGATGTACTGGCTTCTGTACTTAATAATCGGTGGACTGGCTGCCGTATGGCTTTCCTGGAGATATAAACATAGGAGAATGATAAAAATGGCACAGAAGTTACCTGGACCGCCCACAATCCCTCTGGTGGGGAATGCTCACCAGTTTATTTGTAATCCAGAAGGTAAGAACCACTTAAGATGAACATGACTTTTTATCCATTTCACCCTCAAGGCAAAAGGAAAGGAAAAATAACTGGATCCTAACAAAACTAGGTATAATTAACCAATAAAAATTGGCAGTCTTAAGGACTGCCGATATAAGCGAAAAGTTACTAGCTGAACCCTGCGGTGTTACCCGCGATTATTGTCGTACCGCGTGAAAAGACGCGGGACAAAGCTGTCTAAAAAAGTAGCCTAAATTACTACTTAGATCATCAGCTATCTGCCAGTGAAAATCCCGTCAAAATCGATCCAGTCGTTCCAGAGATTACCCGGAGCGAACAGGCAGACAGATAGACAGATCGGCCGAGAGACAGACGGACAGACAAAAATTGTAAAAATGTTATTTTGGTATATGTACCGTGTAAACCACAGAAATCTAGATAAGGTAAGGTAATAGGGTACCTTATTTGGATTTTTGTAGTGTACGAGTATACATACATAACATATGCATTTAGTAAAAAGCGATTATTTTAATATTATAAACAGACACTCCAATTTTATTTATTTGTATAGATATTGTTATTTCTATGAATGTTTAAATGAAATCATCATGTCGGTGACGCGGTGACGCGAACTCCTAAGATTTTCCCCTACCAAAAAGTGCTCAACGCGGCCAAAGAAGTTTTCACATCTAAAACTATTTTTATTCGCTTTTTTTAAACCAGCAAGGTAACTAGGTACCGAATATTACTTAAGCACCGGTTTAAAATTTATAAGAATTAACATTGAATTATTATTATTATTTTTATTTGGCCCTTCCAAAATGACTACTCTGCCTGATGGAAAGCACAAGCAGAATCCAAGAGTGGTGGTCACCATACTACAAATGCAGACAATGCAACAATGAAGCATGGTGACCACACCATGGCATGCAGTGATGCTACTGCATCATTGGGCCTCCGGTCTCGCACTCACCAACAAAACACGACACCATGAACGCTGTCTTTTTACGTTGATTTTCTGTGCGAGGGTAGTACCACCGCCCCGGTCGAGCCGGCCCGTTCGTGCTGAAGTCAGCGTGGCTCTACTACCTTGAATTTTAGGTTACCAGTGGCAACGTTATATTCTCTCAACTCACAATTTTTAAATAAGTGATTAAAAATAAGGAGGCAAGTAACATTTTCTTGAAACACAGGAATGGGGGTTTTATTATAATGCAAAGTAATTGCTAAAAACTGTCACCTAACTACTGATGCTACTGACGGCTAGAGGGGTTTTTGCTTCAAGTATCAATTTCAATAAATACAAAAACATTTTTACGATGATAAATGTTTATATTGATACCTGAAGCGAATCTTTGTACCTGAATAAATTGACGAAAATTATGCGAACGGAGGTGTATGAAGAGCCGCACAGTTTAAGTTTATACGAAGTAGGGGTACAGAAAACTAAAAACATAAATCAAAAGCGACTTAAAAATAGATTAAACTATACTAATATATAAAGCTGAAGAGTTTGTTTGTTTGTTTGTTTGAACACGCTAATCTCAGGAACCGCTGGTCCGATTTGAAAAATTATTTCGGTGTTAAATAGTCCATTTATCGAGGAAGGCTATAGGGTATATATCATCACGCTACTACTAATAGGAGCGGAGCAACAATGAAGAATGTTTCAAAAACGGGGTAAATTTTCACGCTATGGGCAATATAAGGCGCAAACGAGGTTGCGTGGGTCAGCTAGTTATAATATAACGGACATTCCAACATATGTCAAAGTACGTTAACTTTTTTAACTAATAAACAAGCGGGTGTCTCTGATCAACTTTTATTTGGTACTGAACTAAACATAGTTAAAGCCATGCTCTAAGAGAACAAGGTCTCGCATTCCGAGAGCGACACATGTGACGTCACCATCCAGTTACCATTTTATAGCAACATATCAGGAAATGTACTAATCAGAACCAGACGTCTTTTGACTGAGATTATGATGAAGAAAGACTATGTTTAGTTGAACGTGTTAATCTCAGGCACTTATTACTTCAACTTAAAAATATTTTGGTGTTGGATAGGCTATTATATGTATGAAGGAATGCTATGAAAAACTGCAAGATTTAAACGAAGTTGCATGGATTATAAAACAATTAATCACTTGTCATATTTTTATGTTGTCCTTTTCAACATGAAGTAACTGTTTAATCATGCCTACATAATTGAACAACCATAGAATAATTATTACAAACATAATAAACAGTAGGCACTGCTGCTAGACCATAGAGGTCGAGTACAATTATTACTCTACGATTATCTATGATAGAAATAATAATATAATTTAAAGCTGACCTATATAAATATCACAGGAAAATTATATTACACTAGTTGTTGCCCGCGGTTCTACCCGCGTATATGTCGATTATCGAGGCAAATTGTAGTTTAAGTATTATTCTGATGTATAAGCTATATTACTGTAAAGTTTCATCCAAATCAGTTCAGTAGTCTTTGCGCGAAAGAGTAACAAACATCCACCCATCCATCCATACTTACAAACTTTCGCGTTTATAATATTAGTAAGATCACCTATATCTACTTGAAGATAATAATTTTATTACTATTAAGTTATGCACCTACCTCATGTCTAACGGGCAAACGAGCCGACATATCGCCTGATGGTAAGCGATTACCGCCGCCCATGGACACCCGCATCACCAGAGGCATTACAAGTGCGTTGCCGGCCTTTGGCGGATGGGAGGGGATTAGGGTATGGGCCTCCGGCGTCCTCACTCACTCGGTGAAACACAGCACCAGTGCTGTTTCACATCACCGGCTTTCTGTGAGGCCGTGGTGTCACTCCGGTCGAGCCGGCCCAATCATCCCGAAGCATAGCTCTCCGACCATAACGGGTAGGCAGGGGCGTGCTATGAGGTATTAAATATGAATTTTAACTACAGTTTATTTACTGGTCAAAAGCCACGCCCAGTGTACGGTTTCTTAGTAGAGAAACCGCTCAACATACAATTTAGGTGCTAGAGTCTCTCTTCGAGAGTTGTTTATAGATATAGGTATTTAAATTATGCATCACAGTACGTATTCGCAAATATTATGGTTTTTAGGCACAACATTAATGACTATAAGAAAAACAGTGATGTACACAATATTAATACAAGAAACAAGTCAAAACTCGTTGATACCTATCATCGTTTACATAAGGTACACAACTCGTTCGAAGGTCTTGGTATACGTTTCTATAATAAATATTCCTATAGATATAATTGACCTTCCTATAGATAAATTCAAACGTACTGTAAAAAATCACCTTATTAGGAAAGCCTTCTATACGATCGACGATTATCTGAACGACAAACAGTCATGGGCATAAGGTGTTATTAGATACACAATAACTTGTTTGTCTTAAAATTGTGCTAAATTTATTTTTATTTCGAATTGAATGTAGTAACATTTGAAATGTTAGTACTCCAGTAGGCATTGTTTATATACTGTAATATAATTCCTCCTTTTACGAATTATTAATTTTCTTTTCCTTACATTGACATTTTTTTTATTGTTTTAATTACAACTGACACGATGGTACTTTGGTACTTATATATTATTACATTTGTACTCCCCATTTATTAAATACGCAATTGTTATTGTGTGAGCATCATTTCGACCATAATTATTATTACTTCATTATTTTTACTTTGATGATGATGATTTGCTGTACGGGCTGAGTATATCGGCTCAACTATGGTTGAATAGGTCGAGGGCTGATCTATGCGTCTTACTTTATTTTACATTTGTAACATTTTATTGATTATTTTATATTTGGATATATTACATCTTTGGAAATTTGACTATGAGTGAAAGTGCTATTTGGATTTTATCCTCCAAAAGTGGACATCACAATATACAATATATAACAATATAAAAATCTTGCAGTTTTTGAGTAATAACGGTGCAAGATTGGTTAGCTCATGGCAGTGCAGCAATGACTCCAAACTTTTTGTTTTGTTTTCTTTGGTCGACTTCGTTCTCATTCAAGTCTCATACATAGTTAAGAGAAAGAAAATTGTAAACGCTATTTATTTTTTTAAAAGGAGCATCAATGGAGTTTCTTGCCAGATTCTTCTCCATGAAGGGTAGGCTGCACTTGGAACAAGCGACTAAAATCACTCGATTTATTAATATTCACTATTCTTAAGTGCCTGTAAAAAAAGTGTCTATTTAAATAAAATATTTTTGACTTTGACTTTGAGACGTTTTGTATTACACCAATTTTGAACCCTAATATTTTAGTCGTTAGTTCCTGAGATTAGCGCGTTGATATATATATTACTCTTCTATAATTAAAATTTTATTTTGTTCTTTTCAGAATTAATTATAGTCCTAAAGAAAATGATAGATGACTACGGAGAAATAGTGACGTTTTGGTTGGGACCAGACCTCAATTTTATATTAAGTAACCCTGATGACATTAAGGTACGATATTTATTCTTATTACTACTATTATACTATTTATTGTTAGTACTACGTGCTGGCCTTCGCAGTCACCCTATTATAGTGGAAAACATACGCTCTCAAACGCAACGTTTCGATTCTTCCTTCTCGTGCCGAGCGATCAAAACATAGAAGTTCATGGAACTCTCTACCACCGCAGGTATTCCCTTCCCATTATGATCCCGGGTCCTTTAAGCAGGGCATGAAAAAGAACCTCACTAGGCCGCCATAGTGTGGGTCACTATGCTGCGCTGTCCACGTTCACATTGAGGATAGTGACCACCACTTTTGGATTCTACTTATGCCTTACATCAGGCAGAGTAGAGTCATGTTGGTATCTAATCAATAGTCTCCAACAGCACACTGCTGCCTCAACAAAAGCCTCTCATCAAAAAGAAGGTTTAGTCTACTCTACCGGCCACGCGTCACGGGCCGGACGATTAGGTATAGTTTGTTTAAACTTTTCCTTATCTTTGCAGTGCTGTTGTGTTAAGCCGAGTCTCCACCGAACAAAAGTTGGCAACTTTTGTGTTGTAAACACGTGTTGTTGACAAAAGTTTCTGTAATTTTCTTGTGTTGGCAACAAAAGTTGAGAATAGTTTTCCGTTTTTGGCGGTAAACGTCACAAGAATACTCTTTCTTCTTCCTAGCTTATATTATTCCCAAGATTTGGGGTCGGCTACTAGTTCAACCGGTTTTACATGAATATCAATTTGACTGGCATCGGACCTCCGCAATCCTGAGGGTGAACTGAATTCGAAGGTTGAACTAGTTGTCAGTATATTTGAGGCCAATAAGGATTGCCATAGATTTTTATGATAGCCGGGACCAACGGCTTAACGTGCTCTCCGAGGCACGGGCGGGATACACCGCCACCTTCCATACTCCGGGCTGCTATTAAGAATTTCTAGGAAGAAAAACCCAACAACAGTCCGACCCAGGAATCGAACCCGAGACCTCTTGCTCTGCAATCGCTTACGCTAACCACTAGACCAACGAGGCAGTCACGAAGAATACGCTTGTTGCAAATATTTATTGGCTCTGTGGTGAAGCTTAATTCGAATGTTTTTCAAATTGTTGGCGACTCGATGTAGTACTCGATTTTCTGATGAGTTGTCAACAGTTGGAAACATTGAAATTGCCAACGATTTCGGTATATACGCGCCTTTACGCGTCAGGTCTGATCCCCCACAAGGGACAATACATTGTATGTTCAACAAATTATTGTTTCTTTCTTTTGTTATAAAGCCCCTGGTTAAACAGGAATACTCCTAGTGCTGCAGTTGTGTCATGAAAGATATCAAATTCTTTTAGATTATAACGTGATGACTAGATATTAATACGCGAAGCAAAAGCTTTGTGTCCCTATATAAGAGAATAGGAACGGAGAAGTATTAAAATTGCCACAGCTAAAGTTTATAAGGAGGAGAAGTGCAGAAGAAGAAGAGAAGAAAATATAAATAATTAAATTAGCTAACACTTTATTGCAGATTCTACTATCAAGTTCGAAAACCAGCTTCAAGGGTCCTCAATACAAATATATGACTGATTTAATTGGTGGTGGCATATTAAGTGGATCAGGTATAACCGAAACTTGATAACTATAAATTAAATGGCCAATCTCATCGCTGACAGTTACAACCGCTTTCTTAAAGTCTATTAGAAAAACATTCTTAAGATATAGGATATTATTTGTATAAGAATATGTGAAATCAACCTTGTCTTTTTTATTTACTCTTGTTAAGAGCGATCGCCCACGGCGACTTCTTGTAGTGGCGCTGTCGCGCGTTTCATAAACGAGCAACAGCATCGCTACTAACGCGCTTTTGTCGCATTTGTATTTGTTCGCAAGAGTATCGCGTTTGCATCCGACGACTGAATCGTGGTTACGTGGGCGATAGCACACAACTAACGACTGCATCGCGACTGTATCGATGCGAACGCGCGACAGCATCGCTGCTAAAAGTCGCCGTGAGCTATAGCCCTAAGTGTTCGAGGAGCTAAACAGTTAAGAAAATCTAATAGGAGATATGGACAATGAATACATCTATGTAAATAAATTAAATTAATATTTGTTTGTAATTTCAAATCAACAGCTTTGCATCAAATGCGTATGAACGTAAATACGGACGGAAAGCAAAACATTATAATTAATGTCCGTCTGTTCCGTCCTGGAACGGTTCAACCGATTTTGACGAGACTCACTCTAGACTACCCAACTATTAGTATAGAATACTGAGCATTGATATAAGCTATTGAATAATGTAATCATAACCAGAACTAAAATATCTATTAAAGGTCCACAATGGCGAAAACATAGAAAAGTAGCTACACCTAATTATGGAAAACGAGCTATAGAAAGTTACAGCAATGTGTTCAACAAAGAAGTAGATTTACTGCTGGACAAATTAAGAACTATGCCTAATAAACCATTCGATATATACAAATTGATTGTACGATGTACCAGCTATTCTGTTTGCCGTAAGTTTTCTATATATTTTTGGTGGTAATACCTTTAGAAAATATCTTCGTTCGTCATCTTTTCAATTGTTAGAAAGTATTCTTCTTTGTTACTCAGACAAAAGCCCCTTTAGATCTGGATGAGATTCAAGAGTATGTGATGTTTCATCTAAAAATCACGGTACGACCGTTCTTATTATCGACAGGTCTTAGGCGCCCTAGTTGGGGGAAGTCCCGGAAAATATGATTTCAGATATGCCTCCCGATCGCTGGATACACCCACAATTAGATCTTTGCCGTAACATGTTCTACGAAAATCATCAAAATTCTCATTAAACTTAATAAAATTATTCTCCTAGTTGCCTTTTTTGGCAAATGGTAAAAACGGAACCCTTATGGATTCGTCATGTTTGTCTGTCCGTCCGTATGTCACAGCCACTTTTTTCGGAAACTATACTACCGCATTAAGATTTTCACACAAAAATAGAAAAATAACAATAAATTTTGGGGGTTCACCATATTTAGAACTGAAACTCAAAAATTTTTTTTCATTAAACCCTTACGTGTGGGATATCTATGTATAGTATATTGTTTTAAACTTTCATGGTCAGTAACATTAAAATAGAAATCTGCGGGATTGCAACAGCGCCGAAATATCTGATACTCACAAATAAAAAGGTACATGGTAGCAATCCCGCAGATTTCTATTTTAATCTATGGATAGGTCTTCAAAAATAATATTGAGGTTTCCACGATCATTTTTTGTAAACTGAATAGTTTGCGCGATAGACACTTCCAAAGGGGTAAAATGTGTCCCCCCGCCCCTGTAACTTTTAAAAGAAGAGAATGATAACACGGCCATTACGTCCCCGCGCTGGCCATGTGCGGATTAGGGACTACGTAATCTTGGCGTTGAAAGTTTTTAAGCCACCCAAAGGCCTCCAACTAAGCTTCACGAATGTTATCTTATGATAACACCGGGGACCGACTGGTTAACTTTACCTCTGAATCATGGAGACGCTCATGGTAACATGCCACCAGCGGTGACCCATCCAGGTATTGATTGCGCCGTCGTTGCTCACCCTCGGTAATTGTTTCTAATCACCGAGTGCAACTGGGCTATGAGCGCCTTTAATGCAATATAGTCTGTCATTATTTGCGGGTGAAATCTTCACTCATACACATTTTACACTCACACACAAAAAAAATTGCCTGTCACCACGAACTTACACAATATAACAATTTAAACAAACATTAATAATTTCACGCACACATGTTATATACCCCTAATCACTCCACATGTCACTTGAGGACACTTACAAGTATAAGCATCGATAAGGATGGCGACATTGGTCCTCCACGTTATAGGAACATATTTTAAGTAATTCTTGCTTCACACTTTGAATCCTCCGGATGCGGCAAACGTACTTCACATAAATACATTCTGTGTCATAAGGCCTCGTAGACCCATTTGGGTTTACACTTTGAGAGAGGGGTACCCCTATGTATACCCCTCCGTGTTGCTCTATATATGTAGCGAAGACATAACAACACACATACATACAGTAAAATACCACAATCATTTTTTTTTCAGAAACTTTAATAGGTTTAACAAAAGAGCAGACCTCTAAGCTACCTCACATAGAAGAAATTATCGACAAAACTCCTTTGTAAGTAAGATTTGGTCATTCTGATTTCATCATATTACCCATGTACCATAGATATTTACTGTTATTTTACTGTGGAATACGTATACTTTGATAAATTTGACTCTGAGTTCCACGTACTCAAAGAAAACTTTTATTACCTAAACATTTATTCGGTGTCAAATCATCCTATTGCAGTCCACTGAATATAGGCCTCTCCTGTTGAACAACAGACTGATCGATTTTTTTATTTGCAAGTAGGTGGATGTAGGTATAGTACCTGGATGACCAAGCTTTGCTTCGTTTTTCTGTAGTAAATTTTATAAAACTGAATCCTAGCTAGATCGATATATCGGCCCTGAAACCATACTATATTTCTTGAAAAACGTTAAAGCCGTTTCCGATATTCAGATTATGTACCCTATGCATATATGTATGTAAAGAATTGCTCGTTTAAAGTTATTCGATAAGTTTTAAACATCTCTTTATTGCAGAAACTATGATATAATATTCGAAAGAATGACAAAGTGGTATCTACAAATCGATCCCGTATTCTGGATGAGCAAATACTATCAACAGCATAAGCATTTTAAAAAGATAACTACACAATTTAGTCTTGAAATCATCAAACATAGTGTAGACAGACTCAATACTTTAGAGGACCACGACAAGAAAATTCTTTTGGATCCAGATCACGATTCGGTGATCAATACTGAACTGAGTGTGATAGATAGGTTTATATTATGTAAAGAATTGAATCATGATGACCTGGTGTCAGAAACTTTTACAATATTCACATCGGTAAGTGATAGCTTTACAAAAACATCCATCTACATACAATGACATGTCAGATCGTAAGTGGTTGAAATTTGTCTATAATTCATTTAGGTATTTTTTGTTATTTTTGTAGCTTTCTGCTCTCATCCATTTTTTTTTTTTAATAATAATAATAATAATAGCTTTATTGTTTCTCTCACATAGTACATTACATTAAAATTACAAAAGGAACCAAACATTAGACAAATTACTATATTTCTATGTAAGAGACTGGCATCTATACTAGGACAGACCTGTATGACAGACTGCCAGCCTCTCCCAACTCTGGTTTTGTGCAGTAATAGATGCTAGTTTCAAGAATGTAAAGAACTACTACAGAATGACAGTGTGTACGTCTATAGCTGAGAGAGTGTGTGCGCAAGTGTTCGTTAAGTGTGTGAGTGCGTAACTGTGTGTATGTGTGTGAGAGTGTGCAGGTGTGTGTGTGAGTGTGCAAGTGTGTATGCAAGTGTGTGTGCGTATGTGCATGATATAAGAATAGCTTAAGTGTAGAATATGATTAGGATAATCATGTGCAAAGTAATAAAGTGTTAGAATATAAGAAAGCGCTGCATTAGGATGGGATACGTAAAAGATCCTCTGTTTCATCGTAGCTAAGTGACTTGAGGAAAGATGTGACAATTTTTTTGCAATGGAAACGCGTAAAGGAGTATATGTCAGTTTTTTTGTTGATCTTATTATAAAGATAACCTCCCAGAAAACCAAAGAACCTCCTGGCGAACGATGTAGTAAATTGAGTGGACATTGTAATACAGACTTGATGTTTTCGGCGCTTCTGATTAAGAGAAGACGGGTCATAGGTAAGAGCAGCATGTTGTTTCAATATGATTCCCAAAATAAATAGTTGCCTCACTGTTAATACGTCCGTGAGCTGATACAGGTCCCTGGTAGGAAAGAGAAATGGCAGGGATCGACTCACCTTCAGTACCGCCCGTTGAGCTCTTTCCAATTTCACAAGACGGCTCTTACACGCGCCCCCCCAAACCGTCACACAATAACCTATCATCGACTGGCAGAGGGCCATATAAACCATTTTAATCACCCGTGGGTCCGCTATATGACGAAGATTTCGGAAAAGAAACATTAATTTGCGAACTCTTGAGGAGAGCAGGTCTAGGTGGTGGCTGAAATTCAAGGAACTGTCCAGCACAACTCCTAGGTATTTCACGCTAGAGGCTTTATTCAGAAGAGCACATGAACAAGGGCCGCGCAGTGAGCATGTATGATAAAGTATACCATGTCGGTCTCGCATAGAAACTGGCATGTTCCTGATATAAAAAGGCATGCAATACGTTTTTTCAGGATTAAGTATTAATCCATTTTCTCGAAGCCATGAGGACACAGCATTAAGTCCAAGTTGTGCAAAACCATACGCATCTTCCCAAGACTCGCCATGGAAAATCAAAGCAGTGTCGTCGGCGTATGTTACTATCTTTCCATTGGTGAGTGAGAGGCTGCACAAGTCGTTTATGAAGCATAGAAAAAGCGTAGGTCCCAGAACGCTGCCTTGGGGGACCCCATAGTAGACAGGTAGATCATCACTAACGACTTCACCCACTCTAATTGTAATCTAATCTCCATTGAAACTTAACTGTGCCAAATTTATACACCTCTGTTCTCATAAATTTCTTCACTAGAACTGATTTCAGCACAGACAGGCCGGCTTGACCGTGGCGGTACTACCCTCGCATAGAAAATCAACGTAAAATTACAGCGTTCGTGCTGTCGTGTTTCGTTCTTGTGTGCGAGACTGGAGGCCCAATGATGCGGAAGCATCATTAGGCCGTCATGGTGTGGGTCGCCATGCTGCATTGTCTGCATTCGCAAGGAGTATGGTGACCACCACTCTTGGATTTTGCTTATGCTTTCCATCAGGCAGAGTAGAGCCATGTTGGCAGCTCAAACATAAAAAAGAAACAAATATTACCTGAAAACACATACAAACATTTTGGTGTTATTATAATTTAGATAAATTTATAGAAAAGTTAGTCTTTAAAAAACTATCATAGAACGTTCACTGGTAGGTTCACACCCAAATTTATGTTGTACGAAAATTGTTAATTGTTACAGAGTCAGGAAGCATCAGCAAAAATATCTTCCAGTATAATACTAATGATGGCGTATCACCCAAAATGTCAGGTAATTAATCCTAATACATACTCCGAAGATAACTATGTCTGTAGGTTACGCTTTCACGGTTAAACTACTGCACCGATTTCGATAAAATTTGGACTGAAGATACTTTTATTCTTGGACATTTACCACTCTTTACCACTATAATCGACGTATACGCCGGGCGAAGCTAGTTAAAGATTGATAGCTAGATATATTTGAACACATTCATAAGCGATGTGATATTCAGAAAATTAGATTTATAACTTAAAAAGTGGCCCGGCCTAGTGCGAGTCGGATTCGCGCACCGAAGGTTCCGTGCAAATCATATGATTAAACTAAAAATTTAGGCTTTTCACAATTTTTCCTTTAGGCATCTCTGTGATAAAAGACATTGCTTCGTGCCAAATTTCATAATTCTGAGTTCACGGGAAGTACCCTGCAGGCTTTGATTCCCTTGCGAGTGTCGAAAATTCGCAGCATAAAGAGCATTATCTTTTGTATGCGTTGGCTTAGAAGTTTGATTTTATCACAGCTCTAAGGAACAGTAGACCTGAGTATTTGATATGAATTTAAGCTTGATACCTCCACGCGTTCCTGAGAAAAGGGTGTTGATAGAAAGATAGACGGACAACAAAGTGATCCTATGAGGGTTCCGATTTTCCTTTTGAGGTACCCAAAAAAACATACCGTAATAATTCCATGTACATGACGTGGACTGCACGGTGGTTCTACTGGTTAAACGGGCACCACGCTGCTTTCTACAGGGCCAAGAATTATGTGTTTAAACCCCACTTGTGAAAAGATTATGTGTGATCCATGAATTGTTGTTCTGTGTCTGCGTATTCATTGTGTCCATTTCGTTTTTGTTTGTAAAGTCCCCCGAGACACAGGATTCACTGTTAATGCGGGAATTGGCATTAAAAAGAATAATAAAAATTGTTTTACAAGAATTAAGACGAGAAATTACATTTCGTTTCACAGGAAAAACTCTATGCAGAAATCAAAAGGGTGATAGGAGATGACGACAGAGAGGTGTCTGACGATGACCTAAAGCAGATGCCATATCTAGAAATGGTATTCAAAGAAGTGTTACGGTTGTTTCCTATAGGTGTTATGTTACAAAGGACCATCAACGAAGATATTGATATCAGTAAGTTTGCCTCCGTCTTGTCTTGTAATCTTTTTTTTTCCATTACGTGCTCATCATCATTTTATGTTCGATGTGTGATGACGTTTAGATTTTTTTATGGTATATGGGGCAAACGAGCAACGCCAGAGGCGTCACAGGTGCGTTTCCGATCTTTGAGGGAGCGAGTGTTTCTGATATTTGGTACTGAAATAAACGCAGTGACAGCTGAGATGTGAGATGTGTTTGAGAGAGTTTATATGCGTAATAAATGCACATTATTCAAGAGAAAATCCGAGAATTTAAAACCTTTTAAAGAATTTAAAGTATTTTAACATGCTTGATAAAAGAAGGTTTTTAAGTACGCCAGCAAATACCATTTTAAAAAAATGTGAAATCGGTTACATGATTTCGGAAGTCATTGTGAGCAGCAACGTGAGATCACAATTATATAAAATAGATTATAACTAAGTCGTAATACCTTTAAATAAGCCATCGCGTTAATTCCCGTAAAAATAATAATTAATATATCATGGTACGCGAAACTTTAAATGATACTTAATCTGAAATTTTACATACATAGGTAGTAATACAAATATTTGTGTACAGGTACTTGTACGTTGCCAGCAGGCGGTTCGTTCGTAGTTCCAATCTTCCATCTACACCGCGACTCTCGCTTCTGGGACCGACCGAACGCATTTGACCCAGAACGATTCACTCCAGAGAATATAAAGAAACGTAACTCTAATTGCTATATCCCATTTAGTTTGGGACCAATGGATTGTTTAGGTATGTTTCTATACCAGCCCCCCTAGCTAAGTTGGCATTCTACAAACGTGAATGATAATAGAAAACTAACAGCGATTGATGACAATAGAGACGTACGGCACATTATGGGATACCCCTACTCGCTCGGTGCATCGTGAGATTTTTATAATACCGACTTTCTGCGAGTTGCTATGGTCGAGCCGGGCTATACTGCCATAAGCATATCTCTTCCACAAACTTTACAGTAGATTAGTTTAAAAAATCATTTATGAAATTACGTGTAATTTAATTCTATTTGGAAATGACAATTAATATTCAGTAGTTCATAAAATTTACAATATCTTTTGACACTTATGTACCCATTTACTTACAGGTCGATACTTTGGTACAAAATTAGTCAAAACAATATGTGTCAGGGTTCTACAGGAATTTGCTGTATCCTCACCAGAGACCTACGATGACTTGCGAGTAATTATGGCAATATCAGCTGTATCTGTAAACGGATATCCTGTGTCTTTGCATCCAAGAAAATGTAAATAATTACAGGGATATTATGGTTTATGGTTACAGACAATAACTGTAATGATAAATAAAAATTGTCCTGAGATTTTATTTTCTTTTTCTTTCATTGGACCAACAAACGGTTAAAAGTTTGTTATAACCGTGTGTTCTAGAATTAATTCTTTCTTTACCCATAATCATCACATTGGTGTCGCAAGTGGCGGCTAATGGAGCAAACTGCGCAGAACATTACGCAAGCTTCTGACTGGGCTTGCGATTGGTATGTGCGTCCACCAGATCAGAAGCTTGCCTGAGAGAGACAGACACTACCCAAACTCAGTCTCTCTCTCCCTCTCTACTCCGATCATGCTTTCCACCCGTTTGGCTACCCCTCCGCGTATATACGCTCTAAGATCACTACATACAGAATGAAAACTTGAAACAAACTCTGCACCAACCAGTCTAGAAGGCGTGGTATAGTGAGCCAAAACCTCTTTGCTAAGGAGAGGCTTAAGTCCAAAAGTGAACTGTTATATGCTGTTGATGACGATGATGTGCCAACGTAAAAAAACATTCTTTAATCTAACTAACAAGAAAGGTTCCATTATACTAAGAACAAAATTATTTTAGAAAAGAAATTGAATAGCCTTTCATAAAACGTTATGTAGTAGTAATAGCTGCTCTTCGAGGTATATATGCTCTAAGATAAAAATAAATTTTTAATTAAGAGTTGTTGGCAACATTGACTTAACCAGTCGGTTCAGCCTTAGGAGGTTCAGCCAGGTTCAGCCTATTGTCTGTCATTTTGACTTATTTGATTTGTCACGACGTTTGAGTAGGAATGTTGTAAGGTTATGTTTACGAACAGTTTTTGATATTTGAGTAAAATAAATGTAGAATTTATCTGAAAATTTCCACAAATGAGCAGTATATAGAATTTATAACCACAAAAATTATTTAAACATATCGAAATGGCTTCTTGGTCTAGATTTAACAAAATTGCTCTACTGGGTTTAAGCGCCGTCGGTGGTGGCTATGTATATTACAGTTTAAGCAATATTAGTGAAGAAAATGTAAGCAAGAATAGAGTGTACAATTCTTGGACAACGAATTACACTCCTAGTGTCAGATGGGATCAAAACTGGGACCTGTAAGTAACATAATTTGCATAAACTTTCATTTTTGGTTTGCGTTCAGAAACGTCTTGCGTTCAAGAAAGTTATTCACAGAAAGTTATTAATTGCTTTTATACCTGTAAAAATACCCTTTGCATTAAATGTTGTACGACTCATTTTTAATTAGTTAAAATTAATTTGTACAAGGAACAACAAATAATTACATATCCTAACAATGTTACTAAACTTACTGCTAATATAATTGTTAGGTACTCACTCAGATCTTGTTCTTTGTTGAAGCAAAAAAAGTAGCATAGTTCCAAGCAAACACCTGTATTAACATATACACATGCTGAGAAACTACTACGAAAAGTAGTCTGTATCATAGAAGTCGTCAATATTTGTACAATACTAATGAAAAGTAGCTTAGTTTATAGCATATACTTTTTTTTATTAGATCTGAGGGTACTCAATTATGGAGAAAGGAATAGTAATAGTTTTGGAAGTTTAATTATGTTTGTTTATATGTTCCAGCAAAGTGCCTAAACTACTGAACTAATTTAAGTTATTGAAGTGTCAATAGATTCATAATAATATAAATATTATAACCTATATATAAATTTGTAGCCAGATTTCAATTGAAAGACCTTAACAAACTTTATTCCTAAATATAATATTAATTGAAATGCGAGAGATCACACACAACCTCTCAGTCAGGCAAGCAGGGTCACTAAATATGCAATGCATTTTGCACATTCAATCGAAGTAGAAAACAATCTAATATTTTGTAGTCAATATCATCTATCTACCCATATCAATGGGATTGGTAACAAATTATAACTTGTTCCTTTTGTAACTAGTTACTTACTTACCTTCTCCTTAGGACTGCTTCGTTGGTCTAGTGGTTGGGATGTGCGACTACTGATCATGAGGTCTCGGGTTTGATTCCCGGGTCGGACCAAATTATTACAATAAAATTGTAAATGTAAATGTATAAAAAAAAAGTATATATGTATCTATATCAGTTGTCTAGTGACCATAACACAAGCTCTGCTTAGATTGGGACTAGATGGCGGTATTTGTTAGATGTCCGAAATATTTATTATTATTATTATTATCTCGAGACTCCAGAAAGTTAAAGGGAGAACCTGATAGGTTGATGGAGTAAGAAAACTGAGATGTTGAAAGAAGAATTAGAGTAGTTACAGAAGAACCAGTGATGTTTACCCAAGGACTCGACAAACATACATGAAACTACCACAAAGAATACTCAGACTCAGATCAACAATTTGTGAATCACACAAAGTGTTGCCCCAACATTTTGAACCCACAACACTTGGCGTCATAGGAAGTGGCGTGGCATCCGCTTAAATCACTCGGCCAACTGTGCAGTCAAACTATCTAAGCAACATTCAGTACAGATTGTTTTTTTTTTTTATGTTTGGCCCTGCCAAAATGACTCTACTCTGCCTGATGGAAAGCATGAGCAGAATCCAAGAGTGGTGGTCACCATACTGCGAGTGCAGACAATGCAACAGTTCAGCATGGTGACCCACACCGTGGCGGGCTAGTGATGCTTCTGCATCATTGGGCCTCTGGTCTCGCACTCTCCAACGAAACACGACAGCATGATCGCTGTCATTTTACGCTGATCTTCTGTGCGAGGGTAGTACCGCCCCGGTCGAGCCGGCCCGTTCGTGCTGAAATCAGCGTGGCTCTACTACCTTGTATTATTGTTATAATATGTATGTATTTACAAAAAAAAAGTATGATATGTATTTGTATCAGTTATCTAGTACCCATAACACAAGTTCTGCTTAGCTTGGGACTAGATGGCGTTGTGTGTAAGATGTCGGAAAATTAATTGAACTTTTCAGTGTAAAATATATTTTTACTGTCATTACAGTCGGTCACCAGAATCTTTGGTTAACAGGAAGAAGTATATGAATGATGAAAGTGATGACAACAAATACAATGAAAAACTAGAGAGTGTCAAAAGCAGGTCCGTAAGACATTTGATACTGATCCGTCATGGACAATACCATATGGATAAGAAAGAGGACAAAGAGAGAATTCTTACTCCATTAGGTAATTTTTTAAACTTTATTTAATGGTTTACTACTACAGAGATTTTTTTTATTATAAAATAACTTCACAGTCTGTGTCGTCGCTTCATCGGACACTCGCATTACCCACCAACATTCCAGTTATTTGTCAATTTTAGTCTTTACTAGCTGAACCCCGCGATTATCGTCGTACCGCGAGTAACGCCGCGGAACAAAGTTAGTATAAAAAAAGTAGCCTAAGTTACTTCCTGGATCATCAGCTACCTGTCAGTGAAATACCTGGAACAAACAGACAGACTGTCAAAACTTTTTTTAGCTACATTTTTGGTATACATACAATATACGCAATAAGTAAAAAGCGGTTATTTTTACATTATAAACAGACACTCCAATTTTATGTTTTTGTATAGATTAATAAAGGGCGTGTCATAGCAAGCTTAGTCATATAAAGTTCAGAAAGTGTAAGAAGTCCTTAAAATGAAGACTACCTACGTGTCAAAAACCTAAACCCTCCCATTGCCCTCGTGAACAACCTTGGAATTGGACCCTTGATAGGTTACGTTCCTAACATTGGAATCATTATCAGAAAATTATATCATATCTATTCTTTTTATAACATTTAAATAAACTATAATAATCAATTCTTCTCAAGCTTGATGCTTTGAGACATGGTCTCAAATAAAATTTTGTTATTTTTTCCATATTCAAAAGGATAATTAGTACTTTATCTCTTTAGGTGTGTGTATAACTATACCAGCAGAATGCTACCTGTTTATTAAGAAAGATTCTGCTATTTCTAATATCACATAATTTTCAGGCAGGTTACAAGCTGAAATAACAGGCAAAAGACTGGCAGCATTGAACATCAAGTGGGACTTATTAGTGCGTTCTACCATGACCAGGGCTCAAGAGACCGCAGAAATAATTGCAAAGCATTTACATGTAGATCTACCAATTAAAGATTGTCAGCTGATTGAAGAGGGTGCTCCAATACCGCCTGAACCACCCGTAGGACATTGGAAACCGGAGAAATCAGTATGTCACTTGTATTCTCTATTCATTGATAACCGGTTTTTAAGTTTGCTTGTTAACAACTGGCAGATGGGTATGACTTGATTCTTTCATTTGCTTGCATTGCAACTTCTACTAATGTGTGAGACATATCCTATGGATAGTATTTACATTACTGCCTACAAAAATTAGAGCAGTGTTTAAAAACATTGTTAATGTATTTGGGATGTATGTTTTTGAGTTTCTATATTTCACTGAACTTACAAAATTTCCAACAGATTTAAAGATATGAAGGTAGTCTTATAATTCTGATAATATTCATGTGCCAATAGCTTGAAAAAATTGCCTAATTCGATTTTAGATGGGGCAGTTAAATTTTTTTTATTACTCGACTATCACTATTCGATTGATGATCGAATTTGACTGTAATAGCTACGAGTTACCAAATAGACTTGTAATAATGAAATGAAATCATTTATTCTGTAATTAGATGAGTTCGGCCTTTCCTAACTGGACTAGCCCTGAGAAGAAAGTACGAAACAAACTCAAGGATCAATGTCTCTTTTAAAATCCAGTCAATTTTCATAAATGCAAAAGACATTATTTCAATAAAAAAAGCAATAATTACAATTTGAGTCTAATAATGCCCCGGTAATAAATTTTATCAACATTTTTTATTTACTCATGTTATATACTCTCAGTCTTATACTACCGTTCTTTACTTATATAAGAATCCATTGTGAAAAACCTTTTGTTGAGTGTTGCTAGTTTAGCCTTACATTATGGTAATATGGTGTTGTCTGAAATATTTCTGGAATTAATTTCATGATAACCTACTGACCCTTTAGCGCCATGCTACTTATTTTTAACAATAAATCCATGTAATAGTAATTTTAAACTTTATTTGGATTTTTGTGCATTCTCATATCAAACATACAGATTTACTTTCGAATTTATAATATTAGTTAATAATTATTGTATAGATAAGATTCAAATTGCATTTTGTGTTGTGCTAAGGGTTAGGGTTCATTGGGTGGTTGTTTTTCTTAATTATATCTTCTAATAACATGCAATCCAGTTATCCATTATTCTATTTCATGTTTGGCAAGTCCTCGTCAATTTTTCACAATAAACTGCCGCAGCTCATTGAATAATTAACTGAATATGTTTTTTTCAAGCTTGGAATTTGGGTTTCGTAACATTACAGTAAGCACTTTTATTTTTTATTATTATATTTTGTTGTTTATTATTTCTTTCTATTTTTTAGTCTCTTTTATCGTATTGCACATTTGTTCGATTTAAAATTTTCATTAATGTTTATTTAGCAAGAATTACTAGAATACTTATTTCAATAAAAATAACACAATTTTATGATGTATTGCATGCTTCTGGCTCCTTATTCGCTTTTCAACATTGAATACTTGTGATAATTCTAAAATTGATTAACGAAAAACGTTTAGAAAAGACAGAAGGACATAAAAAACTTATCTATTCATTGATTGATGATTGATTTAAAAGAATGCGTTTCAAATTTTAAAATCTATCAAGATGTTTGGTGTTTGCGATACGTCAGCTCGTTTGCCCGCCTATTCCATGAAAAAAACAAAAAAAATACAATAAGAAAGGAAACATAATTAAGTTTATTAGTCGATTCTTGCTAAATAACAGAGTACAGCTATAATTAATTAATTATTATTTAGTCTGTACTACATATTTAGTAAAATAGCTCATTTCATCATCATCATCATCATCTTTTAATAGTCCACTCCTAGACATAAGACTCTCCTTGGGACGGAGTTAAAAAAAACCTTCTTTTGTGTCTTTTAGCTCATTTAAATCTCAGCAATTAACAAAATATAAAGTTGATGAAAACATGTACATGGTATTAATGTTGTACTTTATGTGCATTCTTAGCAGTTCTTCCAGGATAGTGCCAGGATTGAAGCGGCGTTTAGAAAGTACTTCCACCGCGCTCCCCCAGAGCAGACTGAAGACTCGTACACAATTCTAGTGTGCCATGCTAACGTCATACGATTCTTCGTTTGCAAGTGAGTACTTTGAACATTATTTACTTATTGAAATTATTCATCTAAAGAGGTTTCTTACATTATATGTAGAAAAAAATGGATTTTGGACTCGGCCGGGTAAAAATAATAATATTTAATATTTCGGACATCTAACACACAACGCCATCTTGCAGAGCTACGCCATGTCGCTTTGTCCCGAAGAAAGGCAATAATCTATACTAATATAATAAAGCTGAAGAGTTTGTTTGTTTGTTTGAACGCGCTAATCTCAGGAACCACTGGTCCAATTTGAAAAATTCTTTCGGTGTTGGATAGTTCATTTATCGAGGAAGGCTATAGGGTATATATCATCACGCTACTACTAATAGGAGCGGAGCAACAATGAAGAATGTTTCAAAAAACGGGAGAAATTTTCACGCTACGGGCAATATAAGGCGCAAACGAGGTTGCGTGGGTCAGCTAGTCTATAATAATGCTCAATACTTTGTATATAATACATACCAATACCTAAACTATATCCCACCTAACAATAAAACCGAGTTGTAATGCCCCATTGTTTGGTTTTGTGAAGATGCTTGTACTATGTGTACAGTCCTTAAATAGCTTGTTCTCTGTGACGCATGGCTACTTAACTTGATTAAGCGATTTATTTTGTATCACCTATATTTTTATTCTTTATGTGCCACTTTTATCACAAACTAGCTGTCCCAGCGAACTTCGTACCGCCATATTTACTTATCAGTCTCAGCTTCACGACGCGGACAAAAAAAATTACTTTTCCCACTATCTTTTAATTTTTCTTGTTCACAAACCTTGTCCCAACAATAACGAACACATAAAGAGAAAAATTCGTGCAGCCGATCGGAAGTTATGCGCGTACATACATTTCGGCGATTCATTTATATATTTAGATATAGATTAAGTGTAGATACATTATAAATAAAACAACTCGCACCTAAACTTAACCTCATAAGGTCTAAATGGACATTAGAGATAACATGTCACAGAGATCAAACTATATTTTAAAGACTATATTTATTTTACTTGAAATGCTTAAAAATGAGTCATGGATCTTGCCAATATGGTCACCTGTAAACCTTTAATCACCAAAAATTTTTATACACCCATCCAAAATGTCTTCTTGATTTCTAGAGCACTCCAGTTTCCACCAGAAGGATGGCTGCGTATATCCCTGAACCACGGCTCTATCACCTGGGTGTCCATCAACCCGAATGGCAGCGTGATCCTCCGATCCCTGGGCGACACTGGCCACATGGACCCACAGTACATAACGAGCCGGTAAAACCAGGTCTCATGGTTTAATATTGTATTGTTCAGAAGGCAGTTACTGGTGCTAGGCCGAGTCTTCTGATGGTCGTCAAGACGGCCACGTCCTCAACACAAAAAAATGGTTGATGGTGTAAATATATAACGCTTATAATCAATAACAATTTACATGTAACATTTAACATTCAATATCATTAAAGTCGCCGCTCCGCTTCTATAACCGCTCCGCTTGCGCTGATGTTGAGGGCGTGGCCTTATGGATCACCTAAGCCAAATCTGTTGAAGTATTGAAAATTTTATCATTATGTAGCTGTGTACGAAACTTTAGTTGATAAATAAAATAACGGTTTCTGTTTCAATATTTGCCTGTGTTCGTCACTAACTACTTTATCGAATTTGGCTCAGAAGTGATGTTTTTCATGTGTGGCATGTATATTAATACGAAATAACCTATTCATTAGGATCTACAAGTTTAAAAGTGATTTAATCTTGTGTAGGATATGGATATACGGGTACAAAGTTTACATATAAAAACAAAGTCGATATATGTCATCTCTGATAGGTTTACTAAAACAATTTTCTGTCGTTGAGTACACTGTTAGAGCTACTTCCTTCTTACAGAGAATAACCTACTACCTCATTCTATTCAAAGATCCTGTAGTAATCTGGAAAGGAACACCCAAGCACGTAATCTTTTTAGATAGTTGTAATTGTAATAGATTAGACCGTTTCTTTGCAATAAAATATGAGGAATGGACCTCATCTCTTGGTCCTTTGGACAATAAAATCCTAGATGTACCCTGCTATACTTCGCTGTGACACTTTGCGCTTGCATTAATGAAAAATTAGGAACAAAAGTGACGTGAAAAATAGATAAAAAAAAATTTTGAATAGGGTTGTACGTTATCATGTCCTTACTAAAATTCCCAAAGGGACGAGTATGAAATTTGGCACAGCACATATAAAGTTATATGGAGGAGGCGTGCAGAAAGCAAAAAAGTAGTGTATTAATTATGGTTGTATTTTGTCCACTAGGCAGCCACTAGTACCTATAGATAATATTTTTATCCAAAAGCACCAGTAACCAGCCTGTTTGGACCAATCGTAACAAAAAGAAAAAGTAGGCCGGAGGTAATTTATCGAATAGTTAACGTTTGTCAAAATAAACAGGAACAGTAGGAGTTGCAAGTAAAAGAAGTATGGAACAGCGAGAGAGTACACGCTTCTGGAATGGAGACGATGAAGATAAGGGAATATAGGTTTCGTTGTAACGTTCCTTGAAACTGTGTTGGCAATAACATTAAATATTGGTTGACTTTTCAAGGTTAATCATGTATTGATATTTTTTTCTATATGTTTATAACGGTATTGGCTATTATGTGTTATGCTAAGCCTTCACTGGCTGAAGTTTTAAAAAAAAAAAACAAATTCAAATCTAGTTCTCAACTCTCAAGGGAGTCTTAAACTCTTGTCAATATCAAGATATTGATACTGTCATAAGAGTTGTCAAACGATTATCGTAGTTCCTATAAACTGTAACTTATCAAATGGTGAAGTCTAATATAAGGTGGTCTTTCGAGCCGGCGAATAGTAACGTGACTCTATTCTTATCTAGTGGATTTTTCTGAATAGTTATATCTCATTACTATCATTTGTCCTGATCTATTACTTAAAATCACGTGCTTATCAATTTCTGATCACAAAGTTTCAGAATACTGAACATTATATTAAGGCACTAATTGGTAAAACCAACAAAATTGTGTTTCAATAATGACTGTGACAGTGCTAAATAAATTAAAATAAAATCAATTGTTTTTTATGATATTTTTTTATAACCGACTTCAAAAATGGAGGAGGTTCAATTCGATTGTATTTTTTTTTTACGAAAACGAAAAACAAAGACTTCAACGCCACCATTGACAAAAAATATTTCCCGGGCGATAATAAGATGTACGTAACGATATTTCAATGCGCCAGACACAAAAGATAATACTACTGTCGCCAAAAATCATAAAACTCAAACTAGGTTGCATAAAATCAATCATTCTATGTATGTATCATAAATTATAATCCGTATGGTAGATGTTATATTAGGCAGCTAACGTCAATTAAATTTACAAAATAATTAGATGAATGACTATTATGTAATCATCATCATCCACACCTGTCTTTAACACTACACTGCTGGACAAAAAAACATATAGCTAGTTTAATGGTGTTTAAAAATATAGATATGCCATGACGTCATTTCTCTTGCATTACTGTCTAATTTGAAGATGGCAAGCAAAAACAAACCTTAGCAGATAAAACATACCTTCAAATTTCATACTAACATCTTAACAATGCATGTCCTTGCCTGCCTCAATAGAATGAATAAGTCAATAGTTTGAAGTGCCATATACATTGTATTTTACCCATGTACAACGTAATAGAACAATAATTCTTTTAAAATGTAAACTAAACGTCATTTTCTCTTTGTATAAGAAGTAATAGGCTGTTTTTTTTTATAAATTGTATTTTTTTCTACTACCGTCATGAATTGTGATTTTAAATAATTTTACCATTCAAGGATTTCTTATTCTTTAATTTTTGTGATTTCGTTTTTTTTTTACTTTTATGACATATATATTGTTAAACGGTAAATTAAAATGTATTAACTACAAATGTATCTGAAAAATATAGATGTCTAAAAAATACTTTCGGTGTTATCATTTGTTAGAAATATTGTAACTTACTACTTAAATAGGAATAATTTGAATAAAAAATATGCAACAAATTAAACGCGGCATAATGGTCATAAAACAATGTATGACGCGTATGATGAATTCTCATCCCCTCTACATTGTTCATGGGTCTCACTACACATATAATATTTGCAAATCTGTTTTCCTCTCCTAATTATTATTATGGTCTTACCTTTATTTCTCTTTGCGCGCCAGAGGTAAGACAAGGATGACAGCTGATTGGCTAATCAGTATTATTCAGCATGCCTAAAAATGGCAATCTTTGCGTTATTAAGTAATATAGAATTTTATTATCGTGTTCAGACCAAGTCGTACTAGCTAAAAGAGACAAAAGTGGCAGCCAAACATCATTTGAAAACTGACACTTCGACAAATCACAACTTTTCTATAAGACTCCCCTCTAAAATAGAAAAAAATTGAAAGAGAGATCAATTCCAAATTTAAATTGATTGTTTTTATTGAATTTACCTGTGTCCAGATAATATATTTCTAATGATTTGGAAATCAAACGTAGCAATGAATAAAACAGTTCTTTAATAGTGGGGTATTGGCACATGAAATGGCTTCAGTGGAATAATCAACAGTATCAGTATTCATCGAATTACCTCCACCAATCGTATTTATATCTTTGTGTGTATTAGTAGTAAATATTTAATAATGTTGGATAAAATATATTTAATAAATATTTCAATTTTACATTCGGAGTTTTATTTCAGTAATTTACCCCATTATGTTATTATTTTGAAAGTGTGTTGCTAAAGGCTCGAAATCCATAAGAAATAATTTTGTCATATGTTGCCGCCAGTGTTGCCAACAATAATAGAAGTGGTCATGGATGATTGAGAAGTACTAAATACTTTTGACGAGAACATTGAAAACTCTATTTAGTTATTAAATAAATATGTAAAAAGCTTCCTGCATACCTAATTTTATTATTATTAGTTTAGCCGTTTGCGCGTGAAGAAGTAACAAACGTACACACTCACAAACTTTCGCCTAATATTAGTGTGATGTGATTGTATCTACTACTGGAAAAAAAATGATAAATCGATGGCCCTTACTAATAATGTCGGATCTGCAAATTTTTGAGACGAGCAGTTCAAAGGTTGTTTTAACGATAAAAAAATGTGTGCTGTGGACGCAAAAATTTTCACCAATTGTTTTTTATGTCACTGAAATTTTTAACATCCACAATAATTTCTATTTGCAGATCCGACATTATTAACAGGGAATATCGATTTATAGTTTTTTCCAGTAGTACCTTATAGTATGGATGTCTCCACGTATATTATCGCCAAAGTATTTTATGTACTTCTCACTCATCCATGTTCACTTCTATTTGATGAATTTTTACAAGGTAAGAAAAACAAGCTACAGATATTCAAGAACATAATATTTTATTAATTAAATTGGTTCTGTAATTAATGTACAACATCTATATTTGCGAAATATCAATTATGTATAACTATCATGCAAGTATATTAGACAAATAAAAGCTCTGATTATATAAATTCTTGTTAAGATATGTCAGAGAATTTTGAGGTACAAACTTTGTTGCATATATGAGATCTTAATTAGGAGTTATTACAAGAAAATTACAATGCTGGCCTAATTAAATAGTAACTTACTGCATTCATTGATGTTTATTTAATCTTCTTTTACTTGCGGTTTCGAGTTGTACGATCAGTCAGTGGTAAACAGAGTAAGGCCCTCGTTGGGCGCCATCATAAATTAATTCCTCTATTGCTCTAAAAAGTCAGTCAGATATTTTTGGGTATGCATTAACAAACAAAATTGAAATAGCAATATCATAGGGAACGGTGTAGAAGAAATAATCCCTTATCAGGAAGCTTAATTAAATATTTTATACACCATTAAAATTAACACATCTACGTTCCATTCATAGAGTTGCCAGTCTTGAAATAGGTATTCTATTTTCAAATTTTAGAAATGTCACTGTTGCGGAATATTAGCGAAATCATTTTTTAATTAGTCCAGCATTATACAATGATTATCTTATTTTCTAAAGACTTCAAATATTAAGCCAGTATGTAGGTATATAGTTATTATTTAAAATGTATGTTCTAATACGACAAGCGAGATATTAATTACGCCGCAACATCTCACTCTTGATTACAAAAAATGAATATGACGAAATATTTACATTTATTTATTTAAAAATTGGTGTCTTGTGTGAAGAAGTCACTAACCTGATTACAATTAATTTAATGAAATATTTAGAGAAATAATCCGAGTATTTCTTCTTCACTGTCGTGTCGATCTTGTAAGAGCGGTTGTGGTCACATTGAGAAGTCCACGTCGGTGGTAGAGGTGGTATATTAATGAATTCTTTGTATTTATTATGCATAAAATTTACTGAGTTTAGTGTAGAAGATAAATTCTTAACAATATATTATATGGAGTTTATTCTAGTACTTATATGAATTTGTAATGAATTACTGCCTAATATCAAGATAAAGCAAGAAAAAATATAAACTTTATATTTTTATCATGTAAGTAACTCACGGCCTAACCAGGCTACCTACATATAAATAATATGCGCAAAAATTAAGGGTTCTTAAGAATTAAAATAGTAAAAACTTTTTTATTTATTTTATAACCTGGCAACTAAACTATAAATAACCGTGTGTTCTTAGAAGTACAAATATCTTGGACCATCGAACTTAGCACAATTTGCTGAGTTTTACAGTTTTAAAAGTTAGTTTTAAGACATTTATGTAAACTTATAAACAATAGTACGCAATATTCTCAACTTATCAGGGGTTTGAAGCACATTAATACATACATTTAAGTCGATTCAAGAATTAATTTACAAATCATCGTAGGTATAGAAAAAAATCTACACTGTTTAATATACTTATATAAATAGCTAGATGTGTATTTACAAAATTTTTCGCTTATTTGGGCAAATTATATAAAAATAAAATTACAACTTTCAGGTAATGTAAATCAATTATTATTAATAATAATAATATATTCGGACATCTGACACACAACGCCATCTAGTTTCAACCGAGAGAGCTTTTAATATGAAAGCTAGATTGACGGATACAATACTTATATACTTATTGTAAATACATACATAGATAGGAAACACCCAAACTCCGAAATAAATATTTGTAGATCATACAAACATTTGGTCCTGGGAATCGAACCCGAGGCCTCGACACTACAGTCGGATACGCTACCACTGCACTACCGAGGTATTCAATATTAGAATATATTAAACAATTGAAGTCCAAGTTAAAACAGTGTATGGTTTCTATCTATATCTTTACCACACACCATTTATGGTTCTCTTAGCGCAGTTGCCATAAACATTCGCGTAACTTTTTAAAAATCTTTAGAGCTCGTGACCATGAAAGGGTCACAAACTACTCGTCACAAAAGATCACACACAGACCTTGGGGGCATGATTCGTTGTAAGTTAATTAAGAGAATAATTCTTTGAACTTCATTTTGATCACCTTTGGTTTTTATTCATTGAACCTCACTGTACTAAGTTTATAACACAATGAAAATTATTAATATAAATGTTTTTTTTTTATTATAAATAAGAGGTAAATAAATGCGAAAAAAATTAACAAAAATTGTTATAAAATAACTGACTTCAAGAACTGCACCAAATTGAAATGGGACCATGGGGGCAATGGGAAGCACCAGCTTTCAAATAAAAAATGAATCATCAATATCGGTTCACCCAGTTTTTTGAAGTCGGTTATAAAGCAAGTTTTGCCACGTAATTAAGGCAAAAATATAGAGCATCACTTGGAAGGAATTTGGTTTAAACAAAACTACGAGAAGCCAAAACAATGCATCAAAGCGCAAAGTTTCTTATATGTTAAGACCTATTAGATGTGGCTTAGGTATGAAGGCGTTCAGTTAGCTGCGATGCGTCTTGGCATCAGCAGGTCTGGGCCCTCAGTTGGATCGTCTTCGTCTTCATCATCACACGCGTCCTCAGGCTCGCCAAGGGCTCGAACAAATTCTGGAGTATAAAGTTTTTTTGGTTATTAGAACTTGTATCTACAGCTACAGCGCAAGGAATAAAATAGTCTTGATATGTAAAACTAATTCACAGCAGTAATTGCTAGAGGTATGTTTTTTTATTTTTTGTTTAAACATCTATATTTTGACGTACCTACTTAAATAGTTGCAGAAGTTTACAGAATCGTTTAAAATGTACAATTTTGTTATATTTAAGATAATAAATATTCTTTTCAGAGCACTGTCGTTTAGTATACCTACGACGCGGCGGAAACGCGCGGTAGCCATTTTAATGCCAACCTAATTATCAGTATTTGTTTTTTACGCTAATCATGTCGTCATGAAATTTTAGTGTCCGATAATAGAGTTAATGAAAACTCACCCAAAAAGTCTATACGACCATCACCGTCGGCGTCCACCTCTTTGATCATATCTTCAACTGGGAATAAAACAAAACATGTGCTATTTTATTTAAAACCACGGCGTCAAGAGATTTTACTAGAATTAAAAAAATAAAGATAGAAATTAAATTTTAAATAAGTAGGTAAGGTGTGAATGCTATGATAGGTAAATTAAACTCACTCTCTTCTTCAGACAGGTCTTCGCCCAGACATTGCAGTACAGCCCTCAGGTCCGACGCACAAATGTAGCCACGGTTATGCTTATCGAAAACCCTGAATGCATCTCGGAGTTCCCTCTCCTCCTGTTCTGCAGAACTAGGGCCGCTCATGCCGCCCATCGACTTAGATAAGATGCTGACGAACTCTTCAAAACTTACATTGCCGTCACCTAGAATACAAAAGGTCCTTATAATTTAGTATTTGTACCACGTTTCGTAATAACTAGGTATTTGAGTAATTTAAACCTTTACGAAGCAATAAACTCTCAATCGTATTTATATGTTTTATACATTTCATTGGGCTATTTAATTGTGTAGAGTGATGTGAGTAAAGGTGGAACTATAAAAATATTTAAGAGTTTGTAGGTTTTAAACGATAATAAGTATACCATAGTTTCTGTTAAGTTAACTTGAATTATGATTCGATGGAAATATGAAAATCTTGGTTACATAAAAACTTTGTACAGGTAAAATAATCTCGACGTGATTTCAAAGCTCATCGAATATTTATATAGCAGTTGGAAGGTTGGAGTTCGGAAATTGAAAGTATGTCGGAGTAAGAAATGTACCGTACAAATGTATGAATTGCGCGCTTTTCTGTCGAATAAGTGTACCTACTGTTTTCTTTTTCACTACTAAAGAGCGGTAACGTTTACGTATTATATATTACGCCCGATTCGCATCAGTAAAACACAGAAATCAAATTATTAAAGCACTAGAAGTGTCAGTCATCACATCATGCGATAAGGTCTAACTCCTATACACCACTGTAGTAGGATCAAGAAACACTGCGAATAGTTAGGTACTCTTGGAAAGGTCCAGGAAAAAATAAATTGTGATGGAATCCGTTCCGAAATGATTTAGAAGTAAATAAATCCACTTCAGTGACTCACCGTCACTGTCAACTTCTTGCAGCATGTCCTGCAGCTCTTCAACCCTGGCGAACTGCCCCAAACTGCGCATAACTCTGCCCAGTTCTTCTTTAGTGATAGTGCCATCACCATCCTTGTCGAACAGACGGAATGCCTCTCGGAATTCTGCGTGTTTGAAAGTTTTAGGTGTTAAAAAAAAGAATACTAACGCATTTAGTAGTTGAAATGATATAAAAATGTTTACAGTTCTTAAAATCCAATGTTAATAGTATGATTCGCGTTCTAAACCATAGAATACGAACTATGTCTGCGTTAAGCTCAAATATTCTTAAGTTCGAACAAAAATTTTGTAATGTTCATAAAAGAAAATAAACCACTTTAAGTACGTCACAAAGAACCGAAGATGAAATTTGGAGAAAGAAGTCATAAAAGCATAGAGTCAAATCTGATATTTTAAAAAGAGAGGGATCTCACCTTTCATTTGCGTTCTGGTGATTCCTGAGGTCTCATCAACGATAGAAGCCTTCCGGTCGAGGTTTGTGTCTGCCGCCGGCTTCAGAAACGTCACCTGACGTTGAGGTTTCGACGGTGACGTCATATCTGCCTCTGGTTGCTGACTGTAACGAAAAAAAACATTAAAATTAAAACACATTCTTTGTATTCAGTATTCATTCATGCCTCGTTGGTCTAGCGGTTGACGTGTGCGACTGCTGATCGTGAGGTCTCGGGTTCGATTCCCGGGTCGGACCAAATGTTTGTATGATCTACAAATATTTGTTTCGGAGTTTGGGTGTTTTCTATGTATAATATGTATGTATTTACAAAAAAAATATATATATATGTATTTGTATCAGTTGTCTAGTACCCGTAACACACTGTTTAGCTTGGGACTAGATGGCGTTGTGTGATAGATGTCCGAAATATTTATTATTTATTATTATTCATTTCATCAACAGTCCTTAATGTACCACTGTTGGGCTCGGGTCTCCTCTCAGAAGAAAGTTAAGGCCTTACATCCCGACGCTGGCTGAGTGTTTATTTATTTACAAGTATTTTTGGTTGTTTTATAGTTTAAAAAAAAACATATAGGTTGGGTTCGATTCCCGGGTCGAACCAAATGTTTGTATGATCTACAAATATTTGTTTCGGAGTTTGGGTGTTTTCTATGTATAATATGTATGTATTTACAAAAAAAAGTATGATATGTATCAGTTGTCTAGTAACCATAACACTAGTTCTGCTTAGCTTGGGACTAGATGGCGTTGTGTGTAAGATGTCGGAAAATATTTATTATTATTATTTATTATTTAATAATCGTTTCTATATTAAAGACATATTGATTACTATAATAGAAATAAAATTCCACGTTTTTAATGATATTAGGTATAGATCAATTACTTTATAGAATACAATTTACAAAATTTCGCTATTTTAAAGCACAAAAGTAGCACTCTTATATTGCTTCTGGTGACAGTTAAAAAACTTTGTTGGTGGAAGTATTTCGGGACGAACTCAAATCGTATCCAGCTTCATCATATGTTTAGATCTTACTGAATCCGAAAGGTGAAAGGTTTACTAAAATAAATAATATTTTTTGAAAAATTCAATGAGGATTAATAAAATTAATCAATATTTAACAGATGCTGTAGGCGTCAAAGTTATAAACAAAAAGAGTTCTAGACTACGAATATAGCTTTTAAACCATCTGTTGCCCGCGGCTCCGTCTTTATATCAGTCTTCGTGGCAAATAGTAGCCTATGTGTTGATCCAGGGTGTCAGTTTCATGCATATCAAATTTTATCACAATTGGGCCAGTGAAGAAGTAACAAACATACACACTCACAAACTTTAGCCTTTATTGTGTCACGCCATGCCATAGTGGGATTTATTCCTAAATTAAAAGTCGGACCTATTCTATGCAAAGACCCATGTCAATTTCGTCATTTTTTTATTTCGGTGTCTATCTTCCAATAAGAACTCGTAAGGCTAAAGACAGACACCGGGCTTGGCGAGAAGGCTACTTAGCAGGTCGAAAATCACAGTAAAATAGCTTTTATTTCATGTAGTCATTTTAGGTGCATTTGCAACGTTACACTAATAACTAGAAGCTCGGTTCCCAAATAACATTCCTATTGAATAAGACTGGAAAGAAACTCCAGATTGTAATATTACTGCCGGATATATGAAATGTCTTACAATGCCATCTCTCTCTGTCACCGTGTAATTTTTCCGTATCGTCCCGTCCGCCATCTACGCCAGCCTTTAGATTTCTGCAGTGCGACAGGGTTTTGTTTGATTATTGAGCAGCTTACCGTGGGCTCTTTACGTAGTTAGATATTTCTAATAGATTGAATCCTATTAAATGCCATTCATTGAGAGAGAATGGGTCTTCTTTGGTTTCTTTTTTGCAGTTTGTTGGTTTGGTGTGTTTGTTTCTTAACTTATGTTTGTATCATTATCAACCGCTTGTAACAGTCCACTGCTGGAAATAGGCCACACTGAGGTTTTGGCCTGCTTTACCACGTTGGACAGACGGGTTGTGCTTGAATATATCAAGGTATCAATAAAACTTCTTGGGTTAAGACAAAACAAAATTTGACAATCATCTCCCTACTGGACAAACCAACTATAAACAAATGCTCTTCCAGTCCATACCGATGGCGAAGTCATTCGAATTTCACAGGAATTGACATGAATAAAATTTGTACATTCACATTTTATGTATTCGTGAATAACCAAAAAAATTAATATTGAATCTGTACTGAACTGTAAAACGGCTTGTGAGTCTCTTTTTGTTTTTAATGCTATTCATTTGATATAGGTAGTATCATTATTTACAAGTGTATTGATTTGAAATAATAAAAATCTATAATGTAGTCTTCCGAATTTTCTTTAAAAAGCATAGACAGAGACTACCTACCTACTTTCAAATAAATTTCGAAAATTTACATCAATAAGATCAGAACGCGTTGAAGTACTGTTCTTTGTTGAATTCTATTGTAAACAATGAGAGCAGTTTCTATGAAGGAATGAATACACTCGCGTATTTGTATAGTTTGTTAGTAGTTTGACCCGTGTCAACAAATGGTTTTGTCCTGTTCCGAACAAAACATCCAGTATATGTAATGTCAAGAAATACAATTGTTAGCCATAACTATTGGCCGTGTTAAGCAAAAAATATATATGCAAACATTACATTATTGACTTTAAAAACTTATTTCGAAATCACTTAAGAAATCGAACCCCGACTGCAGTTACACTAACCATAAAGCCAAAAAAACTATAAATATTTAATTTTTTCAATCAATCGGATTTCAATAAAGTATCACTGAAATTGTGGTGACATGTTTTCTTTTCTTAAAAATTTTTGCCCCCGTGTTTTAATGTGTGGAGCCACATTAATTTCAGCACGAACGGGTCAGCTCGACCGGGGCAGTACTACCCTCGCACAGAAGACCAACTTAAAATGACAGCATGCATGTCGTGTTTCGTTGGTGAGTGTGAGACCGGAGGCACTATGATGCTGAAGCATCACTAGGCCGCCATGGTGTGGGTCGCCATGCTTCATTGTTGCATTGTCTGCATTCGCAATTAGTATGGTGACCACCACTCTTGGATTCTGGCTATGCTTTCCATCAGACAGAGTAGAGTCATTTTGGCAGGCCCATACATAAAAAAGGGTATAGGCTACGGTTTACCGCGATAATCAACATACACGTGGGTGAAGCCATGAGCATAAGCTAGTTTTATACATAAATGCTACATTCATTTCCATTTCTAAAGCGTAATAAGAATCCATTAGAATCGGAATGGCCCTTGGTGTAGGTATTATGAAACCCATGTTTTATGAACTTAAATGTTTAAGTATACGTTTCAGGGATTAAACCTCGAATACTTTAGATTGTTTTTCTTGTATGATGTTGGTTTGCTTGGAAATAAAGTGTATAAAAAATTTAGAGAAATTTTCAAGATTTAATATGCAGGAAGTACTCAAGTTATATTTGCCTTTAATTATTTTGTACTTGGCATCTTTTAGGAACGCTTATTGTTATTTTTTTTTAACTATGGTGATGTACATAGGTTTCTGTATTTTGCAATTTTTTTTTGTAATCCTCTCACTTTCTACTTCTCTGAGGAAGTCTGTTCGTTTGTCTTTCTACACCATAAAAAAATAACCCGACTAGGTAAACATCTAACTTTTCATAAAGTTTATATAGCCTTAATCACCCGGTCTGTTGTCAGGAATTTAATAAAATCTCATTCATTGAAATCGATCCAGTAGTTTAGGCGCTACGGTGGAACATACAAAAATAGTCTGTCAAAACTATTAAGGCCCTGATCAACGGGCGAGTAAAACCGCGGTTATAGAGCTCGTCGGTAAACCTCGTGGTTGTATCATATCATTGCTATACCGCGGTTTTATGTACCGACGAGCCTGACTGGCGGCTTGTCATGTTTGTCTCATTTTTTAATCGGCGTGTCATACAAAACCGCGTGTCGATCACAGTCGGTGAACCGAGCCGGCATTTTTCGTTAACAGATTAATCGATTATGAGTAGAAAAAGCATCTCGCATAATAGTGTTTTGTTTTTGGATTGTAGGTGTCACTAAAGACAATAATTCGTTGAATGTATGATACCTCAGAAATTCTCAGATAATTTCTGTAATCAAATGGTTCTACTGACAATTCTTATGCGACAATTCTTGTCTATTTTCTATCCAAATTTTAACCCAAACTCTAGCGCGTTTTTTCTGATTTCATGGTATGCTATAGCGAGATACCACAAAGCTTCAGACTCCGAACAAGACATGTTACCTAAGTTATAGCTCAGGCACAATTGTTTTGCTCGCTAGTCTATCAGCATCAACGAGCCGCGAGTAAAACCGTCGTTCTTTGAAACCGCGATATAGCAATATATATATATCTTTATATATTTAATTCTTCTGTGAGTGTGTATGTCACTGAACTACTCTCAAACGACTGGACCGATTTTGATGAAATTTTTTGTGTGTGTTCAAGGGGATCTGGGAATAGTTTAGATTCACAATTTTGTCCGCTGGACGATGTTTTTTTAAATAATTTTTAATTTATTAGTGGTTATAGCAAAACGACGTTTGCCGGGACAGCTAGTATATATAAATATATTTGAAACAGTGCCAGAGGGTTACTGTAACACTTCGGTCTCTGAACCGCCTGCGAAATTTCCTACCCGTAAAAACCAAGACTATGCTTGTGCAAACCCTTATTTTCTCCTTAATCGACTATGGTGATTTGTGTTGTTACGACCTGAATGCAGGCTTTCTCGATAAATTAGACCGTCTTCTTAATAACTGCATTCGATTTGTTTATAATCTCCGTAAATACGATCACGTATCCTCTTTTCGTTCGCACCTCAATTGGCTACCTACTCGCCTGCGCCGTAAACTACGCGCGCTCACTGTCCTATACTCTATCCTGAATAATCCATCTTCGCCAACTTATTTAAAATCATACTTTCAACTTTTATGTAGCAATCATAACAGAAACCTTCGGTCCTCTAATAACCTTCTTCTTCGTTGTCCGTCCCACACGTCTGAGTTCGTCGGCTCATCCTTTTTTGTGCAGTCGAACGAACTGAGCTTGTTTGGAATGAGCTTCCGCTCGAGGTCAGGATGGCTACTAACGTTTTTACATTTAAAACAAAAGTAAAGCAGTATTTATTAAAACAGCTCGTAGAATCAACCAATACTTAAATGATATCTCATACTGATTATGGATGGATTGTTTTAGAATGTGTATACATACGCATCTATGTATTATGTGTAGTGTATGGTAAGTTTATATATGTATGTGTTTTTGATATTTTACAAATAATAATCTAAATGCATCTACTTCCTATTTTCTCTGCATCACCTAAAGGTTGACTGGTAGAGAATGCATTAGGCATTAAGTCCGCCTATGTACCTAAAGTGCATGATGTGTAATAAATAAATAAATATAGGCTCGTACGTCTATCACCCACTTTACCCTTCCTTTTAGCTTCATAGGTAAGAAAGCAATGTTTGTCTACACCTGCAGCAGCTATGATGTACTTACGTATTATATTATATTCATACACTATCAGCTTAAAGCTGATGCGTGTATATCATTACACTTATATTTTTAAATGTTTATCAAGTATGTTTTTAACCGACTTCAAAAAGGGAGGTCAATTCGACTGTATTTTTTTATGTTTGTTACCTCATAACTTTCGGCTGGGTGAAGCGATTCTGATGATTATTTTTATATTTGAAAGCTAGTGCTTTCTGTGTGATCCCATTTCAATTTGGTATAGATAGAAGTCGGTATTTTTTGTTACACATTTACATTTTGTAAATATGTTTATATTCAGAGCAAGAAATGGTTTCGGGGATTGCTAGCGCACCGAGGCTTGCTAAGCTTTATAGAGTGATCTCTTAGTTGTGTGTTCGTGTTAATTGTAAACATGGATTCAATGTTTCTCAAGTTGTAGTGGTCATATGCTCAAAAAACATTACCTCCTTCTGATGTAGACGAATAAAGCTTGTAAAATTCACGCAACACAAAATAATACGCAATACTAGTGACTAAAACCACCCATTTTTAACAAATTAGAAAAGGTCTATCAAAAATCACTTAATCCCTAACAAGATTAGGCGCGTTATCACGCCACATTGAACCTTAAGGCGGTGGAAATTAAATCGTCCGTTGACATCAGATTAGCAATAAAACGCCTGTTTAAATTTCTACGGAGCAACAGCACAGCCTCTGGAGGCTTATCGATCGGCACCCACATTCGCACGTTGTTGTGTATTTGACTTTTGCTACTTTGTCGAGATCCTGCGAGATTTGATGCGAGGAGTTTCGTTAAATTTTAAGTAAGATTCATTTTCTTGTTTTGCGGAACTTTTCAAACAATTCGGTTAATTCATTTTCAATTCAATTTCATATGAAAAGTAACTATTATAAGTATTAAGGTTTAACATAGGTTTCAAGCAATAATTGAAATAAGAATAGTTAAATACACAAGAATACGGTAACTAATTTAAATTCGAAGATTTTTAACGAACGTTCTAACTGCAGATTTTCAATTTATGAGTAAAATATGAAAATATTCAAGTTAATTTGACATTCTACATTATAAACTCTATGTTGGCTATAAATAAATAACTTATTTGTTTCAAAATAAAAAAAAGCTTTGTGTCAATTTCACGCTCAATACACACACTCAAATAAGTATCTTTATGCAGAAGAGAATCACACATCGTACTAATATTATAAACGTGAAAGTTTGTAAGTATGGATGGATGGATGTTTGTTACTCTTTCACGTAAAAACTACTGAACGGATTTGGATGAAACTGTACAGAAATATAGTTTATACATCAGAATAACACATAGACTACTATTTAATAACCGACGACGGGCGGAGCCGCGGGCAACAACTAGTCTTCTATATATACAACAATGAATCGGCGAAATGTATAACTTCCGATCGGCTGCAAAAATTAAATAATTCTTTTTTTATGTATTGGTTACTGTAAGGAGACATTTTATACACAAAAAAAAAAAACGGGAAGTCTTTTTTTTTGTCCCCGACTGTACGCTGTCTGTGGGAAGCTGAGACAGGTATGGCAAATATGGCGGTACGAAGTTCGCCGGATCAGCAAGTTGTTCATACATTTTAGTTCTTGAGAAAATTCTTCCACACACAGCACATACTGTTTTGCTATAAACAAAAGAGCTACGTGGCTACAGGATTTACTGGGTAGTAAGATTACGGATTCCACGATTATCGCTGTAAATAGTTGCATCATAATCAGGGCCGTCTTTACCTAAGCTGGGGCCCCCGGGCACATAAGAATTTGGGGCCCTTTTGGAAATTAAAGAAAGTGTATTATGCCAACCTTTTTTCTACTGTGATAATTTTTATTATGAGTAATCGTGTATGCTGTTAGTTTTCTGATTACAATAACAGTAGTGGTTTCTTTCAGGTTCTATGTTAAAAAAAAACATCTATTTATTATTACGTGTTCAGTTTCGACGAATTTGAGATTTAAGCCTTCTGACATGTAAAAGAGACTTTATTATACAAACACTCTTAAAACCACAGAATAACTCAGACTAATAGGCCTTAATGACTGCCGAGATCGCTCTGTTAATTACTTATATCACTCAGATATTTGTCTCTCTGTAGCTCAAACTAAACTGCCTTCTCATACAATATACGTCTCTTCCAATGTAAACAAGCCAACCAACAACAATCAGTCCATATTCGACGCTATGTGTGCCTCACGATGTATATATTCTGTGCCTCATCAATCCAACTAGAACTTTCTCGGCTAAACCGATTGACAAGTCTTTTTATGGAATATTCATTTTTCGTAAGATCGCATCGCTGTTGTTACCACGCCATATTTAGCCAGGTGGTGGATATGCACTACTTTGAACTCGGCTGTCGCTGAATCCTGCGGGTCACGTCATTAATCCGGTTAATCACCTTGTACAGACCCTGTGAGTTTTGGGGCTTTTCTATTCATATGTGTCGGGCTCTCAGCCAAACTAGTGCACCTTTATCAAAACCGTTTGAGCGCCAGAAGTATCGGGTTTTCTCGTTCCACTCGCGATGTCAACTGCAATTAGTTTCCATTCCGTTTTACAGTTGCTGATTTTTTTGGTTTCGCACCTGTGGGCTTTTTTACAGCAGCAGCAGTATACAAGTAGTAAAATTTACGTGTGGAAACACCCATAGGCCGTCACTCCACCGCGGTTTGCGACGGAGCGGTGCGTCGGAATCAGACCGACTAAAACCACACGGCGTGCCACTCTACGCCTGAGACGGGAGGGATCCGGGAACTGCTTTTATTAACACATCCGGACCCCTGCCAGCGATTGCCCGCACTGAAGCGGGCACCGTCTGGTGTTAACTCTTAATTTAGGCGACGTACGGCACACGCGTCTGTCGTCACCTCCTCGCAGTTGGCCACTAAAGCGCTGTGTAAAGCAAATGGAGGGGAAAATCCCTCCCGACCATCCGCGACCACACTTAGAGCGGCATGAGACGTTGATAGGCGCGCCTATCGGGCCCACTCAAAACTAATCCGCCGCCCGGATCGCCAGCGGCGGATAAGTTCCAAGTGGAGGTTGTCCTCCCGGGCCTTCTCCGCCGCCTCCTTCTGCGAATTTGCCTCTTCGCAGAAAAAAACATTTGTAGATCACACAAACATTTGGTCCGACCTGGGAGTCGAACCCGAGACCTCATGATCAGCAGTCGCAGACGCCAACCGCGAGACCAACAAGGCAGTAGAGGCAAATAAAACATTAGTCAACAATACAAAATAATAGATGATGCATTAACAATTATTTTTCGGACATAGCGACATCTAGTGCAAACTAAGCATAGCTTGTACTATGTGTACTGGACAACTGATCTAAATACATAATAATTAAACTTTTTTGTAAATACACATAAATTATAAATAGAAAACACCAAAGCTCCGAAACAAATATTTGCAGATGTAACTGATTTAATAACTAAATAAGGACCGACAGATCAGAAGCTCCTAACTTGCTTTACGTTGCTTCTGAATTTCGAAGACTAAATTCAGCCAAATGCAATAAGCACTTTAGGATTCGCTTAATTGTAGTAGTTGAAAAATCTTTAAATCATTAAATATTCCACGTTGCGATTATGTGCTTTATGTATATAGAATTATGCTATATCACTAATCTATTGTTATTTTTATTAATATTATAAATTGTGTCAGAAAATAACTAAATTAAGTGTTAGTGGGCGAGGCACATTGCTCGCAAAAATGAAAGTCGGTGGGGTCATAAAGTTCTTAAGAGATGACCGAGATAACCAACCGCCGACCTACCAACCAACGCTGCAATAACATGTACTATACATGTTATTGCAGCGTTGGTTGGTAAGTCCCCCACCGGGCAATGCAATAGAGCACCCGACGACCGGCAACTGTACGGTCATGCCAACGTTGAAGATATAGCAACAGCAATCGACAAGATAAACACAGATCTTCTATCGAAAACTGGTCAGAGAAGTTTGTATGGAGAAGCTTGGAGAAGCTAAAATAGTTGGCAGCTGCCATTCGATGAACAGTGTCGATCTCGAGATGTTACCGAAGAGAATCTTAAATTGTACCACTATCCCTATTTGTTCAACGGTAAAAGACCTAGGTTTACATCTCGACTGCAGTTTTACCTGGTGATCACGTTATATACGTATGTCAGAGGGTAACCAACATTCTGAGGACATTATTCCTTTTAAAAAACTCCTGGTAAAAACTAAATCAACGCTTGTGCAGTCTCTAGTCATCCATTTAATCGATTATGGCGACGTGTACTACTGTAGTCAGAAATAATCTACGAATAGATTCGAGATCATTTGACATGTTATTAAATCTTGTGATACCGATTATTCAAAAGCAAGAACTATGCTACGAGACACTATAAGTGCAAAAGAAAGATTGGTAGTAACATTAAGATTTCTTGCATCAATTGAAAACTCGTATCAAAATTTATCATAATTCAGTTCTTTAATTTTCTAACCCTTGCTGACAAAAATATCCCTGAAACACGGACTATTTATAAATGTCTGGCACATTAATAAAAAGATGAGTGAGTGAGTACCAAACAAAAGAATACGTCCTCACGCACGGACAGTTGCGTGGCGATTGAAGTTAGTAACTAAATGCGATTACACCTTCCTAAATGCGTTTCTAATTAACTAATAATAATATAATAATCCTAGCTTCTGAAGACGCTAGTTTGCTAACTGCAGATTACATTTGACTAAATTAATAAAAAAAACTGAACTGAACTAACTGAAATAAGATGACTGAATTCAGGCAAAGGCAGAGAAAATATAGAATTTAGGATTTAACGATCGTAACAAAGGTGAAAGAGCCACAACTTTGTACGCTTTCATTTTTCAAACGAAAAAAATATAAAAATTGAAAGCCTAGTAATTATGTTTATTATTACTTATTTTAATGTACCTACCTGTTTTTTTGTGAAAAAAGTGTAATATGTTCGAAAATTTATAACGAGAACATAATAATATGGCTGAGAAAAAAATTGTCGGCTCCTCGGGGCCCCCTTGAGAATGGAGGCCCTGGGCCCGTGCCCCGAGTGCCCTTATGGTAAAGACGGCACTGATCATAATATGTTCTACGTCAAGAATCAAAGTATTTCCATGTCAAATTTCATTAGCTAGGTCCACGCCGTACGATCCACCGCGCTCCGGTCCAAATGTGCAGGCATATGTCGGTTATCGCGGCAAATGGTAGTCCATGTGTTATTCCTTTGTATAAGCTATATTACTGTAAAGTTTCATCCAAATCCGTTCAGTAGTTCAGTACTTTTTGCGTGAAAGAGTAACAAACATTCATCCATCTATACTTACAAACTTTCGCATTTATAATATTAGTAGGATAGTAGGATTTGTATGACTAGGATAGATAATAATTATTCTGTAAGATAAGAAAGATTAGAAAAAAACATCAAAATGTTAAAGCAATTATTACATTCTTGCAAATATTATACAGCAGTTTTAGACAAAAAGTCTTTAGATAATAAACAGCCACGAACGGACAGTCGAAAAATGTTTTAATAAAATTAGTTTGGGTATATTTCGATAGGTAGTGCTTATTCATGCTTTATTCAACGCTGAAAGCTTTTCGCGCCTCATTCTACTGAAATTGAAAAGCTAAATTTTTTCAATGATTGACGCACAATAAAGTATGTTTTGTATTCATGGAATAAAGAAAGTGAATAAGATATTAAAAGCTAAATCTTTAATGTAAAAGATTCAAAGCATTCTTTCTTATTTTTCTTTAGTATTTTACGTCAGATTTAACCCATGTAATCGTTTTATGGCTTAAGAGACAAAAATGAATTCTGTCTCTATCAAGTTTTATATTTTTCATCATAAGTATATTAAGGGGGTACGTAGTTTTAGAAAATGAACCAAGTAGTACACGATATCCATATCTACTAATCTTATAAATTCGAACGTTACTCTTTCCGTCTGTCTGTTAGCTTTCACGGCTAAACCGCTGCACCGATATCAATGAAATTTTGACATGAAGACACTTTGATTCTCGAGGAAGAACATACGCTTCTCTTTACCACGATAAATGACAAATGGCAGGTGTAATACTTTTAATACATGGAGTAATTCCCACAGAACTCCTGAAAACCTTGATCAGTAATAGAATAGTGTCCCGCACTTTCATGCCCTATTTCTGTCTCGAAAACACTTCTACAATAATAAGGGACAGACCGAATCAGTCTTTATCCTCATTGCGATCAAAGAAAGATACTGCTTTAAAGATGATATCCTAAAGAAAACGAATACTATTCAGAAACTTAATTATTGCTGCTTCACCAACAGCCTTTATAAGCCCACTGCCAGACGAAGGTATCTCCTTAACATTGAACTTTTGGCCTGCTATTCCTCGTTGGTGAGACGGGTTGGTACAAGATTTGTTTCAAGTTGTCATTCTCTTTAAAGTGCTGTTTTCAAGGTAGTAGAGCCACGCTGATTTGAGCACGAACGGGCCGGCTCGACCGGGGCGGTACTACCCTCCCACAGAAAATCAACGTAAAATGACAGCGATCATGCTGTCGTGTTTCGTTGGTGAGTGCGAGACTGTAGGCCCAATGATGCAGAAGCATCACTAGCCCGCCATGGTGTGGGTCGCCATGCTGCATTGTCTGCATTCGCAGTATGGTGACCACCACTCTTGGATTCTGCTTATGCTTTCCATCAGGCAGAGTAGTCATTTTGGCGGGACCAAACATAAAAAAAAAGAAAAAAAATGGCTGCAGAGTTTGTTCCCTTAGTCGCTCACGACACAACTGAATGAATAGACATCACAGAATAACTCAGTTTATTTGATAATCCGGAGGATTCTCTTTTATAAAACCTCTTGGTAATATTTGTAAACTTGTTCTTATGAATTCTTTGCTTAGAAAAAAAAAGGGTTGGTGACACTATTCCTTACTCGTGATCACACGGAACTACTAAACTATATGAAATTAACACGAAATAAATAGTTGGTACTCACCTCTCTGAGCGGCTGAGAGCTAAAGATGGAGGTCCCTGATTCTCGGGTCTTGAGGTTTCATCAGGTGGACCAGGCTCGCCACCCCCGCTACTTGTTTGTCTTGTCTGTGACAAATATTGATAAGTTTTAAAAACATAGTAATAATATTTGTGTAAAGATTGTAGAAATATAAACTAGAAAAAGCAAAAGGCTGATGATCTATATTTATAAAAATGAATCGCCGAAGTGTATGATCGCTCACAACTTCCGATCGGGTGCACTAAATTAAATAATTCTTTTTTTATGTGTTCGTTATTGGTAGGACAAGGCTTGTATACAAGAAAAATTATATAGGTCAATTTTTTTGTCCGTAACGGGAAGCTTAGAAGAGATAAGTAAATATGGCGGTATGAAGTTCGCCGGGTCAGCTAGTACTCGTAATACTGTACTGTACTGTTCGATTTTTAATAGACTTTCTTTTTCATTTGTTTTTTTTTTGATGCAAAGTCTACTCTCGCAATATACTCTAAAACGGAGTAGGTTCTCAATTTGAATTGTTTTTTTTATTATTATTTGCGTCTTGATTACAAGGTTTTTTACTGAGTGGTTTTTACGCCATCTGGGTACTTGTAATTTATTTAACTTTAATTAATGAAACGGGTTGTAGTTAACTGTAGTTCATTTTGAATTTAGAAATATAAGATCCGGTTAAAATTTGATAACAAGCTCTATAATAAAAAATACAAAATATATTTTTGTCGTCTTACTCGCAATGCGTGACCCGCGATATTTAATACTCTTCACACTTATATAAAAGCCGTTACTTCGAAGTAATTAACTACGATTAATCAAACTATTAGGCATCCACAAATGCCGTCTTTTAATGTCTAACATTCCATTTATGTAATTAAACAACGGACACCGAATTACGGTAGCTTGTCGCACAACACGACATTATGTTATTCCGATTGCTTTAATGTCTCAAATACCAAAATGGAGTCACACATTAAAATGCGATCAATGAAATTTGTAGATATTAGATAATAGTCATGGGTACTAGACAACTGATACAACTACATATTAAACTTTTTTTGTAAATACATACATATTATACATAGAAAACACCCATACTCCGAAACAAATATTTGTAGATCATACAAACATTTGGTCCAACCCGGGAATCGAAACCCAAGACCTCACGATCAGCAATCGCACATGCCAACCGCGAAACCAACAAGGCAGTCAAGGCATATATCAATATCCTAAAAGGCACGAGGTGTAACTTTATATCAGCCTTATTCGCTACCGTTCAAAACATTAACAATCCTAATAAAAAAACGTTAATTGCTATTAAAAACCATCCACTATTCTAAAATCAGAACGATAATAAACGTTTTATGACACTTAGCAATTCAAATTCAAAATAAGAATAGAGAACGCTTTGATTGAACCTCGCATACGGACTTCTGGAGGAAAATGGAAAATCTTTCAATAAACACGCAACAGTCTCAGAAAGCTATCTGTAGAGATAGAATCCTCATGAATCTTTAACGCGACTACGTATCTTACACTATAAAGCTAACATCTCTGCAAGTATATTATTGCATAAACGATTTTTTTTTTTTAATTTTGGAGGATTTCAGGACGAACGTGCCGGCTCGACCGGGACGATACTACCCTCGCCTCGCACAGAAGATCAGCGTAAATGACAGAGTTCATGCTGTCGTGTCACCATGCTGCATCGTTGCATTGTCTGTACGACCAATGAGTATGGTGACCACTGACTCTTGGACTCTGCTTATACTTTCCATCAGGCAGAGTTGAGTCATTTTGGCAGGCCTTACATAAAAAAAAACAATACACATATTTTCTTTGACTCAGCCAATTAATAGTCTGTAAATGATTCCAACAACAAAAGCCGAATTTTAGAAACTTAATATTTCCTGTCATTCTTTTTACAATTTAAACTGATTCTATTTCATTGGTTGAAGAATTTCAATACGCTTTGTAAAACTATTCATAGACAATTTAGACGTGGAATCCATCAATCTATTCTACGTAATCTCTTTTCGTTTTTATTGAACGCTTGGCTGACCATTTTAAACGAATAGTAGATATCTAAGCCGTATCTTTTTTTGTTTTTAATAACTTGGAATAGTAGAAGAAATCTATTTATTAACACGCAAAGCAAAAGCTTTGTACCGCTTTGTACCAAAATAATGGGAACAACGGAGTATGAAATTTGGCATATTTAAAGTTTACTATGGTAACAAACTTTCGCGTTTGTCGTTTTAACCTAAGTTTTAACTATGACTTATTTGTATTTGAAATACTTGCTCTAGCCGTGTCGACCCTAAATCCTCTCGTCTGATTCAGGCTCAAAGGGTGTCAATACTCTTGACAAATGTTGGCCATTAACAGATGTACTTACCTATTTTTTTTACCAACAGAACACCAAAGACCGTAAAAAATTAAGAAAAACGTTTCCACTATTTTTCAAACTAAACATCATAAACAATTGCTTCTGTTAAAAAGCTGTCAGTTGTTAATTATAGTTTGCCAACTTCTAAAATGTATTTTCGACAAGGTATTGGCAAAGAATAGAACAGATACATTCGTTACGTAAACAATCGACCGTTCATGGGCAGCTAAATCCTCCGTCATTCAGGCTCAAAGGGTGACAATACTCTTGACAAATGTTGGCCATGCACAGATGTACCTATTTTTTTACCACTCAGGTGTCCACACATTGTCAGGTGTCCTGACGCGAGTTTCTGACGCAAGGTTAAAATTTTTTACCCATCCCAAAATAGTGCACAGCGCCACTATAGGAGTTTTCACATCAAAAAAATGCACTAACTGCAAATAAAATTTCAAAAGGGGCTGATGTACCTATGTACGCGCATAACTTCCGATTGGCTACACCAAATTGGATAATTCTTTTTTCTGTGTGTCCTTTATGGTTAGGACAAGGTTTGTATTGAAGAAAATTAAAAGTTTTTATTTTACTACCAGTACAAAACTGAAGCGGATATAATTACTAATATAAGTTTTTCAGAAATTCAGAAAATAATTACGAAAAAAAAATTTATTATATGAAGTTTGCCGGGTCAGCTACTTTGAAATAAAAACAATTGTTATAGAGCCACTACTAGCTAACGGCTTGGTAAGTTTGACGCACCCAATTTGGTCGTTCAATTCTCATTTCAAATATTTGTAGAACGACTCGGAACATTTAACCTATTCAATGAAATTGAAAGGGCTTTACACTAACAGGGACATTAAAATCCTATTTGCAAACTAGAAGTAGATACCTAGTAATTTAATACAAATAACCTAGTAATTTACTAATAACCTAGTAATAAAAACCCTTTTTTTGTTTATTCTTTTATAAATACATAAATAAATGGAGGTGAAGCCTTTATCCGTATAACAAATTTTGGATCCAGATTCGCTACAATAGACAATGTTTTCTTTGTGCGGAAATCCCCTCTGATACCACCTACTGATGGTTATGTCGGACTCGAACCGACTAAACAACGCACACCGTCTCGGGTGCACCCTGGAAAGGAAATCCTTGGAACCCCGATTTACCACGGGCCACCCACTATTTGTAGGTGGCCCTTTCCTGTGTTTCCTAACGCTTCCATTTAGAATAAGGCACGAGCACTTTATAGGGTGCGAGCTCTATAAAGTGCTCATAATCATGTGCCTCGGCTCGCCCCACGCCGGACATTCAGCCAGCGTGTAGATTGCCATGTCGATGGTCACGGCCAGCGGATCAGACACAGATTCTCTTCGTAACATCCTTTGCCAATGATCACCAGTGTCAGCTGGTAAGAGAGGCTCCTGTGATGCCCCTCGAGCCAATCCTCCATAAGGGGTCTTACCGCCGCTGTAACGGCGTGCCCAGCACTCGGTTGCCTAATCGTTCCTTCCATTCCTCCACGAGGACCTGGCGGGGTAGGGCTTTCTGGTTTTCGATTTCTTGAATCTCAGTATCTTACTCAACTCCCGCGTCTCCTTGCGCTTTTGATAAAGAGCGGCAAGGGATCTTGCCTCCAGGTCCCATGGTGGAGTTCCGGCCAGGAGACGTGCGGTACCTACGCCGTTCTAAGCGTTATGTTAACTATCCTGTTTTAGGCAAACCACTACAACATATATTTAAATTAACGTGAAAATCGGTAAGATAGTTTCGCAGTTCATCGTGAGCGACACCGTGACACATAAATTATATATATAATAGATATTGAATGTTACCGTCTAAAAGCGTCCTGTTATTCGGAAAGTTTTGAAGTGCTGTTCAAATTTCAATACTATTTCTAAATTCTTGGAACTTCGGAGGTATTTAGATGTCACGTATTGAGCTCGTTTTCAATTTCATCAGTTAAAGAATATATATGGCGTAATCATTTAATATTATTAGTAGGGACTTTCGACTTGCCGAATCGACAAACGTCCCACTGCTGGGCTCGGGTCTCCTCTCAAGAGAGGGTTAAGGTTACGGACTGGCAAGACAACGTTACGGCTAATTATATTTGTTTAACATTAATGTCAGTTATAGAAAAAAAGACGCCATTCCTACATTTTCTAATTTCTCTAAAATATATTTTTTATTTTAACATGTAACCTATTCATAAACATAAGTTTTTAAATTTCTTACAGCCTTTTCCAAATGACGGTTGCCAGTACACAGCATTATATTTTTATTTAAATAAATAGCCATAGAACATACCATGATGCCTTTGAGCTGATTCACCAGCGGCGAATCAGCGAAGAAGTTGTTCACCGCGGAGAATATGTTTGTTCGTTTGTTCGTCTTGCGCAGCAGGCGCTCCCACGCCCGCCCAGCCCACGCTAAAACAAATAAACATATAATGTTATGACTGCACATGTGTAACCCAATTACTGTGAGTACTGAAAAATTGCTAAGTAATTGGATTCGCTATCGAAAACTTGAACAGGAAAAACCCTTCGTTTCATGATATAAGTACATCAAGTACATTCCTTATTGTCGATTTTTAATTATTCTTTACTAGCTGAACATCGCGGTGTTACCCGCGGTTATCGTCGTACCACGAGTAACGACGCGGGATAAAGTTAGGCTAAAAAAAGTAGCCTAAGTTACTCCCTGGATCATCAGCTACCTACCAGTGAAAGTCTCGTCATATCGTTCCAGAGATTACCCGGAACAAACAGACAAATAATTTTAGAAATACATTTTGGCATATGTACATATATGCATTTAGTAAAAAGCGGTTATTTTAATAGTACAAAAAGACACTCCAATCACAGGACAAAAGAATAATAGTCTCCTCTTCTGTGACTCCAATTGTATTTATTTGTATAGAAGATTTGTACACATTAATTTATGCATTACGAGTAGGTACTAGCCGACCCGTGCCCACTTCGTTGTGCGCTAACTGCTTACTTTACTTCGACTTGATTTTCAGTACTATTTTAACTGAATTTTTTGTTCAAAATAATAAAATATGGCCTATGTCACTCCAGAATAGTGCCGCTTTCTGTTAATGAAAGAATTTTCAGGATCGGGTCAGTACTTCCGAAAATTAGTAACTTTACCTCTTTATAATATTAATATAGAGATAGATAAGGTAAGGTATTTCATTGTACTGATGTAAATCAGCGAATCTTTTTTTTTTTTATGTTTGACCCTGCCCCCTGCCCCCTCTTTTCAATAAATAGTGAAAAGTAGTATGTGTGCACTTGTAAATAAATAGAAAAATATATAAAACAAACATATAACAACGTTCATTATTGTAGGAACATACATATACAATTATCTATACAAACATATGTTTTGTACACATATTATGCATTGCGCAAGGCAAGGCAGACTAAAAGAAATTGTCGCAACCTCCAAACTTATGGGAACAATAAGAAAATTGGGGTTGCCAGCGTTGATACGTTTTTTTGTGTATGGCCTGCCAAAATGACTCTACTCTGCATAATGGAAAGCATAAGCAGAATCCAAGAGTGTCCAAATCTTTCACCATACTCATTGCGAATGCAGACAATGCACCATGGCGGCCTAGTGATGCTTCTGCATCTTTTGGGCCTCCGGTCTCACTCTCCCCAATGAAACACGACAGCACGCAGTAGTTTTACGTTTATTTTCTATGCGAGGGTAGAACCGCCCCGGTCGAGCCGGCCCGTTCGTGCTGCAATCAGTATCTACTACCTTTCGTTGCGGAATAAGTTCAGTTAGAGAAATTTACAAAGCATTGGAGTCCTTAATTATTGTAAATGATTAAAGTCCAGAAGTTTTAAGCTCCGGAAGCGTATGTCGGTTATCGCGGTAAAGAGCAGTCTATGTACCTCTTCAAGAATCAAAGTATCTTCAAGGTAAATTTCATTGAAATAGGTGCCGTTTAGCTATGAAAGTGTAACGTACAGAACGGGATACTTTTGAATTTATAGTATTGATTTTAGTATTGATATAGATGAGTAAAACTATTGTCTAAAATATGAAACGGAAATGTATGACGAATCTAAATATATATCCTCTTTAAGAAAATGAAGAACACACGTAACAATATTATTTTCATTAAACATAACACAGTCACCATTTATTCTATTTAATAGTTGAAAATGGCACATTTAAAATTGTACTAGAAACGCACATTTATATAAATCAATTAATTGAGGTGTCCCTTTGTAATTTTACATAGGAAAGTAGTAGGTAGGTACTTACATCGAAAAATCGAACGGATATACCGATTGTGAAAAGACTTTCTGGCAGATAGTTGATCGAGTTTGTTTTTGTAAATGGATATATATAATTTTGCATATAGATTATTTATATAACGTAAGTGAGCACTAAGGAATTCAACCCCTAAGGGGGTAAATCAGGGGATGAAAGTCTGCGTGAACAAAGCCGCGTGCAAAAGCTAGTTTGTGATAAAATAATGATATAATACTCCTGTATTACTTCATATTTATATTATTTTCAAACAATAACATAACATAAACAATAACATTGTAACAAAATATCACTGTTTTATCATTCTTTGTTTGTAAGTTCTCAAGGATGTATTTCCCAATCAAAATTCAGAATAAAATTATAACTAATAAAAACTCTTAACTAAATAATTTTATTACTGTAGTATTTCATACGTTTTTTGATGAATTAAACGGATCTCAGCAAAAGAAGCAATAATTTTATTTTTATAAAAGTTATGCCCCGCGGTATTACCCACAATATTGTGCCTTTATTTACAAAAACAACCTCAACAACCTCTTCACAATTGGTACATCCGTTTGATTGTTCGATGTAAGTACCTACCTACTACTTTCGTATGTAAAATTACAAAGGGACACCTCAATTAATTGATTTATATAAATGTGTGTTTCTGGTACTATCTTTAAATGTGCTATTTTCAACGATTAAATATTATAAATGGTGACTGTGTTATATTTAATGAAAACATTTTATTATTTATAACGCAAAAAATGCCTTAAGAATGAAAGGAGAATGTTGTCTACTCTAGTTGAGTGAGTGTCACTAGGCCCTACAACGAGGGAGGGGCTTGACGTCAACCTCACTCCCTCCATGAAATACAACGAATGACTTGCTAAGTATTGCTGACACTGCTTCAATAGGGCCCAGTCGATTCCGTCGTTAACTGACAGAAATGACTTAAGGATAATATTTTTGACAGTCTATCTATGTTTGTATGTGCTACCGTAGCGACTTAACTACTAAACCGATTTTAATAAATGAGGTGTCTATAGATTCGTAATAATAGCCGGGGTGGCATAAGCTGCATATATGAAAAGTTGTTTCATAGTATTTTAAACTTTTTCTTGTTTAAATAAAGAGGAGACTTGTTAAAAGAAATTCCCCTCTAAAATACAATTTAATACTCAAGACAAACATCGCTTAATTAAATGTCCTTTCAATCTTAATAGTTAGAGCTTAAGAACTTGTTAATTCTGAACCCAGACACAGCTGTGCATTACAGTAATTGAATAAGTTTAATTAATATTTTAAGTTAGAATAAATTAATGAACAAGTCTTATAAAAAAAAAGATAGACTTTATTCTTTTCTATTTTGTTTAGGTACTCATTAACTAATAAAAGTATATATTAACGTACTTCTAAGTGTATAACTGTACTGTATACTTACATCTTTGGCAATAGTAACGAGTAGTAGGAGCTTTGAAAATCCGACAATCTTACATAAGTACCTTTCGTGCTGTCGTGTTTCGTTGGTGAGTGAGAGGCCCAATGATTCAGAAGCATCACTAGGCCGCCATGGTGTGGATCACCATGCTGCATCGTTGCATTATCTGCACGAGCAATGAGTATGGTGACCACCACTCTTAGATTCTGCTTATGCTTTCCATCAGGCAGAGTAGAATTATTTTGGCAGGGGCATAAATCAAAAAGATAAGATAAACACAAAACGAAGTCGCTACCACTGTCTCTTCGCTTAGATCTTTTAAACAACTCAACGCATTTTAATACAGTTTTCAGGAATAGATAGCGTGATTTGGGAGGAAGGTTTATATCTATAATACATGCATGTTATAGTAGAGGAAATCCGAGAATTTCAAAGACTTCCATACGAAGCCGGGCCTGGTGGTTAGTAGTCATGTGGCGACTTCCACAAACAACGCAAACAGAAGCACACTACAGCGTCATCTACTGAATATAACCTAAACTACGGAGTAACGTACTACACAACACTACTAATCCTGAATCGCGCAATAGAAGTTCTCGCGCCGATTAGCATATATACAACATCCCAACGTTAACCGTTGGGCAGTGGCCCGCCAGGCACGATCACCTCACTTGGTCGGTGAATCCTCCCTTTGTGCCGGTGGGATAGGACGCCCCATTCCTCCACAGTCCTATAAACAGAACTACGATGTCGCATAGTACTTGAGTTATGGAGGTCTGATGACAGTTGCTACACCTAAACATCAAAGTTCTTAGCTGTATCGCAATAGACTTAAAGGCGACTCCAACCTGGTTTGTGAAAAAGACCCGGAAGAAAAAGAAGAAAAGCGTTCATATACGTCTCTTTCCATTACTTCCAAATAATATGTCTTTTTCCCAACAAAATCTGTTTACCTTAGAAAATGTTAGCATCCGTGCTCGGGTGCCCGGGCCATCTATATAATGTTACACAATTTCCAACATTATTAAGGACCAACGATAACGGCTATTAGTTATCGACACAGATGTTCGCATTTGTGGGATTCCCCTTACTGTTGTGACGTAACATATTTTGCCCATTACAGTCAAAATTAAAACAAAATTTCTAAAGTTGTTATTATGTTAATAAAAGGACGGCAGTGTGTAGTTTATCATTTTTAATCAACTTGAAAAAAAGGAGGAGGTTTCTCAATTCGACCGTATTTTTTTGTTTTTTGTTTTCGCGGATAGCTTCGTCGTTTATGAACCGATTTTGATGATTCTTTTTTTAATGGAAAGGAGATATCCCAACGGTGGTACCATGATAAGGACACTAAGATCTGATGATGGCATCCAAGAGAAATCGAGTCAAACCTTGAAGTTACTTATGTGTTAAATACTTTAGATTACGGAATGCCGGCTATTGAAAGGATTTTTTTCAATTTTTAAAGTTAGTTAAATACTGTGGTAGCAAAACTAAAATAAAGTAGTTACCGTTGCACATAAACAGTCGCCACTCTCGCTCTGCACATTAAAGGTTCACAATAAGTCTTGTAGAGAGTACAGTCACTTCAATACGTCAGTCCATCGAATTCACAACACTACTTCTGACATTTACGTGTCTAAAACCCCAAGCACACTACAACACGCGCGTTCACACGGAACGAATAAGACGCACAGATTTTCAATGGCAAAAAAAAACACTGATGGAGTTTATCTCACACGCGAAAGAAGTCTTATCAAATTTAGATGAGTATCATTACCGCGCAAGTGGGGTACAAATGTTTTCCATATGTCTTTTTAATAAAAACATTGTAACGTTTTGAGTTGTGGTCAAATAAACAAAAGATGATCACTAAACTCATCATGTACTTCTAGTGTTAATAAAACTGATCACTTGATAAAAGCTAAGCAAAATATAATAAAAACTAAATGAATATTAAAAATATATTATAATTGTGTCCCTTTGTCCGGAGATTAGCTCCTACAACCATACAAACAAAGTTAGAAAGTTTCTAATATTAGTACCTAAAGATTTATTAGCAATGAACCACCAACTTCTACAAGTCTTCTACAATATTTTCAAAGAAAGAAAAATTGGTGTGAAGAACGAAAAGCAATTTGCATTCCCGATCATCACATACTTTAATTTGTGGAATATCAACGAGTCCATGTTATTTAAAACTCACATCAAAATTTATTCTTAATTCGGTTTTATTATTTTAATACAGTTTATCGGTAAGATCCTTATCACAAATTAAGTATATTCCTTTCTGTTATGCTAGCACAATATCACACGATTCCCAAACGGAATATTAGCCAACGTTCACCCAAACACTGAGTAGTATTGTAGCACTCTCGCAATTCCTTTTCGCGAATTCTAAAAGCAGTAGTGAGCAATGATCCTCAATAAATCACTATAAATCTATTTTCAACCACCAAGGTAGTTGTAAATATAAACACGTGCATATTTAACCATAGCCAACATACGATTGAATACGATTTAGTTAATTTGTGGAGGTTTTGTTTACACTTTGCACACGTGACTTTGCCAGCGTCAATCACTCAACGGTGAAATAGAACGGGAACCATCCACTTGAAACTCGCGGGCTTGGTTTCCGCAACTCGACGTCTTATTGCGCCTATTTTGCGTAGTGGGTCGGCACTAGTGGTGCCAACCCAATTCTTCCAGGAAGCCTAGCAGACCCCTTGCGTTGCCGACGACTTCCTGAAGTGACCTCGGCGATCCGAGGTGTCTCGCCCGGTATTTCGCCACCTCTGGACATGTCAAAATGACATGGGCGGCTGTTTCATCTTCCTCCATGCACGCTCTGCATAGAGGGCTGTCCGTTACACCTAGGGTAAAGAGATGTTTGTTTAATAGTGCATGACCAGTTATTGCTCCGATTAGGAGTCGAAGCGGCGGCCTCTTCAGTTGTTTCAGCTTCCGTGACAATCCGGGGTTGATCGTCGGGAGGGCCTCTTTGGTCTGCCTGCAGGTACAAAGGTTGGACCAATATATTTGGTGTTCTACCTCGGTGTTCTGTTGCAGTGTCCGTCGCAGCCAGGCAGTCGGCAATGGCAGTATTGGTTCTGGGCCGATTGCCCTTGTCTCCGATCCGCCTCTTGCCAGTGCGTCAGCTGAGTCGTTCCCGCGTGAGTTGCTATGACCTTTGATCCACTGGAGAGTTATACTATTTATAGTGCTTACCTCTGTCAGGGCTCTGTGGCATTCGTAGATTAGCCCTGAGGTAGTCACATGACTCTGTAGAGCTTGTAAGACTGATCGGCTGTCGGAAAGTATGCGGATGGGGTATTCCGTTACCTTTCTGGAGATGATCGCATGTGCTGCCGTTATTATGCCCATACACTCTGCCTGGAAGACTGTGTTGTGGGCTCCTAATGGTGTCGAGATGTGTATGTTTAGGTCCTCAGAGAATACTCCCGAGCCAGTGCCTGACCTTGTTTTGGATCCGTCTGTGAAGATTCTTAACTCCTTTGGGTTAAGCCCTTCATGGGGGTCCTCGTGCAGTTGTATCTTGTATTTTTTGTCAAAGACGAATTGCCTGGGTATCGTGTCAGTTACCGCTTCCATGAGCGGTTCCTTACCTATAGCCTCATAGAGGATTTCGGTGTGTGGTACCCTAGGCAGCCTCCAGAGATTTTGTTTCTTTAGCCGCGCTGCTGCAGCTAAAGCCTCCTGCCTTATGAAAAGGTGGAGTGGTGGTAGGCCTAAGATGGCTTCCAGAGCTGCAGTCGGTGTAGTCCTCATACAGCCTGTAGCCGCCAGACAGGCCAATCTCTGGAGTCGTTGTAGTTTAGTTTCGGCAGTGGATAGTTTGGTCCGTGGCCACCAGACTATCGCGCCGTAACTTACCATTGGTCGGATGACTGTCTCGTAGAGCCACAAAGTGGTCTTGGGGTTTAGTCCCCAAGTTTTACCTACCATTCTGCGGCACTGCCAGAATACGACTGTTGCTTTTTCAATTTTGTTGTTGAGGTGAGCGCTCCAGTTAAGTCTGTGGTCGAATATTACCCCTAGATACTTTACCTCAGACGAGAGTTGGAGCTCTGTATTGAACAGCTTGGGAAGTCGGTAATTTCCCAGGTTCCGTTTGTTGGTGAACATTACCATTTCAGTCTTCCTTGGGTTGACTGACAGTTCATTATCCACGCACCAGCGTTCCACTATTGCCAGTGCTGAGCGTGTTACATCGCATACTGTACCTGTGTGCATGCCGCTTGTTAATATCACTATATCATCAGCGTATCCGATGGTATAATGGTGATTGTTGTTCAATGTGGTGATAAGGTCGTTTACCACTAGGTTCCATAGGATTGGTGAGAGAACGCCACCTTGGGGGCAGCCCTTCGCCACCAGTGCTTGTTTAGTAGCGTCTGCCTCGAGTCTGATGACTCTCTGGCTCAGCATCTTGTTTATCCACTCTATCATGACAGCATGCACTCCATGTTTTACCAGTGCTGCTGTTATGCTGGTGAATTTCGTTTTGTCGAAGGCTCCCTCGATATCTATGAAGGTGCCTAAGCACATCATCTTGTTTTTTATTGCAACCTCAATTTTGGTTGTGACCGCATGAAGTGCTGACTCTGTAGATTTACCTGGACTGTAGGCATGCTGGTTCGGATGTAGTGGTGCTTGTGTCAGCGCCGTTTCCCTCAGATGCCTGTCGCATAACCTCTCTAGTGTCTTTAGGAGGAAAGAGGTTAGGCTTATTGGTCTGAAGGATTTTGGATCCGAGTAGTCGGTTTTACCTGGCTTTGGTATGAAGATTGCTCTGACGTCTCTCCACTGTCTTGGCACATATCTGTGTGCCAGACAGGCTCCCAGGACGTAGGTCAACCGTTGAGTAAGTGTCTTCCCTCCCCATTTAAGCAGGGCTGGGAAGATCCCGTCCGGGCCTGGAGATTTAAATGAGTCGAAACTGTCAATTGCCCATTGTGTTTTGTATGGGTCGATTACCTTGTGGGCCAGCTGCCATTCCTCCTCCGTTGGGATGGTTTCTTCTTCTGGCCATCCGCCTGGACTGATTATTTCACAGTCCGGGAAGTGTGTTGTTACCAGAATACATTCTGCCTCTTCCACCGAGGTGGTAAAGGAGTTGTCTGGCTTTCGTAAAGACCCCAGTGATATGGCTGAGTTATTGGAGAGAACTTTCCTTACCCTGTTGGCCTGTGCAGCAGTCTCAATGTTTGTGCAGAAGTTCCGCCATGAGTTGGTACTCCTGTATCTGAGTCGTTTTTTGTACCTGGACTTGGTGACCTTATATTTATCCCAGTCCTGGTCTGTACCGGTGTTCATCGCCCTGTTGAGTTGCTTCCTCATCTCGCTCCTGAGTCTCTCCAGCTCTGGCCCCCACCAGCTCTTTGTTTTTGTTTGGCCTGCTGGTGGGGTGGATAGAGGGCATGTCTGTTGGTAACAGTCCATCATAGTGTCTGTGAGAAACTTTACCTGTTTTTCAATTTCTACGGTACCTTGGATTCTAGTCGGGTTACTTCCCTGTGCCAGGGACTGACCGATCCGCAGTGAGTATTGGGTGCGATCGGTTTTTCTTGGGTTCCGCCTAGGTGGTGCCGTGAGTGTGTTTACCTGAAGGTCGAAACGAATCCATCTGTGGTCCGAACATGACAGTTCGTTGGACACGTGCCAGTTTGAGATGTGTTTCGCTGCCTCTTCAGTTGCCAAGGTCAAGTCAATGATTGTCTTGCTACGTCTGTTGACGAATGTTGGTACAGAACCTGTGTTTACTATGTTAAGGTTTGTCGTAAATAGGTATTCAACGAGTTTCCTACCTCTGTCGTTACCTGTAGACATGCCCCATAAGGCATGGTGCGCGTTGGAGTCGGTTCCCACGATGAGCTCGAGTCCCACCTCCTCGCAGTAGTGGACCAGCCGCGACAGGTCGTGCGGTGGTGGGTCGTCGGCTTCCGGCATATAGACGGATGCCAATACCACCTGCACGAGGCCGGTGTCTTGGGCAACCATCCACTTAAGACTGTTTTAAGGTAAATCTCACCACACCACACCATCTGTACTTTCTAGAACGATTAGATAGTTACTCTCTATTTATAATAATTTCTAGAAAAACCACTTAAAAGTAACATTTTATATGACCTATGAATATAAAGAAATATGACACTCGATAAGTCTCAGGAAAACTTAAACTGTCTTGAAACCCGCAATGAAATTAATCAGAAAAAAACTGGAGGAGTTGGAATTTTTTATAAGATTGCGTTTAAAAGATTACCTCAAAATTTTTGTCAAAAAGTCTTTGCGAAATAATGACTATCCAGTATAGTTAAATAGTAAATCTACCATCGAAAGCACGCAACGAATTTCGATGCGATTATGAAGAACTAGTTGTTGCCCGCGGCTCCGCCCGCGTATATGTCGGTTATCGCGGCAAATAGTAGCCTATGTGTTATTCTGATGTATAAGCTATATTACTGTAACGTTTCATCCGAATCCGTTCAGTAGTTTTTGTGTGAAAGAGTAACAAACATCCATCCATCCTTACAAACTTTTGCATTTATAATATTAGTAGGATTTATATCTATTTAGGTACATATGGCCACAAACCTACTTAGGTTTGTCGCCTTACGTTTCCTAATCTCAAAAGGCTTAGACCCATTAAGCTCAAATTTTAACATGAATTGACACGATATATCTGCAACCCGCTTCAATGTTTATATCTATTTTTCTCCACAATGTGCCACAGTGAAGCATGATAATATATTAAAATACACACAAAATCGATATTAAAATATTTTAACTTTGCTGATGCCACTACTAAGTAACATATCTAAATAAATTATTATAAAAGCTTCAGAAAACTGAATTTTTTTGTTACACTATTGGTTATCAGTTCTTTTTAATATGTAACAGCTTGCCAAAGTGATTCTACTCTGTCTGATGGAAAACATGACCAGAATCCAAGAAAAGTAGCTAGCTACCATGCTCATTGCGAATGCAGACAATGCAACAAAGCAGCATGGTGAGCCACACCATGGTGGCCTATTCAGATGCTACGGAATCATTGGGACTCAAGTCTGGCACTCACCAACGAAACACGGCAGCACGAATGCTGTCGTTTTACATCTCTTTGCTTGAATATGCGCCATGCTGCATTGTTGCATTGTCTGTAAGTGCAATGAGTATGGTGACCACCTCTCTTGGATTCTTCTTATGCTTTCCACCAGGCAGAGTAGAGTCATTTTGGCAGGGCATAAATAAAAAAAATAATAAATGAACTCACGCTACCCCATATTAGAATTACTAGTACCGCAGCTACTTTTACAAAAATACATAGAGCTGTATCTAAATACTGTGACTGGAATAGATACAGTATACATAGAGATGTAAATTACTAATACCAATATCAGCGGAAAAGTAGAAGAATAAGAAACAGCTTTGACCCTAGTTCTACCCAGTAAGGTAAATAAAAACACGGCTATTATTAGAAGGTTAGAAAATTGAACAAGATTCAGTGATTTGTTGATGTTTTGTTTATACTACACATACATTACTGTACAATAATTTAGCAGGAAAATGGAACGGATACTAAATAACCCGGTGATCAGATAGCTAATTCATGATGTAAATGCAAAACTGTTTATTCGTAATGGGGTCAGGGATCCCTACCCTCAACCGCAATAACGTAGTGTTGTCTTATTCAGTTGCGTGGGATCATCAGAACTTCATTTCTATTTTCACTCCGTACTCTTAAAAAAGATAAAGTTTATAAAACCCGTCTATGTAAAAAGTTTTGAGGAAATTCAGTTAGCAATATCACCTGGGATATTATTATGAATCTGTTGTGTAAACAGATGCGTACAAAATCTCATTTATTAACATCGGTTCAGAAGTTTAGGCGCTGTGGTGGAACATACATAGACTGACAAAATTATTACCCATCCTTTTGGCTTCACTGCAGTCAGGTAAAAAGTTTCCTGATAACTTAAATGAATAGTTAATTCACCTGTTGGTTTGGTGGTAAACGACATTGACTGATTGATTTTGACTAAAATTGGATGATTGACACCACCCAATTTTATTCCCTTTTCTCTCTACAAGTATCGACAACTGGCACGATACGAAAAGTAGCGTAGCTTACGGCATAGTTAATGCGTAACGCGTGTGTCTACTTGGAACTACGCTACTTTTTCTTTGCTTCAACAAGAACAAGGCGGTACGTTATCTACCTTTTTTTATTTGATCTGAGCCTTTTCTGTGCTTTTTACGCCGAGTTCGATGGTAAGAATACGATCATATTATGTATCTGGTTATCTGATTAAAATTTATATATTAAATTATTTTTACACAACATTTATTTAGAAGTATATAAGAATTAACACACTAATATATTTAAACAATACTAATTTAATCTGGACCTCTTACAGAATTACAAAAGAAAATACAAAAAGAAAATCTTTTTCTTTACGTCTTGTGCTTTCTGAATTATGGGAGATCACAACATGAACATTACAAAAATAAAAATCACACAATTAAAGGCAATGTAAAAATAATTAATTGTGCAAAACAATTCAAAAGTATAATAACAAAGTTCCCTAGCCGGCAAAGAACGTCCGTAACGTTAAATAAAAATACCCTAGCCGGCATCTGCAAGTTGCATGGTATATTATATTTTATGATAGGGAACTTCGTTCCTATCTGGTGTCCCACGGCACCACACGACTTTTTATATCAATTTCGTCGACCAATCCATCAAATCTGATTAGTTCTAGTTGATTCAATCTGACTGAACAGAATATTTATTTTCTGTGCATTTCCATGACGTAAACTTTCAAAAAATAAAATCATTCATCGATACGCTTCAGTAAAACATCTGTAAAACATCAAGATTGATTAATTACTTTTCCTTACTACTAAAGTACCTACTTAAGGTCGAATTATTCAACTGTAAGATGTAAAAAAACTGTTGTTGAGACGATACTAAATAAGCGATTGTTATACTTTTCTAACATTGTGAAGTTAAGTGATCTAAAACAGGTCTTCTTTATTCTCAGGTCTTCATTTTACTTAGTTTTTTCAGGTGGAAAAGGAATACAAAACGTCACCACACCACTTCATCCCATGGGGGTCGTAAGAGCTGACTAAGGAAACAAACTAAGCTGGAATACATCTCTCCAAAAAGAAAGAAAACTAAAAATAAGCCCCTCTGGCCAGCACGGTATAAAAGAACAAAACCTCCTTTTGAAAGAGAACCTTAAGTCCAGCAGTGGACTATTAAAAGCTGTTGATGCAGGTCTCCTTTGAAGGATGGTTTGGAGAGGATTGACTGAGGGCACCGTCTACGACACGCAATCGTAGCCGAACTTGATAATCTATACATAGGATAATACAAATAAATAAAAGTGGAGTGTCTATTTGTCATATTAAAATAACCGCTTTTTACTAAATGTATTTGTATGTATAGACGGTATATATACCAAAATTGTATATGTATCTATCTGTCTGTCTGTCTGTTTGTTCCGGCTAATCTCTGGAACGGCTGGAATGATTTTGGCGTTTTATTGGCTGATGTAATAAGGAGTAACTTATGCTACTTTTTTTAGACTAGCAACCCGCGGTTGTATTGTACAATGTAAATACTGTGTACTCGATTTAAAATAGTTTTATTTTTTTCGGTGCGACCTATTCAATGAAAATCATCCACAACTCGTTGGTCATAGTTGCCATAGATACAAGTTTATGTAGCAATCATTTTGGGTATTTGAAGCTTGAAGGGGGAAGAAGTTTTGCAAATAGATTGTTTCCGGACTTTTTAAGTCCGGAAAGGTTCTGAAAGAAGAGAGAGGTCTGATAGCAGTCGTTTGATGTCAAAATCGAAGTTCAGCTGCGTCGTAGTCACTAAAAGTTGACTAGCTTAGGAAAGTCAAGAACGATGAGGCTGGTTATACCTTATAACCCGAGTTTCATAGGCGTTTTGCTGTTAATAGTAGCCTTCTTCCAGGCACCTGTCTTCGTAAGAATAAATTGGACTCTATCAAGTTGACCCCAATCTGAAACTTTTGTTATGCAAGTTTTGAATTTAGACACAAGTTCAGTACGGCTCTTGATGACGATATTTCGAGAAATATTTCCGTGGCTGGTATATACTGCACTTGTTATTACCTAAAAAGCAATAAATATTGCTGCTATGCAATTTATACATATTGACAGACTCGGAATCAGGGTATACACCAAAAGCATTGAAGCCAATAAAACACTTCTGTCTACAGAGCACCTGGTGAGCGTACTTTCGCGAAGTATAAGTATAGGACAGTTCAAACTGAGAAAATGAAGAAGGTGGTCCTCGAGACAATGAAGGAAATTAAAATAAAAGACTAACTCAGAATTCGTACAGAAATAAATCAAATTTATCTGAGCGGCGTTTTCTTGTCAGCAAAAACCTTATCTTTCTATTCTATTCTAAAACCTTCCGTCTAAGGAAAGGCCTGTTCAGCAGTAGTGAACTAGTTAAGGCTGTCTATGAAATCAAAATCAACTCAGAAGTCTCAACTCAGAAGTTTTACTTATTAACCAGGATTTCGCAACATTTACCCATTGATACACATGTTTAATATTAAGTGGGTACAGACCACGCATCTGTTTCTTTAGAACATCAATCTTTGTTTAAACTTTTGAGGCTGAAACCAAATGGTTTGTGTTGAAAACTATTTAATAAATTAAAGTCAAAAATATGTTTTAACAGTATATCATAGTGAATTAAATGGAAATAAATTGTAAACTGGTTACAGGGTCTTCTAATTGCCTAAACTTGAGCCGTTAATCCTATATTGAAACATCTGTGACAAATTAACTAAATTAATTAATCTCAAACAATATTGTATAGTTAAAGTACTCAACTTTAGTAGAAAATACTTAATACTAATCGCTTAGTAGCGCAAGGATTATGAAGATGTAACAGCCTCTCAGAGAAATAGATGTGGAATTATGCATTGTGAGAAAGGACAGACAAATAATATAATCCCTGTGATATATTTTAACAAGTAAGGAAAAAAAAGAAGGACCTTTACACATCGCTACATACCTAAATCGACTCGTTTACTATATATAACGTCAACATTTATTGTCATCTTGTTCGTTAAATGAGTGGTTACTTAAAGGCATACCATTTAAGGTATTCAAAGCACGAATGATGGTTAGGTATATTGTTAATACATAGTAACTTAGATGCACGAAATTGTTTCAAACACTTATATATAAATATACATTTAACCGTCAGGGGACGTCTGAAATGGAGTCAATACTACGGCGATGGATCACCTCTTAGTACTCGCTGAAGTAGGTTTCTACTGAATGCTTACCCTTGGCGCTTTAACACTAAATATCTCTATTATACGTTGGTTTAGTTATTTCTCCGCAGCCGCCGCCGCCGCTGGCACCCCAGTAGTTATGCTTGTTACGGCTATGATGTATCAACCTTTTCTTATTCATCATTCTACCCTCATTTGCTTTCTGTATCTCGTTCTTTTATGTTCTCTCATTTTATTTAGAATCATTTTAAAATACGTTTAGAACCCATATGCAGGATATATTACAGTGCACAAGTGTGTGCGCAAACACAGGTGTACTATCTAGACCCTCACTCTCATATTCGATGGGACGGTTAACCGACACGATCGGGAAGAGATCAGACGCAGGACCGACAGCTTTACGTGCTCTCTGAGGCCCGTGCCTCGGTTCAGACCCCAACTTCCAAACTCCGAGCTATTAGTTCAATGTTAATACCAAACTTTATCTTTCAACGAATGTAAGCGGATTAATAACGCTCTAAGTGATTTTTAGTACCAAAATATATTGTTTTATCAGCAATATTAAAGAAGGTATCTCTCCTTATCGTATTTGTGCCTAAAACCCCTCTCAAACCCTGATCACTTCCGCGTTCTTAACCTTATTACAACCTACACAAAAGGAAAATTCACCATTTCCAAACTATATTAAACTCTGTTACTAGAGCAGTAAAGTTGTATTTATAACAAATAAGTGCGAAAGAAAAGTAAAAGATTTTTTAACCCGTGGTTTTCATACTTCCATATCCCTCTGACAGTGACAGATTGGCAATAAAATATATACAAAGGAGAGTGCGAGTGTGTTGCAGCTTGTTCGTCGATGAAAAACGTAGTAACTATTTATCTTCTTTTCAATAAATACAATTCTATGTTGTACAACACAAGAGTTTTATTTGTTTAAACGCGCGAATTTCAAGAGCTCCAGGGCAATTTGTTAAATTCCTTTTACATTAGATAACCCGGATCATTTAGGAATAAATACAACATCAGTCGGTGATTACGGACACGGCTATTCATTCTATTTACATAAGGTATACACAAAATCCAGTGCTGTTTAGTTTTACTTATCTACTGAACCGTGCAAATTCGTGTACGTCTCAAAAGGAATAAATTTTCCCTGTTTATGAAACAATTTTCCTGGATGCTACGCTTCCATTTCTTATATACCTCTTATATCTGACGTTGTACACCCTTTCTATAGCCTTCTTCGTTAAATGGGCTATTCAAATTAAAAGATTTTCCAATTCGAGTTAGCCATTCTTGAGATTAGCACGTTCATCTACACAAAAAAAAATTATAGACTGATTACGAACATCAAAATTTACACTACCCAATTGTATGTATGTATTTAATTTCTGTTTGACGTTTTCGTTCATTTGTCTAAATTCAAAGCACGGATAAATCAAACAGTAATTGATTGAAACTGACAATTTGACTTTTATTTGACAAGATCTTTAACACCAATCGGAAACGAGACATTCTGAAGTGTTTACAAACCGATAGACGAATCGATATGGGAAAATTGATTCCGTAATAATTAATTAACAATGGTTTTCTATTAACCTAGTAAATTTGAAAATTCATGTTGCAAAAACGTATGACATTGAAACTGCTAATTGTTACGGCGATAGAGATCTGTGATGCGGAAAGATAATTAATATAATTAACAATGATATAACAAAAAATTAGTGCGCAGTTTTCTAGTTGATAGGAAACTCTGCCGTGATATAGCCGGAATAGAAGGTATAGAGAATTTTGAAGTAGAATCGATTTGTACTAAATAAACTAATAATAAAAATAAAAAAAAAACAACACATGTAGCTATTAGAGGGATGCCAGCGATACCTAAGAGTAGTCAAATCTTGTTAGCCTTATATATAAATTACCTGATGCATGGCAATAAACAACAAATGAACTAGAGAAGCGCCAGCTGTGGCTAGGTATATAATTAAACAAACTGATTTGCATAGAGTGCATAAAATGCAAGTTATTGTGGTCTTTAGGTCACCTGAAAACACACAAGACTGCACGGATAGTGTATTGGTACTTATAATCGATTACCTCCCCACTTTCTGGGTGTTCTCCGTGACACACTATTTTTCTTAGTGCGGGAGTTGTCAAAAAAAAACATTATGCTATTTTCCCCATCTTTTTTTTATTTTTATGTATGGCCTGCCAAAATAACTCTACTCTGCCTGATGGAAAGCATAAGCAGAATCTAAGAGTGGTGGTCACGATACTCCTTGCGGATGCAGAAAATTCAACAATGCGGCGGCCTAGTGATGCTTCTGCATCATTGGGCCTCCGGTCTCACACTCACCAACGAAACACGACAGCACGATCGCTGTCATTTTACGTTGATTTTCTATGCGAGTTTTATTGTAAAATTGCTGGACGTACAAAAAGACAAAATTTTTAAAATCATTGTTTTTGGTACTATTGCGTTCACAAAGACCCCTTATAGTAATTTTTCATATATATCTTCGATTTACAGACAGCGACTAACTACGGGTTTATCATAAATATGTATTGATATCTGTACAGTGTACTAATCTTATAAAGCCTAAGAGATTGTGTGTTTGGTTAGCTGATTAAACACACAGAACAGAGAAATCTCTGATCTGCATTTGTACTAGCTAATTTCAGCTTCGGCTTGATTTAATATTCTTCGAAAAGTCTTTCTGTATTGGAAACTCCATTCATTGAGGAAAGCTTTTAGGCTAAATAACAGCACAATACAGCATATACAGAGGAACTTCAATGAAAAATGTTGCAGAAACCCATCGAAGTAATAACTAATGTAAACTCAATGCAAGAACAGGCAAAATTTATTCCTTTGGAGAGTCGGAGACGAAATTGGGCACTTAAATATTAAATTGCTCCTTTAAAACTTGTAAAGGTCGACTTAAACTGTCTATCTGAAACACACTATAGCGAATTGCCTCGTTGGTCTAGCGGTTGACGTATGCGACTACTGAGGTCTCGGCTTCGAATTCCGGGTTGGGTCAACAATTTTATTGAGTTTTTCTGATTCTATAAATACTAAATAACAGCTCGGAGTTTGGAAGTTGGGGTCTGAACCCCCGTGCCTCGGAGAGCACGTAAAGCTGTCGGTCCTGCGCCTGATCTCTCCCCGATCGTGTCGGTTAACCGTCCCATCGGATTATGAGAGTGAGGGACCAGAAAGTGCACCTGTGTTTGCGCACACACTTGTGCACTATAATATCTCCTGCGTAGTTGGTTGGTCTCTGTTGAGACTGGCCGCCTTGGCCATAATCGGCTAGGAGAAGAACATCATCATAGCGAACCGTAATATTAAAAAAAATGTAGTAAGATATTTAGGTGGTGAGAATAAAATCATAAAGCAGAACAATTTAAATATTTAAAGAAGAAGTATAGATACTAATATATTAGAAATTCTGTTTAAGTCGATTCGATATCTCCTTCTTTGAAAGTCGGCTAAAAGCTACTAACGTTTGCTATAATAAACTAAAGCAATAAAATAGAACCATATAAACGTAGATTGAATTTTAATCAGAGTATATAAAAAGAAACAAATCACGCAAAATAGGCGTTTAATAAAACACAGGACTCTACGTATCTTGAACATGTACAAGCTTCAAAGATTTTCTTAATATTATATGGGACTAGATATTGTCCAGGGCTTCGCTGACGGGATAATTCCTAACTTTAAAAAAGACGAATCCAAAATTCCTTTGCTGATGGATGCTTACAATATAATAAAAATATGTAAAAAAAAAAAAATGGTTTTATTGAAAACTAGCTGAACTACGTGGTGTTACCCGCGGTTATTGTTGTACCGCGGGTAACGCCGCGCGACAAAGCTAGTTTTAAAAAAAGTAGCCAAAGTACTCCCTGAATCATCAGCTACCTGCCAGTGAAACAGCCGTCAAAATCGGTCCAGCCGTTCCAGAGATTCCCCGGAACAAACAGAGAGAAAGACAAAATTTAAAAAATAAATATTTTGGTACATGTATCGTGTATAAATACATATGCATTTATTTAAAAGCGGTTATTTTAATATTACAAACAGACTGACAAACGACAGACAAACTCCAATTTTATTAATTTGTAAAGATTTAAATGTACTAAAAGCTAAAAAATAATATGGTAAAAAATATTCGGTATAAAATCGTTGGGCGCAGCGTAAACGGAGATGACTCGATGGAAACACGGGCCCAACGATTTATACCGAATATTTTTTTTATTTTTATTTTTAAGTGGACTGTGTCAGTCAAGCCTATAATTTGATAGCCATAATGAGGTACATGTGACAAACTTTGTAAACCGCCAAACAGCGGCAGCCATCTTGGATTTACAGTGAAACAGAATTCATTAATTGTATTATCACCAGAACTGAGATTGTGTACCAAATTTAAACAGGAACCCCCTTCCTGTTGACAGATAGTTTTCAAATTTCAATTAGAAGATTTGACCCAAACAAACAAATAAATCAATAACCAGGTCAAGCCAAACAAAACCGTTTAAAAAACCATCAGCTTAGGTTAGCTAGTCGATACAGTCAGGGCAGGCGACCCGGTTCTTTATTGGTTTATTAAAATAATTAAATATCATAAATGGACCGGCCCGAGCCCGGGGCGTGCTGTGTACGTGGCCCGGACTAGGCACTGATTTTAAACGTTATCTACATACATTTTAAATGAAGCCGTTTATATTACACAGTGCATGATCTGTGTCCCGTTCCGGCCCGTGCACTAACTAACGCTGGTACAACGCCGGTGTCGTTCCGACCCAGGCACGGCCCGGTCCATATATCGTCCCTAAATTGAACATTTCAAAGTAGGTAAACATTTAATTACAAACTCAATTACGTTCATTTATATATGTTGGTAGATAGGGTGGCACTCCCGTCCTCCTCTTTACACCCCGATGCTTCTAAACAACGTAAGTAAATGTAATATTGTTTAAGTATATTTTTGTTATGTAGTTCTTGGATGAACAAACTACAACTCATTTATATAATTGCATGTACATGCTTCCATTGTCATAGAAAAATCAATAGTGACAATATTTGTTTAATGTTTTTACGTCTTTCGTTTACATTTCACAAAATAGATAACTAAAACTCAACTTCAAAATTAAAGTTCTCATTACATAACTTGTTTATTAATTAAAACCTGCCAAGTGCGAGTCGGACCACGCATAGAACAGGGTTTTAGGGTTCCGTAGCCAAATAGCAAAAAACGGAACCCTAATGGATTCATCATGTCTGTCTGTCTGTCCGTGCGTATGTCACAGTCTCTTTTTTCCGAAACTATAAGAACTATAATATTGAAACTTGGCAAGTAGATGTGTTCTGTGAACCGAGAAACTAGAAAAAAACCATACATTTTGGGGGTTCCCCATACTTAGAACTGAAACTCAATTTTTTTTTTCATCAGACCCTTACATGTGTGTTGGGGTATCTATGGATAGGTCAGAAAACAAACTTGAAATCATCTGGTTGGTGTATATCGTTCATTAAATCCATACAAATTTTATAAATTCGAAAGTTTTTTTTCATGTTTGACCCTGCCAAAATGACTACTCCGTCTGATGGAAAACATAAATAGAATCCAAGAGTGATGGTCACCATACTCATTGCGAATGCAGACAATGCAACACTGTAGCATGGTGACACACGCTATGGCGGCCTGGTGATGCTTCTGCATTTTTAGGCCTCCAGTCTCGCACTCACCAACAAAACACGACAGCACGAAGGCTGTAAAGTAACTCTGTCTGTCTATTAAGCTTTCACGGTTAACCCGTTGATTCGATTTCAATGAAAAACGTGGGGATACTTTGATTCTTGAGGAAGGACATAGGCTACTATTTAACGAGATAACCGACGTAGCTATGCTAAGCTACTCATTCTACAGATGCTATCTAAATTTAAAATATATCGTGATAACTAATTATGTTTCCAACTAAATGTTTTTTCTCTATAATTTTATCTTGCACAAAGACTATCCATTATTATTTCGTCCAGTATTGATTTTGTCCATCCTAAGGTTGCCTGTAAGGACCGATCTTAGCAGTAAGGCCGCCCATTGTACATTCTCATACATACTTTATATATACATTTTAAACAGAACTCTGTTAGAATGTATTAAAAATTATACTATTCTATTCTAAATCTTGTTTTTATTGTAATTTATTTCAGTATCAATATAATTTTAATAGTTATTGACGGACATAACGAAACTATAGTGGTTCCGTTTTTGTCAAATTGTCTACGGAACCCTAAAAATGGTACAAAAAGTTCTTCGAACCAATTAAGGAAGGTATTGGCTATTGAAGTTTGTCAATGTCTTTCAGGTCAACCAGCATAAGTAAATTGAATCCTGTTCTTTGTTGAATGCGTCATTTGATGATGGCTAAAGAAACTAAGTTATTTTTTGTTGTTTTACGTTCTATAATTGGTCTAAATAAATATCTTTGATAATATTGTTTGTTTAAATAACGACCGTAACGCTAAGGAGATTTGGTTGAAATTTTTAATACAGTTAGTTCTTCAAGAAAGCCTTGTGGTTCGAATCTTTAGACGGATATATGTACCTATCGTTTGCTATCTTCTTAAAAATACCAACGAATTAATTTACTTAATCCAAGTTATGTAGTTTAATATAATAAATATACAATTAAATCGGTATATATAGATTTTTTTTTGGAGTTTGGTAACTAAAAACTAATTAGAATTAAGACTTCTATTATTGAAGAAGAATATAAAGAAAAAAAATGAAAGTTTAAAATGTCGTTTGCATTAACAAATGTAAAAACACGCAAACTTTTCAGCAGCTTCTCATTTTCTTTGCCTATATTCATGCAAAGCTTGACTTCAGAACCCATTAAAATGAATAAATAATTGATAATATGTAGGTTTTTAATACGTTATATACAGATAATGTATATAAACAAGCGTCAAATAAATTACCACTGTTTCAACGTCTGACAAAAAATAGATTACAAAAAAAATTGACAACATAAAAAAATGTGTGTAATATAACAAACTTACCTCTTAGAAAAATCGCGAAGGGACAGAAATTTCTTTCAAGAAACGACAGTAGGCTGGGGGACGCGTCTGGTTGCAGGAACACTACGGCCAAACTGAAGTCTACTGAAAGATGCTGCGACCAGACTGTGTCAAAGTGTTCGCGCAAGCGCTTTCAGCAAATTATTTAAAGGGCGATTCTATTGTTGCGATATTTTTTCGATATAATATTATAAATTAAAGCAACGTTTGGTACTTTTTCATAATTAATTAATTACTGAAGCAATTCCAAATGAAGTAAACTGCTGGAAAATATGTTTTATTGCTATTTTAAAGTCCGTGTGATGACAGATTAAGGATACAGAGTTTTAGTAACTACTGTTTACTTCTGTAGCAGGTTTCATAAAGTTCGACTTCGGGAGCAAAACAGTGACAAAAAAGAAGACAAACCAAAACCTGTACCTTGCAAGGTAGTAGAGCCACGCTGATTTCAGAACCAACGGGCCGGCTCGACCGGGGTGGAACTACCCTCGCACAGAAGATCAACGTAAAATGACAGCGTTCGTGCTGTCGTGTTTCGTTGGTCAGTACGAGACCGGAGGCCCAATGATGCAGAAGCAACACAGCTGCTATGGTGTGGGTCACCATGCTGAATTGTTGCATTGTCTGCATTCGCAATGAGTAAGATGACCACTAGCTTCTGATTCTACTTATGCTTTCGAACAGGTCGAGTAGAGTCTTTTTGGCAAGCCCATACATAAAAAAATGAACAAACTTGCAAGCATAGTATAACAGGAGAAAACCTCTTTTCTAATTAAATAAATTGATTGTTTAAAAAATCGTGACCTACTTTGGGCTGCTAGTAAAAATAAATTCCGATTAGGGGCTTGGTAATTAAGGGTTATGAAGTTGAGTTCCAACATCATCAGTTGCACTTAACAGTTCACTATGAACATATGTCTCTTCTTGGAAAGTGAGTTTTTCCCTACTATACCAGTCTGGTATAGGAATTGTTTCAAGTATTCCTTCTCTTTGCAATGATGGTGTCTGTTGTCCTGCGTAGCTTGCTCCCATAGTCACCTCTTATGACACCGACACATCAACACTCCGTATTTTTAATACTTCATCACACAGACTAGTTGTTTCGTTAGCAATTATTTTTACGGGAATTAACGCGATCACTTATTAAAAGGTATTACATACCTCTGATTTGCCTGACGTTTCGACCAGGTTGCACTGGCCGTGGTCACAGGCTGACTGTTATTGTTAATAACAAACTGAATAATTGTTAATATATCATGGAACGCGAAAGTTTAAAAGTTAGTATAGTTGTTTCGTTGTTCTAATAATATAATAAAATTCAAAATTTGAAATATATGGGTCGAAAAAATAGTTTTGTTTTCAACCCTTATTTTAAGACCAGCAAGTTCGGGTTATATTTCCATATGCTTATTTGTAGAGGTCGTTCTATTATCAATCCAAAGAGTTTTCCATAGTTCATATTACGTATTATGTTACTATGTATTTGTATTTAAAACAATCAATAAATTTGTAAATTTTAAATAAATTTTGCCTATAAAAACATTCGATTGATTAGCCTGTCTTCTAACTATCATAATCTAACATGCCATTACGAAATGGCGTTCAATGTATTTTTGTTACTTCATAACTTCAATTTGATACATAAGTACAAATTTCGTTAGTTTAAATGATAAGAATAATTTTCTGATAAAATTTTACACACAAGTTGGAAAAAATAATATTAGATTTCAAAAAATACATACCTATTTCTCAGCCTCCTCTTCGTTAACTAATTTCACTTTTGTAGACACAAAAAGGATCATACAATAGAACTGCGTATTTATAATACAGACGACCCCGACTGTACTGTGAATCTTAACCTCGGACCAATATGCAAAAGATGAAATATCAAAGAAACCAGTTTATTTCTCGCTAGCGTTTTTTTTACCTGTTCTTGTGTCTGTCTTGATTTTCAATAGGTACTTCCTTAATTGTAAGTATAAAAATCAGCCATCAAATTAAACTCTCGTTTTCATTATGTTTCATCAGTTGAAAACACCTGATTATACCAAACTTGCTAGGCACATAAAGAAACTGTTCGATGTGAAATGTCATCATAACAGTGCTCTTATATTTTTTTTAAAGGGTGTTAAAATTGTTCACTTTAATACTAAAATGTTTGTTATAGTTTTTAATTTGTTTCTCTTTATATAAAATTCTAACATTTTACCTATGTAACAATTAAGTAACATGGTCATCTCTTCTCAAATTTGCAATGCCTGGAAAAGGCTACTAGTCGAGACAAACTTTATTATAAGATCTCAAAATGTACCTACAGTAAGTTGGCAATAAAGATTTTGATTTGATTTGATTTTCTTAATTTTAGCATTTAGTAGTTATTGTTATATAATATGTGTATGTACATCTGTTTCTATGTATATAAATATGTGTGTATTTATGTATACACACATGTATATGTTTCTAATTATATTCATCAGTAAATTATAATTCTTCAAAACTCACATAACTACTGTTTTCTTTCTGAAACATTTTGATCCTTCCAAGGCATACCTGGCAGAGATTGCTTTTTGTGTGAATTTTTATTAATGTTCTACGTTATTGGTGCTGCATAAACGCGAGCTGTCGTTTCCGTTCGCAAATAATTTAATCATTGATAACTATTGGTTCAAATAATATGATTTTATGCATATTCGAATGGCGTGTGAATGTAAATAATTGCAAATTACACTTATGGTCAAGTTTTTGATTTGGACGCCCAAAAAGGAAGGTAGTATTACATTGTTTTTTTATCTTCTCTGAAACTTTTACATGATAAGGTAAGATAAACTTTGCTATCCTTGCAGGTATGAAAGTGATCATCTGACACTTGCTACTGACTTACTAATGATCGGATTTGAATGAAACTTTACAGTACAAGTAAAATTTTAACAAAAATAAAACCGACTTCAAGGTTTGACTCGATTTCTCTTGGATGCCATCATCAGATCTTAGTGTCCTTATCATCGTACCACCGTTGGGATATCTCCTTTTCATTAAAAACAGAATCATCAAAATCGGTTTATAAACGATGAAGTTATCCGCGAACACACACAAAAAAAAAAAACGGTCGCATTGAGAAACCGCCTCTTTTTTTTGAATTCGTTTAAAAATTTGCCGCGATGCCGATAACCGACATACACGCGGGCGGAGCCGCGGGCGACAACTAGTAATACTTTTTAGAAGTACTTACCTTTTTGTGTTTCAATACTCATTCTTAAACTTACCTTACCTATCTACCTTCTAACTTCAACATTTTGTTTGTGAAACAGGGCAGGAGCAGTGAGTTTGGGAGGCAAGAATAACTCGAAGGATTTAAATATAAAATACAATATTATCTGTATTTTCAACGATTTAAACGATTTTAATTGAATAACAAAATAGTACCGCCATTTGCGGACTGAACAAATAACACTACATTTACTCAAATGAGGTCATCGATTAAACAACAAAAAAACATTAAATATTTTTTGGTAAAATGCGTTCCAATCGCATTAGCAGGACCACACCTTAATTAAGATTAATACAATATGCAAGTGTATACACAATGTATAGAGCAATACAGATTAATGTTCCGTTACAAGAAGGTTATTCAGTCAAGTATATTTATAGGGATTATGTGTAAGTATTTACATCAGATTACGATTTCATCTCGTCCTCGTTGTAGGCATGTAAGTAGTAATTCACATATGGGGCGTGACAAAGCATCTCACTAGGGCGCCACAATGTGGGTCACCATGATGCATTGTCAGCATTCCTAATAGGTATCACCACTTTTGAATTGAACTTATGATTTTCACTGGCTAGAACAGAGTAATTTTAACAGGCGTTTATCCATACTAATATATAAAGCTGAAGAGTTTGTTTGTTTGTTTGAACACGCTAATCTCAGGAACCGCTGGTCCGATTTGAAAAATTCTTTCGGTGTTGGATAGTCCATATATCGAGGAAGGCTATAGGGTATATATCATCACGCTACTACTAATAGGAGCGGAGCAACAATGAAGAATGTTTCAAAAACGGGGGAAATTTTCACGCTACGGGCAATATAAGGCGCAAACGAGGTTGCGTGGGTCAGCTAGTAATAAATAAAATAAATAAATATTTCTGACATCTAACACACAACGCCATCTAGTCCCAACCTAAGCAGAGCTTGTATTATGGGAACTAGACAACTGATATAAATATTTATATACTTTTTTTTTTGTAAATACATACATTTTATACATAGAAAACCCAAAATCCCAAAAAAAATATTTGCAGATCATACAAACATTTGATCCGACCCGGGAATCGAACCCGAGACCTCAAGAACAGCATTCGTGTTAGCTACCACTGCGCCACTGAGGCAGTTAGTTTATAAAAAGATACTGTAGTCTGATCCCAAACTAGTAAGAGCCATTTTTTTTTCCACTATTCTTTTCCACTCCCGGAGAACCGGTCTACTCATTAACTCCGCAGCAGTCTTCCTATGCAGTCGGGTGGAGCTATAGGAACACATCAGCGGCTTTTGGAGTATCCCTGCCCTACGACTGAGATACTTCCAGGTATGCGCGTGGTCACCCCAAGGACAAGACGCTGCCGCGGCTCTCGCTACTCCACACAGTAAGCAACAACAGCACCTTGCCTCAAACGACAACCGGCCACACCAGCGGTCTCTAACACGTTCTCTTCGCCGCCTCCTTTGAGCGGTATCGGCCATTTCCCAATTCCCCGCTATGGTAATATTGGTAACTAGCTGAACCCCGCGGTGATACCCGCGGTTATCGTCGTGTCGCGAGTAACGCCGCGGGACATAGTCTCTCTATATCATCAGCTACCTATCAGTGAAACTCTCGTCAAAATCGGTCCTTCCGTTCCAGAGATTACCCGGAACAAATAGACAGACAGACAGACAAAAATTAAAAAAAAAAACATTTTTGGTATATGTACCGTGTTTATATATGCATTTAGTAAAAATCGGTTATTTTAATATTACAAAAAAACACTCCAATTTCATTTATTGTATAGATATATAGATTAGACTGCACATTAACATACTTATACCTATATTTCTAAATAGTTATGAATACGAGACACTCCGTATATTTAATCCATCACTAGAGAAAACTAGACATAGTAGTCTGGATTATTTTTAAGAAGTTGTAAATGGAATCGCGCTTAGTTATAGATCCTTTATTAGCGAATGAGGTGTCTTAAATGAAGCTTGTGAGACTCTTGTCCTCTCAAGCACAGATACTGTAGAATGTCAATAAGAGAGATAAGAGAGAAGAGGAAATATAATTTAATATTTCATCACCGATTCTATTGATACATAAATCGTAATGTTTTGGAGCGCCTGCAACTAAATTTTTGTTGAAATAAACTAGATAACTAGGATATGAAAGCAAAAAACGTTGTTTGCACAGGGAAAATTTTTATATATTTAAATCAAGTCAGATGACATTTGTCAATATAAAAAAAAACCTTTGTTCGAATATCAAAATGAAAGAATGTCGTAACTAAAAAGTTTCCACACTTCCCCTCAAACAACATCCATCATCAGATATCCTCACATCACACCATACCACACACACCCAAACTCAGATCGCGCACACATTTGGTAAATGCCACACGACCTAGTGGTTTCGTAAGCACATCCGCTGGATTATCCTGCGTACACACATAGTCCAGACGTACAACATTTTTAGCAATGCAATCTCCGACATAGTGAGCTCTTATGTCTATATGTTTCGTCCTTCTATGCGCTACAGGATTGTACGCAAGTTTCATAGCACTCTGATTATCTACAAAAATGCAAATAGACCTAAGAGATTCACCTCTAATAAATGCATTCAGCTGCCGCTGCAGTATCAGGTGTCATACCTGACTGGTCTTCTACCCTTGCGAATTCCCAGATAACTTCAGCACCTTTGTCACCGTTGTCTACCAGTTGACTAGGATTCTCTGAAATCGCTGCTGTAGAGTCTTCCAAGAAAACTACATCCCTTGCTCTAACTGTAACGCGTGGATTACTAAGATTAATGAAACGGTATCCCTTGGTTTCTTCACAGTAACCAACAAAGATATGTTCTTCCGCTTTAGGGCTCCATTTCTTCCGAGTTTCCTTTGGTACGTGCACAAACGCCTTAGATCCAAAAACTCTGAAATGATCGAATGACTGAGCCTTTTCTGTCCACAACTCTTCAGGAATCTTACCGTTGTTACCACTGTGAGGCAGCCTGTTCTTCGTGTACACAGCAGTAGAACACGCATCCGCCCACAGTTTCCAACTAAGATCTTTCTCCACCAACATAGTACGAGCCATCTCCACGATAGTACGATTTGCTCGCTCCACTACGCCGTTCTGCTCTGGAGTGTAGGGAACAGTCAATTGATGTTTAATCCCCTTTTTGCGTAGAAACCCATCAAACTTATTGTTCACAAACTCTGTTCCGTTGTCCGTGCGTATGCACTTCAGCTTCAACCCGGTCTCAACCTCTACAGATGCTAGAAAAACTTTAAAATAATCCAAAACCTGATCTTTTGATTTAAGGAAAAATGCAAAAGTTTTACGTGTAAAATCATCTACAATTACTAGCATATATCGAGATCCACCGTACGACGGTTCAGACATTGGACCGCAGATATCTGCGTGAACCAGTTGCAGTCTCTCAACTGCCTTCTCAGCCTCACCAACTGGAAAAGGTAAACGATGTGCCTTCCCCTTAATACAGGCGACACAAGGCTCCATTACGCTCTTTCCAAAATCCATACCCGGAAGCTTATGTAAATCTCGCTCATTTACGTGCCCAAGCCGCCGGTGCCATAACATCAAAGGATTACCTGCTTTCACTGACGCCAACGCAGTCTCATCTACAACCGCCTGACAACCTTCAAGCTTGTAGATACCAGAGACTTCACTTGCGGTAGCCAGAAGCTTTCCATTGAAATGGCCTGGAACCAAATGGTGAATTAGCTTGCACCCATCCCTGTCAAAAATCACCTTCCATCCTCTCTCTACTAACTGTGAAACAGATAACAGGTTAACACGCAAACCAGGTACATACATGACATCCCTCACGGCAAACATTCTACCTTTCATACTCACCATGATGTCACCCTTACCCGTGCATTCCATCTTATCACTATTCGCACATGTCACGTTACTTATACCGATATTCATAACCAAATCTTTAAACCAATGTTTCTGGAAAGACATATGTGAAGATGCCCCGCTGTCGATGTACCACTCCGTCGGATTGAAGGAGTCCCCGATACTGGACGAAGACAGGCTCACGACATCCTTCCTTTTGGAGGTCGAATCATCTGCTTTTCTTCCTTCTTGACAGTCTGGCTTCTTATGCCCATGCTTTCCACATTTATAGCATTTCACTTTGGTCATATTCTTGTCCTTGTTCCCATTCCGTTTCCGACTCTTACTCACTGCTAATGCCGAGTCTGTTAAAGACGATGTACTGCAACTTTGACGTGAATCCTCCTGTAGTAACTTCTGTCGTACTTTCTCTGAAGTCAACTTCATCCCAGAGTATTCCAGTGCCATACGCATAGGTCTGTACTCTTCAGGTAGTCCTCTCAGCAACACAACAGCTACAAGGTCATCGTCAAATCCGGTGGCAATATCCTTCAACTTTTGCGATAGAGACATAACAGCAGCAACATAATCATGCATCGACGAGTGTCTCTCCAGCTTTTCATCCAGCAAAGCGTTCATCAGGGTAATCCTTCGATTCACACCTTTATCCTCAAACACTTTCGCTAAGCTATCCCAAGCGTCTTTGGCATGCTTTGAATCCTGTACATACGCGTAGAGTGAGGTATCCACATGCAGACAGATCAAAGCCAGTGCATCTTGGTCCTTCTCGATGCTTATGGAGTCATTGGAATCCGGGTACTTTGACGTATACGTGAACAATTTTTCTCTTATCAGAATCATTTTCATTGCGAATTTCCACGTAGAGTAGTCATCTAGTCCGCAGAGGTTTTTAATGGCAACTTTCGTGGATAGGCCCATAACCTTTTGTTGAAATAAACTAGATAACTAGGATATGAAAGCAAAAAACGTTGTTTGCACAGGGAAAATTTTTATATATTTAAATCAAGTCAGATGACATTTGTCAATATAAAAAAAAAACTTTGTTCGAATATCAAAATGAAAGAATGTCGTAACTAAAAAGTTTCCACATAAATCAATAGCAATGATTAGCGTAATTGAAGCAGGTAGTTTAGCTAAGATCAATTCTGCCACGCGTAGAAACCAGCAACTCTGTTATCGTTATCACATACTATCCGTGCCCATGACGTCATACCTTTACAGTCCACTGCAAGATATAGACTTCTCCTTGGAAACGGGACTTAAGGCTCATTATACCACGATGGCCAGGCTTGTGGCCTAGCCGTCTTTTTTTATGGTGTAGGATTGCAAACGAGCACACGTATCACCTGATGGTAAGCAATTACCGCCGCCCTTAGACACCCGCAACACCAGAGGTGTCACAAGTGCGTTACCGACCTTTGGGAGGTGGGGAAAGGGATGTGAGAGGTTTTCTGCGAGGCTGTGGTGTAACTTCGGTTGAGCCGGCCCAGCCTGGCTTTCCCACGGTATATAATTGTTTCAAGTCTTCCTTCTCTTTGTTGGTATGTTGTCCTCCGTAGTTTAGAACACTTTCAGCACACAAAAGTAAAACATGTTACACGTATAACACGTAAGTGGTTAGTCAGTTCGTAAGACATCATCATCATCGTCAAAGACATTCATTGCTCGACATAGGCCTTCCTCGCAGCTCCCAATACTTACATCACTTACATGTTATGTATTACATTACAAAATATTGGTCAAAAATAAAATATAAGAGAATAGAATCGCTAGCGATTGTAGAAAAAGAAACAACGCGAAACAATTCTATCTTGGCTAAGAGATGAAGGTGTATGTAATGTTAAGACCCGTACCTATCTTATTTTATGTATGACTAGCTGAACCCTGCAGTGTTACCCGCGGTTATTGTCGCACCGCGAGTAACGCCGCGAAATGAAGCCATTAAAAAAAAAAGCTATTCAATACAAAATATTAGTCAAAGATAAAATATAAGAGAATAGAATCGCTAGGGATTGTAGAAAAAGAAACGACGCGAAACAATTGCACCTTGGGTAAGAGATGTAGGTGAATGTAATGTTAAGACCCGTACCTATCTTATTTTATGTATGACTAGCTGAACCCCGCAGTGTTACCCGCGGTTATTGTCGTACCGCGAGTAACGCCGAGGAACGAAGCTATTAAAAAAAATGCTAGTCAACACAAAATATTACTCAAAAATAAAATATAAGAGAATAGAATCGCTAGCGATTGTAGAAAAAGAAACGACGCGAAACAATTGTACCTTGGCTAAGAGATGAAGGTGTATGTAATGTTAAGACCCGTACCTATCTTATTATATGATATGTAGTCTAGCTGAACCCCTAGCAACGTTTGCCGGATCAGCTGGTTTTCTATATAAGTTTGGTTAATACCTTATTACAATGTCACTAACTTGTAGCTAACAATATCTTTACATCTAGGTTTACAAATAAGTTAAATCAAAGTGTCTGTTCATACTTTTAATATACGGCTTTGTACTAAACGCTTATGAAAGTATATAGTTTCACCGAAAAAAAAAACACTAATTACTCCTCATAAAATCAGCTATCTGCCAGTGAAAGTCCCATCAAAATAGATAGTCGGTATCTGCTAACTACAACCAGTGCCGTCTTTACCATAAGGGCACTCGGGGCACGGGCCCAGGGCCTCCATTCTCAAGGGGGCCCCGAGGAACCGAAATTTTTTTCTCAGACATATTATTATGTTCTCGTTATAAATTTTCATACACATTACACTTTTTTCACAAAAAGACACGTAGTAGGTACATTTAGATAAGAAATAATAGACATAATTAATAGGCTTTTAATTTTTATATTTTTTATGGTTCAAAAATGAAAGCGTACAAAGTTGTGACTCTTTCACCTTCTTTACGATTGTTAAATCCTAAATTCTATATTTTCTCTGCCTTTAGCGCTTTTCCTGAATTTAGTCATCTTATTTCAGTTAGTTCAGCTCAGTTTTCAATGAATTTAGTCAAAAGTAATCTGCAGTTAGCAAACTAGCGTCTAAATTTAGAAGCAACGATGGTTTTTGACTGACTGCAACCTAATTAGAAACGCATTTAGGAAGGTATAATCGCATTTAGTTACTAACTTCAATCGACACGCAACTGTCCGTGCATGAGGACGTATACTTTTGTTTGGTACTCACTCATCTTTTTATTAATGTGTCAGACATTTATAAATAGTCCGTGTTTCAGGGATATTTTTGTCAGCAAGGGTTAGAAAATTAAAGAACTGAATTATGATAAATCTTGATACGACTTTTCATTTGTTGCAAGTGGCAAATCGTAATGTCACGACCAATCTTTCTTTTGCACTTAACATGTTAAACGATCTCGAATATATTCGTAGATTATTTCTGACACCAGTAGCACACGTCGCCATAGTCGATTAAAGGGATATAGAGTCGACTGACTCGTTGATTTAGTTTTCACCAGGATTTTTTCAAACAGTATAATGTCCTCAGGATGTTGGTAACCCTCTGACATAGGTATATAACTTGACCACGCCAGGTAAAACTGCAGTCGAGATATAAGCCTATGTCTCACCGTTGAACAAATAGGGACAGTGATACAATTTAGGGTTCTCTTCGGTAACATCTCGAGATCGACTCTGTTCATCGGATGGCAGCTGCCGATTATTATAGCTTGGCATACCAGTTTGCGATAGAAGATCTGTGTTTATCTTGTCGATTGCTGTTGCTATATCTTCAACGTTGGCATGAGCGTACAGTTGCAGGTCGTCAGGTGCACTACTGCATTACCCTGTGGGGGACCTACCAACCAACGCTGCAATAACATGTATAATAAACGGTCATCTCTTAAGAACTTTATGGCCCCATCGGCTTTCGTTTTTGCGAGCAATGTGCCTCGTCCACTAACACTTAATTTGGTTATTTTTTTACACAATTTATAATATTAATAAAAATAACATTAGATTAGTGATAAAGCATAATTACATACATGAAGCACATAATCGCAACGTTGAGTATTTCATGATTTAAAGATTTCTCAACTACTACAATTAAGCGAATCCTAAAGCGCTTATTGCATTTGGCTGAATTTAGTCTTCGAAATTCAGAAGCAACTTAAAAGCAAGTTAGGAGCTTCTGATCACACAGTCCTTATTTAGTTACTAAATCAGTTAAATCTGCAAATATTTGTTTCGGAGCTTTGATGTTTTCTATTTATAATTTATGTGTATTTACAAAAAAGTTTAGTTATTATGTATTTATATCAGTTGTCCAGTACACATAGTACAAGCTCTGCTTAGTTTGGCACTAGATGTCGCTATGTCCGAAAAATTGGTTAACGCATCATCTATTTTCTTGTATTATTGACTAATGTTTTATTTTGGTGACGTGACGGAGGGTTGAAATGACGTCATTTCCATTCGTACTCACATTTGTTACGCTTCTAGTATACCCCGCTTTGCCCCACTAGGGCATTGCAGCGTCGGGCCCTCACTGCAGTCATAGGACGAGATCTCTAGCTACCGGCCGTCATTCGCTCCATGGCCAGTAGCGATAGCAGTTTTACCGCGGTTGCAATCTTCTGCGAAGAGGCTATCTCGCCTGAAGGCCTGGGAGGAAAACCTCCACTCCGCCGGCGAACCGGCCGGCAGATTAGTTTCGAGTGGGCCCGATAGGCTCGCCTATCAGCGTCTCATGCCACCCTGAGCATGAGCCTGAGCCCTGAGCTGAGTACGGGCAAGCGCTGGCAGGGGTCCGTATGTATTAATAACAGCAGTTCCCGGATCCCTCCCATCTCAGGCGTAGAATGGCACACCGTGTGGTTTTCGTCGGTCCGATTCCGACACACCACCCCGCGTAAACACCGGTGGGGTGACGGTACGTGTGGGTTTCCACACGTAAATTTACTACTTGTATACTGCTGCTGCTGTAAAATGGCCCACAGGTGCGAAACCAAAGAAATCAGCACCTGTAACACGGAAACTGGAAACTAATTGCAGTTGACATCGCGAGCGGAACGAGAATACCCGATACTTCTGGCGCTCAAACGGTTTTGATAAAGGTTCACTAGTTTGGCTGAAAGCACGACACGTATGCATAAAAAAGCCCCAAAAGTACAGACCAACTGGGAGGGTCCGTACAAGGTGATTAACCGGATTAACGACGTCCTCAGGATTCAGCGACAATCGAGTTCAAAACAGTGCATATCCACCACCTGGCTAAATATAGAAGCAATATGGCGTGGTAACAATAGCGATGCGATCTTACGCAAAATGAACATTCCAGAAAAAGACTCGGCAATCGGTTTAGCCGAGAAAGTTCTAGTTGGATTGATGAGGCAGGAGAATAATAAAACTTAAGAGTATAAACATAATGTCGATCAGTTCATATTGAACTGCTTGTTGTTGGTTTGTTATGTTTGTTATGTTGGTTGTTTACATTCAGCGTTTTTCGCAACTAGGCGCTTCAAGAGGCTGTTGAACTTTCCCGTATGATCTAGTTATAGCGGAATCTAGTATGAGAAGGCAGTTTAGTTAGAGCTACAGAGAGACAAATATCTGAGTGATATATGTGATTAACAGAGCGATCTCGGCAGTCATTATGGACTATTAGTCTGAGTTGTGTGGTTTTAAGAGTGTTTATAATAAAGTCTCTTTTACCAGATCTTCTTTTGTCAGAAGGCTTAAATCTCAAATTCGTCGAACCTGAACACGTAATAATAAATAGATTGTTTTGTTTAACGTAGAACCGGAAAGAAACTACTACTTCACTACACTACTACGATTACTCATAATAAAAATTATCATAGTAGAAAAAAGGTTGGCATAATACATTTTTTTTAATTTCCAAAAGGGCCCCAAATTCTTATGTGCCCGGGGGCCCCAGCTTAGGTAAAGACGACCCTGACTACAACAGCCCAAGACACCCACTTTCCAATAATTAGGAGAAGGAGGTATTAGGAGCCATTAAACTAACTCATTCGATGAGAAGTGACGAAAACAATGCCTATCATTCGTGTTTCTGTTAGGTCTTGGTTTTAATCCGGTCAAGTTGAATCTCCTTCATTAATTTTTCATTTAAGCCAAAGATGCTATAAAATATTAAGTCCAGTTCTGCCGCGACACATCTTTGCCTCAAACTTTACATCAGGCGTTGAAAAAGCTTTGATTGAAATGTATTTACTACCGTGTAAAGGGATATTTTTAATCATTTTTAAGGTATTACTAATTAAAAACAATATTAATTAGTCATACAAAAATTTTAAATAAATAAATAACAAAAATATATTTCGGCCATCTATCTGACACACAACGCCATCTAGGCTAAGCAGAGCTTGTGCTATGAAAGCTAGTTTAACTGATAGAATACTTATATACCTTTTTTGTAAATATATACACATTATACATAAAAAACACTCAAACTCCGAAACAAATATTTGCTGATCATACAAACACCGACCCGGTAATCGAACGACGAACCTCAAACACAGGAGTCGCATAGGTTAACACAGCGCCACCGAGGCAGTCTGAACAAAATATTAAGAACAAAAATTTAAATTTACGATAGTCCAAAGAAGAAACTCTGTATCAGTTTGCGTATATTTTAGGAGACAAGAATAATTAGATAATACAACAAATTTCTTTGTTATTCTACAAAATTTATCATCATTAAAATAACTTTGATAAATAACATCATTAGCATTAAGTACTTATATGCAAAAATATGAAGGAATTGTAAAATCTTTTACTTAGCTGGATGAGTAATTATTTAATATACTACTACGACGATATACGACCAACTGTAGTTCCCATTGGACCGTTGTATTATTCAAAGACTTCATTATGCTACACTACATCATATATTTATGAATTTAAATTACATCACTCTCAATTTGCTTTGACAAAAAGAAGAATTATACTTCCCCGTTCACTAAAGAAATCATTGTTGAATTGAGAATAGCTTCATCCGGCAACTAAAATCATAGGGGGCAATTGAGTATTAATGTGTGAATGAAAGAACATGATTTTTCTTCTATTAGAAAGTGATGGATATAGGTTAATTCACCTAGATATCACCTACCTTAGACCTATAGCTGCTATATATAACCGTGTGGTGATGGTTTAAAAATATGGAGTGTCATTACACTCACCTACTCACCACACCTATTCATCTCATGGTTTACCTAGGGAGATAACTAAGAAGGATAGAATAGAATAGAATAGAATAGAATAAACTTTATTGTACACCAAATAAACAGTTTACATTTAGGAATATATTAATTTTACAACCATGTACAAATGGCGGCCTTATCGCTAAAAAGCAATTTCTTACAGGCAACCTTTGGATGGACAAATAGAATGTAGCAAAACAGATTCATTGGTAGCTTTGGTGTTCAAAGAAATGAGACTTAGAAGGATATTAGCACTGTAAATAGGAGGGAAAAAACAGACCCTACACCGACCCATTTTGCAGTGTGGTATAGTAGATTAAAAACTCCTCTCTAAGGAAACTGTCCAGCAGTTGATGTTGATGAAAGTATTAAAAACTAGGTAGGTCCTCGAGTCCTTACCTACAATATCAATTTACTTAACATAATCAGACCAACGGAGATGTGAGTAATACTCTCTAATAAAGACATAATACCCAATAGAACATCCAATTTACCAAACAAACAAAATCAACGCTCAGAATACGTTAACATCAGGCGATGCAAGCCCCACCCCTCACAGTCTCTCACAGCACAGACTATATAACCGGTGTCAAGGTCAACGCGGTTCAGTAAGTCCATTCGTTCCGTTCATTCAAAACCATTCGTTCGTTACGCATGCGCTGAGGCGACAACGCACCGGGAGCCGGTTAACTGTCGTTTGCCGCGGATATCGATATTCATTCTAGTTCCGACGGGTAGGACAGACTCACGTATTTTAAGTCCTCTAGAAATACTTCTATTAAAAAATAAAAATGGAATTCATCGGCAAGAAGTACAAGATGATCTCTTCAGAGAACTTCGACGAGTTCATGAAGATTATCGGTGAGTGTATTCATACAGTAATAACATATTTTCTAAGAAGTAATCGATGTCGCATGCCGGCCGGCATATTATCTAACTGTGAAATCTTTCGCACATATTTAGCCCATATTTGTATAGTATACATGTATACACCATGATTTGTATTTTATTTCATTATAAATAACATATTTGTATAGTATACATGTATACACCATGATTTGTATTTTATTTCATTATAAATAATTTAACTAAGTTTTATTCATATTTAAAATAGAACTTACTTAGCGGAGAATAATTTCTATGTAGAAAATTCGCATGCCGGCCGGCATAATAGATTTTCGTTATTAAGGCGAAAGTTATAGCAATTATTTCTCTTTCTTATTATATATATCGTAAAGTTATATATATTTTGTAAATATTTAATTTTATTTTCATTTCTTTTCACGATTTTCGCTCTTAACGTTAACTTGCATTATTATGCTGCATTCCTCTCGCGTCTACCTCCATTAGAAATAAAAGCTAATCGTATGTAGCTCAAGTACTTATCGGTTTGCGATTAAAATACCGACCTAAAACATTTAGGTGTTTCTGTAGTTTCTTTTATAAAAGTAATTACAGTATGTGTTATGTATGTAGCAATTTCCACGCCTCGTAAACCAATAGTGATAAGACTTTCTAAATATTTATTTGAACAGTGGCAGTATACTCTTATTTGCAACTTCTCATAGTAATAATACGCTTTTAGTAAACTGTTCCTATAGACGTCCTTATTTTCTTTTAGAATCCATTCAGATTTCATTTTGACTACATGTAAATTAATAAATAAATAATCTTTGTATCGAACTCTGATTTTATAGTTAATATTAAAAGCAAGTAGAAGTGAAAACGATACTTTACAGCGCTTTTGATGTTTTTAAAATAAAAAAGTACTTTCTTTTTTTGAAAACTAAGACTTATCAGAAAAAAGAAAAAGATGGATCTTGCATATCATTGAAAGTACCTACTGAATAACTCATATTGAAAAAAATATATAGATATCTCCAGTGCAATAAATAGAGATAGGTTATTAAAAACGGTCATTAATCCCAAGTCTTACGCTGTAAATGTTCTCTAACACTTTAACCTTTGTAAGTAAATACAAAAAGTACATAATAGCGGCATATTGATGTGCAAATTTGCATTTAGAGACGACCTATTGTGCTGCTGAAACCTTGAATAGTTAATAAATGTTACTGGTGTTAAAACGTTAAAATTTATTTACATAATACTTGTTTTATTTTTTTTTTCCAAACGGGCACGACCTAAGTGCCAGATACCAACTGACATGAAAATTACGACATTATCATGTTTTAAAAATTTGTTTGAAAGATTAACAATACACATTTTTGACTATATATACACATTTTTCTAGTAAACTAAATTGACAATTTGGACAAGTGCAATAGTAGGTTGAAATTTTCTCACACCAGACTCTAGCGATGTTCTAACTCAAGTTTACCCTTACTTCGAGAGACCTAGATAACTTAAACTAAGATAATTAAAAAGGATTACATGTAATTACTTCCAGAAATATGGGCGGCGGTAATCGCTTACCATCAGGCGATACGTCTGCTCCGTTGCCCAAAATCTCATTAAAAAAAAATAGGCTGTCAAAAATAATTGGCTATCAAGTACGTCCCACCTAAAGTCGGTAGGCGGTAACCGATGTCGTTACCCACTCTTCAGACGAAACCAATAACCGAATGGTTATCTACAATTCTATATGTTATCTTTCTTTGAACAGAACTTACTCAGAAACGTACTCGAAAAAGCCAGTGTAGGGCTTTTTGTAATTAAGAAGACTAGTATTTCTCCTACCCCTTCTCGATTATGCTGATGACTTTTCGCTCATTCCCGAAGAACTCGTAAATAAATTAAAATGGTTGTACATCCGAAAGTTATTCCACTTGAAAAAGTATGATACCGTTTCGGAATTTCGGAAAAACATTAATTGGCTATCAATCCTATTGAAGGTGGCGGAATGCTGGAAAATGTCCAACGGTGGTCCAATAAGTCTCTGACGCTGAAATAATGATGATAATGTTACATTCAACTGCATCAATATGTTCACACTCTTTCCTCACAGTATTCAATACGGCCTATACCAATTTTCTTCAATTCAAGTAAAATTGGTCACAGAACAAAATGAAAAAAGAGCGAAGCTTGATAAGCTATGTTCGAAATTTAACCACTAGGGGATATAGTATCTATATAGTAATTATTCCATGAATAGATGTATTATCAGAAATAAGTATCAACGTTATTACAATATTACGAAATTTATTACAGATATGATACCGTGTTCAAATAACCATTCGGTAATAATGATAAAAGGAAAGATATTGGGGGAAATTGGTTTCTAAATGCATATAGTAACTGTCACGTAGTACACTGGCAGTAAACTATTCTAGACTGCCCACAAATGTACAATATTTAATTTATAGGGCATAGGTCTTTCACAAGGAACACCACAAGCTCCGAACTGCTGTTTTTGGTTTGCAGTAGCCTCTAGTTTTGTTTTTCATACTTGATAACTCATTTTATACAAGAAATACCTTTAAATATGTTTTATTTCTAACATTATTATAGGTATTAATCGAATAATCCCACTAAGAGGTCTTGGCGTTCTAAATCTATTATGTCTAGACGCAAGTACTAAGTGAATTACACTTATATGACAGTAATACGTAAGATGGTATATTCCTCAAGTTAAAAAACAATAAGTTAGAAGGCTCTTTCATCAAGCATCTTCAAAAAGCATCTAAATATGCTCATAGTGTGTGTCACCATACTAAATTGTCCGGATTCGCAGTGAGCATGTTTACCACCACTCTTTGATTCTATTCATGCTTTCCATCTAGCAAAGTACACTAATCTTGACAAGCATATTCAAAAAATAAAAAACCAACTGTCAGTTCGAGTTACGGACGTGCAATCGTGAGTCCTGAGAAATAGTTAACACTCCTCAATCCATCCACATAAATAATATCCATTTTATCTATACATCTATACAAATAAATAAAATTGGAGTGTCTGTTTGTAATATTAAAATAACCGGTTTTTACTAAATGCATATGTATGTATACACGGTACACATGCCAAAAATGTAGTTAAAAAAATTTTTGTCTGTCTGTCTGTCTGTCTGTCTGTCGGTCTGTCTGTCTGTCTGTTTGTTCCGGGTAATCTCTGGAACAGCTGGACGGATTTTGACGAGACTTTCACTAGCAGGTAGCTAATGATCCGGGGAGTAACTTAGGCTACTTTTTTTTAGACTAACTTTGTCGCGCGGCGTTACTCGCGGTACAACAATAGCCGCGGGTAACATCGCGGGGTTCAGCTAGTTAGATAATATAAGTAAATTTGCCGTAATTAAAATTGGGAATAAGCATATTGATAATATAAAATAACTGACAGTTTCATCTGAATTATGCCTGGCTTCTATTAGTCTATTTATTAGTAAACGATTGATACAATACTTGTATACCTTACGTACGTATCTTATTAATACTTGTACGTATTTTATTAAATGCAAAAGTCAATACTTATATTGCGCTGAATTGAAAATTACAAATTGTCTTATAAAAAAAAGTTATTTTATGTATACGTATATTAATGTATATATCTCATTATTATTACAAACGAAGATAAAACCAACGGATTAGCTTTATTACAAAAATGATAACCATTATGACATCGATTGATGCTTATTAATTTCGTTTTATTGAAGTGTTGTATATGTTTTACTTTCATAACATCAACAGTATTTTAATAACCCGCTTTCGGACATTATAGGCTTTTTCTTATAATGGAGCATACAGAAATATGTTTCTTTCGAATCTTTGCAAAAAGCTTGATAAAGCATTAAATTTTTCTCTACTTATGAACTGAGATAATCGTACAAAGAACCATTGTACCCTTACGATGTTATACACAGATAAAGAATATCATAAAGTTTAATGGTCCGATATCAAATAAATGGAGTTATTCACTTTAAAAATGCTTAATTATTAATATTTATCACCTGCAGTGTATGTGGCTTATCTACAGAGAAACAAGGGTTCCTTGTGTTGATGATTTAATAAGAGATGAAAGCCTCTATAGAAGTTCCTTAATGAGTATAATCATTTTTTTTTATGTAAAACCTTTATACAATTAGCTCATGGTTTGGAAGTAAATTAAATAACTGTAACACAATCGGGTAAATGCTATGTGTATGGGTTGAGTTAAGCATTGGAAACTGGAGGTGATTTTCCATTTTATTTTTTTACTAGCTGACCCACGCAACCTCGTTTGCGCTTTATACTGCCCGTAGCGTGAAAATTTCCCCCGTTTTTGAAACATTCTTCATTGTTGCTCCGCTCCTATTAGTAGGAGCGTGATGATATATACCCTATAGCCTTCCTCGATAAATGGACTATCCAACACCGAAAGAATTTTTCAAATCCGACCAGCGGTTCCGGAGATTAGCGTGTTCAAACAAACAAACTCTTCAGCTTTATATATTAGTATAGATTGAAATAAGTTTTCAACACATGTACATATCACAGTGTCAGAGAACATCATTTAAGGCACTAGCAATCTTCAGGTTGTCATGATGAAATAATGAAGGCTAGGAAGATGGTGATTAATTATCACAGTGTGAGAGAAAAGCTAGACGTTTTTCTTACCATAAGTATAATTAGTTGTCCTAGCTAGCTAGTTTAAAAGAAATATTATTACAAAAATATATCCATACAGATTATAATACTTTAGAAAAGTTATAAATTGCTAGATATATAAAAGAGGAAGGTGATTGACATAGAGATAGATCAAAGCACAGCCCAAATCGCTGAAACTAGAATCCTAAAGGTAGAATCCTGTAGGTTCTTTATAACGTAAGTGAGCACTAAGAAAGGAATTTTTGAAATTCCACACCTTTTTTGTGCGGAAGTCCCCTCGTTTGCCACCAGCTGGTGGTTACGTCGGACTTAACCGACTAAAAGCCGCGTGCAAAAGTAGCTAGTAGGTATATAAAATAAAAAAGTACTCAGAGACTTGGTCTTTTGGCTGTTGACAGCTGTGAAAGAGTAAATAGACCTCAAATATTCGCGACCATCTTATCCTTTAAGAACGTTCGATACCTCTAAATTTGAACGATAAAATAATTTAAATAACCCAAAAATGTGTCGTTTTAATACTTGTGAATGTTTTAATTACTTTATGTAGATCCAAAATTTAAATGCACATAATATATTGTACTTATTCTACAAGTGCATGACCGGGGATCGGAAACGAACACATTTGTGTGTGTGTATTTAAAATATATAGTTAACCAAAATAAAATATTTTTTTCCTAAAGAAAAAAAAATTTCTCCTTTTTTTCCAAAAGGAAAAAATGACCTCCTTTTTTTCCAAAAGAAAAAAATGTCCGTGCCGTAACTGATGGAACTGTAGACAAAAAAATTCGGTTGAAGACTACAGTAATATAACGCAAGTAGGACCACGGGCAAAGAATCTATAAGAATTGGTTGTGGCACCGGCAACCAGTTCCCATTAACCAAAGTTATAGCCTGCCAAAATGACTCTACACGGCCTGATGAAAAGCATAAGCAGAATCCAAGACTGGTGGTCACCATACTCATTGCGAATGCAACAATGTAGCATTGTGACCCACACTATGGCGGCCTAGTGATGCTTCTGCTTCTGGTCTCGCACTCGCCAATGAAACACGAAAACACGAATGCTGTCATTTTACGTTGATTTTCTGTGCGAGGGTAGTACCGCCCCGGTCGAGCCGTCTCGTTCGTGCTGAAATCATGGCTTTACTGCCTAGAGCCAGCCAGCTGTTTACCAGATAAACGAAAGTTTCTATACAATTCTCGAAAGTTGTTGCTGACAATGAAAGGATGTTGTCAATGGAACCGTGGAATTTTGCCGAACTGCTATTACCTATTATTCCGCTTTGAACCTAATGTTGACGAAACACTTATATTCCCCGAAAGGGTGAGACAGCTATCACTTAATGACTCACCGCAAACTGATTGCTTTTATCTTGACTGTTTTTATAATCAAGATATCACGCCTGTTTCGCGGAAGGGGTAGGCCGAGACATGTTAAATGCCGACATTTCGCCAGTGTTTAAGTACCATGTAATATCTAGATCTTTTTGCCAAGGATGTTTTGTTTGTCCTTCGTTCAGCAGGTGCACCAACCACATCATACTCGTATTAATTAATCAATTTTGATCCTTGTAAAAAAATGTTTATTAAAAAAAACTAACGGTCTTACAAATATGTGTATCGGTTTATTCGACTGGTTTCGAACCCAACAGGTGCCTTTCTTCAAAGATTCAAGCGATCTACCGTAAAGGTATCTAGAACCAGACTTAAATAGTCAAGCAACCCCAAATAAAAAATAAGTAACACTATTATTATTATACAAATACAAAATATGTTTTACTGGAAATTCAAATGTTTACTATGTTAAATAGTAATACCATGATAGTAGGTACAAACGCAGTGCCAAAATTTTCCTAAAATACCGCGAACAGCTAATGTCATTACATAGATTAAAAAAAAATACGCAAAAAGTTACAATAGATTAGAATGAATAGGTACTCCTTAGACCTTGGACTTACAGCGGACTTTGACTTGTGAGTCGACTCGGAAACGTGCCAATACCTATTTACACTCCAACACTGATATCATAAATAATACCTGTATGCAGTAGGCGACAGTTGCTAAAGAGAATTTATGTAGGTAGTACTAAATTATAATCGCAAAAGAGTATTAAATAGATGGTATTGTAGTCCTTATCGATTTGTAAGTAATTGTCTATCTAGAAACTACAGATTTAAGATTAACTGATAGTGAAATATAAACCTTAGTGTCTTTAGAGTTAAGATAACGAAGTAATATTATGAATAAAGTTAAATATACATACCTACATAAATTACAAACTATTTTCATTTCATTATCGTTAGAAGTAACAAAGTAAAGTATTTATTGTTGTATGCCAAACGTATGTTTTTAAATTTATAAATTTCATTGAACTTATCCTTAAACCCTGACAACACAACACTCTTAGAATAGAACCAATGTCTAACTCATCTACAGTGCTACACTATATAACACGACGGAAAAAAGACTACTCGCATGACAATGCATTTGGTATTAATAGTATTTAATGAAACTTCGGGATCTAAGAAAGGAGGTTTCACAGGAGGATCACAGAGTAAATTAGTGTAACCTAAGATTTTTACAGTCCCGTGCCGCGCCGTCGGTCCCGGTTGTCATAAACATCTTTGGCAATCGTTGTTGAGAAGTCAGTGTCCTCAAATATACTGACAACTAGTTCAATCATCGAATTCAGTTCGCCCTCAGGGTTGCGGAGGTCCGATGCCAGTCGCTCCTTGTAAAAACTGATATTCGAGTAAAACCGGTTGAACTAGTAGCCGACCCCAAATCTTCGGAACAATAAAGGCTAGGAAGATAAAGATTTTTACAGTCAAAATTTTCCATTGATGCACAAAAACCTGTTACGTTGATTGCAGTAATTCTCTGTGTAATGTAACTCTCACGTCATTGTTTAGTATAGTTAGTACCTCTTGGTAACAACCTATTATAAATTATTAATACTCTAGACTAGCCGTTCGAGTTTTTTTACTTTGAAAATGATGAGCTTAAATACAATTCATTCCTTATTTAATCCCCTTAGGGGTGAAATTTCCAAAAATCATTTGTAACGGTAATGTGGAAACAACACAATTTATTATATTGTCCAGATTACTAGATAGCATTAATTAGTAGGGTATATTAGGCAAGGCACTGGAACTAAACTATACTAACTCTTATGAATTCGAAGATAAATCTTTCTAAACTCTGGCTAAAACGCAGAACCTATTTGGATGAAATTTAAAATGAAATCCTTTGATTCTCGAGGAACTACATAGGCTAGGTAGATAGTATTTATCGCGATAACCGACATAAACATGAGTGCAAGGCTAGATCTCCAGTTTACTAATATAATAAATTCAAAAGAAACTAGAAAATCAAATTTCCCACAATTATAAGTACGGTAAAGATTACCGTCATATAATTTGTCATCGAAACGTCAACCTGGCTTAGCTTATTTAACAGTTATCTGTTGTTAAGCGTATAATACCAGATAAAATCAATACAGGAATAGGATAAATGGATTCTCACCTACATAGACGGGTAATGAGAGCAGGTGTCGAAAAATTTGAAGATTATTTTTTTATCAAATTAACTTATCGGTCTGATAACCTGCTATCGGTTGGTCTTTGCGTATCCGTATGAGGTCATCCTAGGCTTGAGGTTGTCATGGATAACTTAAGGAAAAATTTGGATTTCGATGTTTCTGGATTTCCACACACACACACACACACACACACACACACACACACACACACACACACACACACACACACACACATTAATCAAATCTGATAGCATGCGCTTCTGTGCCTTCCTGTTACATACTTCCGTTGCTTGTTACGACGAAGTAACGAACATACTTCAAGAAAGCGAGAGGATTTTTTTTTATTAAGCTTCTTGGTTTCCACTCCCGCACTTATAGGTCAAATCGAAGAGCGCACCTTTTCTACTTTTATTCTGCACATTTTTCGTGCTTTTGTACTAAATCACTTTTAATTAAAAATATATACATATTCAAGAAAGATTTGGGGATCTTGTTTATGAAAATGGATTGAATTTTGATTTCTTATGAGGATTAATATTGATCGTAGTTTCGTTCCGCACGTGCGGTGAGGTAAAACTTGAGCTACTAGATTCTGATCTAGTTGATCGGACAATTGATACGAAGTGCAAAACAATATGATGGCAGATATCTAAAACTTTGTGGTCAATATTACGTTACACTTCATGTCGGTGCACTTTACAGGGACACAGTTCTTGCTAAGCTGGAGTTAACAAGTATTCAGTTTTTGCGATGTCTTAGACATACACTTATTTAAAAGATTTTTTAATCTAAAATTTAAATAAATGAAATAGTTTAATATTACGAAAGAATCAGAACTCAAGTTGCAAATTTTATGATAGTGCTCCACGGAGTTTAACCTACGTTTATGCTCGCTGTTTCGAACCTCTAAATATCGTAGTGTCATTTATGATATACTAACTTTCGCCCGCGGCTTCGCTTGCATTTAATAACAAGTATCCTATGTTACTTCTAATACCTCCAATCATGTGTCCAAAGTTTCATGATGATCGGCTAAGTAGTTTTCGCGTGAAAGCGTAACAAAGAAACTTACATTCACATGTATAATATTAAGGAAGGATAGCCTACAACGTTCATAAAGATTTTTTTATGTATGTATCTGATAAAGTGACTCTACTCTGTCTGATGGAAAGCATAAGCAGAATCCAAGAGTGGTGGTAACCATACTTGGCATACTCATTTCGAATGCAGACAATGCAACAATGCAGCATGGGGACCCACACCATGGCGTCCTAGTCATGCTCCTGCATCATTGGGCCTCCGGTCTCGAAACGAAACTAAACACGACAGCAAGAATGCTGTCATTTTGGTTGATCATCTGTGCGAGGGTAGTACCGCCGCGGTCGAGCCGTGCTGAAATCAACGTGGCTCTGCTTACCTTTAAAATTCTGGATAGAATACATTGATACAAAAAGAGTGTCAAATCAGATATAGGACAAACAGAAGTCAAATTATAATTGAATTAAAAATCAAATCTTGCAGTTTGACTCTCGTAGTTGGAAAATTTGTTTAGTTTGGTTTAGCACAGTGCATTGCTGCTTATCAGTACAAAAGTCGGCCAGCGGATATGGAGTCGTTAACCTGTGTATTATGTGAAACGATGAACGCAGCGAAGGTTGACTTCCTCTGAAATATACGTTTATATGAATACCTGTGACCCATTGCATACTTAGAATATTACATTTACTGCGAATATTAGGTATATGACTAATATTATGGTGACAAATTCGTAAATAGGATGTTGTGGATTAAAGCAACAAAAAAAAAACTGTATAGTTATTAGGCATTTTGGTCTAATGTTATTCTGGCACATATTAGCAGAAAACCTAGTAGTTTCTCAAAATTTAGTCTGTCAATGATTTGCCCTTCGAGTACTGTGATCTAGATATAAAAGCTGATTTCATCTCGACGATTTATCTTTTACAATAACTAGAAGAGATTTGTAAATAGTCACATCACTCACATCTGATATAGGAGAGACTCTTATACTATTTGATACAGAAAAAGAAGGCCTTTCGCAGATATAATAGGGAGTAAAACATCAGTAAAAAGTATCATTTTAACGTCACTTAATTTTGTAGTATTTTTATGTAAGGTTAGGATATTTTTATCATTTTTTTCATTGCTTATGGAATATTTTTTTCTGTTTTTTGACATATGCGGCGACATGGGTAGCTTGTACATAAAAATTCAATGATTATTATCAAATGATAAAGAAAAACGGTACGATAGCGGATAAGATACGACCAAACAAAAATATCAATTTATTTGCAAATAAAAAGTGCATTTGGTGCAATTGAAGTATTATAGAGCTGTATAAATAAAACCAATGTTTATTTACCCTCTATACATTTCAAAATATTTCTTTATACGTAAAGTGGCATTACAGCGCATGCTGAGTACTTCATCACAGTAATTTAAAAGCTTTTCATACACCTCCATTATTCGTCGTTTACCCTCAATTACTCATAAATTTCTTTAACGATGCGGGCTCGTATGCGGGTGGGTAGCCATTCAAAGATTTGAATAAAAGCCCTCCCGCAACGATGTATCCTTTCAATTTAGGAAGATCGCATGAGAATACCCCGACATAGTTTACCGATTAAGCTTGTATTGGGCCGGCCGACTGTCAACCAATTGTCGTCAAATGACCAACAATCAGCTCCAATTGTGGTCAATATGATACCAGACGCGTCGTGCATACTCGGCCATGTTCTTTAACGAGACGAGTTCCGTTTTCTATTTAGATATTGATTTTGTTGCTTTATTGGTGCTGGATCATATGTCAGGGTTGTTTTCATGTGCGATTTTATATGAGCACTTGTTAAGAATATTTACTCCTTTTCATTTTATTTTTAGTGCCAGGGAAATATATTCAAATTGAAGTCGTTGTTGTAATACATGTGGCTGAATTCGTTTATACTAATAGTCTGATTTTGAACTTAACTGACTTTAATATTCATGGTGAAAATTTTAAGAAGCAATTTCATTGCCGACCGTTGAAAGAGGACCACAGAAAAACTCATTTAATTATGTAATTAGTTACAGCATAAAAAAATGCGTCATTCATTGTGTTGAAATTCGTCTAAAATAATACAGAAAAATTGCACTCACTAATGTGCCTCCCAGAATAGTTAACACTATTCAATAAATATACTCAATATATTTATCACTAGCTGATACGCATGACTTCTACTGCGTTTCTCATTAGGTGTACCGAAATTTTCTCCGATTCTGCAACATTTTTCATGAAGCACGGCTCCTATTGATCGTGACATGATGTTATATAGCTTATAGTCTTTCTCGATAAATAGGCTATGGGTTTCTGAGATTAGCGTTTTCAAGGAAACAAACTCTTCAGCTTTATAATATTACTATATAAAGTGTAATGGAATTCAATTTAACTTGTCATTATTCACAATTGACAAAAGAGATCTTATTACGGACACAAAAAAGGAAGTTTAATTCAACCACCTGAACCTGTATGACCAAAACACGTATAGACTTACTGAAGATAAAAAGCCATTCTATGAATGTCAGTAACAGTATTATACAAAATACGCGTACACTATGTACCTACTACACGCAATTTAAATTGATAAGCGAATTATAGTGATTTAATCTAAAAAGTGCCAAAGACAATTTTTGATAATCAGGCTAGTCTTTATGACACATAGATAATACCTTTTTCGGTCTGATTCATCAAGGTCAAGGTTCTAAAGAAAATTCTAGAACAATCGAACTTTGCCTTACCGCTTCAACGTTATCTGGTAATGAAATATAGTATCATTATTTTCAGGCTTTTGTTCGTATTCAAACTTTGCATTCTATTGTCTTCCAGTTATTTTTTGAACCATTTATCACTTAAGCTTCCTAAGGACAGTTTCTTCGGAACCATTTAACGCAAGAAAAGTTTAGTAAAAACTTTTATGCGCTTTTCTCCGTCCGCGTATATGTCGGTTATCGGGGTAAAGAGTAGTCTATGTCCTTCTTCAAATTTAATGCTTAGAGGTTTAGGGCTTGACTCTGTAACGAGGGCTGAAAGTGTACCAACACACTTGTGACTCTTGAGGTTTAGGTGTCCACGGGCCGTCACCTGATAGTTAATGCGGCTACTACCGCCGTAGTAGCCGCATTAACTATCAGGTGACCCTACATTTTTATCATCTTTATCAACAGACTTAAACAGTTAATTGCAGGAAATAGGCCTCTCCTTAGCAAGGAGGTTTTGTCCTACGTACCACGTTGGCCAAACGGTTTGGTGTAGGGTTCGTGTCAAGTTTCCTTTCATTAGTAGTGCTGTTGTCTTGCCTCGTATGCTCCCTTAACCGCCTCCTACGAAACTCGTGGGATGAAAGGTATGGTGACACACTGTATTCTTAATTCTTCAGCAAACTTTATACCGTGGGAGAGCCACGCTTCGGCATGAATGGGCCGGCTCGACCGGAGTGATACCACGGCCTCACAGAAAACTGGTGTGAAATAGTGCTTGCGCTGTGTTTCTCCGAGTGAGTGAGGATACCGGAGGCCCATAACCCAAACCCCCTCTCCCATCTCCCCTCCCTATCCCCAAAGGCCGGCAACGCACTTGTGACGCCTCTGGTGTTTGCAGGTGTTCATGGGCGGCGTTAATCGCTTACTATCAGGCGATACGTCTGCTCGTTTGCCCGTCTAATCAATAAAAAAAAAAAAGAAATATGGTCCGTCACCAACCCAATTACGTTTTAGAATTAATTCATAAGTAAATTCAGCTGTATTTATATTTTCATTTACAACATCATTGTATATAGACTGACTTGAAACCACTTACTTATATTACTTATTCATACTAATGAATCAACTTTATGTTACGATGGCTATTTTAATAAACGATTAGTTACTAATCGTTTTATTGTATCTAAACGTCTTTGTAATACAAAGTACACTAATACTTTTCTTGGCTAATTCCTCTGCTAGCGGAATAACATTGTAATCTATGACTAGATAATAAATTAAGCCTTGATTGATTAGAATTATTTTTTCCAATATTTGGCCACGTGTACCTACTGGATTAAAGGTATGACTTCATATTCATGACTGCCTCGTTGGTCTAGCGGTTGGCGTGTGCGACTGTTGATCATGAGGTCTCGGGTTCGATTCCCGGATCGAACCAAATGTTTGTATGATCTACAAATATTTGTTTCGGAGTTTGGGTGTTTTCTATGTATAATATGTATGTATTTACAAAAAAAAGTATATATGTATTTATATCAGTTGTCTAGTACCCATAACACAAGCTCTGCTTAGCTTGGGACTAGATGGCGTTGTGTGTTAGATGTCCGAAATATTTATTATTTATTTTACTATTTATTATATCTAAAACTATTTTCTTTTAACCTAACTGCTCTGTTCAATCGCTAAAAACGTTACAGGGTAGTAATGCTTTATAGTCTACAGATGTATTGACGTAAGATGCCTTAAATGTAGCACAGAGCCATATGCTTTTGAGACAGAAATGGCGGTAGACTTCCGCTTCAGGCACCGGGGATTTCCGTCCTAGGATACACTTGATTCCCTGGCTACTGGCACCTGAGAGGACGCCCGGTTTTTAGTTAGTTCGAGTCCCACGTATTGTTCGTGGGTGGTAACGGTTTGGTGGAAATAAAGTTTTGCTATTAGCTATTAATTTTTTGACTTCTCAGTATTTTGAAATTCATTGTCAGCTCATTTCGTTTAGAGCTGTAAAAAATAACTGCTTGACTAGTATGGAATCCCTATTTTTTTTATGACCCCAGCCATGTTCAAATTGAAAATTAACCCTCTTATTACATAATTTACAAATTAATCTTTGGCATTCTTATGTTATGTGAGTCAGCCCAGATTAACATTTTAAGCGATTTAGAGATCAATTGATGCCAATAAGCGTGACAGGCGTTTCCTTTGCGTTAGTCAGACCAGCGGATACCGTCGGCGGGTATGCCTACACACTTTTACAAGTGGTACAACACTAGACTGTTATTTGAACTTGACAGTGCGGATATTGGACAGATTTATTGAGGAAAATAAAAGAGTATGATATTAAGTGATAGAGAACTTTAAATAAATCCCGGCATCAATGTTTTTAATTAATTCGTAACATAAGGTAGAAAAGTTCAAATTTACACAGCACAGAATATTACAAATCTACAAACGGTTTTCTTTTTCATTTAAATTTAAATAAACCACCGTTTACGATCGAAATAATAACATGGACACACTCAGTTATTAACCCAGTCAAAATTACATAGGAGCCATTCGTCCGACTTACCATTTTTATTTGGCTAGCCTGTTAATAATTTGGGATTAGTAAAAACATTGTCATCCGGTTTAATTTCACATTTACCTTACAAATTGGTAATATAATGTCATAATGTCTCATCATCACAATTTTCTATCGCTTTCGACGTCCTCAATTGAGTATATTTTGCGGGATCCGGGATCAAGTACTTACAATTGAGATGATTACGTGACGGTAAGATAAGCTTTGAAGCACTTGCGTGACCACTGTCGCTCTGGGAATTCACGAAATGAATTAGGATGAGGTAGCATTCGCAGACGAATACAAATTGTGTAACGAATCTTGAAATCTAAAATTTGACTGTAAAATGTAAAAGTGACGGTGAGATCCATTACGAAAGACCTAAACCACCTTACAAAGTGGTCGCCTTGCTTACTTGCCAAGTTGTGATTTCAATTCCCTGACGTGATAAAAATTGGTGTGGTCTACAAATAGTTATCTCGAGTCTGGCCGTGGTCTGCGAGCTGTGCAGGAGTAGACTATAAATAAAATCCTTATAAAAGAACTAGAATCATCAGAACCATGCTTATTTGAGATTCATTTTCAAATAAGGGTCCTTTAAACGAGGCGTAAAAAAGCATCTCACTAGGCGGCCATAGTATGGGTTACCATGCTGCAATGTCCTTATTCGCATTGACTATGGTGACCACCACTCTTGGAATCTGCTCATGCTTTCCATCAGGCAGAGTAGAGTCATTTTGGCGAAACTAAAATATATATAAAAAAAAGCAAGTAATCATTTGTGTTTTGATAACTAGCATCACAAATATATATCTTATCTTATATATATATAATAACTATATATAAAAGAAAGTCGTGTTAGTTACACTATTTATAACTCAAGAACGGCTGAACCGACTTGGCTGAAAATTGGTAGGGAGGTAGCTTAGAACCAGGAGACGGACATAGGGTACTTTTTACATAGTTTTTTTTTTACATTGACTCGCGACGTTAACCGGGGTTATTGTTGTACCGCGGGTAACACAACGGGGCTCAGCTAGTTATTTATAAGATTTCATCCGAATGTGGAGGTAGCAACCTCAATAGAAGCAGATGCCAAGTTCTGTCCAGCATCAATCATCTATGCATGTGTTACATAATCAGGAACGTTAAATTTTAACAGAAATCTTTTTACTCGATGTCAGCATACACAAGAGGAATCATGGTTTTCAAGACTATAAAAACCTAAACCGATGTCTATCTACATCTATATTTATCTACAGGACCTAAAAAAAAACAAACTCACGAACTTCATGCTATTAAGCACAAAAACAGTACCTAAAAACGGCCTGAGATTTTTAGTTTGTTTTAATTAAACGGTAATTAAGCTTTGTTTTATAGACTTTGGAATTTTTGCAGTCAGTCCTTCAAAGAACCACTGAAGATCAGAACGATTGAGAAATAAACTACATTAAACTTTATTTCGTTTTGTTTTATTAATAATTCGTTAAATGCCTCAATTCCTGTGTATTTATTTTCTTATAAGTATGTATAAAGTTAAGTTTTATCAAAAGTATTGAATTATTAAAAATCTCTGGTATGCTCAATACCGCATTCACAAATATCGATATTATGTTTTTTGTGATTAATAGCATTCTTATGATGCGATCTTTTGCCAGTAAATTTCGAAAGCTAGTACTAAGATGCTGATGATTTTGATAAAAAAACGTTCTTTATGCTTCACCAATATTTAGCTGTATGCTTTAAAAAAATTATATCTGAAAATATAATAATATAGAAATCTATGTACATAACCTTAATTAAAAAGAACAGTAATAATATTTACATACAAGCCTCAAAAAACTCAACATCTGCGCCTACTGGTAGCTTTCCCAAAGACAGGCAGCAATTACCACGTTGAATGGCAATGCTGATTCTCCGTGCTAAAAAGGCCGGCCTTCTGGTCGCGTGAAGCGTCATACAGTTGCTTAGCTAGTTGTTTAAACATAGCGCGAGCACTCGGACCCCATGAAATAAAATTACTTATACCATAACAAAGAAACCGCTAGACTAGAGCTAGAAATGTTCAAAGATATATCAGTTTTGTTACATTTGTTACGTCATAACGGCTAGTAAATCACACCTTTAATAATACTAATAATATAGATCTAATCACATAATGCATCTAAAAGTCTGTAACACTTAATTATACTGACGCATTAACGTCTCTCTATTTAAATACTAACTCATTAACATTCTAAATAGGAAAATAACCAGGACTAATACCTAAACAAAAGTTGACACAAATCGCGAAATCACATTTACATTTTTTTTTTTAATTTTCATAATATCTAGGCTTGACTGTCAAGTCTACTAATTCCCGGTTAAATGGTTAAGACATCATCTAGAAAAAGCATGGTTTTTTTATTGTTTCGGGGCGCAAACGAGCAGACCTGTTGCCTGATGGATAGCGATTACCACCGCCCATGGACACCCGCAACACCAGAAGCGTCACAAGTGCGTTGCCTGCCGTCCTTTTAAGGAGTACACAAAACAATGATGATGGAAATGCTTACATTATTACAACGAATTTGTTTCTAACACTTTTATGTTGTGTTATTGGGTTAGGCGTGAGAAAAATAGTAGGCAAAAGTAACGCTATTACACGGATTTGTAATGGCATTTATGACAATAAGTATATCGCTGTATATCGTTTCTCGACATCGTGCGAAGCCAGAGAAGAAAGAAAAAAACAAATCGTCTAGCTCTAGTGTAATTTGTTTTAACATATTTCACTTAAGTTGGTGTCCTTACCCTTTGGAAATTGTTGTGAACTAAAAATATTTTCGTATTTTCTCCAAAAGAATGAAAATATAATAAATCTATTCCTAAACAGTAAATTTTGATAAGACATGCTTCTGAAGAGTAACTTGAAATTAAATTATAAGAGTTTATTTCTTATGGCACCTGCGGATAGCCTCAAACGGCGTAATCAACTAGCAAAGCAACTGATCGACGCTTCTCGTGGCAATGCTGCCAGCCTTTTGGGAACGTTACCTATGCTATGATGCCGAGGATTTTTGACGCCTATAAGTAAATATTATTGTTTCCTTTTTTATTATAATTTCCTAGTATTTTAACTTAATTTTAAGATAAATATTATAGTATAAATTAAAAACAAAAAAAGGGACAATTATTATAGGTGCTTAATTATTTTTCTTGTTAATTAAGAGTTCATAAATAAAGCTCTAGCGTAGTAACGATAATACTGTCTGGTGGACATTGAACCCTTACAGATATCTAAGGCGGGCGTTCATTTTAAGCGCTGTGCTATTTTTGCATTGCATGGAACGAACGGCGAACGAATTTTGAATTTGTGTCACCAGAACAGAAGTGGGCGTCATGCAACTTTCTTTTATGAAGCATTATTTAGTCGTAAGACATTATTTAGTTAGTTTGACACGAAATAATAAATATTTAGTTACGTATTGATGTGTCAGAAACAATATTAGTTGTATAATTAACTTAGAAATAGTATCATCGACCACAATGCATTCACATAATGATAATTGTGATAACCAATGTTTCATTATCCTACTAATATTATAATGGCGAAAGTAAGGATGTGTGTTTGTTGGTCTTTCACGCAAAAACTACTGAACTGATTTGGATGAAACTTTACAGTAATATAGCTTATACATCAGAGTTTTATGAATATTTGCCGCAATAACGGGCCACTGGCAACAGCTAGTGTCAAATAAAAGAAGTAGTCTGTTCCGTGTGTTCTCCCAAATAAAAAGAGTTCCCCTATTATGTTAATAAATGACGGCGTTCTGAGAGAAAAAAAAAACAAAGCCCAATTTTAAACCTTCCTCTTTTTTGGATGTCAGACTTCATACATTATAAACGAATTCGAATAGCCTTTATACCGACTCGTACACATCTGTCAGATCGTACTAGATTCTTTATTTTTTAAATAATTAATTATAATTAAACAAACTGTTCGTCTTCTTTTTCTCATCCGTTCCATGATTAGCGCTATAATTCAAATTTCGAATCGTTATTCATGAAGAAGTTGGAGCCCATATCATCTAATTACCTTTTTTCTTGTAGGTACTATTTTTTTCTAAATAATAATATTATCCTCATACAATTTACAAATGTGTCATTTTTGTTCACCTCTCCCAAAGGCTAGGTACCTATATAACCACGTGGTTATATTCTTTATGCCTCGCCCCAAAACAGATTGTATTGAGAGACTTTTGCAAACTAAATTTGCAAATAAATTACAGTAGTGCACAGCAATAACGTATAATATCTTTTGTTCTTTGGCAACCCTATGAACCGAAAATAGCCAAAGGCGTTATGAATACTAGATATTTGACACGTGATATTTCGAACGCTGTGTGGTGCAGTTCTACTGCCTAACTAATAGCCACACAATGATTTTGAGAAGTAACTATATAAACAGCGAAGTTCGGAGCTATGAGGATTCCTGTGCTTGCAATTTTCTATTATTTTCCAACTGCAATGAAAATGATTCTTAATACTTTGGAGACATCACTACGCATTTTCTTTGCGTTCATTCGTACAAGTTCCGGCCAGCTATTGTAATTTTTATTAATGACAATTAACTTATTAAATATACCAAGAAAATCGTAACATAGGTAACTGTTCGAAGCAGAAGAGTTTACCCGAATAAAGTTTAATGTTAGTAATACTTTCTTAAAATAAATTCGTAGTAGTTTATGTCAACGCAACAATTATAACAAAAAAAAATAGAAACCATTATTTTACATTAATGTGTAGGGATAAAAAAACATTCATCACCTGTATCATGAGATCGTTACAAAAAACTAAATTGTTCTATCTACTAATGACAACACACATAAAAAAGATCTGTCACTGATAATTCTGTAGGGAAATTAGACTGATGGATGTAAAAACTAGGGAATTCATTTCGGCCGTTTTTAACGAGATTCATCTCATCCGAAAAATAGGCGAGATTTCACGAGTTTAATGAGAGTGCACTTTTGCATGTAAGTGTTTTTCATTGCAAGAAGAACTTCAGGAAGTATTGTCTGTGTTCAAAGAACCTAGAGACTGAAAACTAACTATGAATTCGTTGGAGTCATTAATCAAAAAGGCAATGTATACGATTCCGGGGGATCAAAAGGCGCACTTTAACAGTTCGCCGATGACTGCCTGAGATTTGTGGTTCCAACTAGCGTTGAATCTGAAAGGGTGTTCCCAGCAGCTGGTAATCTGAACAGCAAAATAAGAAACCATTTAGCAGACGATTCTTTGGACATTTTGGGCTTCTTAAGGAGCTACTTTCAAAACAATTTGTAATAATGGCGTGTGATGTGAACTGAACAAGCCTTTCATTTGATTGAATATTTTGTTAATTAATCTCTTATCTATCTATAAAAATAAATAAAATTGGAGTGTCTGTTTGTAATATTAAAATAACAGCTTTTTACTAAATGCATATGGATGTATACACGGTACATATACCAAAAATGAAGCTAAAAAATTTTTTGTCTGTCTGTCTGTTTGTTCCGGGTAATCTCTGGAACGGCTGGACGGATTTTGACGGGACTTTCACTGGAAGGTAGCTGATGATCCGGGGAGTAACTTAGGCTACTTTTTTTAGACTAACTTTGTCCCGCGGCATTACTCGCGGTACAACAATAACCGCGGGTAACACCGCGGGGTTCAGCTAGTTTTTAATAGATAGATCTCTGATTAGGTATAGTTTTCTTTAATTGTTAGTAATATCTCAGTTTAATAGTCAACTTAGTTTATGAGTTTCATTTTAGTTTTTGACTTGTTTTTTTTGTCTTAAAAAGAACTATTTTATTATTAAGACTTTTGTTTAGACTTTTATTAGAATAAAATACTGGTTGTTCATTTCAAATCTTATTTGATTAGGTACGTCAAAGCTGACTACTTAAAAGTTCATAAAAAAACCGGTCAAATAAACTTTTATTTCATAATACATTATACATAATTCTCATTTTTTTATTCAAATTATTTTTTTTTAATATTGGGATTATTTATTTCAAGAATAACACACACAAAACTGCCAATCTGGCGAGATCTCGGAATTGGCGAGATCTCGCGGTATTGTTACCGCGAGAATAGAATTCCCTAGTAAAAAAACGTACTTGTTTACAATAACTATTAAGTTATTTTGTGTAAATAGTTGGACTTTAATCAACATTAAGACGGTGTGTATTTTTATATAGACATTGATATTAAGTTTCAATTAATTAAGCAATATGTATAAATGATACGTGATTTTTATTAACTACGACAAAGGTATCATAATGTAAATCCTTTTCAGTGATCGATTAGTACTTGGTCAGTATTATTCAGTAGGTACCGACATGATTGAAATAAATTATTTTTTCATTGACAAAAACTTTCCTCCGTCAATGTGTTCTAAATTGAAAAATTGCGCCAATTTAAAGGTTGTCGACCTTGACGTCACACCACATCGTTCCAACGAATAGAGGCGTGCCGCGCCTGCAATTCAGCCAATAGAGAACAGAACTGTTTATCGATTCATCTGCGCGTGTTGATAATAATTGGCAGCATGAGATGCGCGGTCCAGAGGGACATGTATGCGACTGTACTGTAATCGATATTATTCATGTTATCATAGTGGAATAATGTGCTTGGTATTTAAAAAATCTAGGTTTTTCTTTTCACATGATATCGTTTCTACATGATGCAGCAATTAAGTGTTTCACAACGAAATTGCAATTTAAAAAAATCTTACACTAATTTCTAGTCATGTAACGCGAATCTAGATTCGGAATTCGAAATTTGATCTGAAAGTATTATGTAGTTGGCGGGATTCGTGGGTGGTCATTTAAAAGGGCAGATCGTCTGAGGTTCTAATAATTATTAGTCGAGTTGCAATGCTGCGTTCCTGAGCGTGCACATTCCAGAACGGGGCCCTGAAGCTATAGATTCCGTTGGGACATAAATTCTTTATATGGTCATGGCGAGACGAGGACTTGATTATAAATCAATATAGAAGTTTCATTCACTTAATAAAATGTATTTACGAATTATAAAAATAGATAGTTAATAACATGATAATTTATGTTTCAATTATAATTTGTTACTAATTCTTATAATGTTATAAATAAGTTATTCAATAATATTGTAAAAATCTCTTAACTAGATATTTCGTAAGATTTTTTGGCCTTTTCTCATAATTTTTGTCAATAATGTTTAGATTTATACGTATAACCTTGCAAAAACCATTAATTTCTGATAATATTAATAATGTGCATTACCTACCTATATTAGAATTAATTGAAAAGCATGTAGCATGCATGAATGTCACGTTTTTCACTTAAAAACGTAACTAAACAAATAAAACTATAAATCTTGTTAATTATACACACTAAAAAAAAACAACCATAGATAACCCAATAACCATAGTTACTGCTCAGTGCTCCTTATGTAAATATTAGAGATGCCACGAATATTCGGCTACTATTCGGTATTCGGCCACTTTATTTGGTAATTGGTATTCGGCCGAATACAGAATACCTAATCATGAAAAAAGACACGTTATATTATATGAGAACTGAGAACATACTTACTAGTAATAATAATAATAATTGTCATGTCAATACGAGTATAAACCACTTTATTTTTCATGCAGACATTTAGATAAAAATGTTACGTTCATAAAACCAGTAGGTATTTTTGAACTTGTTTATGTCACCTACTCTTGTGTTATGATGACTATTTACTTGTTATATATTAATTCTTCTTTGTTATGCGTCTGTAATTCTTATCACCGTACCTGACTCAAAGGTTATTTTAGTTCATTTAAGTGCCCTTACAGTTATGATGCTAGAATATACCTCGTAGGCGGCTGATAAGAAAGATAATTACGCCTACAAACCTAAAAACATATTGCAAATATCTGCAAATGTTTTTGTACAATAGCGATTGAATAATGATTTTAAATTTTAACAAAAAAGAACCGACTTCGTCAAGAACTGGATGAAATTTAAATGGGATCACACGGGAAGCACTAACTTTCAAATAAAAAAAGAATCATCAAGTCGAAAGTTATGTAACAAATATGAAAAAAAAACAGCAACAGCAAACAACAGACAACCTCCTTCTTTTTTTGAAGTAGGTTAGAAACTAAACCAATTTCAAAGACCTTTAAATTACAGTTTTGAACGACTAAAGAGAGAGAGTACTGTTAATCCAAAATTAGTGTTGGATGGTAGTTGAAAAGTATCATTTCGTAATCAAACATTTTATTCAATACTTAACCATGAAAAATTTATTGGGACCGATCAAATGCAAAAGTTGTGGAACGCAGTCTTGAAAAAAAAATTGGAATAAAAGTAGATATTGCACTTCAATTGAAGTAACAAACCGAGACTAATCAATATCATATCGGAGGTCATTACTCCGAGCCAATGTACAATTATCACATCATTCTGCAAATAATTATGGCACTAAAACACGACGTTCCGAAGGGCGATAATAGCGTGGTACTGATAATACTTGAATTGGATCAACGAGTCTTTATATGGATGACATCCGATGAACGGTGCATCGCATGTGTATCATAATAATGCAGACCACTGCGTGAAAAGAAACGCTATATCTATACAGATTATCCGTTAGATATGACTTACCTATATCTTTTAGTTTTTTTATTTGACAGCCTGCCAAAATGACTCTGCTCAGCCTGATGAAAAGCTTGAGTAGAATCCAACAGTGGGGCCACCATACTCACTGCGAGCGCAGACAATGCAGTATGGCGGCTTAGTGAGATGCTTTTTCACGCCCCGCTTAAAGGGCCCGGGGTCATAGTGGGAGTGAAACACGTGCGCAAGAATCCTGTTGATACCATTTCAATAAAAGAAATTTAAACATCAAGATTAATAGCTTCTATCCATACTTAATATTTACTATATTATTTAGGTACTATTATGTAGATAATATTATATAAATTCTAAATTAACTCTCTGTTACGATCTTAAAAGCACTGAACTGAATTGAATGAAACTTACAAAGGAGATCCTAATTATTAAGCTACTATTTACCGCAATAATCGACATACACGCAGGCAGAGCCGCGGTCAAAAGCTGTTACACCATTTTATATACTAATTTAAAATCTTAATTGTACCTATAGAACCCCGCATCCTTAGCCAGCTTCTAAGTGTTTTTTTCACAACTCCGTTGTGGAAAACTGACTCTTTATGCTCATGACTACATATTACATCAATAAAATTATTACTTGAGTAACTTACTAAATGTCCAATTAAATATATTTAACATTAAATGAAGATTACTTTAAGGCTAATTCGTTGCTTGCTTGAATGCAAGGCCATTCCCATCTTCATGCACGCTTTATAATTCATGCGTTAGTATACACTAATTCGGATTTGCCCCGAGCTATCCTATTACTTTCCTCTCTAAATAAGAGATATAGTAAAATTAGGTAATCACATTATTAGCTCATCATCGTGTAACGTGTACAAAAATAAATAACGTGAGCCGTAACGGGACGCCTGGCAGATGTGAAACATCGAAATTGTTTTGTATAAAATAAAATGACTTGTTCATATTCATTTTTATTAAATACAATTTTTTTTTTTTTTTTTTTGTAATCGCGGCTTGCGACACTGATGTCTTCTCGGCAATTCTCGCCACGCCAATAATTAGGTTAATCCCTCGGCTATAGATGATTCACATCAAAAAATAAAAATAAATAAATAAATATTTCGGACATCTAACACACAATGATATCTAGTCAATGCCATTAAACTGAAGTGTCTGTTATTGAATGATAATAACAGCTTCTCATCAAATACATATGAAAGTAAATACGATTCTCTCATCAAAAAATCAAGTTTTTAAATATTTGTCGGTATGTTTGTTTGTTCCGGGTAATCTCTTGAACAACTGGGCCCGTTTTGACGGAACTTTCACTGGCAGCTGATGATATAAAAAGTAACTTAGCCTAAATTTTTTTAGACTAACTGTGCGCGGTGTTACGAACGTTTTTTTTTTGTAAAGGAACAAGTAGCTACTAAATTAATAAAACCTCATTACTGGTTTTAAACAAACGAAAGTTTACATAGAAACTCAAAAGTCAAAAGACGTCATCATTGTCGCAATTCGCAATAGTGCATAAATACATATTTGAAGAATACCTGTCAGCTGCTTTTATGTTTTAGTAAACCTAGAATAATTCAACGGGTTGTTTGCTTAATAAAGTGTAAACATGATTCAGTGTTTAGGAATGAAGTACAAACTTGTGTCTACTGAGAACTTCGATGAGTTCATGAGAGCTATAGGTAAATAATAGTACCTAATAATTTCACACACGGCAGTTTGATCCCAAACTAGAGCCTGTATATATGTTAATACCTTAAAACGAGCAATTCTTGTATGTATATAATCTGTATCTCAGAAACGGCTGCAACGATTTTTATGAAATTTTGTATGCAGACGCAGAGGGTTTCGGGGCGATAAATCGATTTAGGTAGGATTCATTATTAGATTTTTTTATTGTGTCGCTGCCAAAATGACTCTACTCTGCCTGCTTTACCTGTTAAACGCTATTGATCATCAACAGCCAACAGCCAGTCCACTGTCCACACACTAAATATACCAGATCAGACTGGTGATAAACAAACCTAATATATTTTTAAATACACATTACATTAACAAATAATCGTTCTCAACAGAAAAGTATTTTTTCTGTGCGGTAATGGAACCCTCGATTCAGCATTAGCAGTCAGGGTCAATAATCACTACCCCAATAAACTCGTCGCAATCATATATTTTCTAATGGCATACAGAAAGAGCAGCCAGTAGTATGGAAATGATGACCAAAATAATCATAAAACTGTAAATAAATTTTCTTTCTTAAATTCAATTTCCTTTGTTCCCAGGTGTCGGCCTCATCACCCGCAAAGCTGCCAACGCAGTCACCCCCACAGTGGAGCTCCGCAAAGAAGGAGACACCTACAACCTGGTGACGTCATCCACCTTCAAAACCACAGAGATGAAGTTCAAGGAAGGCGAAGAATTTGATGAGGAAAGAGCTGATGGAGCCAAGGTAATATTTAAGGCTTAAGATTTTTATTTCCTCACTAGCTGAACCCCGCGGTGTTACCCGCGGTTATTGTTGTACCGCGAGTAACGCCGCGAGACAAAGTTAGTCGAAAAAAAAGTAGCCTAAGTTACTCCCTGGATCATCAGCTACCTGCCAGTGAAAGTACCGTCAAAATACATCCAGCTTTCCAGAGATTGCCCGGAACAAACAGACAGACAGACAAATTTTTTTTTAACTACATTTTCGGTATATGTGTATCGTATCGTACATACATATGCATTGATTAATGAGCTGTTATTTTAATATTACAAACAGACACTCCAATTTTATTTATTTGTATAGATAAGAATTTACAATGATTCACTTACTGAGAAACAGTCTCATAAGATAACCTCAAAGTGTGTAGAAAACATTAATAATATTAGAAGTACCTGGATGACCGGTATTTTTATTTGGTAAAATTGGAGCTGATCGGCTATGCGAGCGAGAAAGAGCACGCAATCGGCGCCCATCGGCTCCTCTTATTATTTCACACGAAGCGCATTCAAGCGTTCTTAATAAGAAAAAAGTTCACATGCAAAAATAAGCTTTACTACAAGTACTTAAACCTCTGTTTCCAATGTGATAAAAATCTGGTCCCCTCTCCGAGCCGGTCTGAGTGAACGGACCCTAATCCTATACCAACAACCCATCTGACGCGCGTGGTATAATAGACCAAGCTTCCATTCTAAGGAGGAACCAATGTCTAGAAATGGACCATTAAATGCTGTTAAATATGATGATGATGAGTTATTCCGTATTTTCTAAAATGTCCAATTGTTATCAATTAATGTACACTAATGTTTTAAAGCTGAAGAGTTTGTTTGTTTGTTTGAAAGCGCTAATCTCAGGAACCGCTGTTCCGATTTGAAAAATTATTTCAGTGTTGGATAGTGCATTTATCGAGGAAGGCTATATGTCATGATGAAGAATGTTATAAAAACGGGGGAAAATTATCACGTTACGGGCAACGGGAGACGCAAACGAGGTTGCGTGACAACAGCTTGCAGCATCAGCTAGTAAATAAATATTTTCGGACCTTTAACACACAACGCCATCAAGTCCAATCTAAAAAGAACTTATACTAAGGGTACTAGACAAGTAATATAAGTACGATTTACTTTTATTGCAAATATATATTAAACATAGAAAACACCCGAACTCCGTAACAAATATTTGTAGATCAAAACATTTGGTCCGACCTAGAATAATAATTTACATTTTGTCTCAATATTCCAGGTGAAATCAGTGTGCAATTTCGAGGGCAGCACTTTAAAGCAGGTCCAGAAGGCTGCCGATGGTTTGGAGGTGACATACGTCCGTGAGTTCGGTCCCGAGGAGATGAAGGCTGTAAGTATATAAACAAATTCAAACTATATCTTTGGAAAAGTGTAAAAAAAATGCGTACACGTGTAGCGTGGGGAATATTTAACAGTAATGTGGATACAGAAATAAATATTGATGAAAGATATATGAACGGTTTAGCAGAAAATTGGAAAGGAGAAGAGAATTTAAAATGAAACAAGTACAATTTTAACAAACATAAAACCGACTTTAAGGTTCATCTCGATTTCTCTTGGATGCCATGATCAGATATTAATGTCCTTATCAAGGTACCACCGTTGGGACATCTACTTTCCATTAAAAAAAGAATAAATAAAATCGGTTGATAAACGACGTAGATATCCGCGACACACATAAAAAAAAAAAATAATAATGCGGTCAAATTGAGAAACCTCGTCCTTTTTTTGAAGTCGGTTAATAATTCCGATACCGAACCCGTCTGGCTAGTCTTATTTTAGACCATAAGCTTTCATTGCTAGACCTACACACCTGCTTAGAGAAGAGGTTTAGTTTGGCAAACGAGCAGACATATCAACTGATGGTAAGCGATTACCGTCGCCCATAGACACACACAACACCAGAGGTGTCACAAGTACGTTGCTGACCTTTGGGGGATGGGGAAAGGGATGTGGGGAGGAGTTGGGGTATGGGCCCCCGGTATCCTCAGTCACTCGGTGAATCATTCTGGCCGAGCTAGCCCATTGAAGCCGAAGCGTGGCTCTCCCACGATATAGTAACGTTTTCGTCCAAAAATAAAAAAGTTAAACTAGATTTAGGTGACCCAGGCAACTTCGTCTGCATCTCTATTCAATCATGCTCGGCTCCAATTGGTCTAAGCGTATCTCCTTTCCTTTCCAAGGCACGCCAGAAAAGCACAGATTGAAAAAAAAATCTGTCAGATAGTTTCGGAGTTCATAGTGAGCAAACACGTGACTTGTTGTTTTATGTATGGCACTGCCAAAATGACTACTCTGCCTGATCAAAAGCATATCGCATCAAGAATGATGGTCACCATATTCATAGCTCGTGCAGAAAATGTAACAATGCAGCAGCGTGACCCACACCATATCGGCCAAGTGTAATGATGCATCTACATTATTGGGCCTCCTTTATAACTGATACAATAATTTACCACGGCCTTTTCACCATTAAATCCAATTAACATGATAATTTATGTTTCAGGTAATGACCGCAAAAGATGTGACCTGCACCAGGGTATACAAGGTCCAGTAAATCTCAAGACTGCTTCCTACAATATACAGCATCACTATTGATATATCATACTTATAAATTATGTTTATTTAGACTAGTACTCGAATTTGGTTCGTAAAACAAAATATGATAAAGTTATTTTTTTACTTTCAGTGTATTTCTTAGCCAATAGTTACGCGAGCGTATTTTGGTGATTTCAATTGTTGTATAAGTTTTTCAGTGCATATTTAAATAAACAGTTTTTGTGTACGTTGTGCTTTTTATTTGTTTATCTTACTTCTTACTAATATTATAAACCCGAAAGTTTGTAAGTATGGATGGATGGATAGATGTTTGTTACTCTTTCACGCAAAAACTACTAAACGGATTTGAACGAAACTTTAAAGTAATATAGTTCATACATCAGAATAACACTTAGGCTACTATTTGCCGTGATAACTGGCATATACGCGGGTGGAGCCGCAGGCAACAATTAGTTATATAAATATGATTTATTTTAAAAGCATTTGTTGAAGCACAGGTCCGCCACCTTAAAACAACCTCGAATCAATAGACTTTATTCACGGAACCTTAACAATACATTCAGATATATTTTTTAAGCAAATAATCACAAAACATAAAAATACGCTTTTTGTTCTGTGCACATAATCGTCTATTATGTGACCTTTAAAAAAATATCAGCTATCTAGCACTATACTTTAACTTTGCCTACATGGGCTTATTTATGTCATTATCATCAGAGGCCTTTAACAGTACTCTGTGGGACATAGGTTTAAATACTGATGAATGATTAATTACATAATACCACAAAACACACCTTTTTTTACATGTGGAAACTCCCCTCGGACCGATACCCTACCTCTTTTCAGGAGTTACAGCATGGCAGTGTCTTCTATTCGAACCTACCAAACCATACAGTGTGCTACTGTGTGACTGAAATTGGATTGAAAGTCTTTGGAGAACTGGTTGCAGCTGTTGTCAAGACATTCGGACTTACAATCAACCCTGATAAATGAATATGTATTCAAACACTTCCTCTGAGTACTCACTCAAGTGAATCACAAACTGTATGGTATCACCGAATTTTTCACTTCAAAGTTGGCACGCAATACAGAAAAAATCGAGTTCAACATTAAATATTTTAGTATGCTGCGTATACCTCGGCTCTTAACTAAACGATACCGTGATTCAGCCCATAGGCACAACGCCATCTATTGAGCCAATGTATAAACACTTGACATATAAATTTTGGACATCTAGCTCTGGTACAAATCGCACATTGCTAGTTACCTACAAATCCTACAGTTGTATGCACCTAGGAATTGCCTCATTCTACTCGTATTAAGTACGTTTTAAGGGTTAAAAAAAAATTTAAATTGAAGGGTTATATTTTACTACTACTAAAGTCAGATACTGTTTATTAGTTCATAAAATTTATTTGACGGAGGTAGATATTGTTCGGTACCTATACAAAAAAAGGAGTCGGAAGGGGGACATGAAGGGTTCCGTAGCAGCAAGTAACATAATATAACAGTTCTTGTAGTTCATCGTCACTTTGTTCGATAAATTGCGGTTTACGATTAATGACGTATCAAAAAAAAACTACTTACTAGATCTCGTTCCAACCAATTTTCGGTGGAAGTTTGCATGGTAATGTACCTACATCATAAATTTTATTTAGTTTATCATTCTTTTCTTTTAGAAGTCACAGGGGGGAGGGGCTCACATTTTACCACATTGGAAGTGTCTCACGCGCAAACTATTAAGTTTAGAAAAAAAAATTAGAAAAGTCAATTTCATATTTACCATTTTATGCTTTCTTTTTATTTTTATGGAAAGTAGGGGGGGAGGGGAGGTGCAAAATAAGCAGACGTATCGCACTATCGTGTGATGGCAAATGATTACCTTCGCCATAATCGTGCAAAAATAAGGAATTTGAATATATTAATCTCTCTGCTTATGCTTTCCATCTATCATCACACTAAAGCTGGAAACAAACTATCGGACGCGGCTGACGGACGCGGCTGATAGCCGCGGGCCGCGACTTACAAGTGTGCAAAGAGGATATAATTCACTACGTGCAAGTGTGCACAGTCTTTCGGACGTTCCTTGCGGACGCGTTCATATTGCGGACGCGTTCCTAATTTTAGAAGTGATATTGAAAAAAAATTCTGAAGTTCGAAACATGAAACTTTGTTTTTGGGCTACTGGCTAAAAATGAGTTAATACATATTTAAGCGTTTCTTGATATTCTACCCCTAAGGGGTGAAATAGGTTTTGAAAGTTTGTATGTAAGTTCGTCATTTTTTAAGTTAGAAACATGTAACTTTATTCATGTGCTAAGGACTAAAAAAGAATAGATACGTATTTAAGCGTTTCTTGGTATTCTACCTCTAAGGGGGTGAAATAGGGGTTGAAGGTTTGTATAAAAGTTCGTCATTTTTTAAGTAAGAATCATGAAACTTTATTTTTGGGCTACTGATTAAAAATGAGTAGATAACTATTTAAGCGTTTATTAATATTCTACCCCTAAGGGGGTGAAATAGGGGTTGAAAGTTTGTATGAAAGTTCGTCATTTTTTAAGTAAGAATCATGAAACTTTATTTTTGGACTACTGATTAAAAATGAGTAGATACCTATTTAAGCGTTTATTAATATTCTATCCCTAAGGGGGTGAAATAGGGGTTGAAAGTTTGTATGAAAGTTCGTCATTTTTTTAATAAGAATCATGAAACTTTAATTTTGGGCTACTGATTAAAAATGAGTAGATACCCATTTAAGCGTTTCTGGATATTCTACCCCTAAAGGGGTGACATAGGGGTTGAAAGTTTGTATGGAAGTCCGTTATTTTTTTAAATTAGTACCATGAAAATTTAATTTTGGGCTACTGATTAAAAATAACTAGATGTATATTTAGCGATTCTGCATATTTTACAAATAAGAGGGTGAAATAGGGGTTGAAATTTTTTTATGAAAATCCGTCATATTTAACTTAGAAACCTGAAACTTTACTTTTGGGTTGCTGATTAAAAATGAGTAAATACGTATTTCAGCGTGTCTAAATATTCTATCCCTAAGGGGTGAAATAGGGGTTGACATTTCGTGCATAGGTTAGTCTGGAATTCCGTCATTTTTGAAGTTTGAAACATAAAACTTTATTTATATGCTACTGATTAAAAAAGAGTAGAGACGTATTTAAGCGTGTTTAGTTATTCTACCCTTAAGGGGGTGAAATAGAGATTGAAAGTTTGTATGGAAGTTCATCATTTTTTAAGTTAGAAACATTAAACTATATTTTTGGGCTACTGATTAAAAATAAGTAGATACCTGTTAAAGGTTTCTGGATATTCTACCCCTAAGGGGTGAAATAGGGTTTGACATTTCGCATATAGGTTAGTCTGGAAATCCGTCATTTGTGAAGTTCCAAACATTAAACTTTGTTTCGGGCTACTGATTAAAAATGAGTAGATATGTTTTTAAGCGTTTCTGAAATTCAACCCCTAAGGGGGTGAAATGGGGGTTGCAAAATTGCATGGAAGTCTATCATTTTTTGAGTTAGAAAAATAAAATGTTATCTTTGGGTTACTAATTAAAAACGAGAGTATGCATATTTAAGCGTTTCTGGATATTCTACTCCTAAGGGGAGAAATAGGCAATGGCATTTCATATATTGGTTAGTTTGGAAATTCGTATTTTTTTTAATTTAGCAGCCTAACAACTTTCGTTTTTATGTTTCTGATTACAAATAGATGAATACTTAAATCAGTATTTATGCGAAATCTGCTCCTAAAGGGGTTGAAATATGGGTCGAATGTTTGTATGAAAGTCCTTTTAAATGGGATAATGATCAAAAATTAAAAAATAAATACGTTTAAAAACATGAATAAGTTACTGATACATTATTTTACACAGTTTTAATTAAATGCATATAATCAACTTCCACGCGAGCAAAGCCGCGGGCAACAGCTAGTCGCTCATAAATTATTAAATGACTTTTATTGACATTTTGTTTCCAGCCTAAAGCTGGAAACAAACTGTCGGACGCGGCTGATGGACGCGGCTTACAGCCGTAATCTAGAGTATGAATGTACATTGAGCTGTGCAAACTATCAGACGTAAGTCGCGGACGTAACCCTTGTCTGACCTTGAGCGTTCGGACGTCCGAAGGATATCTGGCGCGCTGGATGTTTTGTCAATGTTGTCAGGTTACTTTTGTTAACTTTTACGTAATTTTTTCAACTCTGTAGGTTACTCTTAGGTTATGCAAATGTAAAGGTTGCTGTTTAATGACTTTTCAATAATTGTAGAATTAACTCTATTTCTTACATTTATGTTTATAGTTATTATCTATACAAACAAATAAAATTGGAGTGTCTGTTTGTAACATTAAACTACAAAAATTACATTTTTGATGTGAAACATCTGTAGGCGAGGGGTAAACCTGATTTTTGATTTTGTGTTTAAAGTACAAAACATTTTCGATGTTTCACATCTGCCAGGCGTTCTGTGAGGGCTCACACCTTTTTTATTTTTGTCTGTTTGTTCTGTGTAATCTTGGGAACTTGGAATGAACTTTGGTTTTTGACGGGACTTCCACTGGCAGATAGCTGATGATACAAGGAGTAACTTAGGCTACTTTTTTAGACTAGCTTCACCCTGGTTTGTTATTAACTAATATCATTAATACGCCAGGTATTATGTTTTTAAAATCAACTTCAAATACTTGTGCTGGTATTTTTTCTTCATCTTGATCGATGTGGATGTAGACGTATCTTGATAATTTAAATATGTTCAATTATGCCTAAACATAGAAACCTTACAACAACTTGTTTTTTCGAGTTTATTCTCAAACGGTTGAAAGCTACGTTCCAAAACAGGTGATTTATACTCGGCAAAGCAAAATGTATATTTTACTAAGCCAAAACATTTATCAGGGCCTTTACCGAAGGGTAACAAGGGTTGGGAAATGTGTATTTACTAAATTCTTTGAGATACTTTAAATGTCACTAAAAGTCATTTAATAATTTACCAGCGATTTTTTTCAATGTCACTCCTAAAATTAGGAACGCGTCCGCAAGAAACGTCCGAAGGACTGTGCATACTTGTAAGTCGCGGCTATCAGCCGCGCCCATCAGCCGCGTCCGATAGTTTGTTTCCAGCCTAAGTCTCCTAAAAATTTGTTCACAAAGGAACGTATTTTTTAACGAACAATAGTGTATACAAATATAAAGCTGAAGAGTTTGTTTGTTTGCTTGAAAGCCATAATCGCAGGAATTACTAGTCTGATTTCAAAAATGCTTTCAGTGTTAGATAGCCCATTTAACGAGGAAGGCTAAGACAAATAGTAGCGGAGCCCCAATGAAGAATATTACAAAAATGAATCTCCGATCTGGGAAAGATCCATCTGAACATAAATGTATACATAAGCAATTGACAGTGTATCTTTATTGAACTAATAACTTAAAATAATTTAACTGAGAACCTCACTAACGAGGCTATGAACACATATTGCATTTAAAAAAACTTGAGAGGTGTCAAGGGACACCCGGATGTAAACGAAATTTATATATCAACAATATGATCGAAGTAAAAATGCGCATAAAATACTCAAATTATTTTAGAAATAATCAACAAAATCTATACAAATAAATAAAATTGGAGTGTCTGTTTGTAATATTAAAATAACCGCTTTTTACTAAATGCATATGTATGTTTACACGGTACATATACGAAATGTAGTTAAAAAATGTTTTGTCTGTCTGTCTGTATGTCTAAATGATCTGGGGAGTAACTTAGGCTACTTTTTTTAGACTAACTTTGTCCCGCGGCGTTACTAGCGGTACAACAATAGCCGCGGGTAACACCGCGGGGTTCAGCTAGTCTTTATCTTTATATATATAATTCTTCTGTGAGTGTGTATGTCACTGAACTACTCTCAAACGACTGGACCGATTTTGATGAAATTTTTTGTGTGTGTTCAAGGGGATCTGGGAATGGTTTAGATTCACAATTTTGTCCGCTGGACAATATTTTTTTAATTAATTTTTAATTTATTAGTAGTTATGGCAAAACGACGTTTGCCGGGACAGGTCGTTACCTATATATATAATTCTTCTGTGAGTGTGTATGTCACTGAACTACTCTCAAACGACTTGACCGATTTTGATGAAATTTTTTGTGTGTGTTCAAGGGGATCTGAGAATGGTTTAGATTCACAATTTTGTCCGCTGGACAATATTTTTTTAATTAATTTTTAATTTATTAGTAGTTATGGCAAAACGACCTTTGCCGGGACAGCTAGTATACTATAAAATAATATGTTTTCTATAAATAAATGCAAAAAGCCAACATCACGTGGTATTCCCAGGCGGTCACCCATCCAAGTACTAACCACGCCCGATGTTGCTTAACTTCGGTGATCGGACGAGAACCGGTGTATTCTACGTGGTATGGACGTTGGCGATTATACTGACAAATTTTACGTTGAGTATCCAGCACTATGACGTAAACTCAATGCTAATATAGTAAAAAGTGTCATTACACTTTTTTCGTCTAGCCCCCTTTCGCACCGCGCCATAAGGAACTTCGTTCCTAACTTTAAAAGAAAGATTAGATACCTATTAAAAACGTAACTTTAAAAGAAAGATAAGATACTTCTTAAAAACGAAAATATACCTTAAAGCGCCACCTAGTAGTGAATAGCAATAGCAGATGAAATGACCTGCATCATAATAGTACAGCTATCGAATACTTGAGGACGTACTAGATTTAAACAGTTATATAGTTGTTTGATTTTGAGTGTTGCAAGTTTATTACAAACATTCTCATCATTCAAACACACAAAATTCTGTATTATCTTGTTTTGAGTTTTCTTTTCTCTTAGGATTGTAACTAAATGAATCTTAATTCTTAGATCTGTGGGAAGAATGAAATAAATAAAAATAAAAATCCAATCTGTAAAAACAACTTAACAATATGCATTGCATGCATCTTAAACACTGAAAAACAATTTAAAAAGGAATAAATAGTTATTTCAAAAAAAAATATTGAAAGAATCTAACAGTACCGATTGATTCAAGCATTTTTTTTTAATTTGACAACGCCAGAAACCACTATCACTATTCTTAAATGACAGATTTTATACGCCTAAATTGCAAAGGTATAAATGTTGTTACGGCGATGCACCGTTACTTTGACTTTCCAAGTTGTTCAGGTATTAGGGTCTTCCGGGCGTTGTTCGAAGCGTCCCGCTGTGAGTTGATCGTGTTTAGTTTAGCCGTGCCGTGATAAAAGTGGATACGTTCGCATTTGCAGTTTACGGAACGCGATTTAACAATTATCGATAATTATTCGACATCTGTCAAACTTAACTATTCCGAAATTCTGTGTAAACGATGAATTTCGTGTAATATTTTATGGTATGCCTTTGAAAATGCTATGCCGATGTGATAAAGTGTCCTTTTTCGTGTATTGTTAAAACTATGTGAATATAATGCAAGGAATTTGTGATGTGTATTGTGTGTAACTACGGTTTAGTGTGAGGATTACACAGTTGCTTATTCGGATTAATACACGCACAAGTGAGTAAATATTTACATTATCTGCTTACGAAATATTACGTTAAAGACGCTTTTGTTGTCTATCTTTACGGTGCTTTGGAGTACTTTCCAAGCATTAAGAGCGGTGTCGAAATCTAATTTATTTCAAAGAATAACTTCTAGCCAGATCAGGTAAACGTCTACTGAAGAATATTGAAGTTCCTGATATTCTAAATTCAAAAAAATATTACTGAGCATAAATAATGTAAACTATTTTTAAACTACATTATGCGTCTTAAAAAAATGTGTAAAATAAAATTAGTTAAGGGAAAAAAAAATTGAGTGGTGGAAAAAAAGTTTTATTTGTATTAAAATCAAATAATGTTATAAAAATCTCATTGATGTACATATTTATAAATAATTAGAGTATTACACAGTATTTCTAGAAGTGGACATGACATACTTTCTAATTGTAATAAAATGTCTAAATAGTTAATGAGACTGTATTGAGCCCCAAAAAAAATCTTTCCAAATTTTTTACAAAGGTCTTAGAAAACAATAGAAATATAAAAATATAAAATATTTGAATTCATTATGAATGTTATGAAGCAGTTGTTCACAAGTTTTTTCTTTAAATACAAGTGTAAGGTCTTTGATATGGAACATCTTTATCTACCCTGTTTAAAAAAATACTAAAACTGACTTTTATGTGGTGTGTGTGTACCTGGTCTAATAAGCAACTAATAATTTATGTATCAGAAGTATTATGTGTACCATCTATTCCCCCATTAAATAAACTAGGAAAAAAATTATTGAATGACAATTAAAATGTTTATCATTCTTTTGTGTTTCATTTAAATATGGTGATGTCAGTGTTTAAAGTTGTTAAAATGTTGTAGTTTACTAGTTAATATAGTGTGTCATGTACACACTGTATTACCTAGTAAATTACAAAATTTAAACATGCATTAACACTGTTTCATACCAGACAAATATTTGAAGTTCAAACTATGAATCCAGTTATGTGCTAAAAGTTTGATAATTGCAATACTTAACATAGCTGTTGTTGCTAAAAGCAACCCAAATTGTCTCTGTATTTTAAATTAGCACCTACTTAGATATACTTGAATATAGTAACACCCACTATGTGAAATTAAAATTAGATAGATGGAATAATAAATAAGTTATACTTATAATTTTATTGTAAACCTTTCAATAGTGATAAGAAATAATTCTACACCTACCAATGAACTTTGAATATCGAATAAACCAATCTTTAAATATTTTAAGGAAGTAAGAACTAATAAAAGTAGGTATTTCAGTGTCCTAATTTAATTTCTATAATTTTTTCGAGCTTTATATAGAAGATAACTGCTTAGTTTAGTGGTCATTTTTAAATTCCTCATTCAAAAAACCTAGATGGCTTTGCTTAGTATCTTAGGATAGTTTAGCTAGATTGAGTTATTGTCCCCGAAAGCCTCTGCATACATACAAAATTTCATATAAAATGAAAAAGCCTCCAAAAAGTTTCCAAAACTCAGATTACGTTACATTATGTTATGTTACATGTATATTAATATGAGTATTGCTTGTTTAAAGGTAATAGGTAAAATGATCAATTTTAAATACTTGTATTTTAATGTTATATCTACTCTAATATTATAAAGTGCCTATTTACCTTAATACTTAAATAAATTATTGGCTGCACACTTGGGTCTGCATAAGAAACAAGAATTTAGCCTATGTTGACGACATGAGATGAGTTAATCTACCTAGGTATTCTAGGTAATCATCTATACAAATAAATAAAATTGGAGTGTCTGTTTGTAATATTAAAATTACCGCTTTTTAATAAATGCATATGTATGGATACACAATACATGTACCAAAAAATTTCATTGGCAGATAACTGATGATCTAAGGAGTAACTTAGGCTACTTTTTTAGACTAGTTCATCCTGCGGCATTACCAGTGGTACAACAATAACGGAGGGTAACAACGAGGGGTTCAGCTAGTAAAATAGATGTTCTTAGTATAGCTATTGGCAACGATTCTATTGATCCCTCATAATATCTAAATCTATTTAGACAATAACAAATTACAGAAATTAAAACACCATTTTTTCCTACCCTCGTAGTTCTTAAATACTTGTTCATATAAAACAACAACAACTATTTGCAGTATAGGTGATTAATTAACGACTAATTATTATGTCATGTAATGTGATTTTCCTGTATTTACTGTTAGCTTAATTAAGCGTGTTGACACACAAACAAATAATACTATTTTCATATCAACACTACAATATCCACATGATGTTACAGAGATCAAGCTATATTTTAAGAATTATATCTAACACTAGCTGAACCCCGCGATGTTACCCCCGGTTATCGTAGTACCGCGAGTAACGCCACGGGAAAAATTAGTCTAAAAAAAATAGCCTAAGTTACTCTCTGGATCATCAGCTACCTGTCAGTGAATGTCCCGTCAAAATCCGTCCAGCCGTTCCAGAGATTACCCGGAACAAACAGACCGACAGACAAAATTTTTTTTAATGTATTTTTGGTATATGTACCGTGTACATACATATGCAGTTAGTAAAAAGCGTTTTTTTTTTAATATTACAAACAGACACTCCAATTTTATTTATTTGTATAGATATAGTAGCTGCCCACAAACTTTGTTTGTGTCTCTTTTCAATCATGTTCGGTTCCTATTGGCCTATCATAGGAACGCCAGCAAAACATACATTTTAAAAAAAGAACGTAAGTATCGGTTAGATAAGAGTCCGACTGCACGTATGGCCTAGTGGTTCAAGCTGTCGCTATGCGACTTCCTACTTCGCTAAATGTTACGGGTTCAAATCATACATGGGACAACACTTTCTGTGATCCACAAATTGTTGTTCTATGTCTGGGTATTCTTTCTGTCTGTTACATGTCTCTTTGTAGTTCCCTGCAACATTTGTAGTACCGTTATGTTATAATACAGCCTATACAAAACTGAAAGATTTTTTCAATTCAAACCAGTAGTTCTTGAGATTATCACTTTCAACAGAACAAACGAGTTCTTTACACGAAATTTAATAATCTTATCATAAGTTCGGCGCTCTCCATAAGGAGGTACAGATCGATATCTCCCGGGCGTCAGCTGAGCGGCGACCCCATATTGGCCATGTTAGCATAGCAAGGACGTTACAATTTAGGCATAGTTCGGTTCACAGTCTGCATAGGGTATGAACACAGTTATGAAGTAGGTATATGAGTCTTTTGGACGTTATCTATAGATCTATACTAATAAATGAAATTGGAGTGTCTGTTTGTCATAGTAAATGCATATGTATGTATACACGATACATGTAATTTTTTTTTTTTTTTACAATTTTGTCCGTCTGTCTGTTTGTTCCGGGTAATCTCTGGAACGGCTGGACCGATTTTGACGGGACTTACACTGCCAGATAGCTGATGATATAAGGAGTAACTTAAGTTACTTTTTTAGACTAGCTATATCCCCCGTAAACACCGATTATTGTTAGAAAATGATTTAATTTATCTAAATTATGTAACGTAGTCACACAATTTAAGGGTTAAGTGGGAAAAGATATCATGAAAGATTTCGATCCGTAGACGTAGATGTAGACCATAGATGGCCCGGGGTATGTCGGGGTAGTGTTTTTAATAGTTTTAGACTAACACGAATCAATCAAAACCAAAGATAAAATCTATAATATAGAAAAAGAACGGTAAACACGTAAGAAATGCACAGACGGAAATTCGTTTAAGTAACGTGAGGTATGTGAAAGTAAAGGAGGTATTGGAAACCTCCATGATGATATATCCATGAATCAACATCACTTTTTTCCTTCTCCCACCGAGGTTTCTGCCTGTATACACATAATATTATAATAGTTCGCCTAACTAGGCTTAGCTACTACCTATAGCTAGCTAAAAAAGCTACACGGTTAAATGTAAAAGGACTCATGCACTCGTAATTCGTACATTTCATAATACATTTTGAATTTAGAACTTCGGCGTTCTATAATATCTACCTATATAATATACATATAATTACGTGTATAGTTGTGTATGTGTTCGAATTCAGTTCACCCTCAGGGTTGCGGAGGTCTGATGTAAGTCGCTCCGTGGAAAATTGATATTCAGGTAAGTAAGACTAGTAGCCGACCCCAATTAATCTTAGGAATAATAAAGGCTAGGAAAAGATTTTTATGAAAGACCTTCGAGAGAGATGACCTGCTTTATCAAATTGTGAACATATTCTTTTATGTGAATTCTAACTTCAATTTCACCCCACCCATATAAATAAAAGATTTATTTTATTGCCAAACATAACTAGATTTCTCCAGAGAGGGGATATTGGGAAGTTTGGATCGATTTGTCTTTCCAGTTTACGCAATTTATATGCCTATTCAGGAACCTTGAAAGTCTAATGTTTGGTCACGCTTGACGCTATGTATGATTGACATTGACAATAAGTCGGTTATTGGCTTATTAAGTCGGTTAGTTCAGGCCACTAGATAAGTTAATACCGTATTTGACACCTGGTACTTTCGTGCTGTATGGTTTAATTAAATGACACTAAGTCTTACATAATAGTGAGAGACTAAGTACTTATTTTGTTAGCTTATTTTATGGGTGAATGAAACGCATGTGACCGAACAATATCTTACAGTTTTGTTATTGAGTAGTGCTAAGCTAGCACCGCGACCATTGATTTGAGTTTTTAATAACACCTGTTCCTGATTTCTTCCTATTTAAGTCCCAGAATATTCAGAGTTATTTATTGAAAAATATGCTAAGAATAGTGACATATACTCTAAATAAAATCAAAGTTCTGGACCACTGAAAGACGTAGCGGGGGTGGTGGACCGACGGTGAGGGGCGCGGAAAGCCATTGAATGCGGGCAGCGGTCGCCTATGTCCAGCTGTGGACGTCTATCGGCTAAGACGATGATAATCAAAGATGACTACGGAACAAATATTTGTTCCGAAGTTCTATCAACAACTAACACTAGTTCATGTTTAAATAAATAAAATACATTCAGCTTTATGTATAAAATAGATTACTAAAAGCGCCTTATGTTAATATTATATTAGATTATGTTCTAGGCCAGAACCAAAACACGCCCCTTACTTTTTTATATTACGCACACAGAAACAATTACACTGTAATAAAAAAACATACACACACACCGAATCACATAAAATTCTCAATATTAGTACTCACACATGTACACTCACAATCAAACGTTCACCATTTAAGTACTGATATCGTACGTCTAGCATCCCAATGTCAACCGGTACATGTGGCTTGCATATTGCGGATCAGCCTGCTTACGTCATAGAATCGCATTATGCACTAGCTAGTTATACATATGTAGTAGGTATGACATATTATATATTTATGTATGTATAATTCGTTAAAAATAATGTATTTTCATTGTACACAGTGGGTTAATCAATTCAATACTAGGAAATTGTGTCATTTTATCGAAGCTGCAATAACAGTGAATTGAAAACGATACGTTTTGCGATATGTGTACTAATTCATACTAGGTAATATTATAAATTCGAAAGTAACTCTGTCTTTCTGTTAAATGCATTTACGGCTAAACCGCTACACCGATTTTAATGAAATTTGGCATGGAGATAATACATTGATTCTTGAAGAAGGACCTGGGCTACTCCTTACCGCGATAACCTACGGGGAGCCGCGGGGAAAAGCTAGTAACCAATTATATTTTAAACACAATATTTGAAATAATTGAAAGAGTTACATTTCCTAGCTGTTGACATCGTGTCTACTGCCCCAATGGCAATACTATAATCATGAATCGAAAACAATTCTTTACTATAAAAATATTACCACAATACGTTCACTATTTATGTGTTTAATAATAACCTGTTTCTTCAAAAGTCATGGCTGTATAACCTTCACAGTCACATGTTACGTAAACAAACAATATTTGTTTTCATAATAACAGTGTTTTATTCTAATAGTACCTGACCCGGCGAACTTCATAACGCTATGTTTTTTGCCTTTAATATTTTCTAATTTTCCTAAAAACTTCTTTTAATCTCTATGCCCGACTCAGCTTCCGATAACATTTCCGGTTTTCTTTTCATTTTTTTTAGTTCAAACAATAATATTACTACACATACCTACAACAATAATATTAATATTATATCCTGACAATAATATTGGTAGGTATAGATAAAAAAAAACGTGTGCGTCTCGGGACGCCCGACAGAAGAGATAACTTTAACTAATTGTTTAATTTAATATTGAAATTGTTAACTTGAGAAAAGCTTAGGTTATTACTTTCTAGCGCTGAGGGTTAGAGTGAGAGAAGAGGAGCCTGGCGAACCTGACTACCGCTGATGTGTGAGAGAAAGGGAAGCCAGGCAGACTCGCGCCGTAACGCGTTACGTAACGAAGTGGTTTACAATTATCTTATTTGGTGCAGTCGATTGGAAATTATGCACGTACATTCATGTCGGTGATTTATTTATTTGTATATAGATAAGCTGCGCCCCGCAGTGTTACTTGCCTAGTTCCTGTAAGAATGTACAGATAAAATATAGCCAATGTTACTCACTGATATTTATTAACGCGTAACGAATAAACTCATGAAATTCGCATTTATAATATTGGTTGAGATCAATAATAGTCTGTCTTTCCTCGAGACTACCTTATTATGTTAATAGGTCAAGGACTAGATACAATTCTGTGTAAATATATACAATATTTTTTTATATTTCTTTTGTCTTAATGTTGTTCATGTAGCTTTATTTTTGTGGGACACATAGAGGCATAAAATTATTACATATTATTTGACCCACGAAACCTCGTCTTCGTCTTCTATAACATCTAACTTGCACTCTGCCAGAGTGCAAGTTTTATGGGAAGCATCCCATAAAAAAGTTACAACGAGACGACAAACGACAACCGACAACCTTAAAGAATAGATATATGCTGTAACGGACTTTTTTTTATATCTTTTTAAGAGAAACGTCGACGCAGCGCACACAATGAAAGGTCTCAGAAGGACTGATTTACCCCCATTTTTGCAACAACTTTTAATACTCCGCTCCTTTCAATCATAGCGTGATGAAATATAGCCTTCCTCGATAACTGAGCTATCTGACGTTTTTATTCCCATAGCGTTAGGTGTGGTAGGTATTTGATTACGACGTGTTGTTGACGTACCATACCGCATAAGTGACATATCTACATGAAGCTTTCGCAATAAGACTCTTGCATAAAACTTGCAGATAATCTAGCTGAAGTCAGCAGAACCAACGTATTATTTAACTATTTGTGACCCGCTTCCAGCTTTTGTTACTATATTTTGCCTTTGAAACACTACTAAGAAGAGACGAATCCTTTTGTACAGGACACAGGACAAAGGGAAAATGGTTTGGTTATGTCGTTCAACATGTTACACATTCTTGTATGAGGTATGTTGTAGTAGGTATGCAATGCTACCCGCCCCGCGGAACTTCGTTTGCGAATATCAAAAGATATAATTTTATTCGTTTTTGGAATATTTTTCACAGATACTCAACTCCTCTAGACCGTAGCGTGATTTATAATAACCTAAAGATTTCCTCGATATCCAATGTTCTCATCATCATCAACAACTAAACTCACCACTGCTGGGCTCGGGTCTCCTCTCAGGAGAGGATTAAAGCGTATGACCTTAATCCTCTCCCCCTCCCCCACTCTGGCAGAGTGCAGGATGGGAACTGGCAAGACAACGTAGTGACTACGTAATCTCGTGATTCGGAGGTCATCAGTCATCAGGATAACACTCGTAAAGCTTAGTTGGAGGCCTTTGGGCAGCTTAGAAAAATCCAATGGCAAGATGTTCTCATAAGTTTATGTTATTGTTTCGTTGGATATTAAAGTGGCTACGAAATTATATAATTATACTCTAACTTTTAATTCAATTCCAGATTTGACAATTTCAGTGTTGCAACGTTATGACAAGTACTAAATAGTGACGTTGCGAAACTATTCGATACGGAAATGGACGATTTCCGGATCGATTTATCTGGTTTATAGTAGTATATCTAAACAACTACTACTTTAATAAAAACTAAGTATACAAGGAAATTAAACATTTCTGAACTGATAATTTAGTTATGACGATTAATTTTATTAAGGCTCTGAGAGTTTTCTTTAATAATTGTGTGTGAAATAATTAAAAAAATGTGATCATGAAGTAACATTAGAAATAAAACCAATAGATGTAGGTAATATTTTGTTTTGTAAATCATCGCCGTCATCGCTACCGCTGTCGCTGTCATTTTCTGTAACATTTTATTCCCGATGTGTCTGTGATATTGTCAATTAACATATCTAGCCTACTAATTTTTTCCTGTTATTTGACAACATGGGATACGCATTTAGACCATCCCGTAGCCGTAATTTTTTGAATGCCTTCCTCAAATAAATTTCGCACGTCTGTTAATTTGAAAGTTTTATTATTTTGAGCTACACGCCCCTTTACCTGCGCCCATATCAATTCGATAGGGTTTAGCTCGCAATGGTAAGGGGGGTAAAACCGGAATCCCATGTTGTGCTGCCATTTCATCTACAGCGTACTTATTAAAAGACTCGTTATGTGGAATCAGTTCTAAAAGCGTAGCTTTAACCATATATGGTTCGTAATGAATATTTTTATTTAAAAGCCAGTCTTGAATCGCAGCTTTTTTTCCAGTTCATTTTTGGTGCCGTTTCCAATTTTCGGGAGTGGTAAGGTGCATTATCCATCAATATGCTCTTTTATTATAAGTTTTGTTTTTAGTATAAAATACAAAAATAGTAACTTTTTATAAAATAAAACAGCGGTTACTAATTAATAGATAATTATTATGAATAATTATGTATTTGTTTAAATAAAAATCAATAATTTAGTCTTTAATTGGCACACCAATATTATGATTACATAAACGAAAATCGCGATTGTTCATGAATTTTTGTGTTCATCACTACACTATTATATGTGGTATCATTATTTAACAAAATGACAGTAGCTAATGTCAAATGTGGAATCGAATTAAAAGTCGTGGTATAGTATAATACTTAGACATGAAGATATCATATGATAAAAAGATATAGATCATGATAAAAAAGCCAATTACCACTGGGTAATCGGCAGCAATGCAGAACTATTTTAACTGTAAACTCTGACTACCACTATTATTTTATACTAGCTGAACCCCGCGGTGTTACCCGCGGTTATTGTCGTTTTGCGGGTAACGCTGCGGGACAAAGCTAGTCTAAAAAACAGTAGTCTAAGTTACTCCTTAGAGTAAGCTATCTGCCAGTGAAAGTCCCGTCAAGATCAGTCCAGCTGTTCCAGCGATTACCCGGAACAAACAGACAGACAGACAACGACAGACAGACACAAAAATTGTAAAAAATATTACTTTGGAACATTGTATATATCGTGTATACATATGCATTTATTAAAAAGCGGTTATTTTAATATTACAAACAGACACTTCAATTATATGCATACACAATACATGTGCCAAAATATTTTTTTACTATTTTAGGCTGTCTGTCTGTCTGTTTTTTCCAGGTAATCTCTGAAACGGCTGGACCGAATTTGACGTGACTTTCGCTAACAGGTAGCTGATGATCTAAGGAGTAACTTAGGCTAATTTTTTTGCTTCGTCCCGCGGCGTTACCTGCGGTACGATAATAAACGCAAGTAACACCGCGGAGTTCAGGTAGTAATATATACCTAGCTAAATAGTACCAGAGAAGTAACAATGATTGAAAGGATCACCTTGTATTTCATTCCGCTTAAAGCGATTCATTCACTAATAGCAATGTTGGAACATTTCAATTGAAACGGATCTATTTCCATAATTTTCGTACTTACACAGGATGTTCTAATTACCCGATGTGTGTTAGCGTAGCGTTTCATTTGTTCGTTCATTATTCTACTGACCCGAGATTATTGAGCAATTTATATATTTTTGTGTATTTTTGATACAAATCAGATAAAGTCTAAAACTTATACATAGGTATACAGGTTCATCAACAACCTTTTATAATCCATTGCTGGATATAGATGTTACCTTAAAAAAGAGGTTTTATCTTACTACCAACTAGCTGAACCCCGCGGTGTTACCCGCGGTTATTGTTGTACCGCGAGTAACGCCGCGCGACAAAGTTAGTCTAAAAAAAGTAGCCTAAGTTACTCCCCGGATCATCAGCTACCTGCCAGTGAAAGTCCCGTCAAAATCCGTTCAGCCGTTCCAGAGATTACCCGGAACAAACAAACAAACAGACAGACAGACAGACAGACAAACATTTTTTTAACTACATTTTTGGTATATGTATCGTGTATACATACACATGCATTTAGTAAAAAGCGGTTATTTTAATATTACAAACAGACACTCCAATTTTATTTATTTGTATAGATTACTTATATTATCCACGCTTTCCATATGAGCTGGAATATGGTTTGTGTCAAATTTTTCTTCCCTTAGTCGGCTCCAGTCGGCTCTTACGGCATCCACAGGGTGAATAAGGATGATGGCACTGCGTATTCTTATATTATTATTATACCTATTTATAAAGTTATGTTACATATCTAGAGGCTTCTGTCTAATATAATATTATGGGGGCACTGATCTCTGAAATACAGGTTAAAAAGCCTAGTTCAGAGGACAGAGTTTTCATATTTTGTGCATAGGTACTTTTAAGCCTTAAAACGTTGTATCTGTGTCATATATTTAATTAAATAAATTTATTATTATTATTATTATATAAAATCCTTCACCACATAGATGATCATAAAATTACTTAAAAGATTGCATGTCCAACGAAACAAAAGCACAGTTAATTACGCATCTAAATAATATCATCTTGAATATCCTACTAATAATATAAATGCGTAAGTTTGTAAGTACGGATGTTGGAAGACCTAAGGTTCTTAGTGTGGTTCGAAAATAGATACTGAAATTGAGTAGTTAGGTATCAAGGAGAGCTTGAAGAGAAGAGTAAAGAATAATAGGTAGTTAATGCCCGTGAAATCAAAACTAAAAACAAACTTAGTATAATCTGTTTCTCTTTTTTTGTACTAAATCTGTAAGAAATAAAATGCATTTTTTATTTTATAATGCCCGTGTGTGTCTACATTGGCGAATTGAAAGCCACTTCAAATAAGACCAATAGGTACTCGTGATCATGTTGCCGTAAGTTGAAAACGAATCGAATGCAATTGTTGAGAAGACGGTCAAGCTTCTTGAGCAGATCGAAAGTAGTCTGTCTCTGGTTCAGATCAAAATTGCACACTTGCTACTTTGACCTGCAACCAAAGACAGAATACTTTTGAATCTATATTATATATATAAAACAGGAAGGTGACTGACTGACTGACATACCCAGAGATCAACGCACATTCCAAACCGCTGAACCTAGAATCTTGAAATTTTGTATATAAGTTCTTTATATAACTTAAATGGGCACTAAGAAAGGAATTTTTGAAATTCCACCCCTAAGGGGGTAAATCAGTGGATGAAAGTCTGCGTGAGCGAAGCCGCGTGTAAAAGCTAGTTTATAATATTAAGCATAGCTTAGCTACGAAGTTTTAAAGCAATTTTCGAAAGCTCTCGGTAGGTCTCACACGGAGCCTTCAAGTATTTTCTACTCATTAAAATGCTATTAGGGAAGCTACATAAATACAGCTTGTATGAGCACCAGAGATTACAGATTTCATTGTGATGTTTTATTAGGTATTATCTAGGAGATATGCCGTTACGATGATTCAAGTTCACTATTTGTCTAATACCTTTAAGCGAGGAATATTTGTATATCTATACATTTATCTATAGTACGTCTATATATTCTATACAAGTAAATAAAATTGGAGTATCTGTTTGTAATATTAAAATAACCGCTGTTTACTAAATGGCTATGTTATTTGTGAGTGACATAGGCTAGATAATAATCTGAAAAGTGGATAGACTTTTTCATGGTATCCGGATTTGCAAAGTAAATCGGAGAAAACAATGTTTACCGCCCAACGAAATAGGCACGGGTCAGCCAGTATTCCATAAAAATGGAATGGATAAAAAGATACCTACAGGCGGCGAGTATACAACATTATGTACGAGAACTACTAATGAAAAGTGATTGCATTTTGTTTAAAATCCAATTCTACGTAAGCAAATGCAAAAATAAATGAAGGCCTTTTAAACACAAGAAATATAAATATAATCGTCGGTTTCAAAGCAATTAAGACCAGTTTAGAACTTTCACCTTTTTTTTTACTCAGTATGAATAATCAAAATATTGTACATAATACAGGTACAAGCAAATTGCAAAAATTGCTTTGTCCGTTCCGTTACGGACGATATGGAACTGCGTCCTTTAAGCTCGAAACGATAGTGTTAAAAATGTAAAAACTAAAAATAGTTATAAATATGGAGTTATTACCATAATAACGTAAATAATATTTGAACGCTACAGGCTGGCGCGGTAATTATGACATAACCATTATTTTTATTACGCAACGGCAACGTGGTGTTAATTCATCGGGTATGATTTGACACTTCAGTGAAAACTATTTATTTAAAAAATATTCCCAGTAAAAGTAATGGATACAAATAAATAAAATTGAAGTGTCTTGTTTGTAATTTTATAAAAGTACATACTTAATGGGATTTCAATAAAAAACCTTTATTTTTTTTGTTTCTGTTCTGGCTAATCTCTGGTACGGCTGTACCGATTTTAACAGGGTTTTCAATAGCTGATGATATAAGAAGTAAATTAGGCTACGTTTATTTTAGACTAGCTGCGTCCCGCTGTGCTACTCGCAGTTGTTGACGTAAAAGTACAACAACAACAGCTTCTCAGACTTCTGTTATTCACTTACATCGCTTTTTGCCAAATCACTGTCACGGATTATAGCAACTTGAAACGAAAGATCATCATTCATCTTCATCTACACACCTATAGAAATAAATAAAATTGGAGTGTCTGTTTGTAATATTGAAATAACCGCTTTTTACTAAATGCATATGTGTGTATACACGGTACATATACCGAAAGTATATTTCACATAGTTTCTGTCTGTCTGTTTGTTCCGGGTAATCTCTGGAACGGCTGGACCGATTTTGACGGTACTTTCACTGGCAGGCACTTAAATACTATTAGTAATTTATAATTTCCCCTCATTTACAATGTCATAAATGGACTCTATGAGAATTATTAGTTAAATAGTCAGTGTTATTTGTAGGTTATCGGTTAAAATGTAGTAAATAATTGCACATTAATGAACCTATTTATTTTAAAACTGAGTCCCGCGGTTAACGTCGTACATCGGGTGACGCCGCGGGGCGAAGCTAGTCTAAAGCAAGTAACCTAAGTTACTCTTTATATCATTAGCTACCTATCATGAAAGTCCCGTCAAAATCGGTCCAGCCGTTCCAGAGATTACGCCGAACAAACAGACAGACAGACAATTTTTTTTTTCAATACATTTTTGGTTAATGTACCGTGTAACTGTATACATACATATGCATTTAGTAAAAAGCGGTTATTTTAAGATTACAAACAGACACTAATTGTATTTATTTGTATATTATATACAATACTAGCTGCCCCGGCAAACGTCGTTTTACCATAATTTTTTTTTAAGGATGGGTGACCCTTACCATTTAGGGGGATGAAAAATAGATTTTGTTCGATTCTCAGACCTACTCAATATGCTCACAATATTTCATGAGAATCGCCGCCGTCAAGCCGTTTCGGAGGAGTATGGGAACGAAAACTGTGACACGAGAATTTTATGTATTATATATAAGATTATCGAGTTTTTTTTTCAGCCTGGCTTAGGCAGCATTTAATTCTGCCAACAAGATATATATATATTACATATATTATAAACTCAAAAGTAATTGATGAGCCCAAACCCCGCGCTAATAAACTGAGTAGGTAAAACTTTCAGAATAATTTGTCTTAATTTAGAACTTCCGCCGTTAATTCCGTAATTACATATAGCACATAATGAATCATATGTTTAAATCGTACGGTGTGTTCGTTTTAGATCGAGGCCATGAAAACTGCGGTTTACTATAATTTTAACGCTTAATAAATTAGCAGTTTACTCGTGTTGTGCAATCAACGGTTAGATAGATACTGACTGAAAACCAAAATTATTTTGATTTTGAACCTAAGTATTTCTAAATTTACTTATTAGAAAGATTTTCAATTGAGAAGATTCATATTGAATTCTAATTCTTTTAAGTCCTAGACAAACACAGACGGCATTGCACGTTGCTTGGTCGTTAATACAAGATGTATTGATTTCCACTTCTCAGGGTCTTATTCTCAAGAGCTCTTGAATTATTAATGTCCCTTATGCGGCAGTTTGATGCAGAAACTGAGGGGAATTTGACTATATATCTTGTCACGTCACATACGTGTGGTTGCAATCGAATGCTAACCGGTATAACACTGGGTATCAAATTTAATTGAAATCAAACTATACCTAAATTGTAATAAATTTTATTTTAATGAAATTGCAAAAAACAAACACAATATAATGTTTTAAACTTTCATAGTCAGTAACATTAAAATAGGAATCTGCGGGATTGCTACCATGTACCTTTTTGTTTATGAGTATCCGATATTTCGGCGCTGTTGCAAGCGCCATGATCACGGAGTATCTACGTGCGAACAGCGCCAATCCGCCAAACAGCAATCCCGCAGATTCCTATTTTAAACAAACACAAACCGCAAAATTCTAACCTCATGGCTCTATTACCAAATCAACTCGTTACGAATCTCGAGTTGTTAGACCCTTGGAAACAAGTACCAAATTAATGTTGGTCTTTATTTGTAAAAAAGTACTAAAATGTATTTCATTTATAATAACCAGTACCTAAACCATGGCATGGAAGTATATGAAATTACAAGCTGACCACGTAACCTCGTCTACGCCTCTTTTCAATCATGCTCGGCTCCTATTGATCTAAGCGTGATGTTATCTCTCCTATCTTATGTATTCAGCAAAACACAAATTTAAATGGAAAGAGAGAGAGAGAGAGAATCATATAAGTCTATAATAACGATCACCCGACCCACTCTTTCAAGGCTGCTGTAACCGCTGATTCTAGGTCCCCACACGTTAATTATTTTTTATACATCTGCGCATGTGGTCGTAAACCGCAAACATTGACCTCTTCTTGAAATAGCGTTCTCTACTATCCGTATGTGAAGATAAATATACGATAATCTTTGCTGGGTTACACGGTCACTCTTATAGATTACCTATAGAAAATATGACTTGAAATAAGATGACGAAATGACGGGCTTAAAACTGTTTCCAGTGCCGACTTTCAATTTGAAGTAAAAGTATGTTCGAAATTTGAAGTATCAGTCTATAAATCTATGGTCTTGTTCTTTTTTTTAAACTCCTGCATTAGGAATATATTTATTTTGTGTCGCGGGAAACTTTACAAACATGTGTGAAAAGGACAAGCATACTTAGAACAATAATTTGTGGATCACACAAAGTTGTGCCATGAGGGGTTTGAACCTACAACACTCAGCGCAGAGGGTGACAACAGCTTAAACTACTAGGCCTATCATGAATTCGAATTTTAAAGTACTTGATGGTTGAAGATGTAAATATAATGAGAGTTTCAATACAATTGAAAACGAAAATTGAACTTCGAAAGTACACTCACAGGCACAATTAACCGTCCACCTACATTTTTTGTCACCCTGTTTATGTGGTAGTTTTGTTTCTTGTTAAGTGGGTACGATAGCAATAAACTAAACACCTAAAATCCCTCATTTCGACCCTTAGACTTGTATCACTGAAGCGTTTTTGGAATTTAGTCGCTATTTGACATTGTTGCAGTAACGTTACATTGATTACGTTTCTGGTTCTTGTCTGCTATCGTGTGCGAACATTGTTTAGTTTGAGTTTTAAGTTTTATTATACGATTATTGTTTGTGACTGAAAACAATGCCCTCGATGCAACTGGTGCTGCTAGGGCAGTGACTTTGGCTGACGTTGGGGTACGGGATGCCATCAGACGCTTTCGGGAGACTAGTTCGTACACGAGAAGGCTAGGCCAAGGGCCGACATCGCTGCACTACGGCTCTGGATGACCGCTTTGTTGTCAGTAACGTGCTAAGAAATCGCTTTTGCACCGTTACTGAAGCGCGCACACACGAGAAATGTCACTAAGTGAACGTATCATAACAAAAAGATGGGCTGAAAGGAATCTGAGAGCTTTTCGTCCAGCTCGCGGTGCACAACTGCTTGCACTGACGAATGAATGGAAGAACTTACTGTTCTCAGATAGGAGCAAAATAGCCTTAAGAGGTTCAGGTGTACGTCAGCGTGTTTAAAAGCGCCAAATGAACGGTTTGCTCCATCCGTGGGTTATCAGGGAGGATCCATAATGGTTTGGGGAGGTATCTCTTACGAGGCTTGTACCGATCTATTGGAGTTTGATAGAGTATTAATTTGGTGCGTGCGACTTTACAACATAATTCGGATTATATTTCACATGCAAATATGAATGTATGTGAAGGTTATTAATAATAAAAACGTGCATTTTATTGTTTCCGGACGCTATAATTTCCAGTAACATAAAAAATATATAATATTACTAAACGAACTTTTACTTTATTTACATTGTTTGCAGAAATGTAGAAACAAATGTTATATTTGTGTTATGTTTTTGAAGGTATTATCAACCGATTTAGAGTTGTATAATTATTTTATTACTATTTTTGTACTCAAAAATAGGAATAAAATGTAATGGTAATCCTGTCTTTTGGCTCTTTTAAGCATCGAATTGTCTTTGGCTAATCATCCAAACCCAAATTGCTTTGATGTATAGTACTAACACTCTTCAGATCACGAGAGTGGAACATGAGATATATGTGTACTCGTGTCCCATTAATATAATCAGATAGGGTTTTGTAAATTTTCTTTTTCGTTTTTTACAGACCCAAAAACCATCTCCGCCCTCTCATTTGCAAAAAAACAGAGGCAAGAAATGGGTTTCTACTATCACAGAAATCAATTTTCATCAACTTGTTAGTTCCAAAGTTAATGTTAGAACTACATAAATAAGTGCGAAGTTGCGATGAGTCGTCATTAGCACTTTGTTGTAGAAATATTTAACGTCTTTTATTTAACGGGACCTTTTCTCACCGATGAAACGGTTTTTACTTAGTAAAAATGAATTTCTGCGGCTAAAAATCATATCACGGGCAATTTACTAGCGCTAAAATGTCATGGACATTTTATAAATATATAACATATATATATTTTCGTCCTCCACTTTGATATCCGTCGATTTCCATATATATTTAAAATTTTCGTGAGCGAAGTTGCGATTAGTAATTTTATAAAACGTAGAAAAGAGAAATTATCAATTTTATAGTACAGTAAATGATTAGTTATCACTTCACTAATAATAATATATCTTGTACTTGTGAATATATTACCTTTATTTGAGTATTTATTTACCACATTTTACATTATTGCTATACGAAGGTAGCATTCATGCTAATATTATAAATTCGAAAATAACTCTGTTTCACTTTCACAATTAATAATAATAATAAATAATAAATATTTCGGACATCTATCACACAACGCCACCTAGTCCCAAGCTAAGCAGAGCTTGTGTTATGGGTACTAGACAACTGATACAAATACATATATACTTTTTTTTTGTAAAAACATATTTGTAGATCATACAAACATTTGGTCCGACCCGGAAATCGAACCTGAGACCTCACGATCAGCAGCGCCACACGCCAACCGCGAGACCAACGAGGCAGTCAATTAAACCGTTGCACCGATTTAAATAAAATTTGGCATGCAGATTCTTGAGAAAAGATATAGGCTACCATTTTTTATTTATTTATTTATAGGTTTACCTACAGTTGTTACACATTACTTTAGACTTAATACATGCACAATACATAGAATATACATAGCTGTACAACATCAATCGGCAACCACAACATTTACCGTGATAATCAAAAAAGCTATAAAAAAGTCATTGACCTATAAGAAGTTCTACTAATTTCCTTAAACAAAATATCATCGTACTGAAGAATATATCGTAATCCAATGTCCTGCAATTTCTTTGTAATAACTAGTTTAATTTGCAAGTTAAATATTCAGAATTTGTCTGCCTTCCATTTGCAATTCCTTCCATGATAAAATTCTTTTCGTTTAACACATCAACAGCTTTTATCAGTTCACTGTTTGGTTGGACATAGACCGCTTCTTAGAAGGAAGGGACTAGGAAGTTTTGGCTCACTACTTATGAAGTTTCAGTTATCCAAGACTTTGTAGTTAGGCAATCCTTGCCTACATACCTTAGTATATACCGGAGGCCCAATGATACAGAAACCTCTCACTAAGCCGCCTTACTGTGGCCCCCGCTGCATTGTTGCATTGTCTGCATGCACAATGAGTATGGTGACCACTACTCTTGAATTTTTCTCATGTTTTTTATCAGGCAGAGTAAAGTTACTTTGGCAGGGTAACAAATAAAATAAAAAAATTAACAAAAATAAAACCGACTTCAAGGTTTCACTCGATTTCTCTTGGATGCCATCATCAGATCTTAGTGTCCTTATCATGGTACCACCATTGGGACATCTCCTTTTCGTTAAAAAAAGAATCATCAAAATCGGTTTATAATTCATCGGCACGAAGTTATCCGCGAAAACACATAAAAAAAAAGTATATATATAGGGTCGAATTGAGAAACCGCCTCCTTTTTTTGAAGTCGGTTAAAAATACCTAAACACTCGTGTAGTGTGTAGGTCGGTAGGCAAGTGATGTCATTTGTACTTTACCTAAGTTATCCAACCTTTCATGGTGCCCTGATTACCTTATTTACTGGAGGAAAATAAACAGCCTGACCATTAGTAAATGGGGACAACCTCAATACGTTCAATATAACCTCTTGTTTTAAACCAACAATTGCTATAACTTACTTTCTACTGCGTCAAGTGTCGGGGGTTCAAATCCCACATGGGAAAATTCTTTGTGTGATCTACAATTTAATCTTTGAAAAAAGGTATTATACATAAAATGTATGAATTTACGAAAAAAAAGTATAATTCTACTAATATTATAAACGCATAAGTTTGTAAGTATGGATGGATGTACTCTTTCACGCAAAGCTACTGAACGGATTTGGATGAAACTTTACAGTAATACAACTTATACATCAGAATAACACGTAGGCTACTATTTGCCGCGATAACGCAGGCGGAGCCGCGGGCAACAACTAGTATATTATAAAGGTATTCATATCAGTTCTTTAGTACCTACCCGTAGTACAAGCTCTGCTTAGTTTAGGGCTAGATTGCGTTAAAAAAATATGTCAAATTGCAAAGTCTATGCCTCGTAATCTATAGTTGTCAATCCATTAAATTCCGATTTCTAAATCCGCGCGTTACTTCCTCCACGCACTCCCCGTTTATGCCCAAATCTTCCTGTGCCATAACAATGAGGGCGATGACCTAATGATGTCCGAGACGTAAGCAGCCGGACGGACGGATGTAAAATTCACAACAGATAGCTAACGGCCCCCAGCCGTGATGCGGTACTCTGTGAAATTACTGTTCTTACAGTTTCATTGAATAGCGGCGAATTATGTGGTTAAATATTGTTGATGGCTCAATGGCTTAATGATTTGTATGATTTAAGAATATGATAGAACTAATCTTTCATAAACTGGAATTTCCTAACTTCTAAATTTTCATGTTTCGTGCATGATTTATAATAAGTAATAATAACATACATGAAGCAAAAACTTTGGACGGTCCCTTTTTACGAAAATCATGCGAACGGAGGACGAGGAGAGACAACCCCTCCCCCCGTCCCCATTCCCCAAGGCCGACAACGCACTTGTGACGCCTCTGGAGTTGCGGGTGTCCATGGGCGGCGGTAATAGCTTACCATCAGGTGATACGTCTGCTCGTTTGCCCTCTAATATATCTCCATAAAAATATGAAATTTGGCACAGTTAAAGTTTATATGGCGAAGGAGTGCAGACTCAATGACTTGTAAGTGTTGCGATTCTTTGTATGTTTATTTATTCACGCTCAAACAACTCTACCGATTTGGATACATTTGATAGGGAGCTAGCTGATAGTTTAGAATGAAACATAGGCGATTAAGATCAATGAATTGAAATAAATGTACATGTTTTAGTGTATCTAAAAAACTCGCGTAACAGCGGGTCGCATCTAGTGTGATATTAATATATCACCATTATGTATTGTTTTTCAACAGCTGTTTACGGTATCACTTTCACAATTTACGATGTTTATATCCCCACGATGAGTGATTGTAACGCAGCAATCAAATCAGCAGCGATATTCCCAAGCTAATTGCTTCGGTACACGTTCTTGTCACAATAAACGATTCAATTATGTAGAGTAGTTAGTTGATGTTGCCGTGTGAACACATATAATTAAGCGATAGTTTTAGCAGGTATTTGGTTTTATCACTTTGTATTGACAAAATCACATATTTTGAACTATCCCAATTTGAGTTTTTAACCCCCGACGCAAAAAGAGTGGGTCTTATAAGTTTGACGTCGATGTCTGCGTGTGTGTGTTTCTTTCTTCTTCTTTCTGTCAATGGCATCATAGGTCTCAAACAGATGGACCGATTTCGATGCGTTTTTTTCATTTGAAAGCCAGTTTCTTTTCGGTGGTTCTTAGCTATGTTTGGTTAATATCGGTCCAGCAGTGTAAGAGTATCAGCTCTTTTCCAAAATGATGTAAGGCATTTTTGGCGTATGATTACTCGGATTAAGTGCTTACCTAAGGGTTTTTTTTTAATTTTTAATTATAGCTTTTTATGTCCATGTTGTGATCGATTAAGAATACAGATTGTAAACAAAACCTATATTGTTTAGAATGTGAGTAGATTAAGGAATCAAACTACGCAGGACTAAATCTAAACTACAAAGAGAAGAAAACTTGAAGCAAAACCCTGTACCAATTCTAACCAGCGTTGTATATAAGGTCAATATCTCCACTCCATTGAGAGGACTATGTGAAGCGGTGGACTATTTCCTTTTTTTTTATAGAATAAGGGGCAAACGAGCAGACGCATCGCCTGATGGTAAGCGATTACCGCCGCTCATGGACTCCCGCAACACAAGAGGCGTCATAAGTGCGTTGCCGGCCTTTGAGGGATATGAAAAGGGAAGGTGTTGGGGTATGGCCTCCGGTATCCTCACTCACTCGGTGAAACATAGCGTAAGCGCTGTTTCAAACCGGTTTTCTGTGAGGCCGTGGTATCACTCCGGTCGAGCCGGCCCATGCATGCCGAAGCGTGGCTCTCCCACGGTAACTATTAAAGGCTGTAGATGATAATTTTCGTTTTATCTCTCTTTAGAGATATATTCATCTCGTGGGGGTTGTAAAAGACGACTAAGGGAGCAAATTACGCAGTACAATATAACTGCACAGATGTAGAGCCACGCTGATTCCAGCACGAACTGGTTGACTCAACTGGGGCGGTAAGTACTACCCTCGCACAGAAAATCAACGTAAAATTAGAGCCACGCTAATTTCAGCACGGTTGGGCCGGCTCGACCGGAGCGGTAACTACTACCATCGTTCGTTCGCGCGTTCGTGCTATATATATATTCATTTATTTATTGCTATTCATTATTTTTTATATTTGATAATATCTTAGAATACAACCTTAATAAACTCCTTAATAAACTTGACCGCCTTCTTAATAACTGCATTCGATTCATATTCAATCTCCGCAAGTATGACCATGTGTCTACTTTACGTTCTCAATTACAATGGTTACCTATTCGCCAGCGCCGCAGTTAGCGAGCGCTGACCTATCTCTTTTCGTTCCTCAACTCCCCATCCTCACCTACGTATCTTGAACCCTACCTTCGTTTCTTGTCCTCGAACCACGACAGAAATCTTCGCTCATCAAACAATTTGCTTCTCTTGTGCCCCTCTCACAATTCTGACTTCGTGAACTCTTCGTTCTTCGTGCAAGCAGTACTGCTATGGAATACGCTTCCACCCGAAATCAGGATGTCAACTAGTCGTTTTTCATTCAAAAAGAATGTCAAGAACTATTTCTTGACGCAATGGCAGGAAATAAATAACTAAAATACAATATAGTAACCACAGTGTACGAATCTAAAGTTTATGTATTAGTGTGTAAAATTATTATATATATATATATATATATATATATATATATCAATATTTGTTTTTTTATATGTGTAGTAGTATTATGTAAGTTTATGTCAGTTCTATACACTTATTGACAAAATTATTACCTCTGACTTCCACCACAATGCACCTACCTTACAATATTTCTACATCACCCAAAGGTTGGCTGGTAGAGAATGCCTTGGGCATTAAGCCCGCCGATGTACATGTGTGCATGAAGTTTAAATAAATAAATAAATAAATAAATAGCACTTAAATACTACAGCTTTTGATCTAACGCCTTTGACAGACATACACTATTTCGTTAGTGAGTGTGAGACCGGCGACCCATGATACAGAAGCATCTCAATAGGCCGCTGTAGTGCGTGTCGGGTCACCATGCTGCATTCGCAATGAGTAAGGTCACCACCACTCTTGGATTCTGCTCGTGCTTTCCATCAGGCAGAGTAAAGGGAAGAAAAACTTGAAATAAACCAGCCCGTCTTGCCAACGTGGCATAGTAGGCCATAAAACCCTTCCTAAGGAGACGCCTATGTCCAGCAGTGGACTCGTGATGGAATTAATGATGAAAAACAATACCTTTAATTAGATCAATATTTATTAGTACAGGAAATTATCACCCTGAAACTGTCATCTAAGGAAAAATCATTATAGTTTATCAAATAAGGCCTACCAACTAGGTTTTCCTCTTACTGAAATAGATGTTAATAGCTATTATATATGTCCGTAAATGGATGATAATACGTTTGTAGACAAAACACCTACACCACATTCCAGATTGATTGTTTACTTGCCCTGACGGACTGCCATTAAAATAAATCTTGAAATTTTTACAGCAGATGCTTCATATGTTGTAAGCGACCACTAAATAAGAATTTTCGCAAATTCCACCCTTAAGGAGGTAAAATAGGGTATGAACGGTTGTATGTAATTTTCAAAGTTATAAACACGAAATAAGAAAGGCTCAGTAAAGGAAAAGAAAAGAAAGAATACATTTATTAGCCACATTCACAAAGGACACGAGAAAAATAAGGTACATTTTAACAATACTAAACAACAAACAAACATAATACAAACAAAGACATAAGGAAAAAACAAACAAAAAAAAATGAAAGTGACATTATTTGGCTGTGTGAGTATGTGACTAAAGTAGTACAGTAGTTTCTACATTTATAATTAACTAGCTGTGCCCGCTACTTCGTACACGTGCCATTTAGATTTTCGAGTTATTTTTCCACGTTTAAACCTGCCCTGGACTACGACAGACATTTCAAAACCAAAATCGGCATCGACCCACCTATTCTCGAGTTTTAGCTAGACAAATGAACAGCAATTGATTTTTATATATATGAAGATTATAAGCTGAAGGAAATAAATGAAATATCGATTAAGCAGTTTTCCCATAATATACTCACAACTTCTTCAGCGTTTTACTTGAATAGATGCACGGTGACTGTCGATACTTCCTCATGCAAATACTTGTAAACATGTATCTCTTGATGTCTCCATATCGTGTCAATCACTTGGTAATGTCATGAGAGAGAAATATCCTTCCGGAAAATCTGCAGCAATGATCTATACAAATAAATGAAATTGGAGTGTCTGTTTGTAATATTAAAATAACCGCTTTTTACTAAATGCATATGTATGTATACACGGTATATATACCAAAAATGTAGTTAAGAAAAATATGGCTGTCTGTCTGTCTGTTTGTTCCGGGTAAGCTCTGGAACGGCTGGACCGATTTTGACGGGACTTTCACTGGTAGGAAACTGATGATCCAGGGAGTAACTTATGCTACTTTTTTTAGACTAACTTTGTCCCGCGGCGTTACTCGCGGTACGACGATAACCGCGGGTAACACCACGGGGTTCAGCTAGTCGTCTACGTACGTCGCCTAAATTGAGAGTCCATACCAGCTGACGGTGCCCGCTTCTGTGCGGGCAAGCGCTGGGAGGGGTCCGGATGTGTTAATAACAGCAGTTCCCGGATCCCTCCCGTCTCAGGCGCAGAGTGGCACACCGTGTGGTTTTAGTCGGTTCGATTCCGACACACCGCCCCGCCGCAAACTCCGGCGGGGGTTTCAAAAAAAAAAAAAGTCGTCTATAAATTTGAACCTTGGCTATTTAACAGCTTGTGAATAATCTCCGAACGGCTGAACCGATTTTGACAACACTTCACTGGCAGATAGCTGATGATATAAGGAGTAACTTAGGCTCCTTTTTGTAATACTATCTTCGCCCCGCGGTTGTTGTTGTACCACGGGCAACACCACAGGGTTCAGCATGTGGTAAATAATTGGTACCACCTTATCAATCAACAGAAAATATCAATTCATTTTCAGAAACAGAGTTGGCATGTAAATTAAAATTGTATTACAAAGAAGCAAGATTTTTTCATACTTTTTTTTACTAGAGAGACAATCACTGAGTACCGGTAAAAAATATTCAATGGTAATTAAAGCTCTCACAAAGATAATAGAATTAAGATTAGGTACTTGTAAAATATTCTTAAATTTACATACTTGTGTTCCGATGACGCAGTGTTTTGATCCGACTTAGTTGTTACCACTGACATCGTCAGTGGTTGTTACCGATCATTTACCAAATGTAAGGTAAAGCTCAGGGTTGCTACGAGCAATATATTTATTTATTTACCTCGCTATAAACTGGCTTCAAAAAAGGAGGATATTCTGAATTCGTCGGAATCTTTTATTTTTGTATAATTGAATGCACATGTTGTGATCGGCACGAGCCGGCTCGAACGGGGCGGTACTACCCTGTCACAGAAGATCAATCTAAAATGACTTCATTACCCATTTTTTTGATGGTATAGGCAGCAAACGAGCTGGCGTATCGCCTGATGGTAAGCGATGACCGCCGCTCATGGAACCCCCCCAACACCCGGGACGTCACAAGTGCGTTGCCGGCCGTTGGGCGATGGGGAAGGGGATAAGTGGAGGAGTTGGGGCGGCCTTCGGTATCCTCACTCATCCGGTTAAAACACAACGCAAGCGCTATTTCACACCGGTTTTCGGTGAGGCCGTAGTATCACTGGAGTCGAGCCGGCCCATGCATGCCGAGACATGGCTCTCCCACGGTAAAAAAATGTTGATTAAATGCAATCTTATTTATTGCCAGTTCAAAATATTGATACTGATATGATATATTTATTGTTTTGTGCCTTTTACAAGAAGATTAAAGATCCGTCCAGATGTGTTTTGTTTAATAATAATAATATATCGCTTTATTGTACACCAGATGCATTACAAGGTAAGCTTAAAATTAGTGTTTATTTGATATCTCAACTCAATGTCAGTGACTGAACGAATATCGATTGTAAAGAGTGTGTGTGTGTGTTATATTTTTCTTCGGTGTGTAGTGGTAAACAATCCTCTACGTCACTGCTTCCATAGGGCTTGCGTCGTAAAAGCGCGGAGTCCAAAGTTCGGAATACATTCTTCTATCAGCCCGGTTACAACTCAACTATCCGTCGCCGGATTACAAGAGACACCACGCTTCCAGTCAATCGGGATCATTATATTAAGAAAAATGTTGTTTAAACTATGTAGGTACTTATAAATAAACGATTTTAATGAATCAAAACACATGAGCGTTTGCCTGTTTAAAGGTATATTATACAGCGTAAGGTATTTTCTTCAAACCATGATAATTTTTTACCTTTATTGAATAAAAAAAATTTGTTAAATTTGTCAATGTATCAGCCCTAAAAACAAACGAATAGAAACAGATGAAAAAAGCATTAGGCAGTGATTACGCAACGAGGTCTTTGACCCCGTGATGTGCGTGCGAATCAAATTGTTATATTGTGGCATTAAGTACAGAGGTTGATGCTGTCAGGTGTTCAGAGTTACGCGACTTAATACTTCTGTGCAGGGAAATTGGCAAGCCTAGTTGCTATTACACAGATTTTATATCCCACCAAGACGATAGTATCAGATAGTGACATTCTAAGACGTTGCTATCCCTTTCTAAGCTATCTCTGACCTTTATAATGAACTAGCCGACCCACGCAACCTCGTTTGCGCCTTATATTGCCCGTAGCGTGAAAATTTCCCCCGTTTTTGAAACATTCTTCATTGTTGCTCCGCTCCTATTAGTAGTAGCGCGATGATATATACCCTATAGCCTTCCTCGATAAATGGACTATCCAACACCGAAAGAATTTTTCAAATCGGACCAGCGCTTCCTGAGATTAGCGTGTTCAAACAAACAAACAAACAAACTCTTCATTTTTATATATTAGTATAGATATTCATTTAGTAAAAAGCGGTTATTTTAATATTAGAAACAGACACTCAAATTTTATTTACTTGTGTAGATGGAGCCTTCTCCATCTAGTGTGAGAAAGTTGTGCAGAAAATTGTAAAATAAGAAAAGAATGGTCGAATTTCCTCTGGATGATCACTAGTTATTAATAATTTGTGCGTCTGGCAACACACATCTATACAAAGAAATAAAATTGGAGTGTCTGTTTGTAATATTAAAATAACCGCGTTTTCCTAAATGCATATGTACGTATACACGGTACATAACAAAAATGTACTTAAAAACAATTGTCTGTCTGTCTGTCTGTCTGTTTGTTCCGGCTAACGTCTGGAACGGCTGAACGGGTTTTGACTTGTTTGGAAATCAGCTACCTGATAGGCAGGCTGGCAGGTACCTGATTTTAGATACTGATACTTTTTTTAGACTAACTTTGTCCCGCGGCGTTACTCGCGGTACAACAATAACCGCGGGTAACACCGCGGGGTTCAGCTAGTATAAAATAACATACAAGAAGAGCCTTCAATCATCATCATCACGACCATTTACCTTACTGTAACAACCTCCTTTCTAGGGAAAAGCTTCTGTCCAGCAATGTACTGTTAAATATGCCGTTGATAATTTCCTTCCACTTTTGTGAACCAATCCCAGTTAAGGAATAGTTTTGAATTCAATTTTGGGCTTATTTAAATTCAGAAGGAAATATTTTACTTCTAAAGGTGGAATGTCAAGGAATGAAATACAACTTATTACAATTTATCGTGCTTATGGCACATTTAAGTCGATGGCACATAAAACTTAATGATGTATTTGATAACCGCCCCTATTTGTTGTGTTACAAAAAATTAAAAGTTATATCAACCTAATCAGTTACTTAGAAATGTGGCGATATGATTTTGAACATACGAATGAAAATAAAACGTTTCACAAGTACAAGAAATGAAAAAAATCACTATAACTCGACTTTGTAAAAAGATTTGATAAAATTTTAATAGTCTTATCACCCGAGCCTATATTACGATTCTATTGACATATCTATACTAATATATAAAACTGAAGAGTTTGTTTGTTTGTTTGTTTGTTTGTTTGTTTGAACACGCTAATCTCAGGAACCGCTGGTCCGATTTAAAAAATTCTTTCGGTGTTGGATAGTCCATTTATCGAGGAAGGCTATAGGGTATATATCATCACGCTACTACTAATAGCAGCGGAGCAACAATGAAGAATGTTTCAAAAACGGGAGAAATTTTCACGCTACGGGCAATATAAGGCGCAAACGAGGTTGCGTGGGTCGGCTAGTAATTCATTAAAATCGGTTCAGTAGTTTAAGCGCTATGGCAAAACAAACATACATAGACTGCCGAAATTATTACCCTGTCATTTGGCTTTTAATCCAGCTATATTTTGAGATAAAAACTGTAGAAAATAAGGGAAAATTTGATGCCTTCCACGTCAACGCACGTCTTTTGTTTTTTGAGTAGCAATTTACCACGAAAATACGAAGGTAGTTATTTAACCATCTACTCATTTACCCTCTATTCCAAAAAAATGTCATGGTCGCGTGCCTGTAAATCTAACAGGTAATTATCTGAAAGTCTGGACCCTGTATTCCACAATTATTTGTTTCTTAATTGTTTCTGTTCATGAATCAACAATCCTTAATGTACATCTAGGTCAATAAATAGAACAATCACTTGATCGTAACAGTTATGCAAGTGTAATATTTTAAGACATGGGTCAAGTATCAAAATCCAAAACTTCGTTCAGCAACTTTAGGGAGTTGTATAAAAATAGTGTCTACACCGCTCATAAACTGTAGGTATCTTTATAAATATAATTCTTCTGTGAGTGTGTATGTCACTGAACTACTCTCATAAGGCTGGACCGATTTTGATGAAATTTTTTGTGTGTGTTCAAGGGGATCTGGGAATGGTTTAGATTCACAATTTTGTCCGCTGGACAATGTTTTTTTAATTAATTTTTAATTTATTAGTAGTTATGGCAAAACGACGTTTGCCGGGACAGCTAGTAAACTGTATATCTATATCTAATATATAAAATTCTCGTGTCGCGGTGTTTGTAGTTAAACTCCTCCGAAACGGTTTGACCGATTCTTATGAAATTTTGTCTGCATGTTGGGTATGTCTGAGAATCGGACAACATCTATTTTTCATCCCCCCTTAATGGTAAGGGTGACCCATCCTTAAATATTTTTTTATGGCAAAATAACGTTTGCGCGGTCAGCTAGTTATACATAAATTACACCTAATCACACAACTAATGACTTCATTATTTGTTCTTGATGGCAGTAAACAACGGGTTTACTGCCTTTCTAGCTTAGCAGACGGAGTCACTAATCATTAGATCAACAAGCCAGTGGAAAATGTTCGAAATTTAAAATCCATAATAGACTGTTATTTAATAATTATATTTATTTATCCATTCTACAAAAAGTACACACATGCATAGCTAAATTATTATGTTTATTATTTACCTTCCAACTTTTTTAAAAGACTGTATTCTGATATGTTACCGAACGCAGTTATTGATACGGAGCGGGTTCCACCGCATTCCGAGGTATTGTTACTTGTATTGTAATATCATTCTGTGGCATTGTTGTGAGTTGTGCACGCGTCGTCTTACGTGCCAGCTTGCCAATGTTGGCGGTGTCCCACGCCGCCATTGCGCCGTGATAAATATCGCTTAAACTTGTGTCAATTTCATGATATCTGTCCGAATAAAACGAAATTGTCGATGCTTAAGTGATGTTTTTTTTTATTTGACTTGAGCGAGAAACTCTATGCTTTGAGTTCTTTTTTTTAAGTTTACTTTTAGTGGATCATTTTGTGGATCTCTACCAAAATACTCATTAGTTAATAGACTGTATAGATGGGTTAGTACTCGTACAGGAATTTAAAAAAATACTTTGCAATTCGAGATTGTAAATTAAAACAAGTTCGACTCGAAAAATTCTAGTTTTCTGTGTGGTGACGACGGACTAAGAATATTTTAAGAATATTAATATTATTTTAATAGGACTAATCCCGCCCACACGCCCACCTATATAACTTCTGTACACCAGGAACAACAGCAGTGACCCATGAACACACAGAGTTATTACACTTGGGAAGTCTCGGAAAAAAAATTACTGTCTTGGAACCCGCAATTAAAATCAATCAGAAAAACTGAAGGAGTTGGAAATATTAGAAGTCCACTTACCTCCTAAGCAAAGCGGGAGACAAAATGAAGTTAAAATAGGCAGATACCTTTTTGTTAAAGAAGACACGGACACTGTTAGAGGCTATAGAAGCGTGTGTGATTTGTGAAATTCTTAAATAACCTAAAAGTCTCAAAAAAATACAGCACATTATTCTCAAATATTTTCTAAACTATCCTCAATTTAAACATTCTTAATTTGAACATTCAAAATGTTTATACCATAGACACCGTTCACTGTTGTATAATTTTTTACACGTTGCGCGCTCATTATGCCGCCCGTCACAAAAAGTTTCAATGTAATTGAATGGAGCGATTCGATGACTCAACATTAGTATTTATAGCTGAGCCATTGTAAAACATGATTAGTATTACGTCGATAAATACGAGAAAAGCTTTTTTTAAATAGCCTCGTGCTCTTTCATTCCTCTTTATGCAGTTAATGGAAGCACTTTTTTTATTTATTAAATATTCTTATATAGACGCAGTTATGCGTTTGCCAACGAGTCATTCTATATTACATCACTACATAATATTATATAATAAAGTCCCCCGCCGCGTCTGTCTATTCGCGATAAACTCAAAAATTACTGAACGTATTTTTATGCCGATTTTACCAATAGATAAAGTGATTCTTGAGGAAGGTTTTCCTATATAATTTGTAAAAAAATTGGAGTATACTAACTGAAATATAACGGTATTTGTTGAAAACGTCGTAAAAAATTAAGCCGCACATGTTCTCAGAGTAGCATAGTCTACGAGTATAATATACTTTCTGTAATGAACCGGAGCGAAGTCGGGGCGAGTTGCTAGTCTATACAAATAAATAAAATTGGAGTGTCTGTTTGTAATATTAAAATAACCGCTTTTTACTTAATGCATATGTATGTATACACGATACATATACCAAAAATGTAGTTAAAAAAATTTTTGTCTGTCTGTCTGTCTGTCTGTCTGTCTGTCTGTCTGTCTGTCTGTTTGTTCCGGGTAATCTCTGGAAGGGCTGGACGGATTTTGACGGGACTTTCACTGGCAGGTAGCTGATGATCCGGGGAGTAACTTAGGCTACTTTTTTTAGACTAACTTTGTCCCGCGGCGTTACTCGCGGTACAACATTAACCGCGGGTAACACCGCGGGGTTCAGCTAGTAATTAATAAATTAACAAGTTTAATATTTTGTTGTTTATTTTTTATCTATTCTGACTTACTTGATTTCGATAGACGATTGCAAAAAATATAATTAATTTTCACACTAAGTACAGAAAAATAAGTAAGTTTATGGAAAACCATTTTTAGTTTTACTGCCGTATGAAGTGTATAAACATAGAAACTCACGTGATTTAAGACGCTTTCGCGACCTTCAAACGTCACATCGGAAGTAAATGCTCTCAAAGAACCAAGAATAGAAGTAGGTACATTTATGTAAATTTAGAATGTTATTTGAATTTTAAGGTTGAGGCAGACAGTGGACGGAGACACTCAATGTCGTCGACCGGTCTCACCACTGTCTTTCCCAGTATTTAAAATCACATCACACTAATATATAAAGGCGAAAGTTTGTGAGTGTGTGTGTATGTTTGTTACTTCTTCACGCAAAAATTACTGAACGGATTTGGATGAAACTTTACAGCAATATAGCTTATACATCAGAATAACATATAGGTTACTATTCGCCGCGATAATCGACATACACGCAGGCGGAGCCGAGGGCAATAACTAGTTATTTATAAACGTCATCTTGTTGATTTGCCTAGTCCTTATTATTCCTAATATTATTTGGTAGTGTAACCGGTTTTAGCAGAATATCAGCCCTCGGCCATCGGCCCTCCATGAGGGTGAATTTAATTCGAAGGTTGAACTGATTCTCACTGACTTCTCTATGAACGATTGCCATAGATGTTCATAACAACCGGGAGCGATGCCTTAGCGGCCCAGAATTACATAAATAATTAAAAAATACATATTTACAATGAAGTAACTCGCTACAAATTATGGTCGCCGACAGTTGCGAAAACTTCTCAATTAATTTCAGCCAAAAAACTGATGAATTAAGCATTCAAGTTAGATTTTCTAATTCATTTGTGGACAAAGTTCGTTGCTTTGTGCAGGTACAAAATGTAACTTCAAGGCTGTCCTATTAATGTCTATCATCTGTCATCAAATTTTTGGAGAAAGAAAGAAATAGTTTTTATACAAAGAGCTGCGGCCTCTTCAACTTCAACAAAAAAAAAATAGACCTAACGTATTTACGTAATCTGTGCCATTCATGGTATTTAAACACGTTAAAACTCGTGAAATTTTAGCTCCATTGAACCTATTGACACCATTTTTGGTTACTACTCTGTAAACATTTGTATAACACAAGTTGTTTCCTCAGGAATTTAGAACACGTAACACTACAGTTATACCTGAGGCGATACGTTGAGAATTATTTAAAAGTTTGAAGGCATTAAACGCTTACTTACGAAGAAAAGGATTCTATGTGTGATAAGTACCGTTATTGAAATGAATCATGCACAACAAATACTATGGGTTTTATAACAATTATTTCATTTAATTCAGTCTTTGAAAGTAAGACCCAATCTTTTATGCCCGTCGTGCTCCCTGTTTTGTGGAAAGGTAACTGCCTATGTTTATTTTATTTTTTCTTCCGCTTGACTAAGAAGGGAATTGGACTTATTATATTCCCGACTCCCACAGTTTCTTCTGATTAACTTCTTTGCGGGTTTCAAGATAGTGTATTTTTTTCTTGAACTCCTGAATGTTATAACTCGGTGTGTTCGTGGGTTTTTATGTGGGCGAAATTAGTGCTATCACAAAAAAGAAGTTTTTTACTTAAGGTACCTGCACCGTACAAAAAAATTACCGAATTATCACATATTCTGATCGTAGTAGCCGTGGTTAAGAATAACACTTCATATGTCGATGCATACACTGTCCGTTCAAAAAATATTTGGTGAATTTTCATTTTTCTTAAAAAATATTTATTTATTCATAAATTTCTATTTTGTCCCCTTCAAAGTAGTCCCCCTCACATATAATACACTTGTGCCAGCGTTTTTTCCTATCCTCGAAGCAGTTCTGATATGCACTTTATGGTAAGCTCTTGAGTTCTCTCATCGATTCGGTTTGTATCTCCTCAATCGTCTCAAAACGCCGTCTTATTACGGATCTCTTCAATCTTGGGAACAGGAAAAAGTCGCAGGGGGACAAATCTGGTGAATACGGTGGCTAAGGCTTGATTATGGTGTTGTTTTTGGCCAAAAATAACAAACAAGCAATAACAAACAAGCAATGACGAGTGAGCAGGTACATTGTCGTGCTGCAAAAGCCATGAATTGTTTTTCCAAAATTCCGAAAGTTTGTTAACTTTAATGCAAACTCTTTGATCCATGTTTTTCGACAGCAGAAAATCGCCGAACACGCAAAACACTTCTAATTTTATGCCTCTCATAAACACACCAAATGTGCTATATAACTAAAACTGTGAACGAACATATTCGAGACGAGTGTACCAACATAACAAAATAAAAAAAATCGATAATCGAATGTATGTGAATGAAATTTGAGAATTCACCTTATATTTTAAAGTATACCTAATGTATGAAGCGCAAGAAGTTCTGCTCTGCCTGTATTCGTACATCGATTCGAACATTCATGCAAATAAATATTGTATTGTAACCACACAGAAGGAATCTTTAGGAAGGAGACACGACCCGTGACTTATTTTTTCGTAAATGCGTGCAATAAATAAATAAATATTTCGGACATCTAACACACAACGCGATCTAGTCCCAAGCTAAGCAGAGCTTGTGTTATGGGTACTAGACAACTGATATAAATAAATATATACTTTTTTTTTGTTGTAAATACATACATATTATACATGACTGCCTCATTGGTCTAGCGGTTGGCTGATGATGAGGTCTCGGGTTCGATTCCCGGGTCGAACCAAATGTTTGTACGATCTACAAATATTTGTTTCGGAGTTTGGGTGTTTTCTATGTATAATATGTATGTATTTACAAAAAAAAAGTATATATGTATTCATATCAGTTGTCTAGTACCCATAACACAAGCTCTGCTTAGCTTGTAGCCCAGTCATATTAGGTAAAAAAAGGGGTCAACCTCGGAATGAAAGATAATAAGCTGCAAATTGGTATGAACCTTTGTTTTGTCATTCTAAATGTTGTCTCAAAAGTCACAATCGTTATCGTGTCCGCGTCTCAAGATATTCAAGGTCAAAGGTCACAAAAATCGGTTTTTCGCGAATATCTGGCTTCCTATCGGTTAAATGAGATTTGCATTTATTATAAAAGTTGTAGGCTATAAAATTCCCTACAACTTTTGTTTAAACTTTTTTTTCATACGACTAACCGTTTTGAAGGTAGAGCGCGAAGAGTGCACATCGTACAGTCATATACGGCCTAATGCAAGGTCAAGCGTGAGTTATGGTTATCAGTACGTTATAAAGTCAATTATTTACTTGGAAATTATAATTATTAAACAATGCCTATTATTTATGTACTAACTATTAATTATTTATATTTAAATAAAGTAAGTAACTTGATTATTTATATATAATTATTCATATTTAACTATTTAAGTATAAAATATTATTAATTCTGGATTATATATTTTAGTTTTATTTTAAGTTAAAATGATAGTAAGAGTATATATTTTACACATATTTTTATTTATTATTAAATACGGCATAATATACATTTATCAAAATGTGAGTTCAAATATCAAAAGTATCTTTGTTGATTTTAATTGTAATGAAATTGGAAATGGAAGCTAATTTATCGTAGCGTCAGACGAGCGAAAAAAGCTAATAAGCTTTTTTCGCTCGTCTGACGTCGGTAGTAGCGGTTGTGAGCTCTGTTTATACTTCATTTAAAAAAATAATATACTCTATTTGTTCCTGTAATTTATTTGTATACAAAGTTTAGTGTGTTCTATTAACAATTATACAGTGTTTTCAAGACGTACAATATTCTATAATCATATACAAACTTAATAACAGGAATACATATTAGATCAGAAAAAAAAAACTACCCTTTACTATAAAATAAAAAAATCAAAATTAATTTAATCAAAGTTTATTATCTTGTGAACCTTAATCTTATGTGCCTAGATCTGCAGTGACAGTGTTACATAATAGCCAAGTGAAAACACCTTACAGTAAACCTGAAACATAGCATTTGGGAATTGTTGACAGCAACGCCATCTGTTGTTCAATAGACTGAATCTGAAACATATCTAGATACGAACCGTTCATCTCATCGATCCCGTGAAGAATACAGAGCAGATATCGACGGGCAGATTCATACAATGGCAAACTGTGCGGTCTGTGGCAAATTCGTGTCTCCCAAGGGTGTTGCTATTTGTTGTAAATGCACGAAGAAGCATCACCTATCGTGTGTTAACATGACAAGGACGAACAAGGATTGGCAATGCCAGGATTGCAGGGGAAATCATGACAAGGTCCGCGACCAACCTATTTGTGAGGACGAGACTAAGAGCACTCCCGTTAGCTCATATGACTCTTCCCATTCTGCCACTGGCTCTGCGGACGGAGACCAGCAGCGAGCTGTTGACATTGTCCGCGAGCTTCAGCTAATGAGAACCGAGGTGAGGGAGATGAGGGAGGATCTGAGAACAGAGTTACGGGAGATTCGTCTCGAGATGAATGACCTGCGTCAAGCACTGGCTGCATCCAGAAAGAAGGTCGACCACCTAGAGAGTCGGCTGGAAGACCTAGAGAAGAAGCAGGCTGCCTCATCCGGAGATGCGGTGGACCAATTGGGGCGCACGGTGAAGCAGCTGCAAACGGAGCTCGGTGAACGAGAGCAGGAACTCCTGCTCTCTGACATTGAGATATCCAACCTCCCCGAGAGTCCTGGCGAGAATGTAATTCACTCGGTGGAACTGGTGGCAAGGAAATTGGGGGTCACCCTGGAGGCGCGAGACATAGTGTTTGCGGAACGCGTAGGTCCCCATGTGGAGCGGTCGCGTGGGGCGGGCGCGTCGGCGGGCTCGGTGCGGTGCCGCTGCGTCGTGGTGCGGCTGGCGCGGCGCGGGCTGCGGGATGAGTTGCTGCGGAGCGCGCGCGTGCGTCGCGGGGCCACTTCGGCTGACCTCGGCATCGATACGCCGCCGCGTCGCTTCTACCTCAACGAGAGGCTCACTAGAACAAAAAAGCATCTGTTCTACCGAGCCCGACAGGCGGCTGCTGGTTTGGGTTGGAAGTTCACGTGGACGAATCGCGGTAGAATACTGACTAGGGAAGCTGAAGGCAAGCGCACGTACGTCGTGCGCTCGGAGACTGATCTCGAACAAATTTTTGGCATGGGCGCAGTCTCGACCAACATAGATTAGCGCAGTCATGTTGGAGAGTCTCTGTATATACGTGCCTGATGATGTATGTCTATAATCCCATATTATTATTTACTTTATTTTATGAAGCAGAAAGTAATTTGTGTAAACACTGCAGAATGTGTGAGTGTCTCCTCAATTGGACTGCCTTTATATTAGTGTTGTTGATATTTCTTAATGCTATAACTGAAACTATTCCAAAAATGAATGCATATTTGCATATAATTAATAACCTGAAATTATTTACAACTATTAACAAAAATTATTTAATTAAAATTCATAAGAGGCGTTATTTACATGTAATTATTTACAAATGTTGTTTACAATCTTATATAAGGGTATTTATGGGCAGAAAGAATTATAAATATAACATTGTGAATAACAGAATGTACTTTGCCTTCATACACCTCAAAATACGAACACTGAATAGAATGGTTGCAATACTCTATAACTTCCTAAATTATAAATTTTTCATTAGGGTTGTACCAGTAACAGAGATTTTTTTGACTCTGGTTGCTGTGGATGCCAATTTTTGTATTAATTCTAATGATATGGTGGTATGCGTGATGACTACCTGCATGTGGCAAATAAAGGGATATAATAATAAACAGTCCCTAATTTTATTCAATATATTATATTCCAAATATAAAACTTTAATGTGCATATAATGACCCGCAGTAAATTTTTAAAATTTGGTCTTTTTAATGCAGGTTCTCTGGGGAGTAAGCATGATGAATTTTTGGTGGCTATGAGTCTACACTCAGTTGACATCATGGCTATAAATGAGACTTGGTTGAGGCCAGGTGAGGAAGGGAGAGCACCAACTGCGCCAGGTTATAGGCTGAGACATATTCCAAGACCTAATTCTATTAAGGATGGTCGTGGTGGGGGTGTAGGATACTATATTAAAAACGGAATTAAAGCGCAAACTAGAAGTCACCCCGCACATAAAGAGGTAGAACAATACTGGCTTTCGATAACCATAGCTGGGAAAAAGCTTTTAGTAGGTACAGCCTACAGACCCCCCTGGTTACACATTGACAAGTTCTTGGATAGTCTGACCGACAGTATTAGTGCACTGGCCCCTTATGATCACATCATTCTTTTGGGTGATTTTAATGTTAATATGCTGGATGGATGCAGCACAAACACTAGAACACTGCAGCACTTCTTACACTACACCAACATGCATCAAATAGTTACCACTCCAACGCATTTTACAGGAAATAATAGCACATTAATAGATGTCATATGCACTGATGTTAGTGTGAGAAATGTAGTGGTGAGTCATGTTCCCGAGTTAGGACAACACTCCATAGTAACATGTGAGTCAGTGTTTAGGAAAGAGAAGGTCAAACCAAGGTGGGTTACATATAGACCATATAAGAACATTCTACAGGTACCTTTTAATGCGGATCTGGAGCATATTCCATGGCAGGCTTTGGCTTTGGAGGGTGGGGTGGACAGCATGGTGGAAGGATTGTCAAAACATATAGTGCAACTGTTCAATCAGCATGCACCTGAAAAACGCACATTATTTAAAGGCGAGTACACACCATGGATCACGGACAATATTAAATTAATGTTTGACTTAAGGGACAGGGCTAGGAATACATATCAGAAAACAAAATTACCATCAAAAAAGAAATATTATCTAGACCTTAAACATCAGGCAAAAATAGCATTACATAATGAAAAATCTGTGTACTTTTCTATGCACATTAATAATAATATTAACAATCCAAGTTTTTTGTGGAAGAATTTGAAAAGCAAAGTGTTTCCATCACATAAATCTAAATTCTTGCCAGATCATTTTAATGATCCTGATATCATTAACAGGGACTTCCTGGATGTGCCGGGTGGATGTAGGGTGACAATTTCCAGACTAACATATTACGAATTTCACAGACACAACCCAAATTTAAATTTCAAACTGCAACCTGTACACCACAGCACTATACTTACAATTCTGAATAATATTAAAACAAGCTCAATAGGTACAGACAACTTAAACATAGACATGATTACACTGACACTACCGAACTCATTACACATTATAACAGATATAGTTAACACCTCCATTGTCACTCATACATTCCCCAGCATGTGGAAACACTCTGTGGTCCGCCCTATACCCAAAACAAGTGTTCCGGGCACTACGAAGGATCTACGACCTATTAGCATACTACCATGTTTGTCAAAAGTGTTGGAAAGAGTGGTTCATGTACAGGTCATGAAATACCTAGAGGACAATGGCATCCTTCCGGAGAAACAGTCTGGTTTTCGAAAGGGACGTGGAACTGCAACAGCCTTGTGTGACGTGGTAGGTGCCATACTGGAAGCCAGGGATCGTGGAGAGGCAACAATACTTGCACTGCTGGACTACTCCCGTGCATTCGATGCTATAGATACATCACTACTCCTGTCCAAGTTGGCGTACTACGGATTTTCCCCTGGCTCAATAAAGTGGTTTCATAGCTACCTCTCAAACAGATCACAGCAGGTAGAAATACACAAGGAGGATGGATCGGTTATGTCTTCCCCTCCCCTGGTTGTTACCAGGGGAGTTCCACAAGGCTCCATACTGGGGCCTCTTTTATTTATACTATACACAGCAGATATAACAGATTGCTTTTCAAATAGTGGGTACCACATGTATGCAGATGATACCCAACTGTTTCTATCCTTTAAACCAGATGAAACCAGATCTGCATTGGACAGGATAAACGAGGACTTGGAGAGGGTGGTAAAATGGTCTGTGGAACATTCATTACTTTTGAATCCAGTAAAGTCCAAATTTATGATACTGGGTAGTAAGAGACAAATCCAATCCGTGCTACAGAATGACCCCAAAATTATGATAAATGGACAAACAATTGCAAGGGTACATGAAGCTAATAATCTTGGACTGCTGATGGATCCTGAGCTGAGATTTGAAGCACACATAAATAAAATTGTTAGAAATTGTTTTTATAGACTTAAAATCTTATACAACATTCGTGATTACCTCAGTGTACCTCTAAGGAAACAATTAGTAGACAGTCTGGTACTATCCAAGTTTAATTATTGTGATGTGGTGTATGGTCCCTGCCTACTAGCCAGAACAAAAAACGTAATACAAAGGGTCCAAAACGCTTCCACTCGTTACTGTTTTAATATTCCCAGACGTCATCACGTAACACCATATATCAATGACAATGACATGATAAAGATGGAAGCCAGAAGGAAGTTGCATTTAGCCAGCTTACTCTTTGGCATACTTAAAAAAGGTAGTCCTACCTATTTGCATGAGAGGATAGACTGGAGGTATAACCACTTCTCTTATTCCATCAGACCATCAGCTATAGCACTCAGCATACCAGGACATAGAACTGCTGCATTCCGTGGTAGTTTTAAATATGCGGCAACGCGATGCTGGAACTGCATACCACCACCAATAAGGGATCTACAATCAATATATTCTTTTTAAGTAAAATTCAAAAAATACCTACTTGAACAACAAAAGCAACAAAGTATGACCGCTTGTACTTAACCTTATGTTTATGATCCACGGACAGTGCATTGCAGGTAGGGAGGCATTATTTTGGTATCCACATGCACACATGCAAAACTGTCTTCACATCCTGGTATAATGGCAGTTGATTATTCTATTCCTAAGTTTTAGTTTTATTTTATTTATTCTGTTTCCTAATCACTGATTGATTCTCCCTGAAAGGAATTGCGTATGGCGTTAGGAGTTGTTAAAGAATGTGCTAAAATATTTTGTATTTGTTAAAAGAAAGAGATGAAATTCATGAAATCGAAGGATATCTGATACTTACCAATTTATTATTAATATTCTGTAAGTAAGAGGAGACAGATAACTATTACGCTTGATGGTAGCTGCGGCTATCGGCGTCAAATCGAGTGTTACGGTGGGCACTGAAAATCAGTACTGGGATGAGTTACTTACACCCATCGCAGTGAACGCTGAGAGTCCACCATTTTGTTACACACTGTGTACAACCCTCGTTAACATAGTCCATTATTTAGTGTTCTGTCTCAGAGGCTTATTTTGATGTTTAAAATGATATAAATCTCAAATGAATCGTGTGCACACATGTACACGTCATCAGTGCCACGTCATTTGACTTTGACTTATTTGTACTGTTGCAAGCCTCAAAAATGTTCGTTTTTTTGTTATCTATATGTGGAAACTTTAGAATAAGTTTTTTAATTTGTATGCTGTGTGTATCAAATAAAGTTTATTATTATTATTATTATTAATTATCTTCTTCTTCCTCGTCGTCTTCTTCTTCTTGTCGCTCAAAAATGTTCGATTCATTGTCATCATCCTCATTATCTGTCATGTTCATCTCCAAACCTTCCAGAATATCGGGATCATATGTATTTTCTTCATCGGGATTACTTGGATACAGTGAAGCGTTGAGGCAAGCTTGTCCGTTGCACTGGCCGCAAGCTAAAGAACATTGTAGCCCTGCATGCATTCTGCATCCACAGCGGGAACCACAACCATTTTTGCAATTGCAAAATATTACGTTTAGTAGTTCGGCTGGTGCTGGAGGTAATAACGTTCGTATGGGCTCCAGGATTGCATTTTCAAGCATCCAGCCCCATTCTTGAGGTTCTAAGTCCTTCCCTAACCACGTTTGAATCTGGTAGTAGACACGTTTTATGTGTTGATGAGCTGCTACACTTGTTGGTGGAAGTGTTGACAGTTGTACAGGTTTATAGCAAATAGTATGATACTTTGCTTCAGCAGCGATCAAATCATACTCGTAATATATACGTTCGTTTACTAATTCTCCTAAGGAATCGTTTCGTTCTTCTGCTCTCTTAATTACGTTGTCTTTGAATGCTAGAGTACTTACATTACTTATTGTCCGTCTATACTTTAATTTTTTTTTCTTTTCTGCTATTTCATCAGCTTCTTGGCCACAAAATAAGCATAACTTTCCAAAATCAAAGACTTCATTTCGTTTTTTACGAGGTGCACTTGACGTTGAAGGTTCACTCTCATCTGTGCGTCGTTTTGATGCAATAATAACATTTTTACTCGTGTACACTTTTCGACACTCGGAATGCACATTTACAGAACTTAAAGTATTTAAATAGTCTATATGTCCATCATTTCTTTCAATACTTGCAGTTTTTAAAGTTTGTAAACCACGTACGACATTCACAGAAACACCTTCTGAAAGTTTCTTATCACATATAAAACACAAATCAGCCATAGCTCTTAAAACCGTACGTCCGTAGTTGCAACGGTACAATTTCAAACTAACGAATAATCTTGACTCATACAAAGTGGAGAGAGTGGCCTTGAATACTATAGAACATCTGTCCCGGCAATGAATAGAAAAGGGCATAGGGTAGGGACAAGTATTTCCAGGTATATAAGTATTGAGAAATTTACGCGTTTTAAAGAAAAGATATATAATGTCGTGTTAACTTAAAATAAAACTAAAATATATAATCCAGAATTAATAATATTTTATACTTAAATAGTTAAATATGAATAATTATATATAAATAATCAAGTTACTTACTTTAATTAAATATAAATAATTAATAGTTAGTACATAAATAATAGGCATTGTTTAATAATGATAATTTCCAAGTAAATAATTGACTTTATAACGTACTGATAACCATAACTCACGCTTGACCTTGCATTAGGCCGTATATGACTGTACGATGTGCACTCTTCGCGCTCTACCTTCAAAACGGTTAGTCGTATGAAAAAAAAGTTTAAACAAAAGTTGTAGGGAATTTTATAGCCTACAACTTTTATAATAAATGCAAATCTCATTTAACCGATAGGAAGCCAGATATTCGCGAAAAACCGATTTTTGTGACCTTTGACCTTGAATATCTTGAGACGCGGACACGATAACGATTGTGACTTTTGAGACAACATTTAGAATGACAAAACAAAGGTTCATACCAATTTGCAGCTTATTATCTTTCATTCCGAGGTGAAAGCCCTAATATGACTGGGCTATTGGGACTAGATTGCGTTGTGTGTTAGATGTCTGAAATATCTGAAAAAATAGGAAACACCCAATTTGACATTAACCTTTCGAAAAATCCATCTAATTCATTGTATCTAATACCCCTCTTCTCTTATTATGTTGTTTAAATATGCATTGTACAGTAATTCAATCTTATACCTATTTTATAAATTCTCAAAGTTTTACTATCTGTAACGTACACACGTTTTTTCTTAAAAATATCACTGGAGCGAATTTTTTTCATGCCTGAAACTTTATTATTTAATTTATATTCCTCGTATCACACAACTTTTCCCTCTTTATAAAGTTAGTTAGTTTTCCTGTTACGATGGCGCCAGTATTCTTTTTTCATTTATTGTAGTAACTTTGAAAATTGAGGTCTTCAACCACACAGTATATATTTGTCTTCTTCAAAATAAATTATTGTTGTAACAACAAAAAAATATAAATTAAACATTCAACGAGGTGCCTAGTAAGTAGGTATAAAATTAACTAGAAATGCTAAGACATGAACATATTTATCTAGCATTTCTAGTTCATTTTGCAAATATACATATGGACAAAAATAGATTAGAAAATAGCATAGCTATAAACAAAATAATTACTGTCAATGGAACTATGTGAGGTCTTCTCCCATAATCGTAATGCGAGCGACGATCAATCATTTAAACATAAAAATGCCGACACATGGATATGCCGTCCCGTGACGAATACGCAGCCATGCCGCGTCATCGAGTTGTTATAGCTAGGAACTTTGGTAACGGGGTCAATGTCCATTGACCGCTATTAGTACATATATCGCATTTCTATTACATAACAAATTCCGATAGAATATAGAAGTTATTTTAAGCTATATTTATTAAGACAGTTTCGCTTTCGTAAATATCGAGAGCGCGGAACGTTTAAGAAATCTAAAAATATCTACTCGACCTTTTTAGACATCTTAAATGTTTATCTTAATTATTATACCTACCGAAATTATAATAATAAATCGCTCATCAGAATGCTAATTATTAACTTAATGCTAGCTCAGTACAAATGACGGCTATATTGCTCACAGGCAATCTCTTACAGGATGGAAATAAATAACAAGAGAGTAGTTTGGAAAAAGAAAATTTTACACGTAAAAAGGGATTCTACACGTTAAAAAGGTGCTGGCTGAGCAACTGAATTAGGACTTGAATGTTCAGATCCGTCAGGTACCTTACAACGTCTATAACAAGAAAAACACCAGTCAGATTACGTAGAATCTAATTTCGTTTTAATATTTATATGCATAAGCTGACGTTTTGATGTTCTAGAATATATTTATTATTACTAAATCATATGGATCTTCATCCTTATTAATGCTAACGGTGTAAAGTACGTATATATGGAGGACAAGCCTTTGACCGCGGCTCTACCCGCGTATATGTCTGTTATCGCGGTAAAGAGTACTTGCCGAATTTCACTATAATCATACAGCGTTTTTGCAGTAAAAGCGTAACACAGAGACAGACAGAATTACTTTCGAATTTATAGTATTAGTAAATAAATAAATAATAAATGTTCCGGACACCTAATACACACCGCCATCTAGTTCCAAGCTAAGCAGAGCTTGTATTATGGGTACTAGACAACTGATATTTATATACATAAATACTTTTTTGTAATACTCCAATACACACAGTAAATTAGCAGTTTTTATCCCGCGGCCCCTATCATATTTATGTCGGTTATTGTTTATTTCAAATTGGTCAAGCGGTTTATCCGGAAAAAAGCGTAACAGATAGACGGACATACAAAGTTACTTTCAAAGTTATAATATTAGTATGAATAGTATGGATGTAGAATTTCCTAGATCCATGTACGACACACGTGGCGTCTAAGCGTCTGGACGAACCGGGTCATTGCCCAATGACCCTAATATGGCGGTCGATAGAATTCATAATTATAATGACGGATGTTAGTCATGTTGGTATACATACGTAATTAATTTTGATAGTTTGATCTATCAGAACCACTCTTAACACTTATTTAATCCTTTTGCATAGTAAATTTATTTTATGACTAGCTTCGCCCCGTGATATTCCCCGCGATTATTTTTGTTAAACGGGCGGGTAACAAAGCGGGGCGAAGCTAGTCTTAAATAAAAGTAGCCTAAGTTACTCCTTGTACCATCAGCTATCTGCCAGTGAAAAATTCGTCAAAATCGGTTCAGCCGTTCCAGAGATTAGGCGGAACAAAGAGAAAGACAGACAACATTTTTCAATAATGTTTTTTTCTATGTAACGTGCTTATATACTTTCATATGTACAGACACTTCAATTTTATTTATATGTACTCGTACTTATATCGTTTGTCAATTTTTATAAGCATTAAACGTTTCTGCCAAAATAATTATTTCTTTTTTCATAAATTTATATAAAATACCAATCTAATTAAATACCTCCTCCTTTTGGAAGTAGGTTAAAAATAAATCGCCGAAATGTATGTAAGTACGCACATACTTCCGATCGGCTGCATCAAATTAAATAATTATTTTTTAATGTATTTGTTATTGTTAGAATTAGGTTTGTGTACAAGAAAAAAATAAAATGTAACGGGAAAAGACATTTTTTTTAAATTATTTAATATTATACATACCAACACGCCAATGAATTGTTTCTGGCGATTAGAAAATATCATGTGCTGACAAGCAATTTAGATGTGAACTATTTACTAATGGCGATAAGCCCTTTCGACAATAGTATGCTATAACTTTCTAATATTATAATTTCACACCTTGTTAAGATGCAACTGAGTCATTCAAACCCGTTATCGTAAAAATTCTCTTGACATCGGCACCGATTCTGTTGTTGCAATCCTCTTTAAATTAGAGTAACAAAAAAAATCAAAAACTAAAACCTGACTATATAAAAACTTAAGTTAAAATTTATATCCTTTTTTGTTGTCTAGTACCCATAATACAAGCTGTGCTTAGATTGAGACTAGATGGCGTTGTGTGTTAGATGTCCGTAAATACTTATTTATTATTTACTAGCTGAACCCCGCGCTTATTGTCTTACCGCGAGTAACGCCGCGGGACAAAGTTAGTCTTAAAAAAAGTAGCGCAAGTTACACCCCGGATCATCAGCTACCTGCCAGTGAAAGTCCCGTCAAAATCGGTCCAGCCGTTTCAGAGATTACCCGGAACAAACAGACAGACAGACAGACAGACAGATAGACAGACAAAAAAAAATTTAACTACATTTTTGGCATATGTACCGTGTATACATACATATGCATTTAGTAAAAAGCGGTTATTTTAATATTACAAACAGACACTTCAATTTTATTTATTTGTATAGATTTATATAATCTACATATAATCGGTGACATATCACCGGGCCATTATTGCGAATCTATCTGACACCTCATTAATTAAAATCGGTTCAGTAATTTAAACCTTACGATAAAACGAATTCAAATTTAAAATAATTTATCCAATTAAGACACTAAATGACATTTATGAAAGTTTGAAGCTACAGTTAAAAATCATAGACAAACAGACGGCACATCATGTAGGTACCGGATTGTCAAGGTAAATTAGATTAAAACACCAGAATCTACTGCCTGCTTGAGTCGATCTATAACTTCCACTTTCCAAAATGCGCTGTCATATGAGAAGAATACTGAATAAACATACATAGATTAAAAAAAAACCCTTTCTTCCTTCATTTTGATTTCGCCGTAGTTGGATAAAACCCCTAAGCAGATTTATTTAAGTTTTATCAAAATTCGTTTTGATACACTCAATGCAGTACATTATTTTTATAGTAGTGATAGGTAGGATATCTTGAATAAAATATTTGAAATAAAAAAAAGTTTAAATTAGCTAGTAAGATAGTTATCATACCGTGCTTCAAACTTTCAAAAGGAGCAAAGTATATGTATAATCGATATAATAGTGTGCTTAACAAAGGCTAACTTTTATTCGAAGCTCAACATAGCGTTGTATTAAACTAGCTGACCCACGCAACCTCGTTTGCGCCATATATTGCCCGTAGCGTGAAAATTTCCCCCGTTTTTGAAACATTCTTCATTGTTGCTCCGCTCCTATTAGTAGTAGTGATGATATATACCCTATAGCCTTCCTCGATAAATGGACTATCCAACACCGAAAGAATTTTTCAAATCGGACCAGCGGTTCCTGAGATTAGCGTGTTCAAACAAACAAACTCTTCAGCTTTATATATTAGTATAGATAAAAAAAAAATGACTTCAGATATTAAGTAATAGTTGAATGTTTAACATGATCGGCACCTCTATGTATGCTAATGATTTTTTCTCATTATGCTATCTGAAGCCAGTCGTAAAATTATAATGAGTCTTCGAGCTTTTGTACTGGTTTTTAGCAAGCAATTTTAGAATTTTTATGAGAAGAGTGACGATTGATTTAAATTGCTAGTGATTAATGACCTGTACGTAGAACGGTTTTATTACCGAGCATTCTTAGCCACTTTCTATATACCTAGGTATAAATATTGTAGACTATATATATAGCTATGAATAAAATCATGAGCCATGTAGAATTAGCTTAAACATAATCTTAAATAAAAAATTTAAAAGACCCCTTCGCAGCCTTAGGTCGAAGTTATCAATGAATTGTCATTTAACGTTTATACTGGCTTGCGGAGAACTTAATCGAGTAATCATACGCCAAAAGCGTCTTACATCATTTTGGAAAAGAGCTGATACTCTTACACTGCAGGACTGATATTAACCAAACATAGCTAAGAACCACCGCAAGGAAACTGGCTTTCAAATGAAAATATCCGGTCCATCCGTTAGAGAGCTACGATACCACAGACAGACAGACATCCACGTCAAACTTATAACACCCCTCTTTTTGCGTTGGGGGTTAAAAATGTAATGGTATACTGCTATGCTTGAGGTTGCGGTTTCTTGTGTGTGATCTGCAAATATTTGTTTCGAAGTTTGGATGTTTGCTATGTATAATATGTGTGTATTTACAAAAACAATATATAATAGGTATTCCATCAGTCAATCTAACTGTCATAGTACAAGTTCTGCTAAGTTTGAAGGCGATAATACAGCGCCTCGCGGTATTATCTGCGGTATTTTGTTGCTTTTGAATCGGCTATAGTTCACCATTTTATTGATTTTTATTTTGTTTTCGCGAAATCTTATTTTTTTAATAAATGTAGCTTACTCTTTATAACATTAAACATCTAAAGTCTCGTCTAAATTAGTCCAGACGTAAAGTAATTTGGACCACCGGTTACCTTATTCATTCGGGGAAATGCATAAGGACTGCAACGTAAGAAATCCTTAATACCTTTCTGAGAGGCTGATTTACAGCAGTGGACTATCAAAGGCTGTTAAGTGTACGTGTTTTTTAATTTACTAAATAATAATAAGTTTAATACATTATAAATCATATATGGAGCTACTTATTTGGGTGCTGTTTGCTATGGTGCTCCCGTATGGGCCTATAGAGCGACTGTAGGTGCTGTCCGTCGCAAACTGTTACAAGGCCAACGACTTGCATTGATCTTCTTGTGCAAAGCATATAGGACGGTTAGTACTGAGGCTTTACCGGTGTTGGCGGGTGTTCTTCCGGTCGATCTCGAGGTGCAAAGACGTGCAGCCATGTACTATTCCACAAAACAAAACATGGAATGCGATTTTTTGGGCGTACGAGACCGCGATAAAATCATAAGATTGTTTCAACAGCAGTCCAATGTCTATGACGACCTAATGTATGAATGGCAACAACGATGGGACGAATCATCTAAGGGGCGCCACCTCTACCAGTTCTTTCCATCTGTTCGCGAACGAATGTCGAGGACATGGCTCGAGGTAGACCACTGTGTCGCTCAATTTCTTACGGGCCACGGTAACTTTAAGGGCAAACTACACTTATTTAAATTAGTCGATTCACCATTGTCTCAATGCTCATCATGTTCTCTGGGAGTGTAGTCTTTGGTACAATGAACGTAACACAATGCTAAATAGCTTACAAATGACATTTGGGGCGGTATACTATGGGGATCTTGTGTCAACTGCGGTGAATTTCCGTACGTTTAGGCGATTCTGCCATACATAGTATAGTAATCAAATATAGCTCACTTAGGACCCATAATATTTTATCCGTGGTGCTTCCCGGTTATAAAAAACGTGTCTGCCTATTTTGACTTCATTTTGTATCCCGCTTTGCTAAGGAGGGAAGTGGACTTATCATATTTCCAACTCCTCCTGTTTTTCTTCTGATTAATTTTGTTGCGGGTTCCAAGACAGTTAATATTTTTTCCTGGGACTTCCCGAGTGTCATAACTCGGTGTGTTCGTGGGTCACTGCTGTTGATCCTGGTGAACAGGAGTTACAGCGGTGAGCGTGTGGGTGGGATTAGTCCCAATAAAAAAGTGTACGTGTTTGGACTCCAATTGATCCAGCCCATATGTTCCGAAGATGATTCTCTCACGGTTGGCTACAAGTGTCTATTAAACCGAGTATCATTTAACAGGACTCCTGTTATAATGTTCAAATGAGAACAAAACATGCCTGTAATATCGATTATATTTTTGTTTTGATAGTATTTTCTTGTTTTTAACCGATTTCAAAAAAAGGAGGAGGTTTCTCAATTCGACCGTATATACATATATATTATATTTGTTTTTTTTTTATGTGTGTTCGCGGATATCTTCGTCCGTTATGAACCGATTTTGATGATCCTTTTTTACTGGAAAGGAGATATCCCAACGGTGGTACCATGATAAGGACACTAAGATCTGATGATGGCATCCAAGAGAAATCGAGTCAAACCTTGAAGTCGGTTTTATTTTTGTTGAAATTTTACCTGTTAACTACATAAACAAAACAGAGCACTGCGAACTAAATGCTTCAATTGGTGACTTTTTTATAGTAAAGAAAAGTTAGTGTTCTATAATTTTAGAACGTAGAAAGATCGGATGAAGAAGTATCTACAGATGCAGTCCATAACTCATGACATTTCATCCGACATATTCCATGGTTGTACATATATGGCTTAACGTCACGGTTTCGAACGATTCATACAGGATATTGGCAATCGTTCAAACGTCCATGCAAGGAATAATTAGGCGCTCGACTGACGCACCACTAAATATAGTCACTTTTGAACACAAAATATGTTCAAACTTTATTTTTAAGTGACGTCAGATGCAAGCAGAAGAATTGCATTATGACACATTTAGGACTAATTAACCGAAAAGTCAGAATATCTGCGGTCCATCACAGGCCGGCGGGCCGGAGATAATAAATAATAATAATAAATAAATATTTCGGACATCTAAAACACAACGCCATCTAGTCCCAAACTAAGCAGAGCTTGTATTATGGGTACTAGACAACTGATATGAATACTTATATACTTTTTTTTTGTAAATACATACATATTATACATAGAAAACACCCAAACTCCGAAACAAATATTTGCAGATCATACAAACATTTGTTCCGACCTCAAATACAGCAGTCGCGTACGCTACCACTGCGCCACCGAGGCAGTTGAATGAATGACGAAGTAGATGAGTAGCCATAGCTATTTTTTGCGGGGGGAGTCTTTACACATACAAATTTTAAACTCACATACAAAAACAATCGCCTGTTACTACAAACTCACACATAACAATTGAAACAAAAAAATCAGAATTCCATGCACACATGTAAATTCTCTATCATAACAGTGTACGTAGACCCAATTGGGCTTACACCTTTGCCAGAGGGGAACGCCTGCTTATGGTTCCTCTACGCTTTTGATTATAAATGTTCAATTCCATTTTTAAAGTGACATTAGGAGCAAAGAAAACAATAAAATTATGACACGTTTGTGACTAACTTTCCGAAAAGTCAGAATTATCTGCAGTACGAAATAAGCAAAGCTCGTGCACACAATATCTGATAATAGTCGGTGTTCTGATAACGATATTATTTAAACTGCGTGCTGCAAAAACTAAGTTTATACCTGTCCACTGTTAGACATTAGCCATTCCTTTGAAATGGAGGTTTTGGCTTGCTATACCACGATGACCTGACGGGTTTATATAGGACTAGCTTTTGCACGCGGCTTCGCTCACGCAGACTTTCATTTACCCCCATAGGGGTGGAATTTCAAAAAGTACTTTCTTAATGCTCACTTACGTTATATAAAGTACCTACATTCAAAATTTCAGGATTCTAGGTTCAGCGGCTTGGGCTGTGCATTGATCTCTGGATATGTCAGTCAGGCCGCGGTTATTGTTGTACCGCGAGTAAAGCCGCGAGACAAAGTTAGTCTAAAAAAGTAGCCTAAGTTACTCTTTAGATCATCAGCTATCTGCCAGTGAAAATCCCGTCAAAGTCGGTCCAGCCATTCCAGAGATAACCCGGAACAAACAGACAGACAGACAAAATTTTTTAACTACATTTTTGCATACATATGCATTTAGTAAAAAGCGGTTATTTTAATATTACAAACAGACACTCCAATTTTATTCATTTGTATAGATAATATAGATTAGTTTACTTTTTTTCCTCTTTGACAGTTCAATTGTTCTACGTAGTTAGCTTCTTTAGTCGGCTCTTATGGCACCCACTACTAGATGAGAGGTGGTACTGATGACACTCCGTATGCTTCTTTATTTTTTTTTTTTTTATTTATGGATCCGTCAAAAATCCAAGAGTAGTGGTCACCATACTCATTGCGAATGCAGACAATGCAAAAATGCAGCATGGTAAACCACACCCATGGCGGCCTTGTGATACTTTCGCATCGTTGGGCGTCCGGACTCGCACTCACCAACGAAACACGACAGCACGAGCGCTGTCATTTTACGTTGATTTTCTATGCGAGGGTAGTACCGCTCCGGTCGAACCGACACGTTTGTGCTGAAATCAGCGTGGCTCTACTACCTTGAAAATTATTATTCTTACTACGTCACCACAAGGATAGTGTAAGGGATTACTAATACCTAATTCGGTATTTGGAACACATTTTGTATGGCGGACTAACATCGTATTATGTCGAACGCACAGAATGCGTTGACAGTTACTCTGATGGAATCAGGAACAACACGTAACGGGCCGGTATGTGTATTATTGTTATTTTATTATGTCTACTTTCTTGTATACATACATATTATCTAATGAACTCCACAAGTATAGTTCTATTATTCTTTGATGCATTTGACAATTTTATTTTTTTGTGTGTGGACCTGCCAAAATGAGTCTAGTCTACCTGATGGAAAGCATATTAGTAGAGTTCAAGAGTGGTGGTCACTATACTCATTGCGAATGCAGGCAATACAACAATGCAGCATTGTGACCCACACTCGGTCTCGCACTCACCAACGAAACACGACAGCACGAACGCTGTCATTTTACGTTGATCTTCTGTGCGAGGGTAGTACCGCCCCGATCGAGCCGGCCCGTTCGTGCTGAGCGTGGCTTTACTTGTTTTAAAAAAAAACCTTCAGTATTTTAGCGGGACATAATTGCCAAAGATCAAGACAAAGCTAGTAACATATTATTATGTGATTACTACTAATATTTTTCCGTAGGCATAAAAATATGTGAGCCCATGCTGCATTGTCCACATTCGCAATGAAAATGGTGACCACCACTTTTGTATTTTACTGAAGCTTTCCGTCACGCATAGTAGTGTTATTTTGGCAGCTAACCCAGAAAAATGGGAATCATGACATTGAGGCAAATAATTATACCTGATAATTCAACTTAACATTTTGTTAAAAAACTATTCTAAAAACAGTTTCATATCATCATGTAAAAATTAAAGAAAACAGTTATTTATCTCTCTCTAGCGAACCGCCTCGGCTTCGCACGGGTGGATTTCTTAAATGCACAATGTATTTTAGGTACCTAATTGGATAAGGATTAATGCTTTATACATGATAAATCTTCTCGTGAATTACTCTATCATCAATTTATTGTTGAAAACTGCGTAAGCGGCTTCATTTTATACTATGTAAAGATGTAAAATTTGATCTCTTAGACAAACGCACTTTCAAGAAGGTCGCTCAAATTCCAAATACAATGATATCCTGCTCAACTATCTATACAAATAAATAAAATTAGAGTGTCTATTTGTAATAATAAAACAACCGCTTTTTACTTAATGCATATGTATGTATACACGATACATATACCAAAAATGTAGTTAAAAATTTTTTTGTCTCTGTCTGTCTGTCTGTTTGTTCCGGGTAATCTCTGGAACGGCTGGACGGATTTTGACGGGACTTTCACTGGCAGTAGCGGATGATCCGGGGAGTAACTTAGGCTACTTTTTTTAGACTAACTTTGTCCCGCGGCGTTACTCGCGGTACAACAATAACCGCAGGTAACACCGCGGGGTTCAGCTAGTTAGAGCATAATACTTATTCTCCCCGGACCTTGTATTTAAGCAATTGCATATGTCAACAGTAGTTATTTTTGAGGAAAGGCCATTAGTCCAAGGAAGTTATCTACAAATTAATATCCACTTATGATGTAAGCGATTAGCTTAAACTTTATCCGTCAACAGTAATCAGCTGCTAAACACATTGCGACAATCACCAGTTACTATATTTTTCTTGTTTTGTCTAACGATGTTCGGAGTTCAATGACTTTATACAGTTTATGGGTTACTTTGCTACGAATTTAGTTATCAACTACACTGTGTTTTACATGGGAGCAAGTAATAAATACGAACGAAAGATATTTGAAACGTATTATGCGTGTTAGACAAAAAGGCAAAAATTTTAAACGTTATTGCCATGTTTTCTTTTTTTCCTGGTCCTGTCTTTAGATTTACCATTTTATTTTACTTGCTAACTAGTTTTCGTTGAATTTTACTATCCTGTCCGTCCATAATTAATATATTAATATGTATGCAGCTCCTCTAATAAGTAAGTAATGCAATGCATACGGATCAGGATGCAGAAGTAACCTTCGTCACTGTTTCGGAGAAAATACAAATATCTGTTGTCTCAAAATAAATGCAGAATTGTTGCTTCAATCAATTTTACGATAGTGGCGGTAGTGCACAAAGCAAAACTTTCCAGTATGGTAGTCGCTCGGTGTACATCAAAAGCGTAGTGTTCGTTCATTGTGAATACAATCTTTGAGCAACCCAACAATTTTGTTGATAAAATGAACAGGAAGCTGGAGGCTGATTCATTAACGTATTGTATTCAAATGATTACCCAAAAGAGGGATGTCTGGCCTGGTGTCTGCTTTAGTTTGTTTGACAACACATTAAATTATTTAAGAAAGTTTTATTATAACTGTTTGACACCAGTTTTCACTGAAACTGGTATTACTCCGCTTAAAATGGCTTATTTGTGCCGGTGGAATGCGGACTGCCCAAGACCAGAATATCAGAATATTTGGCGCTCCTATGGGAAGGCGACAGGTTGATTTTCTAGGTCTTTTATCTTTATATTACTTTCAACTGGTATTCCAATCAATTAGTACAGATGTGGTTTTATCTCTCATGATCACCATCAATCTCAAGGTAGTAGAGCCACGCTGATTTCAGCACAAACGGGCCGGCTCGACCGGGGCGGTACTATCCTCGCACAGAAAATCAACGTAAAATGACAGCGATCATGCTGTCGTGTTTCGTTGGTGAGTGCGAGACCGGAGGCCCAATGATGCAGAAGCATCACTAGCCCGCCATGGTGTGGGTCACCATGCTGTATTGTTCCATGTGCATTCGCAGTATGGTGACCACCACATCAAGGTAGTAGAGCCACGCTGATTTCAGCACGAACGGGCCGGCTCGACCGGGGCGGTACTATCCTCGCACAGAAAATCAACGTAAAATGACAGCGATCATGCTGTCGTGTTTCGCTGGTGAGTGCGAGACAGGAGGCCCAATGATGCAGAAGCATCACTAGCCCGCCATGGTGTGGGTCACCATGCTGTATTGTTCCATGTGCATTCGCAGTATGGTGACCACCACATCAAGGTAGTAGAGCCACGCTGATTTCAGCACGAACGGGCCGGCTCGACCGGGGCGGTACTACCCTCGCACAGAAAATCAACGTAAAATGACAGCGATCATACTGTCGTGTTTCGTTGGTGAGTGCGAGACCGGAGGCCCAATGATGCAGAAGCATCACTAGCCCGCCATGGTGTGGGTCACCATGCTGTATTGTTCCATGTGCATTCGCAGTATGGTGACCACCACTCTTGGATTCTGCTTATGCTTTCCATCAGGCAGAGTAGTCATTTTGGCTGGGCCAAACATAAAATAATTCATCATCATCTTCTTAGCCTTTATTATTACTAAGTGTATTAATGGTCGGTTATTAGTTCACCCGGGTTCACTTGAATATCAGTGTTGTTAAATCGACTATTTCGATAAGTAAATGTAACTTTCCAATTTTCTCTATATTATTGAAAGCGAGCATTCCGTGCTGGTTAATTTAGATCGTAATTTGTGAACCATTGTGTTCCAGTTTTATTACTGTAATAGAACTCGTTAAGAACAAATATATTTTTATAGTTTTTATTGTTGAAATAATAACGGGGCCGAACAATACCTATTGAAAATTATTTTTATGATTTTAAGTCTAATTTATTTTCCTCTGTATTATTGTTATTTGAGTACCTATATACCATTATATCTAAACCATATTTTATTATATATTTTATATATATATTTAACCACGATCACTTGCATTACATGTCATGTGACATTGTTTAATCATATTAGGGCTGACAATTTATTAATTTCTAACAGCGCCTCGAGGTTTTCTCGCGTTTTTCCTGTTCCCGTGGGAATCTAAAGATAACATAAAATCTATTTTACTCTCTGATAATGTAAGTTTCTATTGGTAAAATAGTTTTTTAAATCGGTTGAATGGTTTAAGCGTAAAAGTGTAACAAATATTAAATTATGTTAATGAAATCTATCTTGTTACAGAGCAAAGCCGCCATGTTCAACTTTATGAAGAAAACTGCTGTGTTGACGGGCGGTGATGTTGGCGGTGGGGAAGAGCGGGATGGAGAAAAAGAGAGACGGAAACGTGAGAAGAAAGAGAGGAAGGAACGTGAGAAAAGGGAGAGGATTGCTGCCGGGCTCGAGGAGCCGCTTAGGCTGGAGGAGGTGAGTTGCAATTTCAGTTAGAATTGGTTTTTTAAAATATCTGTCTGTCCGTTTGATGCTTATCAAAATATTAAAAAAAAAATATTGATACTAGTTAACTTATATCTATGGATATAGCAACTTTTTGTAACGTTTGTGTGCAATATACTCTATATAAAATGTATTGTATTCAATATACCAACTATTATTGTCGCCCACGTATTTTGTTGGTTATCACGGTAAAGAGTAGCATATGTCCTTCCTCAAGAATCAAAGTAGCTCCATGCCAAATTTCATTGATATCGGTGCAGCTTTTTATCTGTAAAAGCGTGGCAGACAGAGTGACTTTCATATTTACAAAGAAGTTGAAAGATTGACAAGAAGAAATTTATAATCAACATCGAAAATATGAAAATGATAAATTATGAACAACATAATAAAACTTCTAAATGTAATATTGATATAAATTAGGTAAGTATGCGCTTTCGCTCATTTATTATCGCTTGCGTAACGGTTTGAGAAAAGCGTTTGCGAAACCGAAAATCAATAGTTTGCATTAACGCTGGCAGTCTCAGACCACGCCCTTTATCTTCCGTGTAACCTTGACTTTACTCAAGCATTTGTATTAAGTAAAGGGTTAAGTAGCTTTAAACCTATCGCTATGTGTTATTCCGATGACAAGCTTCTTCGCATAAGGCTCTACGCATTTTGGAAACTGGAAGTTATAGATTGACACAAACAGGCGGTAGATTTTTGTGTTTTGTAATGTACCTGTTTTCATCTAATGTACCTTGACAATGCAGTACATGCTGTGGCGTCTGTTTGTGTCGATCTGTGATTTTTAACTGTAGCCTCAATTTATGGTTTACTAGCTGACCCACGCAGCCTCGCTTGTGTCTCCTATTATCCGTAGCGTGATAATTTTACCCCGTTTTTGAAACATTCTCCATTGGTGCTCCGCTCCTATTGGTAATGGCGTGATGATATATAGCCTATAACCTTCCTCGATAAATGGACTATCCAACACTGAAAGAGTTTTTAAATCGGACCAGCGGTTCCTGAGATTAGCCCGTACAAACAAACAAACTCTTCAGCTTTATATATTAGTACTAGCTGTCCCGGCAAACGTCGTTTTGCCATAACTACTAATAAATTAAAAATTAATTAAAAAAACATTGTCCAGCGGAAAAAATTGTGAATCTAAACCATTCCCAGATCCCCTTGAACACACACAAAAAATTTCATCAAAATCGGTCCAGTCGTTTGAGAGTAGTTCAGTGACATACACACTCACAGAAGAATTATATATATAAAGATAGATAAATATCACTTTGTGTCGTAATTGAATAAGTAATTTTGAATTTGATGAAAAAACAATATTACTGTAAAGTTTCATCTAAATGCGTGAACGAGTTCCTAACACATAATATATACATCATCGCAAACTTTCGCGTTTATAATTATACAGGGTATTTGAAATATTATAGGTTTTCATTCTTTTGCTTTTTTCCCTTCCTTGCCCCAATATAAATTACTAGTTGTTGCCCGCGGCTCCGCCCGCGTATTTGTCGGTTATCGCGGCAAATAGTAGCCTATGTGTTATTCTGATGTATAAGCTATATTACTGTAAAGTTTCATCCAAATCCGTTCAGTAGTTTTTGCGTGAAAGAGTAACAAACATCCATCCAAACATACATCCATCCTCACAAACTTTCGCATTTATAATATTAGTAGGATTACTGCATTCTTGGACAGCATTTTTCATAACTTTTTTTATCCGAAATAATGTTATCGTGCGTCTCTTGAGCTTTTTCATAGTTTCATGCATCATTTGAAATATTTCGAACTAGCTGCCGCGACAGACTTCGTTCAGTAAAAAGTTATTGGCATCTCGCTTTTCAATAGCAGTAAAAAAAAAATTATTTTTACTATTTTCCTCGCATTTTTTACGGGTTTGCTATCCATAAGAACCTTCCTTGCGCCTGAACGAAAATATTTGAAGAAAAGTGACAGAATTGATCGAGCGATTCTCGAGTTTTACTTTTAGCAACATATTCATTTGGCGATTCATTTGGTTTTTGTTACATTCTTCATTGGTGCTCCCCTCCTATTGGTCTTAGGGTGATGATATACAGCCTTCTGCGATATATGGGTTCTCTAATACTGAAATAATTTTTCAAATCGTACTAGTAGTTCCTGCGATTAGCGCGTTTAAGGAAACGAAACAAACTCCAGCTTTATATATTAGTATTGATTACAAGTTTACCGAGCTCAGAAAGAAAGGCTTTGAGGTAGGCATGAATTAAAATGCCTTCGGAAATTGTAGGTACGATAATCAAATTCTCTCAATATATGAACGGTAAATAAGAATACATGAATATTAAAGCAGTAATTTCACATTTTCTAGTAACCACGCCTATCATAAATTAGCGTACAACGGGTTTCCAGTCTATTTAAATTCATGTTATGTCAAATGATAGTAAAATGTTTATAATTATTAATTCAATCTTATATATTATACTGCGCAGGTGGTATTTTAGAACAGAGAAGATATGATTTTATAAATATACTAGCTGACCCACGCAACTTCGTATATTATACGTTTTTTTTCAATCATGATAGGTTCCTATCAGTCAAAGCGTGATGTTAACTATTATATCTTAAGGCCGGTATTCACTTTAATTAGTGCGAGCGCAGGTGATTTGTAAATTAGGGTGTGTACTGTGTAGTGCAGGTGTAAAGTGCGAGTAGTGTGCAATACTTGTGTAGTGGCTCTGTTTATTGAATTCATTTGTTAGCCGTCGATCATCAAGAATGTGTGAGTGAGGGTAACGAAGGGCGCACGGGACGTGGCTACTCGCAGTTCACTCACAAATAAATTGAAAACGCTTCTAATCACATTACTACGCAGCCAAGTCATCACACGCACTAGTCAGTCGCTGTCCACACGTATTTTCTACTAATCATTAATCACCTGCACTCGCACTAATCAAAGTAAATACCGGCCTTTAGGCACACCGGCAAAACACCAATAAAAAAAAGTGAAAATCGGTTAGATAATTTCGGAGTTCACCGTGAGCAACAACGTGACACGAGAAATAAAAAATGTAAGATGTTCACAATTAGTTTTAAAGTAGAGTTCCTACACAGATAATTAATAAATTAACGCGTGGTAGTAAAGTAATAAATAAAATCGAGCACGAACATGACTCTTTTGTCTGTTCTATTAAAGTTACTAAACGATCCTACAAGAAATACACAATAACCTTCCATGACACAAATTAGCTTTCGTCGCTTCATATAATACCTTTATACGAGCCCTTCTTATATATGGTATTACTAGCTGAACCCCGCGGTGCTACACGCGGTTATCGCCGCGTGTAACGTCGCGGGACAAAGTTAGTTTAAAAAAAGTAGTCTAAGTTACTCCCTGGATCATCAGCTACCTGCCAGTGAAAGTCCCGTCAGAATGGGTCCAGCCGTTCCAGAGATTACCCGGAACAAACAGACAGACAGACAAAAATTATTTTAACTAAATTTTTGGTATATGTACCGTGTGCACGTACATATGCATTTATTAAAAAGCGGTTATTTTAATACTAGCTTTTGCACGCGGCTTCGCTCACGCAGAATATCATTCCCTGGTTTACCCCCTTAGGGGTGAAATTTCCAAAATTCCTTTCTTAGTGCTCACTTACGTTACATAAAGAACCTACACGCAAAATTTCAAGATTCTGGGTTCAGAGGTTTGGGCTGTGCGTTGATCTCTGGGTATGTCAGTCAGTCACCTTCCTCTTTTATATATATAGATTACAAACAGACAATCCAATTTTATTTATTTGTATAGATAACTTGAATCTCGAATAATAAAATGCAGGGGTTATGGTAGCGATAATTAGATCTAGATATTACCAGAAAAAAAAATGAGCAAAGCTCGATTATCAAGGTACTTATTTCTTAATTATGCAACATCGTGGAATATACAACAAAGTTAAGTTCTTGCTTCAAGGACCGATCTTTGAAATACAAAGTCCACAATTTACTCCACGACATCCACGAATCGTTGTTCTGAGTCTGGGTGTTCTTTGGGTCCGCTTTATAAATGTTAGAAATATCCCTCTCGCTGCAGAATATATTCCTAGTGCCACTTCCCTATTTTTTCTAAAAAAAAAGGTGAAAATTTTACGATCTCTTTCTTTTAGCTGAAATAAACCTTACTCCATCTATCTGATTCTTTCATCATTACCATCACTAACTCTAGACTAGACAGAACCCTCTCTTACTCCGTCCCATTTCGATCCGATTCTATCCATTAGTATTAATATAGTTTGCGTCTTCTATTACCTGTAGCGTGAAATTTTTTCCCCATTTTTGTAACATTCTTCGTTGGTGCTCCGCTTCTGTAGGTCTTAGCGTGATGATATAACTTTCTAACATTAAAAGATTTTTTCAAATCGGACCAATAGTTCCTGAGATTAGCGCTTTCAAACAAACAAATAAACTCTTCTGCTTTATATGTTAGTATAGATTAATTGAACACAGCAGTCGTAGTAGGTAGGTAGTTCTATTAAACACAGTTCACTAACAATACATAAAAATTACTTCAGTATCGGTGTTATTTGCTTTGGTAACATTGTTACTTTCTGTTCTATGACAATATTCCTTGTTTTGGAGGACTGGTAACCCTAATTATGATACGGAACTAGTCTACTTTGTTTTTGGATGCCTAATTTCACATTTTCAAATTTTACCGTTATTTTATGTTACTCTTAAAAGCATTTATAAGCCTTACATTTTTACATTCTCGAAAAAACCGTTACATTTAAATATTTATTACTTTAAACACTTTTAGTGTTTTTGTAAAACTGTAAACGAAATTCATTGAAAAATATACCCGCAGATGTTATTATAACTATTATAAATTTTATTTATTTTCTGTGATACCACACTGGCATCTAGTGAGATACTTTTTCAAGGCCTGGTTAAAGGCCCCGGAAAAGAAAATTTGGTAGTGCGTGGTTCCAGGCTTTGGCTGCTTAAACCGTTTGAAAGCATACGTCTATCATTCTCAAAAGTCAACATACTTATGTCTCTTGAGTTGCATATGTCCATACAGGTGGCCATAAAAATAGAGTTTAGAGACAAAAGTCTACCCTTTTAAGTAAAAAATAATAATAGTAAAAAGGACAGCACTAATAATAAACTAAATTACGTGGGTTCGATTTCCACATGAGACAACATGAATTTACTCCCCATTCAGACCTGCCTATAGAAGTTTTACTTCAAATAATCACAAATAAAAGAATCATCAAAATCGGTTCACCCAGTCGAAAGTTATGATGTAACAAACATAAAAAACAGTCAAATTTATAACCTCCCCCTTTTTTGAAGTCCGTTAAAAATATATGAATGGATAAATAATACTGATAGTAATTCATTCCTAAATGATCCACAAATGAAGATAAACAATAAAAGTGACAAAGTGCCAGTTAACTTGTCAAAACAAGTCCATATTTTATTTCAATAAGATAAACTCGATTTACCGGTTCGATCGAGTTTTTATTGAACAGTTACCGTATCTTAACCTGATATTAATTGGGGTAAATGATTTGTGAAATTTATTAGTATAGGTCATTGTAATTCATGTAAACAATGTTATCTGAGGTCATTTCATTTGAATGAATTAATTAAATATTGAACTCAAAACTTCTTCAGGCGCATTGAGCACTTTAGTGGATGAATCAAATTCAACGAACTCGCGTCATCATCAGCCCGTTTCAGTTCACTGCTGAATATAGGCCTCTCCCAAGAAACACCACAGAGCCCGGTCTGTAGCTTTCTGCATCCAGTCGCTACCAGCCCTCTTACGTAAGTCGTCACGCATTTGGCCAGAGCGCGTCTCACACTACGTTTGCCAAGAAGCGGTCTCCACTCTAAAACACGCTTACTCCAGCGATTGTTTGTTGGTTGGTTGATTGGTTCTCTGATATATTGCCAATTCCACTGGTTAAATAGCCTCAGTTTTATGCATAAAAAAGTCATTTAAACCCCGACCGCTGAAGCTCTAATGATCATTAATGCGAGAGCTCAAACGCAAACTTTATCTTGAATTCCACAATCCACGAATTGTTGGAATTTATATTAATTCAGAATTAATAATATTTGTTTTAACTACTTAAAGTACCTACTCCGTTAGCAAAACAACATGCCATCTACATCAATAACATCACGACTGTGAAATGCTAATGATTTTCTTTAGTACCTGCGTTTGTTTTGTTGTGGCTCTAATCTCCCTTATAGTTCAGCCCAGTATTATCGCAATAGGTTAAAAGTCCGAGGTTGCAACAGCGTTCACTTGTTCTGAGGTACTTAATATTAAAGAGACAAATGTTTGAATCGTGAAATTTTGTATTCAATTTATCTGGATACGTTTCATGCAGAAAAATACTGTTATATTTCCAGCCATGAAATACACAAATTTAGGTCTTAGGTCACAAGTAACTCAGGCAAGCAACCTCAACGTTGCTATTGCACATGAAGATCTGACTTTAAAAAAGAGTGGCCATGAGTTTCTTTGCCAGTATTCTTCTCATAAGGCTCTACGCATTTTGCAATCTGGAAGTTATGGATCGACACAAGCAGGCAGTTGATTTTGGTGTTTTCACCTAATTCACCTTGACAATACTGTACATCTGTAGCGTCTGTTTGTGTTGATCTATGATTTTTTAACTGTAGCTTGAATTTAACGTTTATTTGAATATAATGCTATTGATTTTGAATTAATTACTTCGTGGGCCTTTTTGCCAAGGAGAGGCCTATGTCCAGCAGGGTACTGTCAAAGGCTGTTGATAAAATGAATAAACCATAAAAAGGTTTCCCTGATTCTCTTTCTCCTATATGTCATAAAGAAAAAAATTATTACCCTTTTTATTCTTCCCATACTTCGGCGACCTCAGTCAGTCTGACTAAGGCGCTATCCAGTGCGACGCGGACCGTCCGAGATATCCGCGACGAGGACCGGACGGTCCGCTTCGCGGATATCTCCGCGTAGCACTCAATGCGCTGTATAGATACATACATTGTACCATCCGTCGCGTCGCACTTAATAGCGCCTTACCTTTTCTCAAGGTCAAGTTTGTTAGTCAAGGTAAAGGTATATTCCTAAACAGCAAAACATATTATAATTTACACATTGGAAATCGTCATGGTCACGTCAGGACCCACTTGGATTACATTCCACAGTACCTGTTACAAATGAAAGTGCACTTTCGAAAGGATATCAATTAAAAAGTGAATTATTTACATTCACTTGTTTTTGAAAGTGAAAAGGATTTTGTTTGAGATACATTATGTTAATTAATAGTACACATTGACGTCCAGTTTTCTCAAACACTCGATCCAAGTTGGATGAGGATGATGATGGGTTTGACTGCCTCGTTGGTCTCGCGGTTGGCGTGTGCGACTGCTGATCCCGAGGTTGCGGGTTCGATTCCCGGGTCGGAACAAATGTTTGTATAATCTACAAATATTTGTTTCGGAGTTTGGGTGTTTTCTATGTATAATATGTATGTATTTGTATCAGTTGTCTAGTACCCATAACACAAGCTCTGCTTAGCTTGGGACTAGATGGCGTTGTGTGTTTGATGTCTGAAATATTTATTATTTCCTTTATTACTATTATACTTTAGGTAAGATAGGAGATATGCTGAATCTGTTTTAGACACATCTAGACATGAACGCTTTGATATTAAAAAAGCGGCCAAGTGCGAGTCGGACTCGCCCATGAAGGGTTCCGCAGCAGCAAGTAACATAATATAATTTTTAATTATTTTTATATTTGTTTTGATTGAATGAAAGGTAAATTATAGTTTACGATTTATGACGTTTTAAAAAGAACTACTTACTAGATTTCGTTCAAACCAATTTCGGTGGAAGTTGGCAAGGTAATGTACGTCATATATTTTTTTTTAGTTTTATTATTCTCTTATTTTAGAAGTTACGGGGGGGGGGGGGTCCCGTTTCACCACTTTGGAAGTATCTCTCACGCAAACTGTTCAGTTTAGAAAAAAAAATAGAAACCTCAATATATTTCAACCCCACAAGAATGCTTGCTTGATGAAAAAAAATTTTTGAGTATCTGTTCTAAGTACACCGCCAAAATTAGTTGTTTTCTTTTATTTTTGTGTGAAAATCTTAATGCGGTTCACAGAATACATCTACTTACCAAGTTTCAACATTATAATTCTTATACTTCCGGAAAAAAGTGGCTGTGACATACGGACGGACAGACAGACAGACATGACGAATCTGTAAGGGTTCGTCCCGCGGTGTTACCCGCGGTTGTTGTCGTACCGCGGGTAACGCCGCGAGACGAAGCTAGTCTAATAAAAGTAGCCTAAGTAACTCCTTAGATCATCAGCTACCTGCCAGTGAAAGTCCCGTCAAAATCGGTCCAGCCGTTTCAGAGATTACCCAGAACAAACATACGGACAAATTTAAAAAAATATATATTTTGGTACCTGTACCGTATACATACATATGCATTTATTAAAAAGCGGTTATTTTAATATTACAAACAGACACTCCAATTTATTTATTTGTATTGTTACTGTTTATTTGTACTGGTTGGCCTACGCACATTGTGGGTTGAATTCCAATGAAATGTCTTTAAGCAGTCCCTTCTTTATGGTTTTGGTAATATAGGCACTGTTTAAAATGGAAATAGATTTCATATTTATGTGTGTTTTATATTCAACTTGATCTTCTTTTCTTTACGATGTTTGCTGTAATCAAGAACTGATTCTTCTTTCTCTAAACGTCCTTCTATTTTTATGCATGGCCCTGCCACTACTACCTGTAATCTATACATCTATACAAATGAATAAAATTGGAGTGTCTGTTTGTAATATTAAAATAACCGCTGTTTACCAAATGCATATGTATGTATACACGGTACATATACCAAAAATGTAGTTAAAAAAAAATTGTCTCTCTGTCTGTATGTTTGTTCCGGGTAATCTCCGAAACGGCTGGACCGCTTTTAATGAGACTTTCACTGGCAGGAATCTTATGATCCAGGGAATAACTTAGGCCACTTTTTTTAGACTAACTTTGGCGTGCGGTGTTACTCGCGGTGCGACGATGACTGCGGGTAACGCCGCGGGATTCAGCTAGTGTATGTAATATAATTTTCAAAATCGTTAGGTCCAAAGATTACTCCCTATAACCTCACAAACTTTACCCCCTTAAAATATTATTTGAAGATTTGAATTGACTGAGAAATAGTTTCTTAACTAGATTACAAAGGCCGTCCACAAACACAGTGACTGATAGTTATACTCAAACTATTGCAAAATTTCCGTTATTGAAACTGTATATAAAAATACAATCTAATTTTTATCTCAGTGTTATTAATATTGGGCTGCAATGACCCATAAATTGTGAGGTCGGTCGGTTGCAACAGCTTGTGACGAATTGTGGTTAGATTGTCGCATACGGGACACTTGATACTCCTGTGTCTCTTGAGGTTCACACGTCTAATATAACGTGAAGTTTTTTTTTTTATACAAGACAACTCATGAACTAGTGATCGAAATTCAACCATATTTTTTTATTCTTTTCGTTTAAGGCTTTCTACGCTCCTCTTCTATCTATACAAATAAATAAAATTGGAGTGTCTATTTGTAATATTAAAATAACCGCTTTTTACTAAATTCATATGTATGTATCCACGGTACATATACAAAAAATGTAGTTAAAAAATTTTTTGTCTGTCTGTCTGTCTGTTCCGGGTAATTTCTGGAATGGCTGGACCGATTTTGACGGGTCTTAAACTGGCAGGTAGCTGATGATCCAGGGAGTAACTTAGGCTACTTTTTTTAGACTAACTTTGTCCCACGGCGTTACTCGCGGTACAACAATAATCACGGGTAACACAGCGGGGTTCAGCTAGTATTATATAAACTTTAACTGTGACAAATTTCATACGCCTCCGTTCGCATAATTTTCGTAAAAAGAGATACCTACCAAGTTTCTAGCTTCACGTATTAATATTAAGACGGAAAAATATCTGTCCCTGTGTTATGTTTGACTTTAAAAATGTAAAATTATTGTATTATAACTTTCAGAGTTAGTTTTTGTAAAAGAAAGCTCCCATATATATAAATAAATAAATATTTCGGACATTTAAACACACAACGCCATCTAGTCCCAAGATAAGCGGAGCTTGTGTTATTGGGTACTAGACAACTGATACAAATACATTTATATGTACTTTTTTTTTGTAAATACATACATATTATAGGTAGAACATATAAATCCTATGTCGCAGGAGACTTAACAAAAAAACACCCAGATTTAGAACAATAACTGTGGATCGCATAAAGTGCTCTCTAATGTGGAGTTAAGAGTTTAAACTTTCTTTTTGTTGACGCGGTGGAAAATCCCTTTGGATCTCCGGCTCCTCGTTTAAACCTACAACACTCAACGTATTAGAAAACGGCATAGCCACCGCTTAAACCACTGCGCTAAAAAAAGAAGATCTAAAAAGGTGTAGTACTCAAGTACAAAGTCTATCTCTACCAAGTAATTCTCTAAAATAGAAAGTACTTAATGTACCTTTAAGAGAAATAATACTAAACGAAACAAGTAAATTTTTTACAAATTAAATAACCGACTACAATACAAGAACGACTAAATCGATGACAATGCAGTGAAAACCACATTCAAATCTGCTCAGCCGTTTCTGAAATTAGCGCGCACAAACGTACAGACAAACAGATAACAATTCTTAAAAGTCATTGTTCTGGGTTGTGTTGCGTTCACAAAGTCTAATATTTTTCTTTTAATATTTTTTTCTTATATATTTTCCATGAACAGACAGCGATCAGATACGATTTAATTAAAATTATGTATTGATGACTAGCTGAACCCTGCGGTTATGTTTGTACCGAGGGCAACGCCGCGGGGCTATATAGGTCTAAAAAAAAAGTAACCCAAGTTACTTATCATCAGCTACCTATCAGTGAAAGTCTCGTCAAATCGGTCCAGCCGTTCCAGGATTAGCCAGAACGAACAAACAGACAGACAGACGGACAGACAGACAGACGGACAGACAGACAAAAATTGTAAAAAATGTTATTTTATTATTACAAACAGACAATCCAATTTTATTTATTTATAAGTATGTATGTATAGATACCCAAACAATTTCGCCGTTAAACAATTTCGTTTGGCGAATATCAATCGTGTATTAGATCTAAGTTACTATTGTAAATTAAAATAAATAAAGAAAAAAACATTATTTACGGTAGTTTCAAGTATAAATATATCGTATATACACTATATGTATATACGTACCGTATCCGGTGAAAGGATGACGGACGGGATACGTTTGTGGATGTTGTACTATAAACTGAGCTGAACACATGTTTGTATAAAGAAAGCCGAGAGCGGAAGGCCGATCGCGTAAATAACACGTAAACGAAATGGGGTACTGAAGGAACTTCCACAGACATGAACTAAAACAATTCTGGCGATTCAGTGTTTCTAAATATGCTCATTTTAATGTATTTTACCGCGCAATGTAAGTTTTATATTTTTTACCGTAAACGTAAACAAATGTGAAAAAAAAAGAAACGCGATGGACAAAATATGGCTTTGGCCAAATATAGCTATTACCAAATGCTACAATGAATTTTTGTAATTCAAAATCGTTTGAAAAGTCAATAAAGAGTTTATCATTTACAATTGTTGCATTATAAATTCATTTTAAACACTTGGCCTGAAAGCCAGTTCTCTTGCGGTGGATCTTAGCAATGTTTGGTTAATATCAGTCCAGCAGTGTGCGAGTATCATCGCTTTTCCAAAATGACGTAAGGCATTTTTGGCGTATTAAAATTCGACTAGCCGACCCACGCAACCTGGTTTGCGTCTCCTATTGCCCGTAGCGTGATAATTTTCCCCCGTTTTTGTAACATTCTTCATTGTTGCTCCGCTCCTGTAGGTCTTAGCGTGATGATATATAGCCTATAGCCTTCTTCGATAAAGGGGCTATCTAACACTGAAAGGATTTTTCAAATCGGTCCAGCGGTTTCTGAGATCAGCGTGTTCAAACAAACAAACAAACTCTTCAGCTTTATATCTATACTAATATATAAAGCTGAAGAGTTTGTTTGTTTGTTTGTTTGTTTGTTTGTTTGAACACGCTAATCTCAGGAACCACTGGTCCGATTTAAAAATTTTTTTCGGTGTTGGATAGTCCATTTATCGAGGAAGGCTATAGGGTATATATCATCACGCTACTACTAATAGGAGCGGAGCAACAATGAAGAATGTTTCCAAAACGGGGGAAATTTTCACGCTACGGGCAATATAAGGCGCAAACGAAGTTGCGTGGGTCAGCTAGTATTAGTATAGATTAAGTGCGTTCGATTAAGTACGTTCAGTCCAGAAATGCGGCATCGATGTTATAGATGTGTAGGTTAATTGAGATAGACACTAGGTACTTTTTCAATTCCGCTTCTTTAGAATATTTAGTAAAATGAATATTAAAAAAACAAACATCTGATTCTGAAGCATATAATATACCTATTGATAACGCTGAAAAAAATCTTCTCGTCAGTCTAAGTCAGGCAAATCAGAGGTATGTTATACCTTTAAATAAGTGATCGCGTTAATTCCCGTAAAAATAATAATTAATAAATAATAATAATAAATATTTTCGGACATCTATCACACAGAGGCACCTAGTCCCAAGCTAAGCAGAGCTTGTGTTATGGGTACTAGACAACTGATACAAATATATATACGTTTTTTTTTTGTAAATACATACATATTCGAAACAAATATTTGTAGATCATACAAACATTTGGTCCGACCCGGGAATCGAACCCGAGACCTCACGATCAGCAGTCGCAGATGCCAACCGCGAGACCAACGAAGCAGTCCTCTTCCTCCAATTCTTTTTCTCGAATCCTATATACGACATTTCCACCTTTATAAATGGAATAACTGTACATTTCCACCTCTATAAGCGGGGATCCTTTTTAAATGAGAAAACTATAACTTTAAACCCGGATAACTGAAATCCTCCTAGTTAACCTGGTTTCCCTGTATTACAATCAGATAGCATTCCCCGCGTAAAAATGGAGGGAGTTCGAAATTCAACCGACGCTATTTCTTGATAAGTTCGTCAGTTATGGAAGTATTTGCTAACCTCTGAATTTGTAGCATTTAACTTTAATTAATGACGTTCTATTAAGTCGGCTAGTGAGTGTTCATGATACTTAATTAACTTGAGTTATTTGCTTTAATAAATAAAATGTTTGTTGCACAACACAAAATTGTGTGAAAGTAAATGCGTTATTAGCTTCATAATAGTATTAGAAAATAATCAATAATAATATCTTGAGACACATTTAATATACGATACACACGATAAGCTTACATATCATCATATGTTACATATCGTGGCAACTCGTGCCATGATGACGCGTAGCCACACCAGGATAGGCTCACTTCGCATATTTTACATCAAAAAGATGCAATACATTTAGGGATCTATAAAAGCAAAAAAAGGTCGATTACTGCTCTCAATATCACTTTGGAGGGCAAGATAGTTATTGTGCATTGCATCTATACTAATCTATAGTAATACATAAAGCTGAAGAGTTTGTTTGTTTGTTTGTTTGAACGCGCTAATCTTAGGAACTGCTGGTCCGATTTGAAAAATTCTTTCAGTGTTAGGTAGCCCATTTATCGAGGAAAGGTATAGGCTAGATATCATCACGCTTAGACCAATAGGAGCGGAGCACCAATGAAGAATACGAAAACGGGGGAAAGGAGACGTACCTAAAGGAGTTGCGAGGGTCAATGCAGACATATATACATTATGTATATGTATATGCTACTGACACACGGTAATGAGTTTCGCCTCGTGTCGTCTGGTTAATCGTCGTAATTAAACAGTTAATAAAGCATACATGTTTCCAATGTACTAAATACCTACGTGTTAAAACATCACTTGAGATATTGTTTTGATTTTACCTCTCAGACTCAGTGATTCAAACTGAGGTTGAAGTTACTTTACTTTTAAACAACTTCAAAGGAGGTTCTCAATTCGTCCTTAATATGTTTTTTTATGTGTGTTCGCGGATAACTTCGTCGTTTATGAACCGATTTTGATGATTCTTTTTTTAATGGAAAGGCGATATCCCAACGGTGGTACCAATGAAATATACTACTCAAAAAACTTATAGATGCATTATTATGTAAGGTAACAGGAATTGAAATCACTCCTGAATGTTGTCAAGTTAAATTTAATGGACGTAAAAAATAAAATCAAAATGAACGTTCATTTTATACGATTTAAACATTTTATATTGATTGAAGAAAACTGTAAAACCGATCAATCACGATAATTTTGGCTATCAGAAACGCATAATTATCGTTCAGTTTATTTAGTTCCTGATAATTAATAAGCATTCAAATTAACAAACCTTCGGTTCCAAAGGTTTTCGAATTCGAATGCTTATTAATTCTTACGACATTATTTTGCTTCGCTCAGTTTCTCATTGTCTTTTCTATTAGATCTTTAGCGTGTCCCAGAATGAACTAATGACATGCAGTAAATGCTATGCAGATCCGTGTCGCAAGATGTCAATAGAACATCGAGTTCATAGGATTCTGGTTATATACTGGCCGTTTTGAATTTAGATCATATGACTCACAACAAACCTACAATTGAGATTGAGATGTCATGCAAAAATTAGGTCAGGTTAAGCAAGTTCAAAACTCCAGTCCAGGTGAAAAGATTTACCTGGTAAAAACCTCTGTTATCAACTTAAAGCTACCTACTTAGTTGACTGTTATATTAAATTGATTTTTAAAAGTCAAACAAGTCTAAGTCACTAATATAGCTGCTCCAATTTCAAGATGAATATATGGATCTCATACCAAATCCCTTGCACTTTTACTGCAGTTTATTCCCTTGCGAGATTACAGTGTCCTAAGGCGTGTATATTGCCAAGGAAGGTTGCAGGCAGGTACCTGGCTGTAATAGAAATCATACTAATCAAATTGGAAGACAGGCAGGATGAACATGATGATGACAATCTTCCTCGACTTTGAAATTAACTTTAACGCGATCATGTAACGGGTTGAAATGGAATTCCAATTTCAAAAGTCAAATTTAACATGCGTTTAAGATAGCATTGGCCTTGAATTGGCTCAACTAAAATAGTTTTGATAAAATAGTTGATTTTTAGATCTCAAAAATAATATAAACAATGTTTATAATATCTCTTTGGTATAGATGGTTTTACTTTTGAAATATTCATTTGAAAGTTCAAAACAAACCTTCACAGTTGTCTACGGTACATCAAGCCGTTATTGAACGTTATTCCATTGTTTGTGTCATCTATGCCTGTGTGTAGTATGTGGTTCAATTTCCAGTCGGAAATGACAGGTGTGCAATTGAGAGCGATTCGAGGAAGTCAGTTCGTCCCGCACTAAAATGTTATATACTTATTTGTCTGTGGACTGGTCGTTTTATTTCCATGACTGTATTTACAATTAATGTCTAAATAATTCTTCTAAATTTCTTTATTAAACAAAAATCTTATTAACCTTTATGAGTATAATATAATTGAAATAAATAGTGTCAATAACAATAATAGAAGAAAATAACTTTATCGTCATGACAATTAAAATTAGTAACTATTGTGAACTGATTCAGTGCAAAAGGTTTTGAGGAAATACTAGTTTTCGTTAATTCTGGATTCGAATTTTTTTACACTCTACTGTCGTTTTAACATAACTAATTTTTCTAAAATTTATAAGTAACGAATTTTATCCAGAATCCAGAAATATACTATCGGTAATATTATGAATATATCTTTGTTTATCTGTTACGCTCTCACAACTACACCGATTTCAAATAAAATTTGAACTAATAGCATTAGTCCAAATTTGTTGGATGGTTTGGATAAAAACTGAAATAAAAATAGTGCTGACGGTTAAAAACTTTGATAAACACTGAGCTACAATATTTTATTTCAAAATCTAATCGATTAAAACAATCTAGAGCTGTACATACTTAGATCAGACGTATACAATTTACGTCATGGCTGCTGCACAGATGCAGATGCAGTGACCAACGTGACCATCTGCGGAACGAGACGCGATTTATCAGGGTGGGAAACACTCAGTGCGCCTGTTTACTTAATGTTTGAATGAAATACGAATGTAGGTTATGTATTAGCTGCAAGTAAAACAAGTAAAATAACAGACATAACACGTAATATAGGAACTTCGTTCAAGGTTTTTTGAATGTAACCGTAATATGTGTATGTAGTAAACTAATTTCTACAATTAGGATAGTAACTGTTTGCTTGTGGGTTTTCAATTTTTTAATTTTAATTCTGATTAGTAAAAAGTACTTACGATAATTACAAAAAAAAAAAAATGAATAAGATCATTCGTTTTTACCTTTGTTCTAATTACCGCCTAATGTCTAGCGTCAAAACCATAGACATCTGCAATTATTAATATTGCCACCTCTTAAAAATGAACAATAACGATAATTTATACCGTTTCAACTGTATTCTTTTTAGAATACAGACACAAATTTTACAATTACAGACAGGGCATTCTACTTTAAGGAAATTATGAAAAACAATGTATTTTGGTATTTTACCAATGGCGATAGTTGTTTCCGTTTGCTGGCTATAGGGAATAGACCAATAAACCTTCTATTTATCAGAAAGGAAAATTGAAAGTCTAGTTAGATTTATCAAATGTTTCTTTTGTAGAAATATTATTCAAATTTGTTCAAACCAAGGTGCTACTTATAACAAAAATGTTACTATTTGCTTTATAAATTGTCCCTGGACTCAATATATCCCAACAGATTTTACGGAAAACTCAGAAAACTGTTTGTTAAATTGGACGAAAAACATCAATATGCTGTGTCAGGATTTACCTACTAACTGGGGCCGCAAAAAGGTGGTGATGTTTTAAGCGATGTTTTATTTTTAACGGTTTTATAGCGGTATATTTAAACGGTTAATATCTGGAACCAACAGACAGATTTGAACAACTGTTTTTTTTGTATTGGCAATGGTATTCATTAAGGTTATACTCGTGTTATTTTACAAATTTGAAGAGTGGAGTAATAATCGCAAACGCGGTTGCAACTGTTTTTTCTTTTAATTTTAATGGGACCGAATATAAAGTAAAGAAAAAAACCGACCAAGTAGGAGTCGGACTGGCGCACCGAGGGTTCTGTACAAACCTGTAGGTATATTATATGATGTAACTAAAATTTATGCTTTTCGAAATTTTTTCTTTATCTGTAAATAATAATAAATAATAATAAATATTTTCGAACATCTAACACACAACGCCATCTAGTCCCAAACTAAGCAGAGCTTGTGTTATGGGTACTAGACAACTGATATAAATACACATATACTTTTTTTTTTTGTAAATACATACATATTATACATAGAAAACACCCAAACTCCGAAACACGTATTTGTAGATCATACAAACATTTGGTCCGACCCGGGAATCGAACCCGAGACCTCATGATCAGCAGTAGCACACGCCAACCGCTAGACCAACGAGGCAGTCGACTGTGCTATTAGACTTTGCTTCGTACCAAATTTCCAGATTCTGAGTTCACGAGAAGTACCCTGTAGGTTTTGGTTCCTTTGCGAGTGTCGAAAATATGCCGAATAAACAACTGCATCTTTTGATTGCGTTGGTTTAGAAGTTAAATTTTTTCACAAGTCTAAGGTCTACTGTGACCTGGGTATTTAATATGAATTTCAGCTTGATAACTCCAGGCGTTCCTAAGAAAAGGGGTCTTGACAGACAGACAACATAGTGATCTTACAAGGGCTCCGTTTTTTTTCATACTTACCAGGTTTGTTGGGAGGACGGACGCACTTCTGTTGTTATCAACATTATAAAAGCAATTGACTCAATTATGAAAAAAACCTAGGGGAGGACTTAACTTCTTGTTATATATGTAAAGCGCATATGATACGTTTTTGCCACTTCTTTCGATTGTACCTACTAGCAACACCTTCATTGATGCTTAGATCTCAATAATATATATTGTCTTGGTGAACTACTAACAAACAATCACATTTGTTTATCTCTATATCGATCAACAAAATATTTCACTAACACTAATGTAATTTGTTCGGTGTTGCCATTAGTTAAGTGTTGATTGAGTGTGATGGATCGAAAATTCAATTTACAAGATGCTGGCATCAAAATGTTTGGACTGGTTCTTAATTTTTGGGTATGTTTATAACTTTATATCTTTGTTTTTATATAAGTACATTCTATTTGTGTCTTAGGGTTTAGTACGTGTAAACTTTAAAAAGTTCATACCTGCAAAAGTAAATTAGAACAACTCTAGCTCTCGTCGAATATAAAGGTCGAAAAAAATTATTTTTTTTACTCTTGTACGTGTATATTTTCATTGTTCTTCTGTTTTTTATTATTATTTCATAGTATCTTTATTAAATTTTAATACAATATAAAATTTAAAAAAAACAATTTCCTGAAAAGTGTCTTTAGTGTGTGTGTGTGTTTAGCTGAGCCACGCAACCTCGTCTGCGTCTCCTATTGCCCGTAGCGTGATGTTATAACAGAGTGACCAAATTTGTTTACCATAAAAAATGGATATACTCTTTTTAGAACTTAAAAATAAACATACATTGTTTTTCTGAAATAACCCTTTCAGTGATCGCAATGGAAGCTCTTAAAAGGAATATTTTTTTCCCCTTACTGACTTTGGTAGTATGATGATATATACCCTATAGCTTTCCTCGATAATTGGGCTATCTAACACTAAACGCATTAAATATTAAAATTAAAAAATAAGTCGTGTAGTGTCGTGGGACACCATATAGGAACGAAGTTCCTCATCATAAAATAAATATAATAGTACATGCAACTTACAGATGGCGCTATACTAAATTTTTCGTTCACGCTCTTTAAAAACCACATAATTGTCTTAACACCGTTATTTTATTTAAAATGGTTTATAAAAATATATAATAAAAACACAACGCCATCCAGTCCCAAGCTAAGCAGAGCTTGTGTTATGGGCACTAGACAACTGATATAAATACATATAAACTTTTTTTGTAAATACATATATTATACATAGAAAACATCCAAACTCCGAAAAAACAAATATTTGCAGATCATACAAACATTTGCTCCGTGGGAGAACTTCGGCATGAATAGGCCGGTTGAACCGGAGTGATACCACGGCCTCACAGAAAACCGGTGTAAAATAGCGCTTGCGCTGTGTGAGAGTGAGGCAAATCCCCAAACCCCTCCCCACGTATCCTCCCCATCCCCCAAAGTCCGGCAAAGTACTTGTGACGCGTCTGGTGTTGCGGGTGTCCACGGAGGGCGGTAATCGCTTACCATCAGGTGATAGGTCTGCTCGTTTACCCTTATTCCAAAAAAAAATTACCGGGATTCAAACCCGAGACCTCAAGCACAGCATTCGCATATGCTACCATTGCAACTCTGAGGCAGTAATCTTACGTTACGGACGCTTTTTGATTTGCTTTCGCTTTTGGACGCTAGGGAACCCCTCCGCAACGTCCCATAAGGAACTTCGTTCCAAAAATAATCACGACATGTCGGCAACTTTCGGCAATTTCCGACAATTTTAAAATTTGATCACACCTATCTTTAACAAACAACGCGTAGGTATAAACTATTGTATACAGCTCTAGAAATACGAATGAAGATAACGTACTAAAAGATACAATCATTGCTTAATTGTAAAACTAACAGTACTCTTCTCAGTCGCACTTTTGTTCGGGTCAATCAGACCGAGTCAGGTAAGTTGAGTGGTCCAATTATCGCGTAGGCAGATTGAAATCGATGAGAGCCTTGATAGCTTGTAGGATTTCATCCAATTATATGTAGAAGGCTTTGTTGCTGGCTGTGTGAATGTGACGATTGATTGCTAACTGTACCAGGACAAATAAAAAAATAACCGTTGTCAATCTCGATTGTCTATGGTTTCTTTTCATGTTGGTTGTTCGCAATTTGAATAAAGATCTAATAAATTAGATTTGTTTAGTATTTAGATCCGTGTTTTACTGGATTGAGAAAACGGAGTTTCACCACCCCTATCCATTACGTGTAGAGGTCATATTTGGTTTGACCTTGAGGAGTAAATAAAATACGTAGGACAACATCACTGCAAAGGAAAAGAAAACTTGAAAGAATCCCTATACCAACCCCTTCTTCCAGCGTGCCATCGTAAAAAAAACTCCGTTTCTTTATGTCTGGCAGTGGTCTTTTTTTATGTTTTACTATGCGAAAGCATGAGCAGAATCCATGAGTTGTGGTATTTCCTCAATGCAAATAAGGATAATGCAACAATGGTGAGCCACACTATGGCGCCCTAGTGAGATGCTTTTTCACGCTCCGCTTAAAGGACCCGGGTTCATAGTGGGAGCTCACTCCCCTGGTAGTGAGTTCTAGGTTTTGACCGCTCGGCACAGGAAAGAAGAATCGAAGCGTTGAGTACGAGAGCGTATGTCTATCACTGGGAGAAAAAAAAGAAAGGTCTATTAAATTACAATTACATAATCCAGCTCGAGCTCAAATTACATTTCTATCTACTAGGTATCCATTCAGCCAACATCAGTCCATACACAGCGTTGGATATTGCAGATGTACGGTACATCATACTAAGGATGAATTGGGATGGAAAACTGTATTCCTATTCCGTCTACAAATGGATATTTCAAACTTTATTATTATTTATTGTCTAAATGTCTTTTTCTAAATTTATTTCTGGTTTTAAAATTTTTACTATATTTTGTTGAAATATTTATGTAAGCTGCATAAAATATTCGATTTAAACAACATAATACATTCTTGTTTTAACGTATCAATAAAACGACTTCGAATATTGTGTAAAGATCTTGTCATATTTCATAATATTTAATTAATTAATAAACTTAATATTTTTTTCAATGACAGCATTAGATGAAAATAATATATCTTGAATATTATAGTGTTGCCATAAGTAACAACAGAAAAGTGTAGTTACCTATTTTGTATAATGTACTTACGTACCTATTTAACTTTTAATTAAAAATATATTTTTACTTTGTTTAAACTTCTAACACAAACACGTTTGTACCGATATGGTAAGATTTTTGACTGCAAAAACAGAAGTTCTATGTTTTCATATTCGTTTCTCACTTCGTCGGTAAAATTGTCGTCACATTGACAATATATTCACTGTCGTCGATACCCACATCAAATCAAAAAAGAAAACATCAAATCAATAGATGAATAATAATACGGTTTCATGTGGGAAAACGCTAAAAAAATAACATGAAAAATACACAGACTAAATATCAACTATAGATAGCTAACTAAATACACGTTCATAAATAGACATAAGTACGTAGCATATAGACCGAAGCACGCTCTAAGAATAACAGTTAATATAGTTATTAAATTAATAACTGGTCATAATTAACATGAAAAACGTGTTTTCAATACTTTCGTTTAAATGTGCGCTTCTCGGAATGCTGCTCCAAGATTGCAGGAACCCGTCAGGTTTTGCCTCTGCTCTACCGTTCTGTTACTTGTGCCGTCATTGAGGAATATGTGAAATCGAGAGTCAATCAAAAATAGTTGTAATATCAATCATATATCAACGGCACGAGAATCAATTTTAATTGTGTCATGACTTTTGATAAATTACTGTACTAATTTATTGCCTGTATTTAATGAAACATAGCGCAAGAACTATTTCACAGAAAACCGGTGTGAAATAGAGCTTGCGCTATGTTTCACCGAGTGAGTGAGGATACCGGAGGCCCATAATCCAAACCCCCTCCCCCTATCTCCTCTCTCTATCCCCCAAAGGCCGGCAACGCACTTGTGACGCCTCTAGTGTTTGCAGGTGTCCATGGGCGGCGGTAATCGCTTACCATCAGGCGATACGTCTGATCGTTTGCCCAAAGGGTCATTTACAATATTGCAGGTTTTATAACAATTTTAATATATATTTTTTTTTGCTAATATGCAAATAATGATAATACATAAAAAAAATATTAATGACACGCAAGAATTTTCAAAATTGGTTCAGTAGATCAGAGACAATCTCACAAAATTTTATCGCATGATAATATTAGTATAGTTAAATGTAGTTGTAGTAACTAACCTTTGTATTTTAATTACATTCTTAGAAAGTGGTTCTCAATTGAGAGCGGTCTCATTCTTTGTTTACGACGACAAAACAATTAACAAAAATTGTTTTGACATCAATCAGCTCGGTCACCTACTTAAATCTCATCAAGCCATTTATTTACGTGATCATAACATTCGTCACGTTCTTTACGTTTAAATAAACTGATCTATCATCTGTTCGACCTTCATGCTCAGCCAACTGAAACGATTTAGCTTCAATTCACTAATGTATTCTTTTGTCCACAGGTTCGACGTTCTCTGAAATTGCGGGGCCGTCGTAAAGAAAAAGAGAAACTACCCTCAGGCATTACAGCTGACTACACAGCATCGCTGTTCGCCCATCTTGAACAGGACTCAAATTATTCCTCTTATAATGTCATACCTACCTCAGGATCTTACTCTAATCTGAGCGATGAGAACAACCACCTTTCGCCTGGATACCCCGCAACCCACACCTGGAATAAGAAAGAAGGAGTTCTTCAGTCAGATAGCTCAGAAACATCTCTTAATTCACTTAACAATCCAAATAACGCCAATACCAGCCCTAGACAACCGCCAAATCTACCTCCTATACCACCGCGTCCTCCGAAGCGTGGAATCCTGAAAGGTCCACGTCTAAGCAATACTAGTTCAAATTCCGTAGAGAACAATGTCCAAAGTACCGATGCTGTTGATAACATTAACGGTCAAGACACTAATTTATTGGCCCGAAATACTCAACGAAACGAGCTCATTTCTTACGGTATTCCGCCTTCTAAGAGTACTTCTTCCAGTGATGATATGCAGCATGTTCAGAATTTTACCAAAAAAGTTATTCATAGTCCTGTGGAAAATCAATACAAAAATTATAAAAATGGCTCTAACAACCCATCAATTGCTGCTCAGGATCTTGACGAGGCACCAAAGACTAACGGAAATAGCTATCTTGGAGTGACATCTACATCTCCGAGTGCAGATTCTTTAACTGATACTACAACCAATTCTTCTTTCGCTACTCCACCATTTTCTACCTCACCCGTTGGGGAATCCCAAGGATTTCATAGATGGTCCCGAACTAGCAACTTCGACGATGTCTACCTACCATTGCCAGCTTTGACTCCTCTACAATTACCTAAGCCAAGAGTACTTACAATCCAAAGACAGAAAGCTCCAAGAAACGATTTCGGCTTCAGCCTTCGTAGAGCTATGATTCAAGAGAGAATTTTCATTGGAGACGTTAATGGCCATGATTCTGCCCTAATGAATGGTGACAACAAGGTCAATAATCTAGGAACGATAACAAAACTGAATTACAGAGCTGTGATTTTGGCAGAACCAGGTTCTTATCCAGGAGCAAGTGAGACTGGGCTTTTGCCTGGTGACAGGCTGATAGAAGTAAATGGTGTTAATGTAGAAGAGAAAAACAGGGAAGAAGTAATTGATCTTATTAAAGGAAGTCAGGACTCCGTTACTATAAAGGTAAGTTTTCAAGTTATTCACTGAAAAATTCTATGCGATAGTATTATGTATTAACAAGTGCCTCATTGGCGCAGTGGTAACGTACGCGACTGCTGTGCTTGAGGTCTCGGGTTAGATTCCCGGGTAAATTGTTTCGGAGTATGGAGTATAATATGTATGTATTTAAAAAAAGTATATATGTATTTATATCAGTTGTTTAGTACCAATAATACAAGCTCTGCTTAATTTGGGACCAGATGGCGTTGTGTGTTAATGTTCAAAAATATTTATTTATATCTTGAATCGAAACGCAGTGTCAGGTTTCTCACAAATTCAAAATTTCATTGGATATTAAAATAACTATTGTTCACTTTTTCGACGATTATGTTTCACTATTTATGGAATTGATTCGTATCGAATTGAAGAAACGATAAAATTAAAAAATGACACAATTTTTAAATAAGAATATATCATCATTCGGTAATATTGACTATCACAATGATTTATTAATTTATACACAACTTGATTAATATATGGATAATAAATATTATAAATGTTCGATTTATTGTGAAATGTTTGAATCTTAAAGTTGATTATTCAGAATTTAGAAATAATATTATTCAGATGGTGTAATCGTAAATATCTACTATAGTTAATATTTGAAGATTAAACAATTCTTTTTTTGAAGACGCGGTCTCTTTATTACACAATATTTTAAAAAAATAACTTAATGTCTTTATCTATATATTAGCTGACCCTGCACACTTCGTACAGCCATATTTACAAAAAAAAAAGTATATATGTATTTGTATCAGTTATCTAGTACCCCATAACACAAGCTCTGCTTATCTTGGGACTAGATGACGTTGTGTGTTTAGATGTCCGAAATATTTATTTATTTATTTATTTCAGCATCTCAGCTTCCCACAGGCAGTGTATAGTCACGGAAAAAAACCCTTATCTTTTAATTCTTTTTGTATACAAACCTTTTTTTTTAATCTTTATTTATGGAGCTGAGCCATAATTATGACTATGTCGCTCCCTACACAAACCTTACCCTAACAATAAGGAACACATAAAAATATGATTACTTAATTTGGTGCAGCCGCTCGTAAGTTATGCGCGTCCATACATTTTTGTGATCCATTTTTATATATATGACCGGAGGACTAGCTGACCCGTGCCCACTTCGTTAGGCGGTAAACATTTTTTTCTCCGACGTAAAAGAATTATCAAAATAGATTCAGTAGATCCAGAGATTACAACGTCACAAACTCACGAACTCACAAACGTATAAATTTATCTGTTTATATAATAGTAAATAGTATAGATTAATAGGTGAAGCAAAAATTACGTACCTCTTTTTAAGAAAATTAGGGGAACGAAAGAGTATGGAATTTGGCACCGTTAAAGTTTCTGTGGAGGAGTGCAGACAGTTAAAACAATTCAAAATTGATTATAAAAAAAATAATTATGGTCGAATTTCAACTATTGGGCGACCACTATCTAAATATATATAATTCTGTTACATTCAAATAAAAAAAAGAATATTTTTTAAAATAAAAAAATATATATGTATAAAATTTATTAAGTTACTAGTAGTTGCCCGCGGCTCCGCCCGCGTGTATGTCGGTTATCGCTGCAAATACTAGCCTATGTGTTATTCTGATGTATACGCTATATTGCTGTAAAGTTTCATCCAAATCCGTTCAGTAGTTTTTGCGTGAAAGAGTAACAAACATCCATCCATCCGTCCATACTTACAAACTTTCAAGTTCATAATATTAGTAGGATTAACAAAACTCCGAGAAGTAATAATTTCTTACATTTTAATGTAAACAAACTATTATTATTGATTGTACTCGTAGTTTAGGTTATAATTTATTTATTACTATTCTGCCACCTTCTGTTTTGACGCTGATCCAATTGTTTTTGTATCTAATTGCATATCATATTGAAAGTAGATTGTCTATATCTTTCATGCAGTACGCGATTTCGTCCTTTTAAGAACATGATAGATATAGCAATAGTTATGTTGATTTTTAAATTAGTAATTAGAATAATTATAAATAAATCAGGAGATATAAGTTTCCTTAAAAAAATATTGTATGTTTGTATGTTTCAACCTAGTGCCTAAACTACTTAACCGATTTTAATGGATGAGGCGTGAATAAAAATGATTCGTAATAATGACCCGCCTATATAAAATCTATCAAAAGTTTTTATATAGTCGGGTTTAGTTCTTTTTAAACTTTTTCTTAACAGAAAAACCTTTTGTGAGCTCAACTAAACACATCACTCACGTAATATTTGGGCTTGTGTATCAACATGGATGTCAGAAAGGATGGATTATTAAATTTATTAAGATTTGACTGCCTCGGTGGCGCAGTGGTAGCGCACGCGACTGCTGTTCTGGAGGTCTCAGGTTCGATTCCCGGGTCGGATCAAATGTTTGTATGGTCTGCAAATATTTGTTTCGGAGTTTTGGTGTTTTCTATCTATAATGCGTATGTATTTACAAAAAAAGTATATAAGTATTTATATCAGTTGTCTAGTACCCATAATACAAGCTCTGCTTAGTTTGGAACTAGATGGCGTTATGTGTTAGATGTCCGAAATATTTATTTATTTATTTGCGTCATGTCTGTGTAATTCAATGAATTTCTTAATCACAATGATATCATCGCTTATTATTACTAAATTTCAATTTTAATAGCATAATAGCGCACAAAAAATAATTCTGTAATACCTACAGTTCGTATTATTTCCAAAGGTTATGCCTTGGTTTGTTTGATTCTGACAAGGCTCTGGTATTTTTATACGTGCGGTTTTAGCTATATGGCATTGTCTGTCTTATTTCAACCCGTTGTTGTTGTGTTAAACAACAAAAAGTTAAAAAACTATAATGAGTTTATGTAAATCTATACTAATATATAAGGCTGAAGAGTTTGTTTGTTTGCTATATATCATAACGCTTAGACCAATAGGAGAGGAGCACCAATGACGAAAACTGCGAAAACGGGGGAAAATTATTTCGCTACGGGCAATAGGAGACGTAAACAAAGTTGCGTGGGTCAGTTAGTACTAATATATAAAGCTGATGAGTTTGTTTGTTTGAACGCTCTAATCTCAGGAACTACTGGTCCGATTTGAAAAATTCTTTCAGTGTTAGAGAGCCCATTTATGGAGGAAGGCTATAGGCTATTTATCATCACGATAAGACCTACAGGAGCGGAGCACCAATGAAGAATGTTACAAAAACGGGGGAAAATTATCACGCTACGGGCAATAGGAGACGCAAAGAAGTTACGTGGGTCGGCTAGTGTTTTGATAAAATTTATCCTCTCCCGAACCATTATTACGAATCTTTAGACCCATTCACTAAAATCAGTACAGTAGTTTAAGTGCTATGGTGGAACATACAAAACATACATAGACTGCCAAAACTATAAACTTTCCTTGTGGCTTCTCCATGGTCGGGTACAAAAAACGCAGATGTCTGGCATTAATATCCGACCTAATTGTTTTAACAGCCTAAAAATGATTGACAGGTGCAACCGATAGCAGAACTCTGCGAGCTGTCGCAGAGACGTGCAGCAGACGGTGGGGAAGACGTGGAGCTGTCAGACAGCAACGTACGAGGTGGCACGCTGAGCAGGTCTGGCAGCAGAAGGTTCACTACGTCACAGGTAGGTGGGCAGACGATTCTAGAAGCAATAAGCAATAAAAATGAAGTGAAATCAAAAACAATACCCGATTTGCTTGAATTTTTGATTTCTGGCATTGTGCTTATATAAAGGCATAGAAATATGAATAGGACTTTTAAGTTGCGTATCACAACAGTTTTAATCAATTTAGGTCTCCGAAATGGTAAAGATAACAAACATGAAGCTTCATATATGTATTTAAACTCAAATATATTACTTACATGCTGCCTTATTTCGTTTTCTCAGAGTACAAATAAATAAGTGTTGTTTTTACTATTTTTCTTGCAATTTTAACTTTTACTCTCTCGATAAGAACTTTCCTTACAACTGCTAATCATTCCAGAAGTTCAAAGGAACGTTCTCAGTCGAAAAATCTTGACACGTTGTTTTATTCCTCTTAATTTTTTTTAACGTCGACTGTTATTTTTTTAATGAGTTTTGCGGTGCTCAATCAGCGCCTTTCGTTTTCGGTAGTCGTCTTTTTACACGCTGTATACCTAAACTAGACCTATACACTCCCCAAAGTTTGGCTGGTAGACCGTAGAGAATGCTCTGGGCATGAATTGTGCTGATGCACACAGGTGTCGTAATATAATACTAAATAAATAAGAATTGACCTTGTCTCTACATTAACCGAAGTCATCCGAATCCGTAATATCTACTTGGCTAATTGAGTAGAGTTGAGTTGAAAATATAAAAGGAACGTACTATATACGTTACGTACATAAAACAATATAAAAGGAATGACCTTTATTTAAATATTAAACTTACACCTGCTGACTTTCACTGCGAACCAATTTGCGATACGCTTACAAGTTCTGTTCAATTTTCACAATCGTGTTGCAACTACAACCTTGCCGAGTGAAACGGAAGAGAGTGGAGCAGTAGCAGGTATGGGTGGCCATAATATTTATTCTCCAAGGTATTCTATGTTGGACCTCATTTAAGACGTTTTCGTTGGTTTACTCAATGAGATATTATGGAATTGTCGATTATAAATATATAGGTATGTTATTGCCGAAATTCCTGTCTAATTTTTGTATTTAGATCGCAACTTAGCCATAAAAAAAGTAGTGTGGTGTCGTGGGACACCAGATAGAAACGAAGTTCCTTGTCATAAAATATAATAATACATGCAATTTCCAGATGCCGGCTACTAGGGTATACTGATGGCGCTATGCATTTCTTTTAAATCTTACGCTTTTTAATTAACGTTACGGACGTTTTTTGCCGGCTACTGTATCAAAATATCTTTATTTCACAAATTATACGTAGACTTTTGAATTGTCTAGCACACACAATAGCAGTAATATTATGTCTGGTAAAATTCTGAAATAAAACAATATCTCAAGTTAAATATAGGTGTATGGATTGTTATGTAATTAAATGACAAACTTTTTTTTAAAAACAATTGATTTCGATTACAAAAAAAAAGAAAATAAAAAACAATAGAGCAATAAACAATTGTTATCTGTAACATTAGACATCTAACCTGCCATCTACAACTTGGCAATTGGCGCGCTTTTTGTGTAAATATCGCGCAAACCTTACCCGTTTCTCCCTATTTTTTTGAGAGGCATTCACACGCAGTGGCTATGACTTTATAATGAGTGTATCTCAATAAGTCGTATTACCTATACGATGTAAATTCAAAAATCTAATTACGTTCTATCTGTCCAGTCTGAATACAAACAATGTATTAATATTTCCTTATCATTGTTTGATAATCTATATAAAAACATGCCCGGCCAAGACCTATTTTAACCGAACACAAGTAGTGCATTCATATGTAGGTGTTGACGTACTAATTATAACAAAAACACGACTGTTAATTAAATCGTAATGTCGTGTGATAAGAGTTATGAGTTTGTGTCCGAGTGCACTCTGTTTTACAAGGTTTTGAAATTATATGGTCACTCTAAACCGAGTCATGTTCTTCTCATCATCATCAGCAGCCTTTAATAGTCCACGGCTGTACAGAGGCGTTCGAAGAAAGGAGGGTTATGCCTACTATAACATGTTGGCCCGATGTGTCGTTATAGAGTTTTTTCAGGTTTTCCTTCTATAAATATTTATGGTCATAAACTATCATACGCTGATTGGAGAATTATGAAAAAAAAAATTGTTGTTATTATTTTACAGTCGCTTTCTTTTTTTCAATATGTAAATGTAAGATATAAGTATCAATATTAATATTCGGTACAGTGTACCAATGTACGTTATGTATTACTTACATCACGATGCACGCCAATACAATTTGTCGAACACGTTGAGCACGTACGCAATGACATGATTTAGAATTTATTTCCAAGTAACCTACATTTTGTATTTTTTTTTGTAATGGTACCGTCCTCTTTGTCGTAAATACATAATGATGTAGTCAATGGACTGCACCGATGACCTACGCCATGTTCAGATGAGGATCGCTCAACGCGCGTTTTGCTAACGCGCGTTAACAACTTCATGTAAACGCGCGTTAGCATGTGTACTCCTAGACTAAAATTACATGTAGATGTAAACGCGCGTTTAGCGCTTGTCATCTGATCATGGGCTTAGACTTAGGGGTTTAAGCGTGAAGTCACCGAATAGGTACAAAACTCCAACTCTCCCTTTCTTCTTATATGATAAAATGGTAATCAGCCGGATCTCTCGGATCAGCTATTTCTGCCAATGTCAAGTGTTTATAGTCTTCAAGTCATTTAGTCTTCGTCGTGATGAAATTAATGATATAAAAAATGTGGATGAGATGAAATGGGGACCGTTTTCCGAAAAAACAAAAAACGATCTCCCTCCCTTTTTCTCATTCGCTTGATTTATGACATTTGTCAAAAGTGTCATTTTATCGTTATGTAAATTTGAAGTGTGAATTTTTAATATGTCAATTTAAGTATAGACAAAATAAATGTTCAAAAAAAAAACTTGTCTGCGTTATAATTGTAGTTAAATCCACATATAGATACCCCGTTTTTGCGAACATTTTCATTTCAAATATATATACATTTTAAATATATATATAATAAAAGCATATTGCTTGCCTATTGGTATAATTTTGTGTTGTCATGCAATATCGGGAAGTGTAGCGGTTTTGCGGTTCCGAGTTACAGTTACGTCATAAATGTCATAATGTATGTCACTGCAATATTACCAAGTGTTTGGTTGTGGTCAGGGGCGGTTCCAGCCTGAAGTTTTGGTGGGGGTCACTAATAATTAATTTAAGTCGAGTAAATTAGACTTTATTACACAATATTCAATTTTATTGCACACATTACAAACAAATCTATATGTATTGTTTTTATTAGTAAGTCTATTGAGATGACAATATTTGAATATTTGAGACGTCTGGGGCAATCTCTTAATGAATACTTAGAGGACCTAGCTCCGTGGAGGGTGGTGGGGGGGGGACACGAAGGGTTTGTGTGGGACTCCGGACAAATCAGTCTATCCTCTAAACCCCGCGGCGGCCTAACTCGGCTGTCAAGAGGAGCTCCAGAAACGCATCAGCGGCATCTGAAGTACTCACTGCACTGCAGGTACATCCCAGGGTAATTAGATTCACCCCCGTGGCAGGTCGCTATTGAACCTCTCATAGCTCTACGCAGTAAGAGTCGGAACACCGACCTGCCTTAGACGACATCTCCCGGCCGCACCGAGGTATCACCGCTCTCGGGTCGTTTTTAGTAACCAGATTTCCCCTGGATGTGGCCACAACGATCCTGAACCCACGATTGGGGAACTAGCGGCTTCTACCGCGCCCTCTTCATCGCCTCATTCAAGCGGGATCGTCCCTTTCCCAATCACGCTTTGCGGACTCCTTCTGGAGCATAACGTCTCCACAGAAGGAGCCCTCCGCCTCCCATCCCTCACTACTTGCCAGTATTGCCGCGATCAATGCTGGTGACAGGTTTCATCCGATCTGTCCGCAGTGATGGCATTGTGCCGTAAATACACGTCCGATTCTGTTCAGATATTCACCGAAGCAACCGTACCCGGTGAGCATCTGAGTGAGTCGGTAGGTGACACAGTCAGTTATCTCTATCGAAGCTTCGAAGCTCGTCGGAACGGCTCCGATAGCACGTTGGCTGGCTCAAACCTGGGCGAGTAGCAGACGATGTGGTGCTACCACTCGTACTCGAGGGACTAGCCGCCCGAAATGCTCTTCGAAGCTTTACCGACTGCCCAGGATGAGGCCTAGGTACTTTATGAACTGACCTGGCTGTCAATGTTATCCAGCATGCCTGAGCTGGATGGTTCTTGTCACTTACATAAGCCAAGCGCCACCTTCAGGCTTAACTCACGAGTCTTATGCACAACACAAGCTCCTCGGCGAGCAGAAGCACTTCCCCGAAGCGTTACCCTCTAACCTGTATTATTGTATCGTCTACTTAGCAGGCGACTCTGAGGCCAGAGGCAGACAGATTGCGAAGGGCCGAAGAATCTTATGCGTGGTTCCATAACATTGGGACCAATACAGAGCCCTGGGGAACCCCCACAACACACCTCCCTTCGATTTGCCACACCGTTCAGATCGACAACTTCACTGCCTTATCGCGCAGATAGGCCTCTATTACGGTGATATTCAAGGGCCGCCCTGATAGCGCGCCAAGGAATGCTGAAAGCGTTAACGATATCAAGCTTAACTGTCAACACGACCCTCCTGATCACAGGTGCCCGCTGATAAGGTCAGAGATAACTCTTTCAAAGAGTTCCCCGTTTCGTTCAGGCAAGTTGGAACGCAAAGATAACATCTGCACCTTACTTTTTGAGGAGCAGCAGTCTCGCTTTTCAGTCGAGGGAGGAGATACCGAGGCCGAAACACTGAGTGAAAATTTGCCTCAGTTTGTCTCCCAGCACCGACCTGGAATACCATCAGGTCCAGGCGCGGTGTTGCGGGAAGCCAGTATCCATACGGCACGATCAAGCTCTCCCTCCAATGCCTCACATACGTCGGACCAGAGTTGCCGGTCCAATTGCGTCGGAGGAATTGGGGGATAGTCCTTGGAAAGAGCGTGTCTGTCTGGCACTCTTCCTAGAAACTCTGGTCCAGACTAGTAGTGTCATCTGAGTCTTTATGGTAGAGCAAGCCTGAATCACGACAGTCTTGGAGGGTGAAGATTTGTTATCCCCATTATGTTACTGTTTTAATTTATAGGTGTTAAACAATTCTTGAGAAATGGCGCGCCATGAAGAAGGCTTATGTCCAGCAGTGGACGTCAGTGGGCTGAAGTGATGATGATGATGATGAAACAATTCTTATCCTATGATTTCTTATGTCGATTGAACAATTAATGAAAGTAAGGAGAAAAAAAATAAGGTTAAAAAAATTTACATGTGTACGATTTTGGGGGGGGTCGTGTCCCCTGTGACCCCCCCCTTGGAACCGCGCCTGGTTGTGGTATTGGTTAGAGACTTTGGCTTAACATGCAGTTCTGCTGGCAGTTGTTTGTATTGTAGTTGTATATTTTATATTATCTTTTGCACGCTTCTCCACCCGCGTGTGTGTCGGATATTGCGAACAAAAGTAGCCTATATCCTTGTACAAGGTCCAATCTGTCTCAATACCGAAATCCATTCAAATCGGTTCATTAGCTGTGAAAGTGACAGACATATCGACTTATGATTATTATGAATTTATAATTATAATGTTAGTATAGATTTCTATTTTAACAGTGAGTCTGGAGGGGTGAGGGTTGGGGGCAGATTAATCAAGAACAGCAATTCACTCATACCAGAAAAGAATGACTTTACGGTTTTAAACCACGACACTTCTGACTATCATTAAGATCATCATATCGAGCCAGTCAGTAGATGTTGATAAAAATGTTATTTGCATTGTTAAGAGAATCATTAAACAAATTTTGCCGTGCATGACATCATTTCATTATGAATTAATATAAACAAACTTGTTGACAGATACGTTTTTAGGCGAACGATTGTCAATGAAAACGTATGACGTAAACTCAATTGACAAATGCATGTATTGTCATCACTCGTCACCATCAAGTCAAGCCCTTGCTATTAAGGAGCACATAAAAAAACTTCGCGGATTTTACTTTTAAGGTGAAACCATTTTTAAGCGCTTTGAACACTTTTTTGGGGAACAAAAATCATGGAACTCGCGTCATTATATTCGCCGAACGCGATACATTTCACAAGTAACTTAGTTTTAACTTCTATTGGCAGTCCTCAAAGACTTTTAAGTCTCAAATACTTCCACTCGATGGTTGGATTCAAAATCTTTCTATAGGCCATGAGCTAACTTTTGCACGTTTATTTCCGACTTTCTTTAACATATTTAACACATTACTTTTATCCGGATAAAAGATATCTAGGTATAGATATATATATGGTATAAAATTAGGTAAAATTTTATTTTATAAAAGCATATAACAAATTGTTTTTCACTCTCATACGAAATTCTACAACTTACCTAAAACTAGTTTAAAATTGTCCAAGTCCTTCCAGCTCGGAAGAAATTATTCAAAGCGATAAGATCGCCCTTTGTACATTAAATTTGCTGTACGTTTATTATAATGTCTGGAAAAACCCTGATGTACAAAATAAGTACTATTTATCTATCTAGAATATCAAATGAAATTATTTAAGGAGGGATTTTTTCTACAGCCGTATTACAGTTACACGATAATACTGTTATATTTCCAAAAACCCAAATAAACTTGACAAATATGCCCTGCGGTATGTAGTGGTGATCTCAAGACCCCACGCTAGGTTGGTGCTAACAATGAGTCATTGCGCAAGGGTGGTTGATTGAATTGAGTTGTTGGGGTCATTTCGACCTTTATTTGAGACAATTTAAGTATAGTGGACCACGATGCCGTAGGTTAGTTATGGCCTGCAATATTGATTTTTCATTATTGTCAGAGATCAGGGTTGCCAGAAAATTAAACTAAGTATTTTGATTTTATTTTTTCCTTTTATTAATTAAAATTTACAAGCATTAATGTATTACCAGTCGAAAAAAGGTGCGCGTAGCTATCAATTTTATAATAATGTAAATTAAAAACTATTTTGCTGTCACTGTGACAACTTTGTAGTTTTTGTAGTTTTCTTTCTCTGTACATAAAAAAAACAATCGCAGAAAGGAAGCTGGGTGCCAGACAGTACCAATTCGCTCGTCGTCATTATAAGAATATATATACCTATACTATAGAAAAATAACTATAGTCGTAGCATTATACCTATAGTAGTATTTACAACTACATCATTCTGGATCTCCCCACTAATTCATCGCTCATTCTATGCAGCACAGCTACTCAGGGGGGAGGTCTGCATTCATTGTACCCTAGGTACTTTACACGGCTTTGATCTCCCTACGAGAGGCATTGAGATCTCTACAGAGTTGTATACCTGCATTCTTTGGTTGTGAGTTTATAGAAAAGTTCTCTCTTGTTGAGATTATAACAAAGCATCTTTTACTTGCGGTTTGATTCACGCTAATGACAATCTGTGAATATTTGCCTATGTTTCATTTGTAATTTTACTTTCAGAGAGCAGATTACAATAATTTTTCTACTAAGGCTAGGACAACAGTAAATTATGGACTGTTTATTAAAGATTTTGATTGCCTTGACCAGTGGAACTTAAACCTTCACTTAGTAGTGTAGACTTAATTATGTCTATATCGTATCTAGGCAAAATTTTGTGATAAACAATTTTTTTTTTACTCAGGCCACGATTGAGCGAACCGACAATGTGGTCCTTTTTTTTTGGAATGTCCCGAATTTGATAAGTTTCTATCTGGCAACCGTAATGTAGGGACATATACGTATAAGGCTCTATAGATTTTTGAAAAATATAGCACAAGCTTTTGCCCGCGTGTAGGTCGTTTAGCGAGACCTAGGCTACTCTTATTATAAGAGTAGCCTATGTCCTTCCTCAAGAATCAAAGTACATATATCCATGCTGAATTTCATTAAAATTAGTTTGTGGCTTAGCTTTTAAGGCTAACTTACTTACACACTTACAGACAGCGTTACTTTCGATTTTATAATATTAGTTTTATGAATTTATTTATTCAAAATATTACTTGCAAGGTCAAGGTATAATAAAAAAAAAAATGCAGTTTTCAACACATGACAATAAACAAATGAGACTTATTGTCTATTCAACCTCTCGAGGTTCTTTCAAAGTACTTCTGTGCACCACTGCAAAATGCAACGTTCAATGCGGCAGAAAATTGTAGCTATATCTGAAATTTCGTTCGTTAAACCTGCAGAGATCGGCGACCTACGCGGGCCTGTCTAGACAGAGTATATACCTACTCTAGCTTTGTAGTTAGTTCACTATGCTTTTATAGTACAAACGTAAAATAATATTAATTATTCCGTAACTACGCATGAAGGATAACACTACGTGTAATAGTAGTAAGTACATACCAAGAAACATCAAACTTCTTGCCTAGAAACACTTAAAAGCGTAAAATAACGTAGTACTAGTACCTGGATAACCGAACTTTGCTCGATTTTTTTTCGTTATCTTTTCTAAAAGTGAATCCTACGTAAGTAGATCGATTTATCGCTCCCGAAACCTCTGCATACAAAATTTTATGAAAAACGTTGGTGTAGTAGTTTTATGTATAATTTAATTTGTAGCAATGGCACAATATATTTCGTCAGTGATTTGTAGTTCATCTTTTTGAAACTCCATATTTTGATAAATCACTTATTACTAGGTTTGGGAGAAAGTGATTTTAATTAAAACACCCACTAACTAAATGTAAAGTACTAGGAACGCGCCATTATTAGCATTCACAAAATTTTATCCTAACACATGTTGTGCGTTCAAGTCATAAAATTTAATTGGTAAGGGAGCGAACCCCAACTTAACAAGACTAAGTCTAGAAATATAAAGCTACCCTACACATATTGTGTATTGTCTAGATTTTTTACATAATCCTACGGTTTACACAAACTACAGTAAAAACACAATGGTTTACGCGGAACTAGGAGAGCTATACAATGCAACGTTTTCATAAACGTTTTCAAAAACTCCTTTATTGTACCATTCACTAGTCAGGCGACTATGAATGAGAAATACTATACTTTTAGACTATACTTTCGTATGTGTTGTACCTTTTTAACCGACTTCAAAAAAAGGAAGAGGTTTCTCAATTCGGCCGTATATATATATTTTTTTTTATGTGTGTTCACGGATAACTTCGTCGTTTATGAACCGATTTTTAATAGAAAGGAGATATCCCGACGGCGGTACGACGACATGATAAGGACACTAAGATCTGATGATGGCATCCAAGAGAAATCGAGTCAAATCTTGAAGTCGGTTTTATTTTTGTTAAACTTTTTGTTAATAAGCATCAAGTTGACGATGTTTGTTGTACATGTATACCTAGCTGGTTCTAGATTAATGCTTTCTCAGCCTGCTAATGCATATGCCTTTTTCTAAAAAGGAGTTTTTGGTTTACTATACTATGCTAGCCAGAAAGGTTTATATAGGGTTTGTTTCAAGATCTCCTTCTCTTTTAGTAGTTTCCAAGAGTGGTGGTCACCATACTGCGAATGCTGACAATGCAACAATGCAGCATGGTGACCCACACTGGTGGGCTAGTGATACTTCTGCATCATTGGACCTCCGATCTCGCACTCACAAACGAAACACGACTTTCCGTGCGAGGATAGATCTACCCCGGTCGAGCCGGCCCGTTCGTGCTGAAATCAACGTGGCTCTACTACCTTTGAAAATTAAGTTTGTTCCTTTAATCGCCTCTTACGAAACCCGTAGGTTAAATAAAAGCGGTGCACACCGTTTCTTTTATATCGTGGGAGAGCCACGCTTCGGCATGAATGGGCCGGCTCGACCGGAGTGATATCACGGCCTCACAGAAAACCGGTGTGAAATAGTGCGTGGGCTGTGTTTCACCGAGTGAGTGAGGATACCGGAGGCCCATAACCTAAACCCCCTCCCCCATATTTCCTCCCCATCTTATGACGCCTTTAGTGTTGCAGGTGTCAATGGGCGGCGGTAATCGCTTACCATCAGGCGATACGTCTGATCGTTTGCTTGCCTATTCCATAAAAAAAAAACACTACACGGACAACTTATACTTTGTTTTCTTGCATATCTTATGTTATTAGAAGCACCAATTAAATATTTATCTGAATATCAAGATTACATTGTTTGTCAATGGTGTTCGCGTTGTACCTGCCTACGAAGTCCACTGGTAGCGCACGTCATGCGACTTCTATTTCAAAGTCGGACCAAATGTTTGTATGTAGGTATGATCTACAAATATTTGATTCGGAGTTCGTTTTTTCAATGTATAGTATTTTTTTTTTATGAATATTCTGTCGAACAATGTAGCTTTTATAGTACAAATCTGCTTAATTTGAAACTAGATGGCGTTGTGAGTCTGATGTTCGAAAATATTAATATTAGGTATAATGTTCTAATAAACTGATGTACCTAATTAAGTTTTTTACCTGCCTACCACCATTCATTTGGTCACTACATTAGGTTTCTACAATGCTAATGTTGCATGTTTTCGCATTCTTTCAGAAAATAAATGCCAAGACATTTCTTTTATTCTATTTTAACTGTATTTATCAACTAGCTGAACCCCGCTGTGTTACCCGCGTTTATTGTTTTATCGCGGGTACCGCCGCGGAACAAAGCTAGTCTAATAAAAAGTAGCCTAAGTTACTCCCTGGATCATCAGCTAACTGCCAGTCAAAGTCCTGTCAAAATCGGATCAGCCATTCCGAAAATTACCCGGAACAAACAGATAGGGAGACAGACAAAAAATATTTAACTACATTTTTGGTATATGTACCATGTATACATACATATGCATTTAGTAAAAAGCGGTTATTTTAATATTACAAACAGACCTCCAATTTTATTTATTTGTATAGATAAACGATATCGGTAATACCATTTCTATTTAATAAAACATTTTTTAACAATCTTGTTCATATTCTTTATTTCAAATATAGTATTCCACTCGCTACGAGTCTTTGTCACAAGTAAATTAGTAAGTTTATTTAACTTTTACAAATTCAATTATGAATATGTTAATTAATGACAAACATTTTCCATGGCATAATTAATTTATTTACGTGGCATACAGAATAATCTGCAATGTTAATGCAAAGTCATACTCATCATGGATGAAGGAAGAAATTGGCTATCATTTAAACATAAATACTTCATTTTACAAGTCAAAACTCATTTTATAAATATGACTTATAATACGATGCAAATAAAAGTATAAAATCATTAATATAAGTGACTCAAAGTCCGAGAATATCTTATTCTTCTTTGATGAAATGGCAACCAGCCGGATCTTTTGGATTAGCTTTTTCTGACAATGTCAAGAGTTTATAAATTCAAATCATAAGTCTTTAAGTCATTAAGTCTTCGTCGTGACGAAATTAACGATATAAAATATAAAAAATTTGGATGAGATGAAATGGAGACCGTCTTCTGCAAAAACAAAAAACGATCTCCCTCCGAGAATATCCTAACGCACCAAACTTTTTAGACGTCTGCTTGCTGCTTTTGACAATTTAAAAAAAAAACCGCACGCCAACACGTATTTTGGCGCAAAATAAGTACTAGCATTTTCAAGTTCAAAATTAATGTATCTTGACAGTAGTTGATGTGGGATGACTTTTAAGAATTTATCAATGATAACTTTTGTGACGTTTACTAAACATGGAATAATTATTGGAAACTTTAAACTAATACGTAATAACAATAAATATTCTTCAGTGTATATATAAAACAATGTTTCTCAAGTAAATAATAAATTATTGTTTCATCTCAATTAAACAAAAAAATATAGGTTTTTGAAATTAAGTTGACAGAATATTAAATTTATATTGATTGCATGTGTATTTCTCGACTGTAGCCTCACTAATATTATCAAAACATGTTTAGTCTTACTAAAAGGTGTCAGAGTCTACCTGTGGTATTAATACTCAGACTTATACTCTTTGACACTGTTTGACTTTGCCACTAATTCAGGTCACATCTTAAAATTCTACCGAGTTAACAAAACAATTCAAAATTATTGCTGGTATTTACTTTGTAAATAAATAAAGTCTAGTTTAACAGATATAATATAATCTTAATGTAACCACTATATTTCAGAAGTTCAAATTCTTATCGAAACTTTGCATTTCATATTTAGCAATCACATTACACACTTCCATTTTCACTTTAGGTATTAAATTAGGTTGTAATTTCTTGACACTAGCTGCCATACTTCTGAAAAATACATCAATTTCATTGGTGTTCTCTTTCAATATTTTTTCGATTAGTTTGTCTATAGTTTTTGATCTTTGTTCAGGCATTTTTTGATCTTCCACATACTGTACTATTTTGGGTCCATTCACTAGTATTGGTTTTGGTAATATTTTGATCGGTGGTACATTTTTTGGCACTGGAACCGTCTTCTTTCGGCCAGAATTTTTTCTGCTAATTTTTTTTGGTGGTTCATTACTGACTTCTAGTTTTGGCACTAACTTGATGAATGGCTTCATGGGTTCTTGTGGTCCGTCCACTACAGTGATCTGAAAAATATTATTGTAATCCTTAAGATATGGAACCACAAAATACTAAATATAAGAATTGTCATTTGTTATTGAGACAAGATTCATGTCATTGTAAATCTGCATTTATTGCCATCGGCCACTTAAATTGTGTAGTCAGCGAAAATCGTTTCATTTCCACAAATTATCACAGAAATTAAATATTAACATCACATATAGATGGATGATATATTTTTACATAACTTTGATATGTTATTAGGGGAATAATTCATGTTCTTTATGACACCTAACATTTTGTTTGAAACTAAAGTAACAATTGTTACTTAAGTTTTGTATAGATTTATCAATAGGTAAGTTTTAAGACATCTAGCGCTACTGGATTTATAGCCGGTAATGGTAGCTAAGCTATTGTCTCGATCAGGAAAATAAAAAAACTCACAGTATCTATGGTCTAAATAAATAGAAATCATACTGACCTCATAATACTCTTGATTATCAGTAATGACATGTTGTTCAGCACCAATTATGGTTTCTTCCTGTGCTATTTCCTCCATAGTAGTCTCTGCAATTGCATAATCCTCGACACCATCCAAGGATGTTCCATCTAAGAACTGGAGTTTCTCAAAAATTCCCACTTTTGTCTTGTGCATGGTGCCAACTCGTTTGCTCCTCATATAGCCATCACGAAGGCCTCGCCAGCGCTTCTTGCATTCCTCAACTGGAATTGGTTAAAGTTTGATTGGGTAATTTTACTTTTAATTACAATAGATCATTTCCAAAAATATATATTACTAGCTAATGCATGCGGCTTAGTTCACGCAGACTTTCATCCCCTGATTTACCTCCTTAGGGGTAGAATTTCAAATATTCCTTTCTTAGTGATCACTGACATTATATATTAGGATTTTAGGTTCAGCGGTTTGGACTGTGCATTGTTCTCTGGGTATGTCAGTGTATATATATATATGTCTATAAAAGAGGAATGTCACTGATTCAAAGTGAATTGGCAGAACATTCACAACAACAATAGTATCCGACAGAGTAGTTTTGTATTATACTTAAATTATTTATTATATTAAACTTTTTTGTGAGTATGTTTATGTATTGTGTATGTATTAATTATATAACTTATGAATACCCTATATTTATATCACACCTATATTTGTTATGTATTGAGTTGAATTCTACTTATACCCTTAGTTGCACCTACCGCCTCGTATTTTTACATCACTCAAAGGTTGACTGTAGAGAATGCCCAATGGCATTAAGTCCGCCTATGTACAAGATGTGCATTAAGTTTAAATAAATAAAATATATATATAATATAGATGAAGAGGTGGAATGCCATCCCACCTGGCCAAAAACTCTTTTCTACTAAGAGGCCTGTATCCAGCAGTGGATAATAAATAAAGGGTTATGATCATGAATAGGTAGCATTTTATATAAATTCAACCTATTTAATTGTTACCATTTTACCTGTAAGTGTTTAGGATGTTTATTATTTATAATATTGTTTTATTCCCTTGATGTACATTCATTATGCATTTCGAATGCTTATATGTTCCAATATTTGTTCATTATGAGTATTTTGATAACAAACAGTAAGACGAATTGACCTAATTTACTATTCCTATATGTTTGCACATAAGTATTTTGAATAAGGTTGACTGGGTAACCCCAATGACTAAATTGTATATCAGTGGACAAGTAGCCAATTAGATAGAAGGTCAAATAACGCCTTTTATTGGTTGTGAATGTTTTGATGAATGACAACAGTAAACAGCTGATTTTAAATTCTGTCTAAAAATACTATCTATTGTGCAAGGAAACTTGTACGGATGAATGAGTAGGCACACCCAAAATAGATGGCTTAACGTTGTTACCATTTTAGACTGTAATAGCCCCATTAATAGCGGATTTTGAACGTATAATTGTTCAACGGCACTCAATTAAATATTAATTCGGTCCTGCAGTTGTAGATTGCAGCACAACAATTTACACTAAATGCACTGATTGATCCGTGTCTTACCTGGTTTCGATAGTTGCTGTGCTATTTCTTGCCATGTAGATTCCCTCGCTAATATATTTTTTCTCGACGGATCCAGGACATTGTACAAATAGGAATGCGGTTCTACTAATTCAGCGAGCTTTTCGTCTTCCTCCGTTGACCATCCGACGGCGTTCAGAGGCATCTCCAACCGTCTGTTTTCGCCTGCGTCACAATGTCAAAACAAAATGTCCGCTGCCTATCAGGAACGAAAATAAACGCGCTGCGCAGCACGACGTCACAAGTGAACGATGTTTCTCTTTTGTTTGTATGTTCCATCGTTTTCATTGGATGTTGGAATTGTCTACATAGAACTTGCCGCGCTTAGAGCGCCATCTGCCATCGGATAGCAAAACCGGTTGAGTTTGACGTTGGTTTGCTTACTAGTTTTAGACGAGATACAATAGATGTCGCTGACATGTTAATAATAGAAAATGTATGGAATTAAATCTCGAACATTATTTTTAATAATAAAAGTTTATATATAGGTGTCCTAATATATTACACACACGCCTTAATCCCCTCCGGAATAGGTTGAAAAAAATAGTTTATTGTAGTGTATAGATGCACAAAGGGTAGATGATAGTACCGCCAGTACATAATCGCAGAGACGATAGTAGGGATACTCTTTTCCATAGTCTGACATAATGTTCCCGCCTATAGGCGTAGCAAGAGGGGGGAATGTTCTAACCCCCTACGAAATGTTTGTACAATCTGTACATTGGGTATTGATATTTTCACACCTGTTATTTTCTTTCTCCATCATATTACATTTATAGTCACATTATTAGCGGCAATAGTCATTTATTATCTTAAAACCCCTCCGAAACTAAAAGCTCGCTATGCCCGTGCTCCCGCCTCATCCACATTTGTCAAGTGCTTGTTCGCTCGCTAGTTACAGATTCTTCTAACGAGGTTTCTTTGTCATTGACGTTTTATGTTTTTTATTTACATGACGAGCATCATCGTTCGCTCTCCCGCAATTTAAAGACATTTGCCTGAAACACAGGTCTTACCTAGATCAGGCAGATCACTAATTTGAAATATTGACCATACTTAATAATGAGATTAAGAATTGTAATTTGATCGCAAGACATTATAACATACTTAGTTCTAATCATGTATGTACTTAAAAATTAATATTTTGCTTATACTTGTAGTTAAGTCTACTCTTAAGAAACACGAAAACCTTGTAAATTGAGTTTGTAATAAATGTTATTTTAATTTTATTTATTAATAACTAGCTGAACCCCGCGGTATTACCCGCGGTTATCGTCGTACCGCGATTAACGCCGCCGGACAAATTTAGTCTAAAAAAAGTAGCTTAACTCCCTGGATCATCAGTTATCTGTACTAACTTTTAAACTTTCGCGTTCCATGATATATTAACAATTATTTTTACGGGAATTAAACGTTAGGCAAATCAGAGGTATGTAACACTTTTAATAAGTGATCGCGTTAATCAGTTATCTGCCAGTAAAAGTCTCGAAATCGGTCCAGCCGTTCCAGAGATTACCTGGAACAAACAGACAGACAGACAAAACAATTTTAGCTAATTTTTTTGGATTATGTGCCGTGTATACATACATATGCATTTAGTAAAAAGCGGTTATTTTAATATTACAAACAGACACTTCAATTTTATTTATTTGTATAGATTTATTTGGCCACCGTGCATTAAAAATAAAGTAAACAGTAAAACTTAACGGTTTCATGACGCGACCCCAAGTAATCTTGAGATGACATCTTCCTAAGATGAAGATAATATGTAGTTTAAAAGTTAGCAAACTTCGACAGATAAAGAACAAAGAAGATGACTGTCTCGGTGGCGAAGTGGTAGTGTGTGTGTATGTGCTTGAGACTTTGGTTTCGATTCCCGAGTCGGACCAAATGATTGTATGATCTGTAAATGTTTGTTTCGAAGTTTGGATGTTTTCTATGTATAATATATAGGTATGTACTAGCTAAATCAATAACCGCGGTGTTACTCGCGGTTATTGACGTACCGGGAGGACGGCGCGGGACAAAGTTAGTCAAAAAAAAAAGTAGCAAAAGTTACTCCCTGGATTATCAAGTACCTGCCAGTGAAAGTCCAGTCAAAATCGGTCTAGCTGTTCCAGAGATTACCCGGAATAAACAGACAGAATTTTTTAACGATATTTTTGGTATATGTACCGTGTATACATACATATGCAGTCAGTAAAAAGCGGATATTTTAATATTACAAACAGACATTCCAATTTAATTTGTTTGTATATTTACAAAAAATGTTATTTATGTATTCTATCAGTCAATCTGACTTCCATAATACAAGCTCTGCTCTTGAGGCTAGATGACGTTGTATTAGATGTCCGAAATATTTATTTATCTATTTATTTTATATAGGTTCTTAACATAATCCACAAATCCCACATTTTTCATCTTTCAATGTTATCGCCAAGCTTGGAATCTCTTATCGGTCTAAGTTAAAAATCCTAAATATGTAATCTCTAGATTGTTTGAAGTGTGTATAATACACGCCATAGATAAGATAGTGGTGTATTCGAGATGCAGCTTACGGAGCAATTTATTAATGAAACAGAGCTTTTTGGTTGTGGATTTAAAAATGTGCAACACTATTAATATTGAAAATATTTAACTGTACTAAAATTACTCTCGTTTTCTTACTATACACATGAATATATAATCTAATATTTTCAAACGAGCAATTCGGTCGTGATTCAGATTATATTCATACAAATGAATATATATTAACAACTAGCTGAACCCCGCGGTGCTACCCACGATTATTGTCGTACCGCGAGTAACGTTGCGAAACAAAGTTAGACTAAAAAAAGTAGCCTTAGTTGATCTGGATGGATGGATGGATGATCAGCTACCTGTCAGTGAAAGTCCCGTCAATCTCCGTCCAGCCGTTCCAGAGATTACCCGGAATAAAGAGACAGACAACATTTTTTAACTACATTTTAGGTATTATGTACCGTGTATACATACATATGCATTTAGTAAAAAGCGGTTATTTTAATATTACAAACAGACACTCCAATTTTAGATTATTTTTACTGGAATTAACGCGATCACTTGTTAAAAGGTATTACATATCTCTGATTTGCCTGACGTGTCACATTTGACAAATGAATAAAAAACTTAATCACGAAAACGGCTCCCAACGATATTCATGAAATTTAGTATGCGTAGTAGGGTTTCAGGGCGATTATGGTTCCTAGTGAGATATTAAATAACAAATTGTTATAACTCTCAAGTCTTTAGTAACTTAACAAACTGCCTCGTTGGTCTAGCGGTTGGCGTGAGAGTCTGCTGATCATAAGGTCTCGGGTTCGATTCCCGGGTCGAACCAAATGTTTGTACGGTCTAAAAATATTTGTTTCGGAGTTTGGGTGTTTTCTATGTATAATATGCATGTATTTACAAAAAAAAAAGTATATATGTATTTATATCAGTTGTCTAGTACCCATAACACAAGCTCTGCTTAGCTTGGGACTAGATGGCGTTGTGTGTTAGATGTCCGAAATACTTATAAAAAAAAAATTTAAAAAAATAGAAACTAATAGACTATTAATAGTTTCTATTTTTTTTAGACATTTCATGATTACGGCCTCTGTCCAGCAGTGGACTGCAACGGGCTTATGATGATGATAATGATGAACCTATTATTATTACATCATCTAATAATTCATCTACAATGATTTACTTGATACCGAGATGATTATCAATTGGGATATAACAAAATGTCAGACGTTACAAAAGAAAACAAGAAACGAATTATTTAAAAAAAAAAAACCGACTGCGTCAATATCTGCGATCTCTATTATATTAATTGAAGAACTGTAAATATAGAAAGATCTGAAAAGAAAAGATTTAAAAAATAAAAGATATTTTGTTTTTTTTTTTAATTTTGATGTACACAAGTGTCACTCTCACGTCTCAGACGAATCTATTGACACCACTCACGTAAAAATACTATAAGGCATTAGCCCCTAAGGTGTCCACGGCCTTTCATTGGCCGTATTAAAACATGGTCTATTGTGTCACCGGCCAGCCACTGGCCTGTCAATGGTCGCGAGTCGGGAAATTATCGAGAGAAATTGTCGGGAAAATGGAATTATTAGTGACACTCAAGCTATTGTTATGTCAAAGTGACGTGACACCTGAGGGATTAGGCTCTAGTGCGTGCCAAAGACATACACACACTCTAAAAACATGACCTTCCTTCTTTTGCAGTTATTCCTTTCAGCATGATAATGTTCATTATTAAACGTGCGTTATTTTTATGATACACCTAAAATAAACCAACATCCTCATTTGTTAAAGATATAAATAAATTATTCTTTAATGGATTTACTGGTTGGAAGTTGCAGCATCGTGTTACGGAACCCACGTTTGATGTTAATGGCTATAAATCTTTGTAGGAAACTTAATAAACCCATAGAGACGGAACCGGGTATACACACGCTACATAAATACCTTGAATAACGAGAAATGATTACTAAATAAAGTAATTAGCTATAATTGCTTTTACTCTTGATCTTATATCTAGATTCTTTGTACAACTTCTTTAACAAGAAAATCATAACAAAAACTATATCTCGACTAGGTAAAATCTTTTAATAAAATTTATAACTTAATAGAACTTATGTATACATAGAATTACGACAATTACAATCTTCTATACACATAAATGAAATTGGAGTGTCTCACTCAATGTTTGTAATATTAAAATAATCGTTTTTTGCTAAATGCATATGTATGTGCACACAGTACATATACCAGACTATCATTTTTTTCATTTTTTGTCTGTCTGTCAGTTTGTTCCGGCTAATTCTCGGGAACGGCTGGACCGATTTTAACGGGAATTTCACTGATAACGAGTAACTTAGGCTACTTTTCTTAGACTAACTTTGTCCCGCGGCGTTACCCGCGGTACGATTATGACCGCGGAAAACACCGCGGGACTCAGCTAGTAATACCTAAAATTACGGCGAGCCGAAAGGCTTCTGTAGCTGTGAAGCTTTTGGCTTCGCCGTAATTTTGCCCAATTAAAGGATAGAATATGTTTCTGATGTAAGTATTGCATATAGACATTGTGCTTTAATAAAAAAATACAAACTTCAAAGAACACCACCAACACTATTTTCTTTTTAAACTCTTATCATTCTCTTATCTTGTTCCCGATAGTTTGGATAAGACCTTGTGAGCAAATGGTAGCTGAATTCTATAACAACCAGCCTCCTCCTACTAAACTTTCTTCGAGGTATGCTCGCTGACGGCAAAATGGTGCAAGGACATACACAACAGAGTAAGGATGTTAAAGGAAATTACAAGTGATAGATAAGAATGGGTAGTAGGGAATATCTCAGTATATCTATCGTAATTCATCCTATGGTTAGAAAGACCAGTAAAATATCAGACCGATGAGAATACCTATTAAGGAATATCTCAGTATTCTAACTTTTAAACTTTCGCGTTCCATGATATATTAACAATTATTTTAACGGGAAATAACGCGATCACTTATTAAAAGGTATATTACCGTATATATAGTATATATATATAGTATAGGTATAAAGCCGTGGTCACAGGCTGACTCTTAATTCCCGGGCGTTAATTCCCGTTAAAATAATTGTTAAAATATCTCAGTATGTCAACCCTATACTGCAGAAGGACAATAGAGTACTTGACATAAACAAGCCAAATGCAGTCTCTCTAAAAGTCTTTTAAAATATTTTATTATGCTTAAGACTTTATACATTTATCATTTTTCTGGAGGTGTTAGTGTGAGTTTGTTTCATATATACTTTTAAACGAGCAATTCTTGTAGGTATATATATTCTGAATCTCCAGAAACGGCTCCAGTTTCCGGAGCAATAAACCGTTCTAGCCAGGATATTTTTTTAGAAAATTTACCAAAACGATACCGGTACTTTTCAGCTCACTGTATTTATTGGGTCAGCAGCAATGCATTACTACTTACGAGTGACAATTCAACTATTTGTTGTCATAGTAAAATTTTTAAATGTAAGCTTGTCACGCACCGCATACGGATATAAAACGTGGGGTGAGCATCCGATGAAGTGTACATCCTGTTGCCTTTTAGCTTATACAGTGTGTTTTAGTATTTGTTTTAGGGAATTAAAATTTGTGTAGTTGAACTTTTGTCAGGATAGATTCAACAATTTTAGAGAGCGTAATAAAGTTCTCAAAATTGTGAATAATCGATTGCGTGTTCTCCGATCTATCTGTAAGCCTATAGGCATGTTGTAGTTAAATGAAAATAATTAATCTAACATCTATATATATAAAACTGATCTATATATAAAAATGAATCCCTATTTGCCTTGGTCAAGACATCACGCGTGAAAGGCTGTACCGATTTCGATAATATTTTAATTTGATAATATTTTTATCGTACCGCAGGTAAAGCCGCGAGACAAAGCTAGTCTAAAAAAAGTGGCCTAAGTTACTCCTTAGATCATAAGCTATTTGCCAGTGAAAGTCCCGTCAAAATCATTCTAGCTGTTCTTGAGATTACCCGGATTAAACAAACAGACAGACAGACAAAAATTGTATAAAATGTTATTTTGGTACATGTACCTACAAATGCATTAATTAAAAAGCAGTTATTTTAATATTACAAACAGACACTCCAATTTTATTTATTCGCATTGATAATCAACATAATTATTGATAAACTCTACCCTCATATAGTAATAACGGACTTGCATGTTACATAATTATTGGTCCTGAGTTTGATAGAAGACAATCTATGACCAACAGCCAATATCAGAAAACACTAAACCAACACCTATTACACTATACTCCAAGAAAATCGGTACGGATTTTATCGATACATTTTGGTATTCTTGGCTATGCAAAGCATACTTGAAACATTCAAATTATAAAACACTAGCTGACCCACGCAACTTCGTATGCGTCTCCTATTGCCCGTAGCGTATCAATTTTCCCCCGTTTTTGAAACATTCTTCATTGGTGCTCCGCTCCTATTGGTCTTAGCGTGAAGATATATAGCCTATAGCCTTCCTCGATAAATGTACTATCCAACACTGAAAGAATTTTTCAAATCGGACCAGCGGTTCCTGAGATTAGCGCGTTCAAACAAACAAGCAAAAAAACTCTTCAGCTTTATAATATTAGCATAGATTGAAAGGCTCCACAATCCAGCTGCCTGCTGGGCCTTTGAGCCTATAATAGTCTGCTTCTGGATCTTAGTCTTTCCTTTTCTAGGAGGAAAGGAGATTTTGGCATACTTTGCATCGCCGGCTAGCCTTATTGGTATAGGGTTTGTTTCAAAATATTCTTCCTTTTTCCCATTGCTATTATCCTGTCGTCTTTGCTCTTACGACAGCTATACTGCCCCCCTAGCCAAGTTCAAGCGTGTTTCATTCTGCAATCGTTAACGTCTAAATTCTCGTGTGTCATTGGCTAATCTATACTAATACTAGCTGACCCACGCAACCTCGTTTGCGCCTTATATTGCCCATAGCGTGAAAATTTCCCCCGTTTTTTAAACATTCTTCATTGTTGCTCCGCTCCTATTAGTAGTAGCGTGATGATATATAGCCTATAGCCTTCCTCGATAAATGGCCTATCCAACACCGAAAGAATTTTTCAAATCGGACCAGCGGTTCCTGAGATTAGCGTGTTCAAACAAACAAACAAACACAAAACAAACAACGTTGGAGCAGGAGCACCACTGAAAAATGTTTCAAAAACGGGGGAAAATTATCACGCGACGGGCAATAGAAGACGCAAACGAGGTTGCGTGGGTCGGCTAGTGTTAGACAAAGTATTAGCCAATGACACATGAGAATTAAGGCGTTAAGATTGCGTAGAGAAAAACGGTTTTAACTTGTCTAGGGGGCAGAATAGAGAAGGTATCACTCGAGGAGGTATCACTCCGTATCTTTACTCATCCTGTAGATTTCATTACTCAGTATAAAAGTCCACTATTAATTCGTTACTGGAAGTTATATTTTTCAACTTTGTAAATGTAATTAATTAGTAATATGAGTGTAGGAAATGAAATCTTGAAAGTACATATAAATCATTTGGTGTGTGAACTTTGATATGTAATAAGAAATATGTTTAGCGACAACGAATTTGGCAGCTGCGATTAATGTTTGATACAAATTAAATTAAGACGTTTGACTTGGACTTGGTTGCGACGAGGAACGTGATTATCTCTCATATTATGGATGCTATATAATTGTATGTGTGTATTGTTGCAAAAGAAAAAAAAACATACTAAAAATCGATAAATGGTTTTAATGGAAGCTGTAGAAATAAAAATTATGCTATAACCGTGGGAGAGCCACGCTTCGGCATGAATGGGCCGGCTCGACCGTAGTGATACCACGGCCTCACAGAAAATCGGTATAAAATAGTGCTTGCGCTGAGTTTCACCGAGTGAGTGAGGATACCGGAGGCCCATAACCCAAACCCCCTCCCCCTATCTCCTCTCCCTATCCCCCAAAGGAAGGCAACGCACTGTGACGCCTCTGGTGTTTGCAGGTGTTCATGGGCGGCGGTAATCGCTTACCAGCAGGCGATACGTCTGCTCGTTTGCCCGACTATTCCATTAAAAAAAATCCGTCTCGCCAGCTTGGTATATCTAGTAGACCTAAATCTCCTTTTAAAGGAAAGGCCTATGTCCAGCTGTGGACTCTTAAAAGCTGTTGATGACGGTGATGATAATTAAGAATGATAATATCTATTACTAGCTGACCCACGCAACCTCGTTTGCGTCTCCTAGTGCCCGTAACAATTTTTCCCCGTTTAGGAAACAATTCTTCATTGGTGCTCCGCTCCTATTGGTCATAGCATGATGATATATAGCCTATAGCCTTCCTTGGTAAATGGGCTATCTAACACTGATAATTTTTTTTTTAAATCCGAACAGTTTTTCCTGAGATTAGCGCGTTCAAACAAACAAACTCTTCAGCTTTATAATATTAAAGTATAGATTATGAAAATTTTATGCCCAAAGACGATTTCTGATATATTTAGTAAAATACCTGAACTCTCACAAATATAATTTAAAAGCCTTTTATTATTAAGCATTAATTTTAGTTAATAAAGTTCTAAGTTTAGTCAATAAAACTACCCATGTCATTCGATACGAAAAGCTAAGAAATCGATCATGTCGGTGTATGAGAGATTGAATACCAATCTATGTTTTATTTACAAAATCATACTACTTTTGATAGGGTTATCACTTCTTCGAATCGTGGTGCATACTCATTAAGTCATATGTTTGTTATTGTAAATACCCATGCTAAATTTCTCAATAACCATTAATTCTGCAACAAAGTCGTCTTTATGTCGATACAAAGAATTCACACCTGTGGCCTTAATTTTATAAATATAAATACAATAAAGCCCAAGCCATAATTACGTATGCATCATTACATAACATGCACTAACTTCATTCAATAAAAGCCTTATCTAGATAGGTATACGATATTTGTCTTAGATACCGGAGATACAACCCGCCTAAATGCTAAGCGTCTAAAGTACTCTAAACAGTTAAAATCTGCGCCGCGGCCGTTGCGCACGCGCCGTTCGTCGCGACAACCGACCGTTACGAAATACAAACTTGGAATTCTCAGTTCAAATTTTGAAGTTTTCGAATTTGGTATAGTGATGTACGTGTTGTTTTATGGAATATTATCGATTGTGTGTATGAATAAGTTATTGTTTTGTGTATTGTGATAACGTGCTATGGATCAGTGTAAATCGGCGTGACAAATCTGTCGCAAGATTTCAAAGGGTTCTGGAGCCGTGACAGAATATGTCAGCTTGACAGATGTCGCGATGTCAGCTTCACGCTCGTGTGACAAAAACGCGTTTTGACATTGTAATTTAACATATTCGAGTCTTGGTTAATTGATTAAGTAATGGGCGGGTTTGGAACTTGATGCTGCGTAACTCTGACGGCGTATGTTAGAAATTGCTGCAACAACTATTATTATAGTCGTATAAATGTGATAACATAATTTACGACCGCTTAATATAGGGTTTTTAAATTTTAAACTGCTTGTTATTGGTGGTCATCGTTTTATGGTGATAGTTAAGTGTTTTGCCTCTAGCGTTTCAAGTATTTAAATGTGTAAATAAGATAATTATAGTCTCTTATATAAATTACTATTTATGTTAAATACTAGAATAGGCCTGTACCTTCAGGCGTTTTTATTTAAACCTAAATGAATATAAATGCATTCCTTGGGTTTGTTCAGGTCTTGTGTATATTCATAAGTTCATAACATTTTAACTTCCTCGACTTAGTTGTCTTTTTCAAATATCCTTAGAGACTTAAATGTATAAATTCTTACATGTTTCCAAATTCCCAAAGTACCGAAAATATAATAGATGTATTAGCGCTCCCCGTGAGGTTCTTACGAATGAATTCGTGTATGTGAATGAATCGATTGCCACGATTCGGGGGAAGGCCCGAATCAAACCTTTTAAATTACTATTTTAGAGCTTTTACATCAGGTAGATGCAATTCATTGCCATGCATTTGGAGTCCTTTCATTATATTTTTTTATCTTTAAAAAATAATGTTAAGGTTTTAACAGTTTGATTCAAGGCGACTAGTAAGCTACTATCACTAGCAGACTACTATCGTGTGCAGATTGTTTACAGACTAAATAATAATAATTGGTGTCTGTTATGTCGCTTGGAGTACATTTAATTAGAAATTTGTTTACTATTTTTTTTTATTAATTTATTTATTCAAAGCAAATTACACAAATAATGTAAGAAATATAAAGTGGGAACTATTTAAGCTACATATTTTTAAAATGCGGCTGTTACCTAAAAAGGTAAGACCTGAGATGTAGGTAACCTATTAGAGCATGGAAATTGTCTTTTATTGTTTCATCTCTGAATCACCAAAGTAAACCATGGAAAACACTCATTAAACGTGTCACGAAAAAAATAGATACATATACAATACATAGTCTGCTCTATTTAAAATGTCGTAACGTTTAAAATCCGAAAGTTAGACTAGGTCACAATTTGCCAGAAATAAATACCAAATGGATTGTGATAAACTTGCACTCTGTGTTCGTGTGGTATCGAATTAGAGTGTGAACACCCCTATTTATCCCATGAGTGTCGTAAGAGGCGACTAGAGGAGCAAACTATATAGAACAACATCACTGCAAATACATGGAAAACTTGAAGTAAACCCTATACATAAATCTCCTTACTAAGGATAAGCCTATAACAAGCCCGTTCTACAGACTGCACTGATGGCGTTAGTTATAAGATTAAAATCTGTTCACTTCAATTGACGCATTCCCAGTAAAATAATTGACGTTCGAAATTTAAATTAATGAGAATATGACACTTATTACTCACGAACATGATATGTCAAATGTTGAGATCTTAGATTAGATTCGTTACTCATATCAACGGCATATAAACGAGTTAAAGTCCACAATTAACCAAGATTAATGCTGATTAAAATCATTCTTAATATCCGTTTACTCAATATCAATAGAAAGTAACTAATGTTTTTATACATTGATTAACGTTTTTACGTAGGCGTCATCGGCAGAACCTTGTAAATGAAATGGGTAAATAATTTATCGGTCGATGCTATGTCTTGTCGAATGAATACTTTGAATAGCTTATGTGAAATATAATTGTTCATTAACACACGCACAACGTTAATCTTTTCTAACACTTCAAAAACTTAAAACAATTTTATAAAAACCTAAGCAAAGCACGTTAACGATTATAGTTTGTGTTATCGATAATTTCGTTTATTTTTTATTACAATTGTTAACACCTAAAAGTTTGTACAACCTGAAATTAGTTAAAAAACATTTTAAAACTCCATACAACGTATATGCAACGGTCGCATTTAGTATAGTGACAATATTTTAATATCACTTGACATCTGTGGCCTATATAAAAATGCACTACATTAGATGGTTATTAGACACCATATTTTGGTGTTCACTGGACTAGTACTTAGTACATGTTATGTTAATATTTTAGTAACAATTAAAAGGGTTAAGTTTTCCAGACGGATGCCCATAACATTGAAGAGGGAACGGTACAACAGCTGTCCCTCTTTCCATTACTGCTTTCAATAAACTCGTGTTTGTAACCTCCCGTCTTGTCACTACTTGAGTACAAAATAAATAACCCGACCAATTACGAATAACTCGGAATAATTTAAGACATTCTCCAAAACAGCGCTAAACATCAACTTGACACATATTAATGAGAAGACGACACAAAAAGAATCTAAATGGGACATCAGACTGCTCGGAAGTCTTAGTATGTTACTGTCTGGGTATAAAAGGGATGAAGAAATAGGGTTGGCAATTATCTATATATATATAAAATTACTTGCTTTGATCGTCTGGACTCATGAACACAGAGCCTAAAGTGCCTAAACCTCCAACCTACCTTAAAATTTTGGCAGCTAAAGCTTTTACTAAAAAAACATTTTCTGTTCGACAGTATAAAATAAGAGAGTTAGAGACTCGTAATTTTGAAAGTCAGAAACATGAGAAAAATACATTAGTCTAGGCACTAGATAGCAAAGAAAGGATCTGCCAACCGGACGAGGTGATCATGCCTGATGGACCACGGCCCAGCAGTTGATGTTGGGATGTTGTATATTATCGTACAAATCGGCGCGAGAATTTCTATGTCGCGATACAAGATTAGTTAGTTAGATGGATGATGCTATAGTATGCTCGTTTGCTCTATAGGTGGGAGTCGACAGAATAGTATTTGGGGTCTCCTTGTAATCTTATGTTTTAATTATATTATTGTATGCAAGAAATGTATCTGTGAGTAGCTCTTACACTGAGCGTAATGTTAGTTTGTCATATAGGAGTATCATTTGTATTATTGATAAAGCTTCGGACATTATTATCCACCACCATCCATGCGGAAACCCGCATCCTATATGACCCTTACACACGTGAGATGCGTTCGATAGTATAGGCCTATCACATGTCTGTTTTTTTTAAATCTTTTAAATCTTATTTTTCTTTAAAATTCCCTTGTGCGTGTGTTCATAATTCTACTTCTGCTGTAAGTCATTGAATCGGAATATACCACTAACTGACAATTTCTGTTTGATAGAAGATTTCACATCCTTAAAAGTTAAATTTAATTGTAGTATTAGTTATATTAGTATAGGTACATTTCTTTGATATTTTGCAATAATAAAGAGCCCAGATTCGCTAGTGCTAATTAATACTAAGACTGTATGGGTTGATAATATGTCTAATCGTCCATCGAAACTAATTCATTGTCAAATAAACAACTTTTTACTTTGTTTCCTTTTTTAAAGTATTTTACATTATAAGTCCATTGTCGTATGCTACATCCTTAATAAAGGATATAACAGTAGCTGTCGGAACTATTTTCGTATGTTCGTGGACACGGCAAGGAAGCCGCGTTCCAAACGAAATGTTTCTCTCCATTACTTTATTTTTGTATCAAATACATGTTGTTCTGGGTAAGCAGGATGCCGTGGATGCTTTAGTTGAAAATGTTCATCCTTAATTCTTTTATTACTTTATTCTTCAAAACTGAAGCTAACACGCTTACCGTTTTCGTTTGTGGTTTATTTGTGCATTAATGGTTTTTCTTTAAAAGGAATTATTTTTGTGTACAGTGGCGGCAGGGATGTAAAAATGACGTTTAGTTGAAATCTATTCGACATTAGAGATGTAAAAAATGCTTGATGAATGCACGGCATTATGTGCGTGATCTATTGACTTAAATCTTTTCACTCTGTCGTGATAAAAGGCCAATTAATGTTTCCGTATGTAGGTAGTATTTGGACTTGCTTCGTATAAGAAACCAGTACCATATATCGCTCTCTTTCTTAAGCAGCTTATGATGATTTACTTACTTTATATTCGAATTTAATCGGAATGGAAACAGAAGCCTATCTGCTGTTTTGCTGCTGGTGTAGCATTATGTTGTTACTGCAGTAATAAAAAAAAATACGTGCGTACAAAGTACACATGTCAGAAGTAAAACTTCTTTGGCAAACTAAACCCTTTCTCATTCTCTCTCTCAATCGGTCTCATTGGCTCTCTCCCTCTTCTTGGACAAAAACATCCAACATTTTTGTGTCACTTTTATTGCGTTTCATCTGTAACAAATTTACCCTCATACGCGCATAGAAGTTTCAGTTTAATACATTTGTTACATTCTTCAAATTGCATATCCAGTACCTGGATGACCGAGCTTTGCTCGAAATTTGTTTTTGGTACACTTTCTAAGAATGAATTATAACTAGATCGATTTATCGCCCCCGAAACCCTATGCATACTAAGTTTTATGAAAACCGTTTGAACCGTTTCCGAGAATCTTATTTATATGTCTAAAAGAATGGCTCATTTAAAGGTATTAGGTAGATTTTAAAAGGAGAAGGTTTTATTGACTGCCTCGTTGGTCTCGCGGTTGGCTTGTGTGACTACTGATCATGAGGTCTCGGGTTCGATTCCCGGGTCGGACCAAATGTTTGTATGATCTACAAATATTTGTTTCGGAGTTTGGGTGTTTTCTATGTGTATGTATTTACAAAAAAAAAGTAAATATGTATTTGTATCAGTTCTCTAGTATCCATAAAACAAGCTCTGCTTAGCTTGGGACTAGATGGCGTTGTGTGATAGATGTCCGAAATATTTATTTATTTACCCTTGTATGTAATTTTGTTGTTATGAATCTTGATTATATTTACAGTATACTGTAATGGAACTGTTTCTTTATTAGTAATGTATTTAAAATTCCCACCAATCTAAGTATAAACATAGTATTACACAGCTTAGTTATTGCGGTAGGTTATAGGCTATGCCACAACACTCTTTGACCTACGCAGCATTACCATAAAATCAATTATTTTATTAGATTGTGGACACGTTTTACACAAATCCTTGTTATTGCTCCTTAAATCCGTCAACAAACATATACCTAGCTTTTAAATGACTACCATTCTCCTCAGCCCATGACTATTTATCTATACTATACTAATATTATAAAGCTAAACAGTTTGTTTGTTTGATTGAACGCGCTAATATCAGATACAATTTCAATTTTTTTTCACTGAACAATGGCAAGTGCTCCAAAAAGGGGAGAAAATCCGGGAGAAAATTATTCCTTTTGATATCTTCTGTTGCGTGCGCTGGGTAGATCGATAAAGTTTCGTAAAATAGTAGTAATAGGAGACGCAGACCAAACTTGCGTAGGTTATAGGCGCCGGCACGTAACTTGGCCAAATTCCGGCGTAGGGGGGCGTGGGGGTAAATTCGCGTATAGTAGTACGTGTAGTCGACTGATGTTCCAATCGCTTGCTCGGAACGGTGTTACTACAATCCCCACGTCTCTCTATCAACCAAGACCTTGGGAGAGCCCTGCTTCGGCATGAATGGGCAGGCTCGACCAGAGCGATGCAAGTGCCTCACAGAAAACCGGTGTGTAATAGCGCTTGCGCTGTGTTTCACCTAGTGAGTGAGGATACCGAAGGCACATACCCTAACCCCTCCCCACATCCCTGTCCCCATCCCCCAAAGGCCGGCAACGCACCTGTGAAGCCTCTGGTGTTACGGGTGTCCATGGGCGGCGGTAATCGCTTACCATCAGGTCATACGTCTCTCGTTTGCCACCTATTCCATAAACCAAAGGGACCTAAAAAACGACTACTGAGCATCTAACGAATCTGGTCAAAATACGTGCTGGTCTCTATAGCTATAGTGAATTTAGTTCCGTTAAAACAGAGTGCAGAGAACACATACTTTTAACTCGAATTGTCTATTGCTGAAAAAAAACAATAACTGGGGATCAAATCCACGTCCATGGGAGTACAAAGCTCAAATACATAGAGCCTTATTATACCGTTTGTGTCTTTGTTATTCAGACTCTGTTACATTGGTCGTCTGCATAATCCATAATCTGCACGAACAAACGGCTTAGGTTACGTATGCAATAAATGGAATTGCATATGGTACGATGTAATATAAACGGTACTTATGCGCGCTAATAACTCCGACATAATGTCTGTTATTTATTATTCAGATACATGTTGTTTGCTGCAACTTCGTCCACATAAGTTTACCTTATTCATGTTAAAGGTTTTTTTAGTCACTCGTTTTTTTCTGTACGAAAGACAAGCCATTTTGTCGCGATGTATTCCTGTTAATTTTATGACGGTTGACTTAACGCAACGAAATGATACAAATAAAGTCGTTCTCATTTATATTATTTAAAAATATTAGCGGTGTAGCTTAATATTATTAAAAAATGATAAATTTCGTATGTTTTAAGAACTAACTTGGTCAAAGAAACCAAGCAGCGATGATGCGAAAGCTCTGTTCAAATTCATATCGGTTGTGTTAAGACGATAAGTAAGCGACATGTTGAGGATACAATGGAACTGACATACGCTCTGTGTAAAAGTTCTAAAAAAATAGAAAAAAAAAACTAACCGATACCTGCCACTTGACGTTCGACTACTAACCATTATTATTTATAAACCTCCAAAATATCCATAATCTCTACATTTTTTCGAACAGCTTGTCTGGATAGGCAGATTTTTTTATAAGTCTTCATAAATATCTGTCTGTGTATCTTGGTTTTGGATGTGTGCATAAATATTCTAATAATGGCATTTCTAAAGTCCTATCACTTTCTAAGCTTCCATTATGAATGTATTGGTTTTATATTGCTTTAAGTTGAAGTTCAAAATCAATAAATAAATAAATTTACAAAAAAATTATTATGTGATACTTTGTAGTACGAATATAGCAATGTTTGTATAAAAGTTTCACTGCACTTGACTTGCCCACGCGCGTGGTACTTGTACGTCTACACAAGTTATGATCACATGGCCTTTATCATTGTAAAACAAGTAATACAACGATCTATACTATAATATATAAAGCTGAAGAGTTTGTTTGTTTGAACGCGCCAATCTCAGGAACCGCTGCTCCGATTTGAAAAATTATTTCAGTGTTGGATAGTACATTTATCGATGCAGGTTATAGGCTATATATAATTACGCTAAAATCAATGGAGAATGTTTCAGAAACGGGGTGAAATTATCTCGAGCAATAGGAGACGCAAACAAAGTTACGTGGTTCAGCTAGATATACATCAACAGCTGTGAATAGTCTTCTACTGGACATGGTTAAATGTCATTTAGGCTTCTTGAGACAAAAAAAAGTTTTAATTTTTTTTTATGAATACCACCTTTTGCATTTAGATGCGCTCTCGTAAATATATACATACTTAACATCACACATCTCACACATGCCTATCATTCAACTAGACAGTGTACAATGTTTAACAAACTGCTGATAAACATACTTATAAATGTCTAAACAAATACCTTCATATTATAGACTAGCTGAACCCCGCGGTGTTATCCGCGGTTATTGTTGTACCGCGAGTAACGCCGCGGGACAAAGTTAGCCTAAAAAAGTAGCCCAAGTTACTCCCTGAATCATCAGCTACCTGCCAGTGGAAGTCCCGTCAAAATCCGTCCAGCCGTTTGAGAGATTACCCGTATCAAACAGGCAGACAGACCGACAGACAGACAGACAGACAGACAAAAATTTTTTAACTACATTTTTGGTATATGTACCGTATATACATACATATGCATTTAGTAAAAAGCTGTTATTTTAATGTTACAAACAGACACTCCAATTTTATTTATTTGTATAGATGAATTACTTACCTACACGCAGAAACAAAACAATTGATGGTGATCATTACACAATTATTTCTCCTGTGTAGGATTCAAACCTAGGACCCCCTGGCTTAGCAATCGGGATCACTACTATTCACAAATTTTAACAAAAAAAACGACTTTAAGAACTGGACCAAATTCAAATGGGATCACACGGGAACCACCAGCTTTTAAATAAAAAAAAAAACAGTCATAAAAACCGTTCACCCAGTCGAAGGTTATGAGGTAACAAACATAAAAAAAATACAGTCGAATTGATAACCTCTTCCTTTTTGAAGTCGGTTAAAAACTAAATCAATAGGCCACTCGATATCTATCCTTATAATCTAAACATGTGTTGAAACATCTAATAAATTAAGCACATTGTATTTGCCTTACAATTACTGCTATTTATCTAGATCTAAAATGACACACCTAAATAAGCTTCAAAATGTTTTCATAATTTATTACCATAGCTGAACCCCGTGGTATTACCCGCGAATCGAGAACAACGGCGGATAACGCCGCGGTGCGAAGCCAGTCTATAAAAAGTTGCTTATTTAGCTTCTTATATCATCAGCTATCTGCGAGTGAAAATCCTGACAAAATCGGTCGAACTTTTTCAGAGATTAGCTTAGATAATTTGAAAAGCTCTTAATTTGAAATTACAAACGTACACTTCAATTTCATTTATTTGTATAGACTGGTATTGTAACGTACAACAATTGAGTGTAAACAAAGTAGTAAAACTCACACAAATGACAAGAAAACCAACCGTGGACCGTGCGCGTCAGTTTTTGACGAGCGAAAGTGTAGATAGCGCGAGGGCGGCTTTGTTTTCACTGGGAAAGTATCAGAAATGAGTTACAAATGAATTTTGTTTACGTAAATATATAATAACTAGTTTTGAAATATATAATAGCGGGTTTGCTCGCATGGAATTTGATTTTATGTTTTTAAACGTATTTATTTTAAATCAAAAGCCCATTAATAAGGAGTTTCATACAAACTTTCGACACTTATTTGACTCTTTTAGTAGTAGGATTCCCATAAATGCTGATAACTATTTATTTATTTGTAATGAGTTGCGTGAAGACCAAGTTTTAGGTTACTAACTTCAAAAATGATGCACTTCCAGACTAACCTATATATATACGAAATGTCAACCCCTATTTTAGCAAATCGTTTTATTTAATTAAATTTTTAAGATTTAGTAATGATTCCGATTTGCTTACAGCAGTTAAGCTAGAAAAATGCAAAGAAGTTTTTTTTATTTACATAAAATATAGAAAGAGTTACAGTAAAATATAAATATAACAATCGGCGGTCTGCATAGATTTTTTTTATTGATTGATTGACTTTTGAAGTTTCTACTTTTTTGTTACGTCATTTAAAAGGTGACGATGTATCACCATCAATTCTAAATTGTTCCCACTCGAACAATGATAGTGTACCAGAAGTATTTGACAATTATTTCCATTGTTTGTAATTGCAGTTGCCTAGGAGTAAATAAATCTAAATTGAGTGTTGTATTACGCGAGCGTGGGTAACGCGCGGGCGGTAGTCTTCACTGCTGTTAGCAAAGTTTTGTTCTTATTGACAGCGGGCAGTACTAGCTCATACATACAAAGTTTTTTTTTTATGGAATGGGGTACAAACGAGCACTAGTATCACCTGATGGTAAGCGATTACCGGTCACCCATCCAAGTACTAACCACGCCCGATGTTGCTTAACTTCGGTGATCGGACGAGAACCGGTATATTCAACATGGTATGGACGTTGGCAATCAGTTTGTTATATTTAACGTTGAGTATCCAGCACTATGACGTCAATTCAATGTTAATATAGCAAAAAGTGTCGTTACAACTTTTATGTCGTTACACTTTTTCCGTCTAGCCCCCTTTCGCAACGCGCCATACGGAACTCCACCACGTTCGTTTTAACCAAATGTGTTGATAAGCGCAAAAATCGAGAACCGCTAGACCAAAAAACGAGAAAAATTGGAAAAACAACACTCTTTCTAGTGTATTGTTTTAAACTTTCATGGTCAGTAACATTAAAATGGGAATCTGCGGGATTGCTACCATGTACCTTTTTGTTTGTGAGTATCCGATCCTTTCTAGTGGACAGGCCAAAAACTTGTGACAAAACGAAGTCTGTTGGGGCAGCTAGTTTAGTACATAAATTAAGTAATAACATATTTGATTTAAGAAAATAAGAAAAAAAAATCTTCGATCCATGTTTTTAGCGCAGGTGGCCCGGCTCGATCTTAAAATACGTCTGCCACACAGAAAATCTGTGTTAGCAATCCTATATTGTTTTTTACCGAGGGAGTGAGCTAACCGGTGGCTTAATCTTCCCACTCTCACCTTCTAATTCTTTTACACTTCTGGGACACTCAAAATGCAGCAACGTAATTGTGTATCTCGACTTACAGAAGTGGTAGAAATCCAACTCCTCTTTTAGTGAATTTAAATATTATAATTAGGACTTCGATCTCAATACGAATAATAAATGAAGAGAACTTTTTTTCGAACAAAAAAAATATCCGTGCTTATCTCTGACACTGCCAGTCCAATTTGTAAATTAATTCATAGTTTTAATTAAGATCTCATAACGTATGTGTGATATTCTTATCTATGGTAATCATTTGATTTGTAATGATAATTTAATCGCTGTTAGTGGCACCACAGCCTTACTTGAAGTACACTAATAAAATGTCAAGTTAACTGTTATATTTCCGGCGTATCGGCCCTGCATTGAGCGTGTGATCTGGTGACGATAATCACTAAAGGTCCAGCACATACTTAATTACAATTTTTATGGAGAACCTTTCATAAATCTACGGTTTAATTTAAAGCGTTAATGAAGACGCATGCGGTGTTGCTTTACTTTTTTTTTGTATATTGGTTTTGTGGCCTGAGTTAAATATACCATTAATTGCTATTAAATTTGTCGGCTCGCGACCACCATGATACTAGTTAGCGTGAGAACTTTGATTGCGCGATCCAGAATATTAAATTCTATATTATAGTTTATCATCTCGTCTTGGGAAGGTGGGCCTGTATTGTGATTTGCTGATCCTGATGATCGCTACAATTCTGCATATTTCCGAGGAACTCCCGACTACCGGATATGTATTCGGTCTTTGTATTTTGAACATTGTCTTATAAATATAAAGACACTAGCTGTGCCCGCTACTTATTACACGCGACATTTGGATTTTCAAGTTATTTTTAACTTTACACCGTTTAAATCTTCCCTGGATTACGACAAACATTTCAAAACCTAAATCCGCTAAATCGGCCCACCCGCTCTCAAGTTTTAGCGAGACAAACGAACAGCAATTGATTTTTATATATAAGAAGATTAGGTATATTTTTAAATACAGCTCTGTATTTTTTGTTTTAATTCAAGTCAAACTGTCGTTTTCAAACGTTTGCAAAACAGTTGGCTTAATCTTTATATATATAATTCTTCTGTGAGTGTGTATGTCACTGAACTTCTCTCAAACGACTGGACCGATTTTGATGAAATTTTTTGTGTGCGTTCAAGGGGATCTGGGAATGGTTTAGATTCACAATTTTGTCTGCTGGACAATGTTTTTTTCATTAATTTTAAATTTATTAGTAGTTATGGCAAAACGACGTTTGCCGGGACAGCTAGTTTTTATGTAAATTGCTTCTGTTTTTAAAGAATAATGGTTTTTACATATTTCTGGGGATTGCGTTTTCGTTATGATTTAATTACGTATAAATGTTAAGTAGCTTTACAAAGATGAAAAGGAAACGATGATGACGTATTTATCTGGCCATATTCGATTGCCAATTGCCACCCACAAATAACAAATAGCTCGTAATGTAACGGGCAACTTGTATGTAACGGGTTATACTGAATAAACTACTCATTGGGAGCTTAATTCTAGGGGACTCATATTTATTGTTGTTTCTGTGAGAGTGACATCGTGTATATGAAAATTATAGAGAAGTTCTTTGGGCGTTTTTTATTTCGTTAGTATATAGCATATGACGCTCACAAATAATGTGGCTGTCTAATGGTAATATTTTTTTTTAAATCGACCCAGTAAATCCAGAGATTACACCCTACAAACTCACAAACTTTACCTACCCATAGGACACTACAGATGACCTAATGGAATTGTTACCTCTTTATAATATTAATATGTATAGATTAAAATAGAGCGAACTCTGCGCCAAAATAAGAAGGTGTTTTCTAAATTTGTCTTCGAAATTTATGATTATGTCACCAACATAAAGAGTTACTAGGCATACAAAATTATATATTTAAAAGTAATTTAAAACAAGAAATGCTAAAAAACGTAATTAAGTTTATGAATTTAAAGTACCTATACGATTTTCACGCAGTCAGGCTATATGTTTATCCTAATATTTAACTTGTTTATCATTCCTGTCCTTAACATCGCTTTGTTGTTTTTGTTTCATCCTTTGTATAAACTAAAATTGTACGTAGTAACACGAACGTGAGGACTTCATTTATAAGAAACACATATTATTTTCTTGTTAATAATACGTTTGACATTTGGTTTTGAAGGACGCCCAGTCTGAAGGCATTGTTTGGTATCGATATCTAGACACTGCGATTACATCTTGACTTATAATATCTGTGTGGTGACGTATCACTAATGATGATGATGTTCTCCTAACCAATTTCGACCACGGCGGCCAGTCTCAAAGGAGACCAGCGAACTGCGCCGGAGATATTATAGTGCACAAGTGTGTGCGCAAACTCAGGTGCACTCTGTTCCCTCATCCTCATAATCTGATGGGACGGTTATCCGACACGATCAGGGAGAGGTCAGGCGCAGGACCGACGGCTTTATCTTTAGCTAAAACAGAGTTTACCACCTGTATTCATGCCATGGGTGTCGTAAGACACCCAAACTACGCAGTACAATATCACTGCAAAAAGAAGTAAAACTTGAAACAAGTCAATCAAAACTTGAACTTGGACAAAGTCAAATCGTGGTATAGTGACCTAAAACCTACTTTCTAAGAAGATGCCTTTATCCAGCTGGTTTATGATATAAATACTGTTGGTGATGATGATGATGGTGAGATTGTATTATTTTTTTTTGTGGAATACGCGGGCAAACGAGCAGACTTATCGCCTGATGGCAAGCGATCACTGCAGCCTTTAGGCACCCGTAACACCAGAGGCGTCACAGGTGCGTTGCCGGCCCTTGGGGAATAGGGGGTGGGACATAGTGGGAGCGGGTTTGGTTTATGGGCCTCCGGTGAAACACAGCGCAAGCACTATTTCACACGGGTTTTCTGTGAGGCCGTGGTATCATTCCGGTCGAGCCACCCCTTCGTGGCGAATTCGAAGCGTGGCTCTTCCACGGGGAAAAATAAACGTTATTTTCTTCTCTTTAAATAATCAGCTATGTATCATTTTTGGCATATGTTTCGTCTAGGGTACAAAAAAGGACAAGGGGCATATTATCCAGAATATTACCGTTCTCTAGGCATACAGAAGGGTAGCAAAATAACTTTAAACACAAGCACGTACGCCCATCTTGATAAATATGCACTTACGCATTGCGGTAGGTCGAACACAGCTGGCCGAAGTTCTGCAACATACAATTAATGTAATAAGCATTCATTCCGTATTATATTATATGGTTGCCTTATCATTATAAAATTACTTTTAACTCTGTCTGTTTACCTGACAAGACCAGTTTCTCTGGAATGTGTTGAGGCACCAAGTGGAATATATAATTAAAAAATTACGTTTCTCATGATTGAAATAGAAAAATCGAGCTTGGGTCGAAATAGGTTGTATGCAAATAAACTTTGTAATGTGATTTTTTTCTTTGCAACATTAATGAAATCATTTTTGCGCTGATTATAAACTTCTTTCTGTTATGGAGGGTCGACCGGTGACATTTCAACCATAGATAAAATACTAATCTTCTTCAGTATTTATGACTGCAGCTAAATAGAATTATAACAATATACATACGTTTGGAAGTTGTATTTTCTCGGTGTTATCTCAGCGTATTAGTGATATAAATCATAGCTCATTTTCTTTATACGACCATAAACCAATCGTCAGAACGGGGTCAGTAGTTTTTATTATGATTCATCTTTATAGCAAGTAACGACATAGATTTATGGAACACTAGTATTTTTGTGGTTTAGTTTCACTCTGAACACAGCGAGTTAATGTTCATGTAACATGTACAAATAATATATACGTTTTAGCTGAAATCAAACTGACTCTGCTACTTTTAAATGCTGGGAGTCTACTAGAATAGTGTGGTATGTCATCGTGTTCAGAGTTAGTGAATTGCTGAATCTATACTAATATATAAAGCTAAAGAGTTTGTTTGTTTGTTTGTTTGAACACGCTAATCTCAGGAACCGCTGGTCCGATTTGAAAAATTATTTCAGTATTGGGTAGCACATTTATCGAGGAAGGCTATAGGCTATATAACATCACGCTAGGACCAATAGGAGCGGAGCAACAATGAAAAATGTTTCGAAAACGGGGGAAAATTATCACGCTACGGGCAATAGAAGACGCAAACGAGGTTGCGTGGGTCGGCTAGTATTCTCTAAAACCGTACCTATAGTGTACTAGACGACAAATAGTTGGCTGTCTCTCACCCGTACGTAAATACACACAGGTGTTTGAAATATTTGCATATTTTACAATCACAGAACAATATGCAAACAAAGTCCTATTGCATATTTAGTAATAGTGTTACATAACGGACACAGTGCAGTTTTAAACTTACTTAAGTTAAAGTTGTGTTCAACTTGAGGCTCATTGTGAATGAACCTTTTTCGTGAGGTCACAGAGGACACGTCATTACTTAGAAATAGTGTTAGCTTTTTAGTTCGATAAGATAGTACTGTATTAAAGATCCATCATAATAATTTGCATAAAGTGTCAAGTTCTATAACTTAGTATATATATATATATATATATAAAAGAGGAAGGTGACTGACATACCCAGAGATCGAAGCACAGCCTAGAATCCTGAAATTTTGCATGTAGGTTCTTGGCTCGTTCTTCGGCATTAGTTTTTTACCTTTTAGCAAAGTAATAAGTGTAGTAAAATTAGTTACGATTGAAAATAATGATTTTATTGAAAAAGTGCGATAAAGCATATAATACAAGGCTGTATCTTAACAACTTCTTTCATTAAATTGTTGACTCTTGACTAGTGGACTAGTATCTGTCTACTTCCATATAAACATATTGAATTTCTTCCAAAATTTAAGTTATGTATCGATTTATATTAAATTTTGACATGATATGCAATCGGCTTTTAAAAATAAATTAATAAATATATTGGATATCTAACACACGACGCCATCTAGTCCCAAGCTAAGCAGAGCTTGTGTTATGGGTACTAGACAACTGATATAAATACTTTTTTTTGTAAATACATGTACATATTATACATAGAATACACCCAAACTCCGAAACAAACATTCGGTCCGACCCGGGAATCGAACCCGAGACCTCGTATACAGTAGTCGTCGTAGTTCGTTATACACGATTGTTAAAATTGTTTTTATAAACACGTCTTCTGCGTATATCAAAATATTCCCTGTTTTTGTGACATTTTTAATTGATGCTCGGTCTTTGTGGATCGTTTCGTGTTATAACACAGCTTAGGCCGATAGCCATTTTCTTAAATAAAACAGTTCATTTGATTAGTTCCTAACATTAGTGCGTTGAGCAAAACTCTTCGTCATCATATTAGTATTGATGTTCTAAGCTTACAATTATTGCAATCTTTATTATTCACAGCTGGTAGTCAAACAGGAATCAATTAAACCTAAACCTTCCATTTAACATTCCACGCATTTCGTTATCACTACGCCGGTGGCGACTACCTCATTACTGACACGTTTTGTGCTGACATTGTTTCAAGTAATTAAGTAATCTCTAAAGACTATATTAACAAACAAAAAAAAATACAATCGAATTGAGAAATTCCTCCTTTTTTGAAGTCGGTTAAAAGCAATCTGCATTTGCCTTAAAAATAGTATTCGTTCATTTTTAACAAATAAAAATTGACAATCTAAAAAATAGAGACAGACTGAAAAAGAAAAAGAAATAATGTAATATTTTAAAGAATATAAAGACTATCTACATCTTTTAACTGAAGATATGTTATTACTAACGGCCGTAGGTTTATACATTGCAAATTTAGGCAATCGTAGTCAGATCAGTATATGGATTCGTGACTTAATGTATTAAGACTTCTCCATACTTTGGTAAGGACGTTAAAAGATTGATGCCGTTCATTCCTAATTGTCATTCTAATATCCTCAGCAATCGTTACGGGCAGTAGACCTAAATTACCAACATGAGTCTTTTTATAGAATTTCGAACTTTTTACAGTCGGAGTCCCAATGATGCAAAAACATCTCAATAGGCTGCTATACTGTGAGTGCTGGGTTGGATTTTGCGTTGTTTATGGTGAGCACTACTATTGAATTCTACTCATGCTTACCATCAGGCTGAGTAGAGTCACTTTGGAAGTTTCAAATTAAAAGAGAATAACCTTCGATATTCCTGAATTGGACAGTACAGTTAGCCAATTTCTTTGCCTCATTTGTCGCGTCTAGACGGATGTTCATAAATATAATACATATATTCGGTATTTTATCATTTTTGGTTATCTTTAAAAGGTGAGGAAGTGGAACATTTTTAAAGGTTTTTAAACGATGTGTTCGTTCATAATTAATGCAATATACATTTGATCTCACAAAGATTGGATATCTAAATGTAAAATTGCCTGACAGGTGTGTGGTATAAAGTGTCATATTAAATGTTTTTTTAAAACAAGCATAAATCAATAAAAGTTATAACTTTTGTCTTTAACTGTTGCTAGCAATAAAACAATAACAAATATTTGTATTACCTTCAAGACCATAAACAACTTCCGTCGAGAATTTAAAAAAAGAAACTATTTAAATAACGAACCGAAAAAAAACAAAGACATCGGAATATCTTAACAGGCAAATAAAAAAAAGAAGTGTCAAATTTTAAAAAGTGACCCTAAGTGAAGAACTTACGCATAAACATTTAAACTATAAAACATTCAGGTGTTATGTGAGCGAGTTGTGTTAATAGATCGTTCAACACTGAATTAAAAAATAATTTTAATGAGCTAAATAAGGAGTCTTTATTTAAACGATGTTATTACAACGCCATGAAATGAACAAGACGCTAATTTCCTTTTTACTGAAAGTGGAATGTGAATGTATTTATAGGATTTCGACGACATTCGAGACTTAGACGTTTAAATCTTGCAGCTGTTAAGATTGTTTTCGTCTTTTGAGGCTTGCGCATACCAAGCAGGCATTGCTTTGTAGACAGCGTTCATATTAGTATACGGTTACAAGTACAGTTGCAAGTTGCAGTATTTCTAAAAGTAATTAGTTAAATCGCGTTATATAGTTTATAATTATGCGAGAATATAATAATATTAGCTGTACTTTGCCATGCTTCGCTGGCATATCATGGTGGCAGTACTTATAAATAAAGAACAGAATAATGAGTAAATAAAAATGATACAAATAACATTTGAAAAACATTGAAACCAATAGTATAATATAAACCATATTATACTAGCTGACCCACGCAACCTCGTTTGCGTCTTCTACTTCCCGTAACGTAAAAATTTTCCCCCGTTTTTGAAACATTGTATATTGGTGCTCCGCTCCTATTGGCCTTAGCGTGATGATAAATAGCCCGTAGCCTTCAACGATAAATGTGCTATCTAACACTGAAAGATTTTCTTTTAATCGAACTAACTGTTCCTGAGATTAGAGCCTTCAAACAAGCAAACAAACTCTTCAGCTTTATATATTAGTATAGATGTAGAATTATTTAATTTGGTGCAGCCGATGGGAATTTATGCGTGTACATACATTTCGGCGATTCATTTATATATATATATAGATAGATAATGCGAGATTAAAACATAAATAAAGAATAAAATAATATGTTCTGACAAATTATTACATTCCAACAAAACCTTTTAAAATTTTTAATATCAACCATTAGGTACTTAACGCATTGAATTGCCTACAATTTAAAAGATTACAAATCATACGAAGGTTTTTATTTCATATAGCTGAACCCCGCGGTGTTACCCGCGGTTATTGTTGTACCGCGAGTAACGTTGCGGGACAAAGTTAGTCTAAAAAAAGTAGCCTAAGTTACTCCCCGGATCATCAGCTACCTGCCAGTGAAAGTCCCGTCAAAATCCGTCCAGCCGTTCCAGAGATTACCCGTAACAAACAGACAGACAGACAGACAGACAAAAATTTTTTTAACTACATTTTTGGTATATGTATCGTGTATACATACATATGCATTAAGTAAAAAGCCGTTATTTTAATATTACAAACAGACACTCCAATTTTATTTATTTGTATAGATAAGTATATAATCATATAATTTTGCCTAATCGTGTATCGTAGTATTTTTCCAATTAAAATACTAATGCATAAATTAATTAAACACATATATCTTAAAGAAAAAAAGGATATAAAATACGATATTATCCAAGATGAACATTTCTTGCAGAATGACTAGCAAGAATATTATAAAAAGATTAATCTTTCATCCTTTAAGTTTTTCCGTTCTAAGAAGTAGAAAAACGTTAAATTCTATTTTTATTACAACACGAATTTTATAAATGCCATTTGGGTGCTTCGTAAATAATAACTGTTGTTTTGATTTTATTGTGTGCTTTTTTGAGATGATCAAAATATTGATAAGAACTAATACTTATTAGGTATTGAATTAGACGTGTTAAAGCGTCGAAGACGATAAATGAAAAGATTGTGCGTAAAACTGTCTGGATGTTATTGTGTCCGTTATGCGCACGTTTACAAAGTCCTCCGCGACACAAGATTTATATAAAAAGGAAACAGAAAGAATTAAAATTAGGAACGTTCCGACTCTTATGTAAAGTGAAGGTGAAGATGATATTTCGTTTGTATGTCACAAAGTTACTAAAGAAGCAAATATGATATCATTTCCATTGCATTCTACGCAGTTATGATTTGAACTTAAAAACTGAACAAGCACAACTTCGAAATAAGCCGTTAGGTACACAGCAGATTTGTTATCGGTATATGTACATACATAAAATACGATTCGGCATTGTGTTAAATATTATTATGACCTTATAACTAGATGTCTCGTATTTGATTATGTAATTTTGCATCGTTAAACCGGTCAAGTACTTTGAAGACCATCTTTGCGTACATTCCGAATCGTAAATTTCGTATTAAAATGATAATTTTATAACATTCTTATAAGAAATGTCCATGAACTCTTGCTCATATTTACCGTAGAATCGATATTTCATTTGTCAATCGGTTTTTTATAAAGGCATTTTTTTTCTCGCACGTGTCAAACATAGTTACGGTTCAAGAAGGAATTTTTACATGCATGTCATTATATTTACATATTTTATTAATATTTTATTTGGATGTATAAACTAACACAGTACCTAAATCTTTTAAATAAGTTTTAGTTTATCTGAGATAGTTTTTTAAACACTGTGATTTAAAGAGAGTTTCTCAAAGAGTTTACCTACTTAATAGATTTACCGATGATTAAATAAATGAATTTTAAGTTAGTGATATTTATGCTCAGATTTTATTTTGATAGTCTTACGTGGGTGGTCTGTAAAGTTTCGGATCTAAGATGATACTAGTATTTTTTCTTATTTTTCTGAAGTAAAAACTTCTTTAGGCGCGTTGAGAATTTTTTGGGTGAACAAAATACATAAAACTCGCGTTAACATCACCGAACGCTTTCTATGAACTATATTTTCTTCTTCTTCTTCTTCTTCCTATTCTTTATTATTTCCAAGATTTGGGGTCGACTACTAGTGAACTATTTTTTTTTTTTTTTTGAAAGTGCAAACAGGTTAATTTTCGGTGAGCTTAAATAACTGTTTGTTTATAGTTTTGAGTTTTCACTTCTGTCGACAGTTCTCATAACTGCTTTGTGTTTTTTTTCTACACGGTCTTCTTGGACCCTACACACTTGTCCCAGCGATGCGACAGTTCAAAGATGCACAACTACATTCACCCGTTAGTCTGCTACCTTCACTTTTAGGTTGTAAACTTTTCAGATCACTTAGCATGTTTTACTTATCAATAAAAAACCTTCGCAGAATTCGTTTTATATATTTTTACTATTTAACTAGCTAAAATAGCAAACTTCGTCCGAGTAATGTCAAGTCTTGAGATATCAGTAAAAAATAACAAAACTGAAATTAAGGAAGGAAGACAATACAAATAAATTACACTATTAACACTTGATATATTGATCACCGCAAAATATTCTTCGAAGTGTATCGACGTTTTCTGAATGCAAGCAAAAGAAAAGGAATAAGTTAATATTAGATCCGATGCCTCAGTCCGTTGAAATTAATATTATTCCTAAAGTCGCAAGCAGGCAAGTGGCCAAGATTCATAACCTTGACTTTTGTTGTTCATTGTTTTAGTTTAATAAACTTTATCTTTTATGGTAAAAAGTACAAACAGCAGACAGGTCCGGTAACCTTAAACTAAGTGTAATAAGCGCGTTGCTGCTCTTTGAGCCTAAGAAACAGAAAGAGGATGGGTTTTTGGCTCCGATGACTTCTGACTAGCTGAAAATCAACAAAATAATTTCTCAACTCTGGTTTTTACGAGATGGTGGCTGCACTCCGCATTGACTCCGCTTATTTGTGCCAAAACATGATTCCGAAAACAATCTTTTAAGCAGATATCTTATCAAATTTTGAACTTCATCAATCGGTTTGAACTTCTTGAGTTTTTGAAGCGTTCTCAATGCATTTTTTTTATATGTTTAAGTAAAATTGTATTATAAAAGTGTTCTGTAATTTAATGACAGATGAATTAATCTTATCTCTTGTCTAAAAAGACGCTGTTATATAATGATATGTAACTGCGACAAAAATAGTCTCACCTTGATCTTGCGTCAGTTTAGTGGCTCTTTGTAGCAGGTTGAGTGACGTTAATGCATTCGATATTATGACGTTGGGTTTTTTTACTTTATGCGGAGGTTTATAAAATTATCTTTAGCTTGACCGCATTTATTCTGCTTCAAGGAAATTTGTGCTCCTTTTTATTGGTCTCCGATCGTCTTTTGGTGAAAAAACCAACATTTATAGGTATTTACTAGTTTAATCAAAACTCAGAATTTGCCTGATTTGAGTGAAGCGCATATTTTCTTCCCCTTTGGGATGATCTTCATTTCTGGGATATTTCCAGTAAATTTTCTTTGGCCCTAGACATTTTGTAAATAAATGAATTGTTCACCATTATGACATGTAGTGAGCTGCGCCTCAAATCCACATCATTTAATCAATCAAAATTTATCTCCATAGGAAAAAAAGCCAAATCGTTCGCTAGAAAGCATGTGTCAGCCAGAAACAGCTGTTTATCCCTTAATTTACCCTCTAAGAGGTGAAATTTTCAGAAATCCTCTCTTAGAATATAAAGAGCACTAGTTGTCATATTTAGAATTTAAGTTTTATACATAATTATAAATTTATGAATGAATTTCACCATCAAATGGACTATTAATGATAGTCGTTTTTTAAATAAACATGTTTAAAGGTGGTCGTCGCTATTTACTCATTTTTATAGAGATTTAAATATTAAATTTTGCTATTCAAATTTGATTCTTACTTTTAAAAAAATAAGGTTGAAATCGTTGAAGATTTGAGTGAATATATTCTAATCATGCGTGAATTTGTATGTGTCATTTCGTTTTAATTAACTTGAGTAATTAAGTACTAATTATGATGAAGTCAAATGAGAACGTAAGTCAATATAAAAAAAAAATCGTCCTAATAAAATTAATCAGCTTTTAATGTTGTTTAATTGGACGAGCCGAAGTTACAGGTAGAGGGTCTTGTGTTCGATTCTCATCTAGGATACATAATTGTGTGACGAGTATGATTGTGTTCTGTGTCTGGGTGTAGGTAATTTTATCTGTTAATATACGTAAATACTTAAATAAAAATATAGTAAGTGTGTATGTATGTATTTAGCAGCAGTTAGGTTACTGTGGCAACAACAATCAACATAGGTTGTTACGCGAAACGCTTGCAGAGCCGTCAGCCAACTACTACATCTTCAATCCCTTAACTTCTAGAGGAACAAGTGTCATGTTCCTCCAACACAAAGGGAGCATCCTCCGACCAGGCGAGGTGATCATGCATGGCGGGCCGCGTCCCTATGGTTGACGTTCTTTATATGTTCTATTGCGCGATTCAGGATTGGTAGTTTCTTCGTTTCCTTCGTTACTCCGTAGTTCGACGTATCTTCGGTAGATGGCGCTATAGTGTGTTATGTAGTTGTTGCCCTGTATGTGGAGATCGCCACAAGCTAAAAAATCTAGTCAAATCTATTAACGTTGACATTCTATAAGGAAGTCAAACAGGCGAATGGTCCTTTAGTATTACATTACCGCAACGGGTGTCGTAAGAGACGACTAAGGGGCATACTACGCAGGACAACATCACTGCAAGGAGGTGGAAAACTTGAAACAAACCCAACTCCCAATACCAATCCGTTTCAGCGAGGTCAGTAGACCAAATCTACTAGAGAGATATACTATTAAAGGCTGTTAATGAAGAAAATGATGATGACTTAACAAAAGTAATTTTCGCCTTGCGTAATTGCTTCGTGCTGAGAAATTTTAATAGGTATTTTATATGCCGACCAGGTTTGGTTATCTGTGGATCAGTCGAAGAGTAAGTTGGCAGTCACGACCGATCTAGCGACTGATTGACTAACTAGCTCCCTCATACTTATGTATGATCTATTGTCTTGTGTTAATCGGTTGATATATCGATAGATGCGGAAGACAAGACTTGTGTACATTAACTAGAGGCGAGTAGACTGTATCGTTGTGGTTAAAGCGATCACCTAGCTTTCTACTACTAGTGTTGTAGGTTCAATCTCCATATGGGACAACACTTTGTTTGATCCACAGATTTTTGTAACGTGTCTAGGTGTTTTTTGTATCCATTTCAGCTATGTTTGTGAAGTTCTCTGCGACACTGGAATACTCATTCTTGTGAAACAATGTTTATGAAAAACATTGTATTTTAAATATCACCAATCTAATTTGGTCGTAATAAACTTTAATTTGGGCATTTCTCGACCGGCCTTGGTCGATATACTGTTTGTCGTGGTAATGTAGAGGTCACTAATAAATAATATTTACTCATCTAAGTACAACTAATCTTGTCATTTTGAGTCATAGATGTAATGTCTTAGTCTTGTAATACCCGTATCGTATGTGCCCATGTTTTGCTAACGCTCGTTTACAACTACATGTAATTGAGCGCTCGTCATCTGAACATGACCTTAGAGTACTGTTCTTCTTCTCACTCGTTACACTCTTGGCAATGCAGTCGTGGTCAGGTAGAGTAGTCTACATTGGTAATAGAGGCGGACGTAGCGCCTCGTATAATCCCCTGATATTATCCTGTAAAAATAAGAAATTATGACATATTAAAACTTAACTTTTCAAATAATGAAATAGATAGAATGTTGGTGAAACGAGAATCTTTGCCTCAGTGTAGTACAATTATGTAAGACACACATTTCAATATTGTCGGTTAGGTGGGTTCTATTTCGCTATATGAATTTACATTTTGAACAACTACGATGTTTACTAATACCTACAGTAGTATGTAATGAAGTAATAACCTTAAACATCTCATGGTTTGATATCTAAGTAGCCAGAGCCTGTTCTGTGGTAACAAAATTACCAAGGCATTTTTTTTTTGTTGTCCAATGAGCATAAGTGTTGCCTGATGGTAAGCGATTACCTCATGTCCTGGTGTTGCAGGTGTCAGGTGATTTGGGGTGATGAGAGGGGAGGATAAGGGGAGGGGAGTTGGGTTATAGGCCTCCGGTATCCTCACTCACACGGTAAAACACAGCGCATGCACTATTTCACTCTTGCTTTCTGTGAGGCCGTGGTATCACTACGGTCGAGCCGGGCCTATTCATGCCGTGGGTCTCCCACGGAAGCATTGTACAAATAAACATCACTGATAATGCAGAAGCATCACTAGGCTGCCATAGTGTGGATCACCATGCTGTAGTGTGACATTGTCTGTATTCGCTATGAGTATTGTGACCACCACTTTCAGATTCTGCTTATACTTTCCATCAGGCAGAGTAGAGTCATGTTCATCATGCAAATATTTGTCCCGGATGTTAATCGAACTCACGAACTTCGTTTTGGCAGTCAGGGCCATTAACCATTAGACTAACACAAACTGTTTAGTCTGTATTTTTGTGGACTTCGTCAGAAGGATGGACTTCGGAACTATCTAACCGCTTTTTAAATGTATGTTTCGCTGGCGTACCCAAGATAGGATATGATTGAAACGAGTCGCAGAAGAAATTGCGTTCATCAACTAGTAAACCTATAGGTACCTTATCTGATCTGTAACCGGTTTAGATACCATCCTTCAGGCACCCACTTTCTGAATACTTTCACAAAAATGTATCATTAATATTATACTAACAGTACTAATTACATTAAAAGGCTATTAGCCTGCAATACCGCTGGCGGCCATTTTGAATAATTAACATGTTAACGTGTTGATAAAACGCGGTTCTCATCAAACCGAATTCATAAACTTTTTCAATTAAAGTTTTCTAATCAATTAGTGCGACGCAGTTTTGCTCCGATACATTTTTGTAAATAAATCAAAGAGATATGTGAAAATGTACCTTTATAAAAGCAAATCTAATTTCTAAACAAATAATCGTCTGCGATATTCCCGAGCCCAAACACAATTCAATTTTTTAAAAAATCGTGCTGCATTTTTTTTTATTTGTTTCACAGTGGCTACTGTGAAAACAGACAAAGTATTTAGCACTTGTAATTTAGTGTCGTAGTTGTAGATTAGCAACGGCAGTCACCTTCTCATTTGCGCTTTATACTATGAAATAAGTTAAGGATGTGTATAGAGGTTAAATATCGAGTTAAAAACTAGTCAGTTTTATTTGCATGCGCTAATATGATTAAAAAAATGAAAGTGGACTTCGTTCCCACGATGGTGTCAGCAGATAGGTACGACTTGTTCAAATATTGGTAGGAGATAGTGAATTAACGGAGAGTTTTGTATATGTTGTAGATAATCATGTTTAGTTTTCGTCCTACGTTGATTACGTTTTTAGACTAATGACATTTGGTTCATCTGCATAGTTTTATTTGATTTATTAATCTGACTTTTTTTGCAAAGGTAATCTATATATATAAAAGAGGAAGGTGACTGACTGACATACCCAGAGATCAACGCACAACCCAAACCGATGAAAATAGAAAAATGAAATTTTGCGGGTAGGTTCTTTCGTTTGGAAATTCCACTTCTAAGGGTGTAAATCAGGGGATGAAAGTCTGCGTGAGCGAAGCCGCGTGCAAAAGCTAGGAATTTATAAGGTTCGAAGGTGACAGTCTTTTTTCCGGGTAATTATAACTGAGTTCGAATAAATCTAATACGTGTTTGGTTAGTCTTCCATTTAATATTTTCAAAGCTTGACTCAATGATACGAGGAATTTTAACAGCAATAAGAACTTAATTGATGTTTTTTCAATAGTAGAGAACTAGTAAGGACGTTTTTTGTATATACGCGCTGTAACTATCGTAGCAGCACGTGAACCGCCAATTGAAATAAGTTCGAAAGACCTTTTTAAGTACTATCCTTATATTATAATGGTCCTTCGAATAACAAGTCCTTGTGAGGGCAAAGCCGCTGAGGCGCTTCTGGGCCTCCTCGAGACTGTGTGGTAGGCCGCGGGGTTTAGTGTGTAGACAGGTTCTCCGGGAGTCCCACAAAAAAGTAAACCTGAAGCTAAATAAATGATGATAATGCAGAACCATCTCATAGTGTGGCTCACTGTGCTACATTGTTGTTCGTATTGAGTAAGATGACCACTACTCGTGGACTCTGCTACTACTAACTAGTTCCTCTTAAAGAACTCGAACGAACTATTCCTCAAAGCTTATAGTACTTCGTTCATTTAGTTCACTATAGTATACGGCTTGCCGACTGCTGTTGGCTCGGTCGTTTGCACCTCGCCTTGGCACAAACGGACGAGCGAGACGAATATATGGCAATTTGATATAGGAACGAGCAGCATAGATAACAATTTTAAAATTTAGGATATTGTTGGTAATATAGCAACAATACGTTACGTCAACTTTGTCCATACAGTGACAAACCTGTAGTTTTCATTACTTGATAAGACTTTACATGTATTGTACATCATACATACATATAAATACATAAGACACACACGACATGCATACACGTACTTCTAGTGTTAGTCTATGATCTATTTTTTGTTTATTGACAATTAGAGCAGACTATTAAAGGCATGAGGTGAGACTTCACTTTTTTTTAAAATATGCCACTGACAGCCCATTTAAAGCAACGCCCTGTTTTACTTTTTATGCGCAAGTATATCAATCTGATACATTGGATGACCCCTTTTTCGACAAATATGTACTTAAATTAAACTTATCTTTTCTGTTTTCTTTCTCAAAGACAAAACAGTCCATTACTGTATTTATTAGTAGTTTCTGAACTACGGTAACCTCTTCCAAATTTTAATAATTTATGAATGTCAAAATGTTTGAAAGTTGACGTTACCACGTACTTTTTTCTTATTAACGGTAACAGAAATCTAAATTCCAAACTTAAAACAATGCCCACACATTGTAAACAAACTTTACGAATGGATTTATGCAGTGGGTGGTCTTAGTCACATATTCAATAATAAATATTGATTGTTAATGATACACGCAACTTTATTTTTACTTTCTATGAAAAAAATCGGTGATAATGTGTATAATTTTGAGCTGGTTATTACGTCACAACGTGTGTAGGTTTTATTGCATAGCCGAAATGTAAATTTTCTATGTTTTCTTGTTTTACGAAAGCAACAGTGTTAAGTTTCGCTCATTTACACGACAGAAGGTACACAGAAAGAACGGTTTTTGTATGTTTAAGCCATAGACCGTCCATCGTCGTAATTTGCATATTAAAAGTACTAGGTTAGCTTGAAACTATGTAGTCTTCAAAGCCTATAGAGATTTAAAAGTGGACATTATGTATATTGTTCTCTGGCAGACTAAAAGTTATTTTTTTACATAATAAATAAAATAACCAGTAGATCTTGTTATTCGTAAGATATTGGCAATAATAAAAGCTACTTGAAGGAGGTTTGGTCTCCCTTAATCTTACTTAGTGAAAAGCAAAGAAATTATTATTTGGGATCCGTCAATCTGATCATGGCCATAAGATCCAATCGTTTTTCGGATTGATAGAAACCATGCGATTCGATTGTGATCGATTCAACTCGATCAAATATCGGTCTAACACCGATTTTTGAACGGCGTGATCGAGTCAAGCGGGCCCATTGGTGCCCAAGCAAAGCTCGCCGCTCGGCCACTATCTTTTGTATGGTCTTTGTAATTTTCTAACATATTACATACTAGTTAATGCAATACCTACATTAATCATTTTCGCCACTGTTTTACAACTATATTCTTTCGTAACAGTTGTCTTAATCTAATATACGCTTGTATAAAATATCATAAATCTGCACTTAAATTAATATATTGCCCTCGATAAATCCTTTTACTTTCTTGCTTAAAAGTTTTAGGATAAGTTCACACTGTGGCCTCTGTTGTGAACGACGCACGGCACGGTTGACTGGTGGTTTAGGCGGGCTCTACATCGCTTTCTACGACGCCAAGTGTAATGAGTTCAAAACCCACGTAGGACAGCACTTTGTGTGATACAAAAATGTATATTCCTAATACGGAAGTTGACTTTAAAAAAAGTCGTGTGGTGTCGTGGGAGACCAGATAGGAACTAAGTTCCTTATCATAAAATATGATGCACAGCATTTGCGTACGCTACCATTGCGACACCGAGGCAGTAATCTTACGTTACGGACGCTTTTTCCGGCTAGGGTAGCTCTCCGTAGCGTCCTATAAGGAACTTCGTTCCAAACGCTTCAACTGTATTTGAAGCCGTTGCTGAGTTTTCTTCAATTCTCCTCCAACTCGTACAATCACTGTTTACACCCCTTTTATACATTTCATCTTTTACGGAGCCTATCTTTCATTTGATTATCCTTTTCGTTATCGTATCGTAGATCGTTAAAATAGTTTTTTTTAGTTTTTATTTCTTTATTTTGTATGGTCCTGCCAAAATGACTCTACTCTGTTATGTACTCTCTTGTTCTTTTTTTCTGCTAAACACAGAATTAAATGATTACATTGAAACATAGAAAAGTATTTATTATCCTTCTTTAGTTTCAAAAATAATATCATAAATTTAATATCATATACAATAGTATTCCTGTTAACCAATACGCCTATACTTGCGTGGTTTACTATTATAGAATAGCTAGCAGATCAGTGTAACCAGCCCCCCTAGCCAAGTCACAAGCTTTCGCTTTTCTGCAATCGTTAACGAATCGCGTTCTCGTGTGTCATTGGCTAATATTTTGTTTTGATCACGTGACTTGTTTCCATTTAGAAACTCTTAGCCAAGTTGACGTTTGTTCGTAGTGATGGAATGGAAAGTGATCGTTTCTACAAATTCGATGCCAAACTCCATACAAAAGTTAACAAAAGCTAGCCAAGTTACACTTTTGACAAACGCAAACGAAACGATATCCATGCGTTTCAACGTTCATTATGCGATCAAAAATATTTGGTGATATCGCTTTAGAAATGGCGTCGGTATGATAGATATATAGTCTAAAAGGACCACCAAGAACTATTTTATGTGCTTTACATAATTTTGGACATTTAAAATGCATACTATAAATATGTTGTGGTGCGCTCGTAATGAGGAAGTACGGCTTAGAGGTGGAAAAAGACATATTAATCGTCAGTGCAACGAGACAATCCGCGAAATGCCGGAAACTTTATTTGTGGAGCTATTTTGGCTAGACAAGTCGTCTTTCGCAGCCCTTTGTCAAGAACTCCAAAACAAGACATCGCTAAAGGGAACCAACGAGATTCCCTTAAAAGTTAAGGTAAGTTAATAATCTGTCTTTTTTGTACTATTGACTATTTTAACTTTTCCTTAATGTTTGTGTATTTATAGGTTTTGAGGCATGCTCTTGCTCTTTGATGCTCTTAGTTTCCTATCCACAGGATCCTATCAGCGAATTGTTGGTGTCCTTCAGCATTGCCCAACGGACAGCTTGTTGGTGCATCAGACAAGTTGTTGATGCTTTGAGAAACCCTGCTGTCGTTGCAAAATGGCTTAGGTTTCCAATAACACAACAAGAGAAAACAGCTATAAAACAAGAGTGTATACCTACTTAACAAACAAACTTAACTATATTTAATTGAATATGTACCATGTGTTAAACATAATTTTATTTTACAAGGTTCCAAAGAAGATTTGGCTTTCCTTATGTAATTGGTTGCATAAATTGTACGCATGTAGCTTTGGTAAAGTCCATTACTGAAGAGCATGTATATTTCAATAGAAAAGGGTATCATTCACTGAAAGTTCAAATGGTAGATTTATTCTTATTTTTATTTATAGAACAGCATGTTTGAGACTATCATGTCACTTCTTAATGTTGATTTGGTTTTCAGATTTGTGATAGTAATATGCTGATTATAAATGTGAATCCAAAGTTCGGTGGAGCTACACATGATTCACATATATGGTCTTCTAGTAGAGCTGAATCATTTATGAGTGAACTTCATCAAAATAGTGAACAATTATGGCTGTTAGGTTGTTGTGTAACAATAAAAATATTTACTATTATTTTTATGTATCAGCCTTATAAAGTGACTCTACTCAGCCTGATGGAAAGCATACACACAATCCTAGAGCAGTGGTCATTATACTTGTTGCAAATGCAGACAATGCAACAACTCAGCATGGCATCATTGTCGAACCGGCCCATTCATACTAAAATCAGCATGGCTCTATTACCTTAAAGTTCAGTAGTTTTCCTGTGGGTAACTAATTTTTAAACTATTTTTTTCAGGTGACTCTGGATATTCACAACATCCTTGGCTAATGACACCTATTCTCAATGTAGTTCAAGGTTCTAGGGAAGAACTTTATACTGTAAAGTATGTGTGAGCCCGTAACTGCATTGAGGGCTGTTTTGGATTACTCAAAGCACAGTGGAGATGTTTTCTCAGAGGCAGGTTTCTTCATCATCATGCCTATGTAGCTAGCAATATTATAGCTGCATGTTGTGTATTACACAATTTAGCGTTACAAGCTGGCATACCACTACCACAACCACTTTCTGCTACACATGACAATGAAGACAATATAAATTTGCAAGATCCCATACCTGCTATGAATATGCCTAATCAAAGTGAAGTCATCGAAGGAAGAGCCATGCCAAATTCTTTATTAAATAGATTAAAATAATGTTAATTGTTAATGGCTTCGTTATTAAACATTGTCTTTCCTATGTGGGTTATTTTCCCCCGTGATATAGATTTTTTTTGTGTTGGATAGAAAGAAGAGACTATAAAGATTTTATTTGAATTTTTTTTTATTATAAATAATACTTTTTTTATTTTCTATAAATATATTTGATAATGTACTCAGATGTTAAAACAATCATTAAAAGGCTTTATTATTACAGTGTTTGTTTATTTACCTAGTAGAAACATTACAAAACAATGTATAAATTATGTCATTGACAAAAAAATTATATTACCACTATTTTTAATGTAGGTGAAGGAAAAGATTAGTAACCCGCAACTATCATTACATTAAACAGTTTATGATGATGATGATGGTCTCAACTGAGGTAAAATTTCTAAATTTTTTTCTGAAATATCATTGAAACAATTTATAATTATATTCTGTTTATTTAAAATTCTGTTATACAGTACATTTCAAATTATAATAATTTGTTATGTATCTATCCTTCGCTTCAATTGTCTACTATGTTATTCGCCTCCTTTCCAGTTTCCTCACATCCAGGTTTTTTGCCAGTCTGCCTTTAGTTACAGCCGGTGAGTTTCTATGGTCGTGAACTTGCTTGACGTCACTGGCGCTCCCCTTTGAGATGCGAGGGTTGTGCATGGAACTTCTCCAGAGGGAGTGGGGCTGATGTTGCTGAAAAAAACAATTATATTATAATTAATTAAACTATAAGTTCCTCCCTGCTATTAAATTTTTTGTGATAATCGGTCCACTCATTCTGTAGATTAGTCACAACAAAGAGACTATAAGTAAACATAATCTGGGACAGAGAATGGACAGTGTGGTTGTACAGTCCTACTTCAACAGTCAAACCCGTTAAGGCCAACACCCTCTCTTCTAGAGCAGTAAGCATTTGCCTGCTGCTAGGACCATCACCAGTCCAGTCCTCACCGCTTATTGCTAGGGCTTTTTTTTGGTTTCAGACTTTTAGTTTGCCCACACATATTAGAACATATCTATCTATTAAGCATTCATTACTAGAATAATGTCTCCTTTCACAGGAGAGGCTTATGTATAACAGTAGACTATTAAAAGCTGTCGAAGATGAGTCAATGAAAATATGTGACTCATTCTGTCAATTTTAAATGAATTTTATCAACATTATATATTACATAGGTATCATGTAATTAATTTATAGATAGTACACAGAAGTTATAGATTCGCATAAGTTTGATAGATTAATTTTTATAGTGTGTGTCTATGAAGAAAGTTGTTGTATGTGCTTTGTCTTTAAGAAAACTAAATGTCATAATAGGAAACCATTACATTATATTTTTAATATTAAATAGGCAATAATTATTGCATGTTTGTCGCTTATCATGTCACTATTTGTTTCATACTTTCAAGAGATGAAGTGAGATACTTTTAAACAACAAAGAATAACTAATAATTTACATACCTTTCCATGAATTCCAATAAGACGAGGACTTGTTCTGTCTGGCTCTATCTATAAATTCATTATGTAAGAGGTATCACGTCATTTATTATAAGTTAATCCTTAAGCAGGATCTTCATGTTTCCAAGTCACAATAATGTTAAAACGACATTTCGCACTGTGATATTATAATAAACCATTTACAAATAGATTGTTCTTTATTTTATATACATTTTATCACTTTATAATTCAGCCAACTAAAATCGACAATAAAAATTGTTGATGAACAATGTCAACGTTACCATGACTACCTACTTTAGCGTTTCTTAGATGGATAGACCATAGACTATATTTTAGGTTCTTTCCATGTAAATTGTAGAACGAGCGATCGAATCATTTGTGTCAACTTGGCTACCAAGTTATCGTTTTCTAAAATTACTTAAGAAAGAGCGTTAACGATTGCAGAAAAGCGAAAGCTTGTGACTTGGCTAGGGGGGCAGATCCCAATGTGCCGCGCATATTTATATTGAAAGGTGAATGCCACACCCTTTTCTTCGTGTCTATCACGATATCGATGTTAACTAAAGATATTTCAATTTTAATCTTACATAATGTACTTGGTACAATAATATATTCTGTAGTAATAGACGAAACTGTCATCATCATCATCATCAGCCGCAGTCCATTGCTGGACATCGGCCTCTCTAATTGCACGCCACTTGATTCGATCACGAACAAGGTAGTAGAGCCACGCTGATTTCAGCTCGAACGGACCGCTTCGACCGGGGCGGTACTACCCTCGCACAGAAGACAAACGTAAAATGACAGCGTTCGTGCTGTCGTGTTTCGTTGGTAGATCGGAGGACCAATGAGGCAGAAGCATCACTAGGCCGCCATCCGCCGACTCCACCTGGTCTGTGGACGTCCTGCACTATGTAGAACTAATGACGAATCTTTATATGAAAATAATATGATTTCTCTAAGTCATTGTAATTTTTATTTTTTATTTTGTTCAATTGAATTTTTGGTAGGTTTAACACAAGGTGGTTCGGCAAGCTGGTGAAGGTCGCTGGAAGTCGTTGCATGAGGGTAATACATGACCGGTTATTGTGGAGAGCTTTTCGGGTAGCTCGATGTCCAGCAGAGTCTTCCGACTGTGATGATGTAATTTTGAATCGTAATTTCTTAATTATTTATATTAAATTTGGCATAATATTGTGTTGTTAAAAATTAGTCGAAAACCTTGACTAGAGGCAAAACATGCAATTAAAATTTTCGAAGGTCGTCTGTCAATTAATCTGTCAAGTGCTAAAATATCAATAAAATGAATTTCTGTTTAAAGAACTCATCACTAAGAACTCGACGTTTATGATGTAGATTAAGATTTACATTGCGGAATTAAAAATATTTGAAGTAAGAACGATGTTATTATCACGCCTTTTGAATTTTATTATACACAAAATAATTCTGGCAAAAAAATCGTGTGATGTCTATCTTGATTTATGACACTAAAATACGTCAAACTATTTACAAGTATGACAAAGTACTAAGCCGAAACTAAGTTGTCTTTTGTCCTAAATATTCCCAAACGTAACAACGTCATAAAAAATTAAGTTGTACTTCTTTTGTTAACATATTTACTACATTATTACTAAACACGGTTAACTACTCACGATTTGTTGTGATCATGCTCCATGGTACTCCAAGGCATTTTATCACGCCGATCTACGCTGCTAAATCCATAACTTTAATAAATGCTCTTATTGTGCAGTGACATTCGATATGATCCGCTCTACAGAACTTTAACCCTTTAAAATGTCAATATCGACACAAATTAATGAGACTGTTGTGTAGAATCAGTGAATCATGTTCCACGTGCAGGGATCCTTTGAGCAGTCGCTGCGCTGCGGCGATGATGTGTCACCTAACGGAAATAAAACATTAGCTGCTTTGGCCAAAATCCATAAACATTGCACTGGAAAAGCCCACGCTCACGGATGCGTGGACCACAAACATAATCCTCTTGCAAAATCAGATTCAAATACTAGTATACAATCGAGGAAATCCTTCCGCAATGAATGTATTATTGAAATCAAAGAAGCCGATAAGAATAATCACAATTCGTTAAAAACTAACGATGGAAGTCTTACGAAAAGCTTCAGTAACAGCACCAGTTCTTACGAAGGTCACAGTGACACTGACTCGGAGAACACTTTCAAGTCTAGAGATCATAACAAGTCGACAGATGCTTGCGAACGTTTGTTCTCTCAATGTACAAAGGCGTCGTTGATGAAGACAGCTAGAATGAGATACGCTGATGACAGTGTTATATCTGCAATGCAAGATGAGGTAGATGGAGAGAAAGCTAAACAAGCTTTTAATAGGACTCCTCTTAGATTGAGCTATAGAGAAAGAAAATCAGGAGTCGTTACTATCGAAGAAGTAAAATCAGACTATTCGAATAATGATGAGGATCTAGCAAACGCTGTGCTTTTCGATGAGAAAAGAAAAACTCCCACTCAAACTAAACCTAGTCTGCAGCGTCAAAAATCTTCTGGAAGTACGGTTAGCAATGGTAAGACCAATGGTATCAAGCCTCCATGGAGAGGCGCTAGCAAAAATGGCAAGTCAACAGAACCATTAAGTAGAACTTCGTCTTTTCGTGGAAGTATTAAGAAAAAGACGCCTAAGAATGATGGAATTCCTTGGAGGAAGTTATACGAACTGTCTCTTTGGAGGAGATATGGTGTTAGTTTTACTGCGGTCGGAGCAGATGCTGAAAGGGCCTTGCTTAGGCCTTGGACTGAGTTGTCTTCTCTGCCAGAACCGCCACCATTTCAGGTAAGTTCTCAAAATATAGTAAAAATATAGTTTACTCGTAAAAACCTAAAGCCTTCTAAAAAGGCTTCTTAAATTTTGGAAAACTAACAACATCCGTAACACATACATTGACCGAAGATTAGCCAAATTGTTTCAAATAGTAGTTTAATTTTTTTTTAAATTCTAAATATGACATTGCATTTGGTTACTTTTATAAGACTACATTTGCCCGGTCAAGCTGTTAAAAATAAAATATAAATTAGTAGATCTAAGTGATACAACTGAACCTAATAATAAATCATTCAGTCTCATAGAAAATCTAAGTCAATCATCCGCCTCCAGCTCAAAGCGCCTTTTGATATTTCATTCATATTTGGCAGGTGATCTGTATCACGACAGCTTTATTACAGATCAACGAGCAGTCACGTTCTAAAAAATTTGCAGTTTGTGTGCTATGGGCTTTGTAATTTTGAAGTGGCGATAAGATGCGATAAAAGTGTACCATTTATAATTTTAGTTATTCATTTTATTTAGTGGACTCTATTCCCGTCTAGTCCAAGTAATTACGTGATGAATACTGTTTAATTGTTCTGTGTCTGAGTGTAGTTTATGTATAACTAGCTGAACCCCGCGGTGTTACCCGCGGTTATTGTCGTACCACGGGTAACGCCGCGGGGTGAAAAGTCTAAAAAAAATAGCCTAAGTTCATCAGCTACCTATCATTGAAAGTCCCATCGAAATCGGTCCAGCCTTTCCAGAGATAAGCCAGAATAATCAGACAGACAGACAAACATTGTAAAATATCAAAATTTGATAAAATATATGTATTATGTATACATACATATGCATTTAGTAAAAAGCGGTTATTTTAGTATAACAGACACTCCAAATTTATTTATTTGTATAGATATATATGTAGGTATTTAAATATATATGGGAGTCAGCAGTCTGATTACCATAGCCAAGGCTCTGCTTAGTTTAATATCAGACAACACAGTGTTAGATTATTATTTTTCATTCGTTACACCAACATATTTAATAACATTAATACAATGGGTCAATGTTTGATTAAACATAAGTAGATGTTTTAGTTCAAAATAGGAAAATATATAGTTTACTTGTTCGTATACACTTTTTCGATTTTGATAAATCACACAATATATTATTATTCTTCGCCACAATAATATTAGGACTGTTAGCCGATATCTATACTCACTTTATGAAGCTCAAGAGTTTCTTTGGTTGAATTTCATTCGTATTTCTATAAACTCTTAAGTTGAAAGACATCAGTCCACTATGACCACTGCCATATACATAACATAAAAAAGTAGTAAAATTGATTTTACTCGCTAAAAAGGTTTTAGTCTTATCTCAGTCGCACGAAATACCTGTGTTTGCTCTGAGACGACATAGATAATTGTAAAAGGTCGAATAATATTTGCTGAAACTAAAGATAAATCTAGTTCCTTTGTTAGCAGTGATAAGACAGATATTACCAATAAATAACCGCGTTGTCGGTTTTTATCGCACTTTTTATGAAAGCTTTGTTCCTTGCTATATTTACACACAGACTTAAAATTTTTATTAAAAAATTACAAGGACTTTTATCAAATTAGAGAAGGACACTTGAGAGCATATACTTTTATAGTAAAAAAATGATGTATAATATATGCGTTGGATGTTTTTATCACTCTTTATGAGAGCTTTCATTCATACAGATTTTGTGCGTTTCGTAGGATATATCTTTTTTGTCTGCGGGCCTCGGAGAGCACGTTAGGCCGTCGGTCCCGGTTGTCATGAACATCTATGGCAATCGTTATTGGGAAGTCAGTGCCCTAAAATATACAGACAACTAGCTCAATCATCAAATCCAGTTCGCCCTCAGGGTTGCAGAGGTTCGATGCCAGTTCCTGCTTGTAAAACTGATATTCGAGTAAAACCGGTTGAACTAGTAGAAGACCCCAAATCTTGGGCATAATAAAGGCTAGGAAGATGAATGAAGGATGTTTTGCGTTTGTGCACAAAAAAAACATCGAACATCGTGTAAAAAAGTAGTAGTAACTAGCGGTTGCTACATATTTGTTAAAAAAGCTTTAAAAATTCGCAAATAAGGAATTAAACCTAAAGAAAGTGCTTCGTAATTGAAAGTCAGATGACCATATCCATCAAAAAGTATGTTCTACATGGAAAAACGAAGCTTTCTTCTAACCGCTAACTTGGCATCGGTAATGCTTCTGACCATATAGCTCACATAGTTATTACGTATCGCTTTCGATTTCTGATCACGAAGAGATCGGTTAGCTGAGTGGCCGCCGCTGGCGACACGATGCACGTGATCCACGAATGTGAAATGATATACTTCTTAGACTTTATGATTGCCTGGTACCTCATTTGATATGTTTATATTGAGCCTATTATTTTGCCGCAGTTTTGCTCGAGTTTTGGAACGTTTTACTCATATATTGAACTTACAAAATCTTGGAGTTACTGTTTTCTAGTCTAAGTCTATGGTAATCCTTATTGAAAAGTCAGCGCCCTCAAATATACTGACTGAGGGTTACGAGAGGTTCGATGTCAGTCGAAAACGAAGGTTCCTTGCAAAATACTGTCATTCTTCAGGCAAAACCGGGTGGAACTAGTAGCCGACTCCAAATAATCTTGGGACAAATAGGCTAGGAACAAAAAAATATCTAGCACGTAAAAATTGAAAGTTATTTCGTCGGTTGTGTAGTCTCCAGTCATATGTCAATGAGAACAAGCAAAATTTAATGTCTGTAGTTAGAATTCAGAATCAAGGACCGTTCGCTGTTAAGGATTTAAGTCAGGAGCTAGTGTATGAAGTTCTTTATGTATAAATACAACTAAAGAATAATCCACATCCTATATGGAACTATTACTTGAAGTTTGGACGGAAATTCTTGTACTTAAATATTGCAACTTAGTATTGTACTGTACTTGGCGATTGAAAGAAATCAATTGATCAAATAAATCTACCGTCAAGATTATGCTTACGACAGTTGGCATTTATTTTGTTATGAGTAAATTAACTGTTCATATTTTAAAGGCGTGTTATTATTGTTAGTCGCAGTCATAACTAGTATAAATATTACACGATAAAAGTACATACAATTTTCTTAAGACTACTAGATATTTCGATTTGAAAAAATATTTTGTTACTCGTTTCGATGAAGCGTATAAGGGAACGGACGTCAGTATTTAAAGGTAGCTAAATTACAGTAGAATGCCATAGTTTGCCAGAACTTGTTTGACCATAGACAGTATTAGTATTGCGTATCCATACTAATATTATAACTTCGAAAGTAACTCTGTCTGTCTATACAGCTTTCCCGGCTAAACCGCTACACAGATTTCAGTGGGCAGGTCATCATGCAAATTTTCTTTAAAATCGGGCTTCTCATATCACGATAACCGATATACATGAGCCGCGTTCAAAAGCTAGTCTTTGAAGTAAAACTTCTTTACGCATGCTTGACTTGGGACTTGGGAGTAAGTTGGTAAATGCGTTATGAAAAGTGTGATCGGGAGAGGCGAACGAAAGTTGAGAGGGAGATATAAGTTGGTGAAGATAGAAAGAGAGCTACGCTTCGTATATAACTATAGGGGTAAGAGAGAGAGGTATGAGCACACATTTTCTTTCTCTTTTTCTCTCAAAAAAGTTTTACTTCACTTTTAATTATTTGCTCCACTACCCTATGTAACAATTTATAGTTCAGTATTTTGCGTTTTTATCTTAAGTTTATAAACAAACCACAACAACTTGCTAGAGTCTAGTCAGGTCACAACTCAGTACCCACGCTCCGGTTGACAATACGATATCCTGATCTGCAATTCATTTGTATACATTTGTATTCTGTCGTGTCTCCCCATCTTATTATGTAAGCCTTGTAACGAATTAGTGACATTGGCCATTTGCATTGAGAGACATTGTTTGTATTGCTGATATTCTGCGAGGTTCAACCTTTGTGGACAATATACCTGAGGTCAACACTACGATGCGGTCTTTCACTGAACGTGGTTGGGATGAGATTATTTTTGCTGTGTCCACTTGAATCCCGTGAGGCATTTATCTGGATTTTATATCCACACTGATCCCCTAGGGAATCTTTTTAGATTTACGTTCCGTTTATCCACAAATATTGATTTATATGATCTAATCCATATACATCTTTATATATATAATTCTTCTGTGAGTGTGTATGTCACTGAACTTCTCTCAAACGACTGGACCGATATTGATGAAATTTTTTGTGTGTGTTCAATGGGATCTAGGAATGGTTTAGATTCACAATTTTGTCCGCTGGACAATGTTTTTTTAATTAATTTTTAATTTATTTGTAGTTATGGCAAAACGACGTTTGCCGGGACAGCTAGTTTAAGTATAATATTGTAAATACGAAAGTAACTGCGTCTGTCACTTACGGCTAAACCGCTGCACCGATTTAAATGAAATTTGGCAGGAAGATACTTTGATTCTTGAATAAGGACATATAATACTTTTTATCGCAAACATACACATATATATAATATATACCCCGAGTTTAATTAATTTCCTACATAAAGGCTTTGAAATTCAACAACTAAATAAATAATAATATCACCAAATAAATACATATTTTTTTAGACAATGCTAGATAAATAAATCGTGTGCAACTCTTAGCCACTGGTTTAACTGTTGTGATCACAATAAGATATATACAAAACCATATATTATTAGTCCCATTGATGTAAAGATACATATATTATATATGAAGGAGTTGTTTAATGATGGTCACGATTTTGCAATGTGTAGATATATAATATATGATTCTGAGGCTTGTTTATTTATCTCAGATGGTAATCATAGTACTTTGTTCCGTTGTAACTCGACTTTAACTTTATATTATATTGCTTGTAGCATATTTATATAGCTGCTTGCCTAACTGTAGTGACTCTTACTGGCAAGCTAGAGAACGTAAGTTCGATTCACACCCGGGACTAATGTGGAAACTAGTGGATAACTAGTTGACCTCGTTTGAGTCTTCTATTGCCAAAGCGTGATGTTATAACAGTACCATACAATAATAGACTATAGCGAGTCAAGCTGCAAAGAAAAACATATGCTGTCGCCGACTTCATTGACTTTGACTAACTTTATTTTAGAAATTTTACATGGGAATAATTATTTCATACATACTTTTTGAACAATTTTAACCGTTTACTCAGCGCACGTAATAGAAAGCTCTGAAAAGGAATAACTTTCCCCCCTTTTCTATATTTTTTATTGATACTTCTCTTGTTTCGGTCGCAGTGTAATTATATATCCTGTATTCTTTCTCGATAACTAGGCTATCTACTGAAATAATTTTTCAAATCGTTAATAATCGTTCAATCGGTTAAGTACTTTCCGGGATTACTGCGTTTAGGCTACTAAAGAAACTTTTCAGCATAATATACTAGCTGACTTGGCGATCTTCGTAAAGCCATATTTTTCTTTCGTAAATAGTTTCTAAATTTCTAAATAACTTGTTTAAGTAATTATGCCCCCCTCAGCTTTCCATACGTAGTGTAGAGACGCGGACACAAAAAACCCTTTTCAGGCTATCTTTTCATTTTCTTCTATGCAAACTTTGTCCTAAAACAATCTTAACAAAGTTATGCCCGTACATACATTTCCACGATTAATTTAAATTTATATAGAAGACTAATTTGCAATAACAAATATTGAGATCAATAATTGAGATAAAAACTATAACCCTATCTCCCAAGTTGGACCAAATTACAGATGCCTACAAAATTTGATAAAAATTGATTCATTAGTTTCGGAGTTTATCGCGAACCTACAGCGTGACACGAAATCTATTAGTATAGATATATATTTACAATCTCATTTTTAAGGAGATGCCTGTCTTCAGCAGTGCTAAAGACTTTGATGATGTATTTAGAAATATTTAAGTATGCTTATCAATAGTCTGGCAATGCTGCCTATTTTTAAACAATAATATAACACTGTGCTCGAAGCGAGGATTGAATACATAACCTTTATAATTCAATAATGGTTTGTATTAGTTAATCTGTCAAACTGTCTGGTATTGTTATTATAAATATTTATATTCGTCTGAGCGTACCACAGGCGTGTGAAAGTGACGTAAGTGTAAGCACACAGTAACGATCGACAAGCGATTGTTGGCAAACAAACGTACTGTACGTTGAGAAAGAAAAACAAAAGAAATCACACAAACTTTTTTTTTAAATAAAAATAAAATTAGCAGTCAATAGGTATTTAAATATATGTAAAAAGAATTGTATCAAAATATAGCCTAGGACCCTCTTAAATAACGTGGCTTTCTGTTGGCAAAAGAAATTTTAAAATCAGTTCACTAGATCCAGAGATTACCCTCTACAACCGCACAGACTCCAAAACTTTACTTCTGTTTAATATTAATATAAATTAATGAAATAGTTTTTTAGTTTTCCTGACAATCATCGTAAATGATATGTATCTTCTTTAAAATTACAAATATTACATTGACTTCTCATCATTTCATATTGAAGATCACCGTACAGTATGATCACGACAATTTTTTTCTTTTCTAGAAGTTTATTAACAAACTGTTCCTGTCTATAATTTATTGTTTTAAAAGCCATTAAAATTCAACGGCTAATAAATAAGTCGTGTCGCCAGTGCGTGCCATACCTTATGCTAATAGGCTAACAGCAGCAAAATAGGTATCACCAAACAATGGGAATGTTGCAACCTCTTTAGATTCATTGTTAATCTCTCGCATAATTTCTCTCCTACACTATGTTGCGAAATGACAGAGGTTTGGTTGATTTGTACGTAAATTAACTATAGTGGAAATTACACTAGCATGTTTATGTAAAGATTCTAGATGCGTTTAGTGCCATGCCAAATAAAAGATGAAATTATTAGTACATAGTTCATAACATCATAACATGTTCGTCATCGTTCTCCTACGTCCATTGAACAAATTTCGTCTCTCGTACTAAAATTTAGTATTATGTTCCTAAAGAAAAAAAAAGTTAAGTGACTACTTAGAATATTTTGAGTCATATTTTTAGGGTACCGTAAACACTAATAACAGGCTGTACTGTATCCCATATACTTAAATACGTATATCTATTGTATAGCAAAGAAAAATATTGTTCATAAAATATGGATTTCTGAAGAAAAGTATAAAATTACTTCTGCAGGTTTTGCTTTGCCAGCTCTTTGGGGAGGTAAAACTTTAGTAGGTTTGATCGCGATTACCCTTCTTTTATTAACCGACTTCAAAAAAAGGAGAATGTTTCTCAATTCGACCGTATTTTTTTTTAATTTGTTTTCGCTGATAACTTCGTCGTTTATGATCCGATTTTGATGATTCTTCTTTCGTTATTAGGCAAATAATTAGTGATACCGTTAAAACCAATTTATATGCTTGTCACCGTTTCCAAATAACAAACATTTAAAATTTGAAAGCGTGTATTAAAAATAAAACTTGACATAAATCTAAAGGAACTTACTAAAGGTGATGATAGAGATGCCTAGAGTAGATAAAACCACTGCTGACAAACAACGAGTATGCAAAATAGTACAACCGTATTACACAACCGTTTATTGCTAAAACAATCGGCACGCAATTTCGGACACATCGCAATTACAATTTACATATCTTACATATAGTAAGTTACGAAATATTAGTCTAGGAGATACATTATGTATTTATATATTTACATATGTATAAAGTTGTAGTGTCATGTAGTTATGTATGTTTAACATACTGTGCCCTTGGAATGCCCTTCTAATTGCATCTTACGTTACTTCGTTTGAAAAATTTATGGCAGAGTAATTTAATGCTTGAGATACGAACATAGAACTACGTAAATAAATAAATTTACAACCCATTCATGTGGCATGGTACATACATATAATATGACCGGGTTGAATCTGAGGGTCTTATGAATCTAATACTTTTAAACGAGAAATTCTTGTAAATATATGTAATCTAAATTTCGGAAACGACACCAAGGATTTTCATGAAATTTAGTATGTATGTTTCGGGGTGGAGGGGGGGGGGGTATTACCAAAAAAAGAAAATACCGAGCAAGGCTTGGTCATCCAGATACTATATGTTTAAATCTACAAAACTATTTAACGTAGATTAAAATGTACCATGCGTCCAGTAGCTACAAATTATTTAACGGCAAAGCTGAAAAATACAGACAATATTTTTTGTTCGTGAAAAAAGTAAATCGTATAGTAATTGTGACATCCAATATTTCCAGTAATAATGTAAGGAAATATGCACCCTTAAAATATACATAATAATCATTGTACAGAACCCGCTCCATATGTATTCAAGTCACATTTGACATGTTTTTACCTGCGAATCCTGCGACTCATTTAATGGCCTTAGATTTTCGCATCTCTTTCGTGTAGATGTTAAATGAAAATGACAGCAATAATCAAGGCCGCATCGATTCAGCCGCGTCTTGTATGTTTTCAACAGAGAAGTTTTATTGATCACTTGTTTAATAAATACTCTTTTTGTTACAGGTAATTGCTGTCGGTAAAATTATAAAGCAATGCTATTAATAGGTATGGTAAAACAAACTTTTTAATGATTTATATCAGTTGTCTAGTACTCATAACACAAGCTCAGCTTAGCTTGAGACTAGACGGCGTTGTGTGTTAGATGTCCGAAGGAGGGTTATCTTTTCGAAGTGAATGTGTGTATGTTTCTTTGACATAATCTGTAGTTTAGACGCCTTGATGATTTTTGGCCTAATATATGTCATTATAATAATTTATGGTAAAGGTATCGATATTGCAATATTTATACTCGTATGTGATACTATACGATAATTAATTACTAAAAATAATTAATAACGAAATCAGTGTTTCGATTGTCCCAATAGTATTAAATGAAATGAGCATGTAGAAAAAAAAACATAGATCGAAAGGCCTTTATTGAACCAAAATAGACTTCAACGTATTCATACTTTATTAAATAATCATAAATAAAAACATTAAAAACCCCTTACGCAGCATCAGGTCGAAGTTATCATTTAATTGTCATTTAACGATTATACTGGCACGCGTGAAGCACTTAATCGAGTAATCATACGCCAAAATGCCTTACATAATTATGGAAAAGAGCTGATACTCTTACACTGCTGGAACGATATTAACCGCTTCGAAATCGGTCTATCTGTTTTAGAGCTATAATGCAACACAGAGAGACACACACACAGACAGATATCGACGTCAAACTTATAACACCCCTCTTTTTGCGTCGGGTGTTAAAAAATCTAATAATTTTCAAACAATTTTTTTGTATTAATTGGTAATAAATTCTTCACCATCTTCCATTGATCGCATACCTTTCAAACAGTTGCTGTATGATCCGTATCATCCTACCTTATTTGGCATAAGGAATCCGGCAGAATGAACGGTACCTCCTACTTAGGGCTTGCCAGTTATAAGTGTTCAGCAAGCAGTGGAACTTCTGTATTTGGTCGGCTTTTAATGTCTCAGTCAGACTGGATTATCTTTATAAGTGTTTACAAAACAAATAAGTTAAGTGTTAGGATTTTTTTAAACTGTTGGTAGATATAGTTTTTTTTTTATATATTACTATAAATTATCTATAATAGTTAGTTTTAAAGTTTACCCACTTACCCGTTTTGGTTGCATTGCAAAAAAAATAGAAACAAAACTGATGCGAAAAGTCGACGAAAATAATATTTGTAGTAGTTTGTTTATTGTATGTTTGTATATCACGTCAAAATTTAAATCCAATCGCTGCTTTAAATCAATTTTCGTTGTGTCTATATATATTTGTTCTTCGTGTGACGTAATCTAAAGTATCAAGATAATTGCATCTCCGTTACATGAGTAATAAATGAAGAGCCCGTATTTTTAGGCATCTACCTATTAATCAACTTTACTTTATAATATACCGTTGACGGCTCTAACATCCAGTTTAAGATTTTGTGACGGCATCCCTCAGATCAAATAAAAACGCGTGTTTACTTGGAACTACACTACTTTTTTTGCTTCCACAAGAACAACGCCATGCGTTATCTATTTTATTCTACCTCTTTTTATTACCCGACTACGGCAATCCAAAGGAGGGTTATGATTTTGACAGGCTATGTATTTATGTATGTATGTTCATTTGTTCCCCCATAGCTCCTTAACTACTCATTAGAACTTTACAAATGAGGTGTCGTTAGAAGCGTCATGATTGTCTGCTGGTTATAGGCTATATGACGTGTCACTGAATCTAATCTTGCGCCCTCTAGCTGACATAAAGTACTGTATTAAAAAATAAAATTTTAGATAAATGTGTCGTGTTTGGTATCATTGGAAAGGGTCGTTACTTGTACATTTCAAAAATACATATATATTAGCATTTGCTCGTGACTTTGTCCGTATCTATTCGATAATTGTGATATTTCTATGGTACCTATTAAAAATATACTATGCAAAGAAATTAATATTATAGAGGCCACAAAACATTTTAAATAAAAAAAAAGTAAAAACTAAAACCCAACTACGACAAAAAACGACGCTGAAAAAGCATGAAACAACTTTCAAAAGCCGTGGTCACGCGTTGTGAAAGTATTATGGACTGTAGTACATTACATTTCATGGACTACGGCTTTTGAAACGTGATGTGTGACTCTCGATGTGGTGACAGATTAAGGATACAGAGTGTCTCCACTTCTATTCTTGATGTTATTGCCTAAGGGAGCAAACTACGGACGACAACATCACTACAAAGGGAAGGAACACTTCAAACAAACCCTATACCAACCCGTCTGGCCAACGGTATAGTAGTCCAAAACATCCTCTCTAAGGAGAGGTATATATCCAGCAATGGACGGTTAAAGGCTGTTGATTGATAATTAATTAATACATGTAAATTAGAGTCTGTCTTCAGGAAGAGTCCACTGTTTCACGTTCATGTTTCACTCATACATCAAAAGTAGTGTGGCGACTTCCACATTCAGCGGCAACAAAAACATATGACAGTGCCATCTAACGAAGATACACTGAACTACGAAGTAACACACAACACGGAGTAACTAACAATCCTAAATCGCGCAATAAGAGTTCTCGCGCCGATTAACATTTTTATATAAAAAAATCCCAACGTCAACCGTTGGGCAGTGGCCCGCCAGGCATGATCACCTCGCCTGGTCGGAGGATCCTCCCTTTGTGTTGGTGGGACATGACACTCATTCCTCCACAGTAGGACTGAATATCTGCTCACAAAACTTTTCCTCTCTGCACTCGCTAGCCTTGCTTCAAATTAATATAGTACTTACACAAATAAATAGGGTATTATTTACTATTTGCACAATATAATGAGGCCGAGCCTATTGCGAACATATTGGGACAAATCAAGATTCGAGTTGAATATAACTGGCTCCCACGTGCGTCGGTTTCCTTATGACGCATACACGTATGATATAATATCGATGTCATATAAATTGTTGCATAATACATAATACCGAGTCAGCTTATACCATAAAGCATATATTCGTAGATGATTTATCGAGGGTCTAAGAATTGGATAGCCGAATTATGTTTTGAAGTCGAATAATATAACCGTCTGTCTAAAAATTTTGATGATGTATCATTTGTACAATAGTTAATTATTAGTAAACTTTTTTTTATGGCGTACGGGGGCAAACGAGCAGACGTATCACCTGGATGGTAAGGGATTACAGCCGCCCATGGACACCCGCAACACCAGAGGCGTCACAAGTGCGTTGCCGACATTTGGGGGGTGGGGAAGGGATGTGGGGAGGGGTTGGGTTATGGGCCTCCGGTATCCTCACTTACTCGACGAAACACAGCGCAAGCGCTATTTCACACCGGTTTTCTGTGAGGCTGTGGTATCACTCCAGTCGAGCCGGCCTACTCATGCAGACTTTTTTTATGACCGATTTTATGAGATATGTACATATACATAAATTTTCGTATGTTGTGTATATAATCTCTTACCAAATAAAGTCATGATCGCCTCAAGTCAAATATAGATTTGTCTTATTCTCATATCATTTGACATTAATCCCCTGGTCACGGTATTGCACATATTTTCTCAGAAAGTCCTCAGTACATCTATTACGGTCACACTTGTAGTAAGATCAGTATTACTTGAAAATCAGATTTATTTGATTTGGTAAAAAAACAATAATGAGCCAGCCATACAATATGAATGCGCACGATGTTCTGCGATTGTCCTAGATTGTCGCACGAAGATATATTGAAATAAAACATCCCTATTTTTTATGTGGAATACGGGGCAAACGAGCAGACGTATCGCTTGATGGTAAGAGCTTACCGCCGCCCATAGACACCAGAAGAAATATAGAAAAACACCAGAGGCGTCAAGTGCGTTGACGGCCTTTGGGGGATGGGGAGGGATTTGGGTATGTGCCTCCGTATTTTTTTGGAGAACAACAACGATCTACTTCATAATGAATTGGCAGAACAGTCACAACGATATATTCGACTGAGTACTTATTTATATATAGACTGCCTCGTTGGTCTTGAGGTTGGCATATGCGACTGCTGATCATGAGGTCTCGGGTTCGATTCCCGGGTCGGACCAAATGTTTGTATGATCTACAAATGTTTGTTTCGGAGTTTGGGTGTTTTCTATGTATAATATGTATGTATTTACAAAAAAAAGAAGTATGTATGTATTTGTATCAGTTTTCTAATACCCATAACACAAGCTCTGCTTAGCTTGGGACTAGATGGCGTTGTGTGATAGATGTCCGAAATATTTATACTACTATCTATATTACTACCTGACCTGGCGAACTTCGTACCGCCATATTTACATATCTGTCTCAGCTTCCCAAAGGCAGTGTACAGTCGCGGACAAACAAAAAATTACTTTGCTCGTTATTTTTTATTTGTTCTTGTACACAAACCACCTTTTTCTTGTGCACCTACCGTATCATATTTTTACATCACTTAAAGGTTGATTAATATAAAATGCCCCATGGCATTAAGTCCGCCAATGTACAACTTAAATAAATAAAAAAATATAGATGTGTTTATTATTTCTCGTAAATTGTAACACATTTAATAAATTGAGGCAAACCCCAGTAAGCTATTGGAAATACTTATTTCGGACAAATTTTTGCTCTTACCGAAAAGGGGGTAAAAATATTAATATTTTTCTTACCCCTAGAATTATTTCTCGAAATAGTATGCAATAGTCCCATTAGATCAGGGTGCGTTCAGAGTATCCTAATATAACTAGAATCGTACCACATCGATCACATTGTATCTGTCTGTTGAAATCAAGTCAGTAAGCATTATACATTATGTTATAGTATTTAATTAGTGCGCTAAATGTAGCCTGGCGTGATTTATTGCGTTGTAGGAATTAGTCAGTGATAGAATTGGTTCGTGTCATTAATGCTACAATTTCACAGCAATACTCTACTGATGCCACTTAATAAAATGGGTGCAGTAGTTCAATACGGGTATATTTTTGTATTGGTAGCACAGGTCCTATTGCTGTGACTACTCTTTAGGGAAATTCTATGCCCAACAGTGTACGTCTTTCGGCAGACATCTTTTTTTTTTTATGAGCCTGCCCTATTGACTCTACTCTGCCTGATGGAAAGCATAAGCTGAATCCAAAAGTTGTGGTCACCGTACTCATTATAAATGCAGACAATGCAACAATGAAGCTTATGCATAATTGGGCCTCCGATCTTGCCCTCATCAACGAAACACGACAGCCCGAATGCTGTCACTTTTATCGTGTCACTGTCACGATAAAATTTATGTAGCCTATATCATCCGGGCTTTCATTCCGAATCTATTGATACCTCATTCATTAAAATCGGTTTAGTAGTTTGGGCGCTACGGTAGAATATAAAAGTATACAACACAGCAACAATTCAAACATAGTACCTAAATTAAACTTCTGAGCTAAATTATAACGTGTCTGGTTGCCGTTTAGTGAGTTACTACTCGCCCACGCGCCCTGTTGTGCAAGTTCGAACTTGTCGATAATGTTGGTCAGATTTGTTGATCTGCTGTCGAACGCCTTGCAAATAATGGAGCTGTTTCTAGCTTCTTATATCTTGAGAGAGTTTAAAGCTGTGTGAATAGCTACTGTAACTAATAAGTTAAAGGCCACTAACTAGGACTGTTGTGTTTCTGGCGGAAGAGTGAAAGGAACGTTAAGTTTGAAAATACGAACAAATGAACGAAACGACATTGTTTTACGTTTTACAGGACAGAGCAAGTTTATTGCATGCTGTTGGATACTTCTTGAGATAGTGCTCGATTGATAACTTTGATAATACCTAAAACAATTACAATTAGCCCAACTATTGTAATTATAAGGACCAAATCATCACAATCTGTAAACCAAAAAGGCCTCACACAATGTGGTGAAAAAAGTACTAGCAGTATTCACAAGCTAACTATCCATTCCCATACTTAAAAGTATAAACCACGTGTTTGTTTTTGTGTACAAATATAGCAATAGAAAAATTAGTCCGATTAGATCTCAGCACTTTCTGTTTAGTCCAATCCAATCTCTTTCATTCTACAACAAAGTGAATCTAATTACACTTAACATTGATGTGCTCTCTCCGTCTGGATGCATCGATCACATTCCGTTTATTGACCCGTTCATTAATCAGTTATAAATAAATAAAGTTTCGATAACATCACTTCCTTACATCCATTACTGTTTACCGAATCACTCCTGTCGAGTGCCCGCCATATTTGTTGTGGAGTGCATGTTACCTGATAAAGGTACTCATTTGAGTATCTTAATTCTTGGAAGGAATGGTGTGGTGACGCTACCGTCCATTAACTAAAAGGCGGTTGACGTTTAACGAAATTATTTACTACTTACTTAGATATTTGGTTAATAGAACTTAGTGTGTTAATAGAACTTGCGACTTCTTTGTCCTTAATATTATTAGCTTATGCTCTAGGGTACGGTTATATTATAACTTAAAAATACGTAATCTGTGTGACATGTTTTTTTTTTGTCTTGGGCTATCTTTGCCTGATACTTAGAATTTTGGTTTATGGTTAAAAATTAAAAATAAAACACTTTTAAATGAAACCTGTTCAATTTTTGAACTTGCATATAAATTTATCCTTACGAAAATGCCATTACGAACTTCGGTTAAAAAAAACGTAGTTCTAGGGCTACAAACTTTGAAAAAATACAGAGTCAGTTTGAGAATTTCCTCCTTTACGGAAGAATTAAAAATGTATCCTAGATGAATTCTAGAAAGCCTCCAGGGCGAAGGTCTGTGTTATAAAAATATGAACTGATACGGTGAACTCGTTTAGTCATTCCGGGTTTTCTTCAAGGAGAAAATAGGAGATACACAAAAATGTATCTTTCGTCTCACTTGATTTTTTAATACATATCAGCGTTTTAGTAAATTGCCTATGCTAGCTAGCTAGCTAGCATTTTACAGCTGTACCTTTTTGGCTGTAGCTGTAACTTTTGAACTTTCAATGTCAACATTAAGTCATTATTATGTATGTTTAGGTATTACGATCATGTGTTAGTTATTAGGTATCTTTTAATTGACCGTAGTAACCACCAATAATGCTACTTGGTATCCATACGCATTCGTCATTATAATATGCTATTTTCGGATCAAGTACCCATGAATCCCTTTACATATTATGTAGTTGTTTGTTTGTGAAGGATTTATAGAATGTACACATTAACATTTCATTCAACAGCACGTTTTATTCCCTTACTCATTGGCAGTAAATCGATCAGATCTCGGCCCATTCTAAGCGAGAAGTAAAAGCGTACCGTAAATAGTATAATTGTAGATTTCCTCTCTCCCGAACATGAGGTCGTTAACTTTCTTTCTTTCTTATCTTTTTTAAAACAACTCCCGCATTAGGTATAGTACCTGGATAACTTCAATTAATTCATTTTCTAGAAATGAATCTTAGATAGATCGATTCATCGCCACCGAAACATTCTGTATACTAAATTTTCCTAAAAATCATTAGAGTCATTTCCGAGATTCAGTTTATCTAGATATACAAGAATTACTCGTTTAAAGGTATGAGATATAAATGCATTGGGTCGCGGGAGACTTTGCAAACATACATAAAACGGACAGAAAGATTATACAGACTCAGAACAACAGTTATTTTTATGTATGCCAAAATGACTACTCTGCCTGATGGAAAGCATAACCAGAATCCAAGAGTGGTGGTCACCACACTGCGGATCCAGACAATACAACAATGCAGCATGGTGACCCACACCATGGCGGCCTAGTGATGCTTCTGTATCATTAACAAAACACGACAGCACGAACGCTGTCATTTTACGTTGATTTTCTATGCGACCCGTTCGTGCTGAAATCAATGTGGCTCTACTACTAGTGTGTACTACAGATATATCGATCACACAAAGTGTTGTTTCAGGGTTTGAACCTACAGCACTCAGCGCAGTAGAAAGCGGCGTGCCTACTACTTAAACCACTAGGCCAATCGTGCAGTCGTTTAAATTAAGGGCTTAGATTATTTTATTATTAGGCTTAAATGGAAACCTGATGCGACAGAAAAGGCGCCGACTGACTCACGCGGCGGTTACGTCAAATGTTTGTGCCAAGTACGCTGTTGGTTACTATACTGTACTCGTTTGTTCGTAACTAGCTGCGTTTGCGATTTTGTTGACTTTGATTAGTATGAATGGTTTATTGTTGAAACATTTTGATACTTGTGAAAAAAAAAAATTTGAAATTTCATATTCCTAGCCTTTATCATTCCCAAGATTATTTGGGGTCGGATACTAGTTTGTTAGAAAGTTGTTTATTTTATAAGTAGACTTAATACTTTCGATAGGATCGGAATGTAAGGTAGGGTTTTTGGTAAATAAACAATAAAATCTACTAAACCTTTGGACTTGTATTAAAAATTAACTGAAAAGACGAGGTGAATAATGAAAGATGAGACGAGTATTTTAGTTGAGAAAATAAAATGAGTTCGAGTTCCATTATTACCGACTGTAGTCTGCTTCAAATTGAAAAGGTCATTTTATATAAATAAAAAAAAAACACGCTACTACAGAATACGCAAACGTGGGTCACCTAGTCTTTGCTATAAAAACTTAAATTCTGAGGCTCCGACATTTGTGCTGAAAGCTTATTATCCTACTAATATTATAAATGCGAAAGTTTGTAAGGATGGATGGATGTTTGGATGGATGTTTGTTACTCTTTCACGCAAAAACTACTAAACGGATTTGGATGAAACTTTACAATAATATAGGTTATACATCAGAATAACACATAGGCTACTATTTGCCGCGATAACCGACATATACGCGGGCGGAGCCACGGGCAACGACTAGTATTAAATACTTTCACAATGTAGAACAGAACGATATGTAAAAGTGTTTGAAAACATCTATTTGCAAAGTTCTTTATAACATTTAACGAACACAACTTTCTAGGATAGGCAACGCTCAATTTTTAACCAGAATATCTGTAATTCGGCCATATTGCTATCGAAAGTGAAACTAGTGATAGCTACTGCAATAGGTGTAAGTTTACTTAAGCGTTTCAAGTACATATATATTGAGTAAATATTTGATTCAAAGTAGTGTAATTTCGTGGAATAGTTTAAAAAAAGTTATGTAAAAGAATAAAACAACCAGATCCCAAGGTCGCCTTGAAGAAATTGCTTTTTAAAACCGCCATTGTACATGGTATATTTCATTTAAGGCTTAGAGCGTTTGCACATTATCCGATCCGATTTCAGAGTCGCGCGCCGGATCGATTTCGGAGGAAGTTAAATGTATGAAATATCTCTATATCAATGGATATGTTATTTTAGGTATACTTTATCCGGTGTACAATTAAATTTATTCCATTCTAAAATACATAAAAAGTAAATCTTTACAGATATTTTTACATGTCGAACTGTAGACATTCTAGCTGTAAAGCTAGAAGACGACACATCAAGCAGTGGACGGTACATTTTAAATAGACTTTACATTACAGCTAGAAACCGGCACATTCATGCAGCGGGCGGTACATTTAAGTAACTGTATAACACAGCGCTGTAGCATAAACAAACTTAGCTGGATTAACTAAAATGGCTGACAACAGCTCCATAATAATTATTAAATCTTCCCTCGTGCGACTCGCATTGAATACTTATTAGAAGGACAGGAAATATGGCAGCATTCCATCCACATCGTTGCCGTTTTTAGAACTATATTCATAGAAACGAACCGGTGAATGTTAAGTGCTATTTAGGGTTACTGTTTTAGGTTTTTATTTATAAATCATTACCAAATTTTATTGTAAATAAAATAGGTATATTATATACACGTAAATATATATTGCGTCGGTTTTGTTCTTAATGTTTTATCAAGCATATCATCTTATCGCATTCCACTGCTGGACATAGATCTCTCCAATAGCAAGCCTCTTGGTTCGATCCTCGGCTTATTACTGAGTGACTATTAAGACGCGAATGATATTAAGATACATTTTTATTTGTAAATTCAAAATTATAAATACTACTAATTTAAGTGATGTATGCAATATAAGGTAGACTAGGGAAAATTCGTAGAAAATTTGACTATTATACAATTTATGCATATGGAAATAAATAATCAAGATGGCAAGCAACCCTATTTATAAATTACATGTAGGTCGTGCATAAATGCAGTCAAACGCGGAAATCTGTTGAACAACTTGAATAATTAATGGATGGAATATGTAATTATTGTATTAAATATATAAATAAAGATATAAAGGTGAACTGTGGAGTTCTTTAGAACTCCGCGTGTCGAATTTTGCGTACAAAATAAAAAAAAGAACATATTTTTAAAATATTTCCTTCGTTTTGGTTGGTTTGGTTCGTTTGGTTGATTAACTTTGTAGATATTTGCTATGCACGTCGTAGACAAGATTCAAGGCATAATCATAGAACTAAAAGTTGGAACACTGAGGGTAAATTTTAATGACGACTGGCTGAGCGTTGCGACCATTGAGTTTAATCAAAGTCGAAATTTTGGATTGGAGCCAGTCAGCAGTACTTCAGTTTGAGTATATATTGTACCACAAGTTTAAACCAAAACCCTAAGCTTAGCTTTACTACTGCTAAAAGATCTGACATTACTGTAGATGACAATATGTAGAACATAGACCTTTAAGTTTATTATGAAATACTTGAAACTCATAAATGATGACCTTGTACGTTCGTGTATTAAATTCTATGACATCGGTAAGATGAGAACAATTCCTAATAAACACATTAAAGCTATTGAGCTTTATATAATCCAATCAGGTGTGACATTGCCGTTCCGTGAGATGTTCACGAGTCACGAGGACATGTAATTACGTGATGGAATCATGACGGTTTGTTTCGTGAATTGTAATAGATTTCGACTGCGATAGTTCATAGTTCTTGAAAGCCATTTTAAATCAAATCAATTAATAATCATTTTAAGAAGTATCCACTGATAGATAGTAAACGTCCATTAAAGTATGAGTGTATCAATACACAACTGTGTAAATATTGGACTGTTAATAAAGATAGTTATTATTATTATGGTGACCAAATAGAAATTAATCAATTAATTGGAGAGGCCTATGTCCAGCAGTGGACTGCTATAGGCTGATGATGATGAGCAAATAATTTAAAATATGAAGGTTTTCTTTAAAGGACCCACCGAGTGTAGCGATCTTTTTTACTAGCTTGTGTTGGAATAATACTTTTCCTAGTAATATTTAGGTTTAGGCTCACACTTGACTGTAAGGTCGTTTCTGCCTTTAGTAAATATCCTCTATCGGATTCGGAATTAGTCGGTTGTCATAAACATCTATGGCAATCGTTATTGGGAAGCCAGTGATCGCAAATAATATATGACAACAATGTCAACGATGCCAATCGCTCCGTATAAAATGAAAGGAAGAAAGTCTGATTCTGATATACACATACATAGTTTTAAACAGAAGAAAGATAACAGAAATCAAGCAATTATAATACCCTGTGCAATGCATGAAAAGGCACCTATCTCAGCATACTTTACTTGAATACCAGCGCTGCAGCCAGAGTGACTGTAAAATCGGTTGAATTAGTAGTGTTGAGAATACATGAAAGACACATATTATGTTAATATTTTATGGCTGGTCCCATGTCTGATTCATATTTGTAACTTTCAAGTTCAGGAAATTCAAATGACTACGTTTTGTACTTAAATTTTGAACCCTGACCAATGATATTTTTATATATTACTAGCTGACCCCGGCAAACGTCGTTTTGCCATAAAAATATTTTAAGGATGGGTTACCCTTACCATTTAGGGGGATGAAAAATAGATGTTGGCCGATTCTCAGACCTACTCAATATGCTCACAAAATTTCATGAGAATCTGTCAAGCCGTTTCGGAGGAGTATGGGAACGAAAACTGTGACACGAGAATTTTATATATAAGATGATGTTACCAAATCATTTTTTGTAGTTCAAGATACGTATTCCTTTCCGTTACGCATTAGTAATTGCTATAGTGATTGTATTTATAAATATATTATGCTAATCATTGATTCCTCTGTGCGCTAGAATTCGAAATATTTAAGGACACGGTAATGACATAATAATTTAATCGTGTAAGGTCTGTACACGAGCTGTTTGCCACGATCGTTGCTCGGTGAAGATTTATTTGTAACTTTAGCATCTATTATTGTTCTATCTATAATATGTATGTATTTACAAAAAAAAAAAGTATATATGTATTTGTATCAGTTATCTAGTACCCCATAACACAAGCTCTGCTTGTCTTGGGACTAGATGGCGTTGTGTGTTTAGATGTCCGAAATATTTATTATTATTATTATTAAATTTTATGATTTCAAAACGAATGACAAATATATAAAATTGAAGTGTCTGTTTATATTTTCAAATGATTGACTGCATTCAACTTAATGCTTATGGAAGTGTATACGGTAATTGGGTACATAAATCAATCAAGTTTTGATATATTTGTCTGTTTGTTCCGTCTAAACTCTTGAACGGTTAGAGCGATTTTAACGAGATTTTCACTGGCAGATAGCTGATAGGCTACTTTGATTTTGTGGAGAAAGTACAATCGCGGGACGCAAACTAGTATATCAGAAAATAGAATGTGGTATTCCCGCTCCCTATTTTGTATTTATTTGCCATCGTCCTACGCGACAGAAGTTTTATCCCCGTCATCTTAATGGTTCTCCAGAAACTTTCTGGCTCGCACAACAAAACTGTGGAATGAACTGTCGCCTGCGGTATTCCCGGATCAATACGACCTTCAAACCTTCAAGAAAAGAGCGTACTCCATCTTAAAAGGCGAGCAACGCACTTGAGACGCCTCTGATGTTGCGGATGTCCATGGGCGGTGGTAATCGCTTACCATCAAGTGAAACGTCTGCGCGTTTGCCCTCAATTCAATAAAAAAAAATAGTAACAAGAAAGTCACATGTCGATGATGTGGGGTTTTAGAAACCCCTTTCCACCAGTCAAACTAATCTTTGACAAATTGATAGACAAGGTACAGCCAGGGGGCCCAATAGTGCAGAAGCATCACTAGCCCGCCATGGTGTGGGTCACCATGCTGCATTGTTGCATCGTCTGCATACGCAGTATGGTGACCACCACTCTGGCATTCTGCTTATGCTTTCCATCAGGCAGAGTAGAGTCATTTTGGCAGGGCCAAACATAAAAAAAAAGAAAAAAAAGCCAAATTTTGGTTTGTTTCTGAGTGTCAATGGTATTAAACGCTCTCGCATGTTTTTATAAGATACACATACAGGATTGCTAAGTATTATTATTATTATTATAGTGTGCTGCTGACACCGTCTATGTCTTTTGTCTATCATGCCCGGCTCCTATTAGCTGAAGCGTGATGTTAACTATCCTATCTTACGTACGCCAGCAAAACACATTTAAATAATTTAGAATTTTAACCTAATGTTTTTTATTTTATCTTGTTACAGGTAAACCACTCAATCACTCCGCGAGATCTTCGTTTCCAAGGTTATGAAAAGTATGTGTTCAGTATTACCTTTCCAAATAATAGGAACCCTGCAAAGTTATACATTTTAAGTTCAATGAAACTGTGTAAGTATATAAACTACCTAACATACATACAATTTACATAACATCTGCTGAAAGGAGACCTGCATCCATACTAATATTATAAATTGAAAAGAAGCTTTGTCTGTCTATCTGTTACGCTTTCACTGCTAAATCACTGTATCGATTTCAATGAAATTTAACACGGAGATTCTTCGATTCTTGAGGAATGACATCTATACGCTACCCTTTGCTGCAATGAGCAACATACACGCGGGCGGCTTTGCGGACAAAATCCGTTGAGTGACAAATTCACACTTATTTGGTAGTTAGTGTAACCATAATGACGGATAAGAGTTCCGTAGCCAAAGGATAAAACGAGACTCTACTACTAAAACTTCGCTGACCGTCTGTCATCAGGCTGTATCACATGAACCATGATAGTTAGACAGTTGAAACTTTCGATAATGTATTTCTGTAGTCGCTATAGAAACAGATACTAAAAAACAGAATAAAGCAAATATTTAAGGGGACTCCCATACAGCACACGTGATTTTTTTGCTCGTATTTACTCGATATTGATAACGGCAACAGGTAGACGCTTGAAATATATAGATGACTAGCTGAACCCCGCAGTGTTACCCGCGGTTATTGTTGTACCGCGAGTAACGCCGCGGGACAAAGTTAGTCTAAAAAAAGTAGCCTAAGTTACTCCCAGGATCATCAGCTACCTGCCAGTGAAAGTCCCGTCAAAATCTGTCCAGCCGTTCCAGTGATTACCCGGAACAAACAGAGAGACAGACAGACAAATATTTTTTAAACTACATTTTTGTTATATGTATCGTGTATACGTACATATGCATTGATTAAAAAGCTGTTATTTTAATGTTACAAACAGACACTCCAATTTTATTTATTTGTATAGATGTACGGAACCCTCCTGGTCTTAGTCGATTTTTTTTAAATTTTCTTGAGTGTCAATCTCTGGTCATAATATACTAGTAATTAATTTCACCCACTGTTGCTACCGCTTGTAAAATCGATTGATATCTACGTAAAACAGTTTTTGTTCTCTTTTGTTGCGTCATTGATTTCGTGTGGCGATAATTTGTGAAGTGTGTGATAAATGACACTATAGTGTGGTTGTGATGAGAAGTGATGAAAAGCAAGTGTTGAAATATTTATAACTGTCGAAATGTAGTGGTTACTTTGATTATATAGGTATACTAGCTGAACCCCGCCGTGTTACCCGCGGTTATAATCGTACCGCGAGTAACGCCGCGGGATAAAGCTAATCTAAAAAAGTACCCTAAGTTACTCCTTAGATCATCAGCTATCTGTTAGAGAACGTCCCGTCTAAATCGGTCCAGCCGTTCCAGAGATTACCCGGAACAAACAGACAGACAAAAATTGTAATATATACATTTTTCTATGTATAATATGTACGTATTTACAAAATATTTATAAATTGTCTAGTACCCATAATAAAAGCTCTGCTTAACTTGGGACTAGATGGCGTTGTGTGTAAGATGTCCGAAATATTTCTTTATTTATTACTAGCTGAACCCCGCGGTGTTACCCGCGGCTATTGTTGTACCGCGAGTAACGCCGCGGGAAAAAGTTAGTCTTAAAAAAGTAGCCTAAGTTACTCCCTGGATCATCAGCTACCTGCCAGTGAAAGTCCCGTCAAAATCGGTCCAGCCGTTCCAGAGATTACCCGGAACAAACAGACAGACAGACAGACAGACCGACAGACAGACAGACAGACAGACAGACAAAAATTTTTTTAACTACATTTTTGGCATATGTACCGTGTATACATACAGATGCATTTAGTTAAAAGCGGTTATTTTAATATTACAAACAGACACTCCAATTTTATTTATTTGTATAGATATAGATTTACTAGCTGAACCCCGCGGTGTTACCCGCGGTTATTGTTGTACCGCGAGTAACGCCGCGGGGCAATGGTAGTCTAAAAAAAGTAGCCTAAGTTACTCCCCGGATCATCAGCTACCTGTCAGTGAAAGTCCCGTCAAAATCCGTCCAGCTGTTCCAGAGATTACCCGGAACAAACAGACAGACAGACAAAAATTTTTTTAACTACATTTTTGGTATGTGTATCATGTTATACATACATATGCATTGATTAAAAAGCTGTTATTTTAATATTACAAACAGACACTCCAATTTTATTTATTTGTATAGATTTATACACACATATGCATTTATTACAAAGCGGTTATTTTAGTATTACAAACAGACACTCCAATTTTATTTATTTGTAGAGAAAATCTATCTGCTTCACAATTTACATATTAGTTTCATTAATCAACAACTTTTTTAAGCCATCAATGAATAATTAAGATGTTCGTATCATTACAAAATTATTCGATTAATTAATGTAACGACAAAAAATATGTCCAAATACAATTACACATAAAATTCCTTCTAAATGAGTTGTGATTGCGATATGTGGATTTTTAACACAAAATACCTTGTTGATTTAATTTTTTTGGCATTACTGCTAAAAAATCGACTAAAACCGGTGTGAAATTACTACGCCAAAAATGGGAAGAATCCGGTAACAACTTTTATACAGACTTCCAGTGTTAAGTCCAAGCCTTCATCTGATCCAAGCCTCCTTGGCACGTGGAGGAGCTTTATTATGTTACGTCCTCAAAATATTTTCTTAGACAGTGGTTACTTAATGTCACTGTATTTAAGTATATACAGTGATATTTTTGGTGTTAATTTTTATATTTGTAACTAGTAATTGCCCGCGATTGCCCGCCCGCGTGTATGTCGGTTATCGGTTATTCTGATATATCTATATCTATACTAATATATAAAGCTGAAGAGTTTGTTTGTTTGTTTGAACACGCTAATTTCAGGAACCGCTGGTCCGATTAGAAAAATTATTTCGGTGTTGGATAGTCCATTTATCGAGGAAGGCTATAGGATATATATCATCACGCTACTACTAATAGGAGCGGAGCAACAATGAAGAATGTTTCAAAAACGGGGGAAATTTTCACGCTACGGGCAATATAAGGCGCAAACGACGTTGCGTGGGTCGGCTATAAGCTATATTAGTGTAAAATTTCATCCAAATCCGTTCAGTAGTTTTTGCGTGAAAGAGTAACAAACATGTATCCATACTTACAAACTTTCGCGTTTATAATATTAGTAGGATGTATTTACACTTCATTTATACTAACATTATAAAGAGGTAAAATTTCTAACTTTGTATGGTTATTGCGGAGCGTGCGCGTCGTGGGGGACAGTAATGGGAACATTGGGTTTCCCACACAGGAGGGGGCCATATATAAACCGTAGGTGGCCCGAGGTAAATCGGGGTTCCAGGGTTTTCCTTTCTAGTGTGCACAATGGTTCCCCTGCATCTAGTACCCTAGATTTAGTCGATTCACCCAGTTCTACCGGTGCAACTATCGATGGATTTAAAACTATAAATAAAAAGTATTTCAATGTTAAAAATATTTAGACCATTATTTAACTTAAAAATCTATATTTTTAATGATTATAAATGTCAATTTAAATAAATATAATTAATAGAAACATTAAAATACTTCCCTAAAATTTAGCAAGATATTGTACATGACACCATTTTGATTCCAAAATTTCAAACTATGGATAGGGATTTTCGTTAACTTAACGATTTTGCACGGTAATTTATGAGTAGAGACTTGCCCTTGTGATTAACATCGTTACGGCAAGCGAAAATATTCGTAAACACTTATCGATCGTTAGTTTACAATCGTTATGATATCTATGTCGAGACTGCAGGTCCAGGCCAATAATTAAATGAAACGATAAAGATATAGACAAATCATAAAATGCAGTTATAATTGCCTAACACCCGAACCTCTTTCCTCTTTCAACATTTCTCCCGAATTGTACAAAACCTGAAATCGATTTCGGCATCGAATCGACATTCCTGAAATAGTGAGCTTTAGCCCAGATTCCGATAAACTGGCGACTTATTTGCCGATAGCCTTGTCTCATTGTTTTAACGATATCGCTTTAAGTTATGTTCTACTCTAATACGTTTGCGTTCTTTGAATAGCTACAATATTGCGGTAAATGTGATATTGTGCTTTACAGGTAGTATTTTATCTATATTAGACTGATAATGTCTATCTCAGTCTATCTTATTTCAAGAAATGGTTCAGGTGGAAAGTCTATTTAAGGAAAGACGTAAATTAACTACTTCATGGCATTTATAGACTTTTTTTATACCTTTATTGTGATTTTGAAGTAATTTACTCCATACTAGTATTACAAATTCGAAAGAACTCTGTCAGTCTGTTATGGTTTCACGGTTAAACCGCTGCACCGATTTCAATGAAATTTAGCAGAGAGATACTTTGATTGTTGAGGAAGGTGATAGACTCTTTACGCGGGCAAAAGCTAGTATTTTAAGGGTAGCAGAAATGCAGTTTTATGACGGCTGTATGCTAAAATGACTATACTCTGCCTGATGGAAAGGATGATCATCCAAAAATAGTAAAACACGATAGTTAAACAATCAGTAAAAAGAAACTCGTTACTTTAAACTGTATTTGTCAGCCCCTTCGGCTCTCAGACAAATTCATTTCTGGCCGTAGTTCAAGCTAGAGCTTTTACTATCATACAATTCCTTATGGAGAATTGGTATTAGTATAAAGGTTCAAAATAATCACAAAATAATTATGCAATAAACATCATTTTATTATTAGTGACTATACTATAAACAACATGAAAATCGCATCGATTTATTTATTTTATCTTTATTGTACACACATAAAAGATATAAAAAAGAGAATAACAACATACGAACGTGACAATTGGCGGTCTTATCGCTCATGGCGATCTCGTACAGACAACCTTTACATGGATAATTAAACAATAAAAAAATTTAAGGTAGAATAGTAGGGTGCACAGATTTAAAATTTTATAGCAAACAAAGATAAAGATAAAATCATTAAAGTTCGAAAATTATAGCATTCACACAAATAAACATCTAATCACATCACACATATAAAATACGAATACATACATTTGACTAAAATTTAAACAATATTTAACAAATTATTATAATGACAGATAATAATCCTTCACTAGCTTTTTAAACACATGTAAGGTTTTGGCGCGGCGGATTGTTTCGGGCAAATCATTCCAGAGTCTTACTGCTTGCACAGCAAAGGATTTATCTGAAAACCGGGTAGAATGTTTTGGCATTTCAAGTTTTAAATTCTCCGATGATCTCAGGTCCCTACAATGAGTGTTGTGTAAGAACTGAAAGCGTTCTTTAAGATAAGAGGGAGTGTGTGGAAGAAACAGAATACTGTAAAGAAGAGAAAGAATATGAACATTTTATAACGATTGTCGTTTTATATTTTGTATTACTGACTTTTCGATCATTGGACTTATTTAAATTAAGTGTTTTATTATAGAAATTCAATTAGTGGTAGATTATTATCATCTGCAAAGTTAATATTGAAGTCTCTACTCAAAATTGTCGGTAGGTACATTGTCATATTTTTGCTAAATTTATTTTCGAGTATTTCAGAACCTTCTTTTATAACATGTTAATAACATTCTAAGTTATAAGTTTTCATTTTTATCGGCAGACTTTTTTGTAAAATTAATGTGTAAAATTATAAATTTCATAATGTTCAAATTCAATCGTCATGTTGTTGCGAACTCATAAGATTTCCCCCTACCGAAAATTGATGTTTGGTCACCTAAAAATCGCTGAACTGTGTGTGTTTCATATATAAAATAGCACTAAGTTAATACTACTTCTATAGTATGTGATAATGCATAATACATGAGTTTCTCTATATACGGGGTTCGAGATGCAGGCGATGAGTCAGGGCCATACAACAATAGGTGTTAATTTAAAGCGCACATTATGCATTTGTCTCCGTTCTTAACACTCATTAGACGTTGTTTTATGCCTGTTGAGGTGTATTAAAATAATTATACAATAAACACCTTCGTTACCCTTGAAATATTGCATGTTAAAGTACATTTGTCGACAAATTTAGATTTTCGAAGATAATCTAGAAGTCGAATTTAGAAACTCCATTGAAAATTTACAGTATATGAAATCAACGAAGTAACTTTGAACAAGTGAACTGATTTTATTTTATACTAGCAGAACCCCGCGGTGTTTCTCGCGGCTATTGTCGTACCGTGGGTAAAGCCGCGGGACAAAGATCTTAGATCATCAGTTACCTGCCAGTTCCAGAGATTACCCGGAAGAAACAGACAAAAATGGCGTTACTCGCGGTACAACAATAACCGCAGGTAACACCGCGGGGTTCAGCTAGTATATTAATAAATCTGTCTTATTATTCCTTGAACTAATTGCGGACACAGTCATTGCGAATGCAGCTATCTTCGAACAATTTGAGACCGACTCCATCTGTCTCCCCTCTGTTCCTCGAAGCAGTTCAATAGAATAATTGCTCCCACCCAGTTTGTTGAAACGATTTCTCCGACAGTACCCATTACTTGTCTCAATATATAAATGTATTTTAGTACCACGACTGTGTTATATCGTCGTGTCGTGTCTAAACTACTGAACCGATTTTTAATGAATGAGGTGTCAATAGATTCGAAATAATGGCCCGGGTGACAAAGGCTATATATTTTTTTTATAAAAAGATTTTACGAAGTCGGAACATAGTAGGACAAAGGCTTTTTATTTGTTTGAATTATTTATTTGTACGTCTAATTTATTTTATGAAAGACCATTTTTTTAATGTGTTAGCCTGCCAAAGAGACTCACCTCTCCCTGATCGCAAGCATGAGCAGAATCTTGTAGAAACTGCAGTCCACTCCACATCCAAACATAGGTCCCTCACATTGCACGCCACTCTGATTGATTATTGAGCTCCTCACAGCGAACTCCTGTAAGCCATTCGGTGCAAACGCCACTCCACCTGACCTGTGAGCGTCCTAAACTACTTTACCGAGATGTGGTCTCGACTGCAGAACTTGTTGTTCGTTTTGCCACCAATATAGCCAGCCTACAGCCACTGCAGCTGGCTAGTATTTTAATCGCAAGATTTGCCCTCTACTAAATGTCCGTATTGCCATTGTGTACAAAATTAATAGATTTACAGTTTCAATATTTACCAATATTAATTTGTATTGGATTAGCTTACAGTTCCTGACCAAAACATGCTCCGCTTTTACTACCATTACTTCCTATTTTGGTTTTCTTATATCACGTTCATAGTCTTTTTACGTTCAGTTTAACGGTTTTCCGTGTTGGTACAAACTTACAAACACACAGATGTGCTTAGTAGGTCACTCTTAAACGCAAAATGTTTATCTGGACACCTGCGCTGCCATAAAATAGTCATAAAATAACGCCACATATAGGGCTGCCTCCCACGATGAAACACTTAAACAGTTTAGAAACATGTGAGTCAAATGAGTGTTGTGATAAACATTATTTTGACTTTGAGGGTAAACCTGAAGAGCCATTGTGATAGAAATTACTTAGGATTAGCGTGTTATATTGCGTTTTAAGTAAACGCTGCTTGGGTGGGTACCTTTTAGGCCGACTTGATTTAGGTCTAACTCATATGAATGTAGTATCCCAAGGGTAGTACAGCCATGCTGATTTCAGCACGAACGGGCCGGCTCGACCGGGGCGGTACTACCCTCGCACAGAAAATCAACGTAAAATGACAGCGATCGTGCTGTCGTGTTTCGTTGGTGAGTGCGAGATCGGAGGCTCAAAGATGCAAAAGCATCACTATGCCGCCCTGGTGTGGGTCGCCATGCCATGCAATGAGTATGGTGACCACCACATTTAGATTCTAATTATGCTTTCCATCAGGCAGAGTAGTCATTTTGGCAGGCCATACATAAGAAAAACCTTTTTATGTTCTTGTATGGTATTTATGTGTTGTGATATAACTAAAAGTTACGTATAATACATTGGATCTCATGTAAGTAAATTAAAATTGTTCTTACTGTAAGTGAACTGAAATAAAGGTTATATAAACCTAGTTAGAGTAAACTTTTATAGAGGTTTTTGCCGCCAGTTTACATGTGTGATACTAGAGGTTATACTTTTGGAACTTACAAATTGAGTTTATTTTCCTTTCAACATGAGGCATTCATATTCAAAACCTGAGTCATAAATTACTCTGTCTATTAATAAAAACTGTTTCAGAGTATATCTTTGTCTGTTTGTAGACGACTTTTATTTTATAGTGCGTGGTGACAAACAAATTCTTCAGCTTTATGTGTTACTAGCCGACCCACGCAACCCCGTTTGCGTTTCCTATTGCCCGTAGCGTGATAATTTTCCCCCGTTATTGTAACATTTTTCATCGTTGCTCCGCTCCTGTAGGTCTTAGCGTTATAATATATAGCCTATAGCGTTCCTCGATAAATGGGCTATCTAACACTGAAAGATTTTTCGAATCGGACCAGCGGTTCCTGAGATTATCGTGTTCAAACAAACAAACAAACAAACAAACTCTTCAGCTTTATATATTAGTATAGATTATGTAAAAATATTATTGGGATGTCATTTTGACACTGATTCTTTAGCTTAAACTTAATTATTAATACCGGGTTTAATTAGAGTAAAAAAATACAATTTATATCTCTTATTTTTATTGAATTTTATTTCACCTTTCTACTCCGCTTTCATGAATCACTGCTGAAATCTTTATTAAACAATGAAAATAAAAAGCGTTTCTCTCAAAGAGAAAGCTATCTATCTTACTCAAGATTGTTTTATCGAAATTTCAAAAATTGTAGAGGAAAAGTTACAAAATTAAAGAAATAGGTATTTCTTTAGTTTTGTAACTTAATAAGTAAGTTAGTAAACAGGAACGAACAAAAAAAACGAGACCAGGCAGGATTATGTCCCTATCCTGCACTCATAGTTAAAATTTACATACCTACTAGAATAAAAAAAACATACAGTGGAACATAAAACCTCCTCCTTTTTGAAGTCGGTTAACAAATGTATGTGACTGACAGCATCTCAACGCTGAGCCATACAAGAGAATAACGGCGTTAGCGATTGCAGAAAGATATTGCATGCGAGACATGCATCTCGGTCTCTTGCTTGCATCTTGGTCTCTTGCACTGCATCTTGACTAGGAGACTGATAACATTTCAAATAAAATGTCAAGTGTTACAGTCACAGTGCGGTTAAGTGCGCCTTGGGCTCCTCGAGTAAGCTACTAGATTGATTCTCATTTTCCATTTAAATCTTTTATATTAAAGACGAAAGAGTTACCTCTCTTCTTTTTATTTACCTACTTTATAACAATGTATCGTGTCCCTATGTCTCGTTTGGAAATCATTGCATTCCGGTGTAATCATTGGCTTCACCAGGGCCATAGAAAAAACCATTCATAACCTTTAGCAATGTTACCTGTCGCACTGAAAATCCTACGGTAGATACTAAAATCTTAAACCGGAACTTTTGTTATGCCTACAACACAACACTTTATGTTGACCTATCTTTGGGTAACGGATGAAAAATACGAAGTACTTATCACGATTCTTATTAATCCTGTGAACTTACTACTCGGGCAAAGAGAAGGAACCAGCGTGGTATAGCAAACATTCCTTGAGAGGTCTAAGTGCAACCATTATAAATTAAATTAAGGTAGTACGGTAGAGCCACGCTGATTTCAGCACGAACGGGCTGGCTCGACCGGGGCGGTACTACCCTCGCACAGAAAATCAACGTAAAATGACAGCGATCATGCTGTCGTGTTTCGTTGGTTAGTGCGAGACCGGAGGTCCAATGATGCGAAAGCACCACTAGCCCGCCATGGTGTGGGTCACCATGCTGCATTACTGCCAATGCAGTAGCAGAATGAGCAGAATCCAAGAGTGGGGTCACCATACTGCGAATGCAGACAATTCTGCATTCGCAGTATTGTGACCACCACTCTTGGATTCTGCTCATGCTTTCCATCAGGCAGAGTAAAGTTATTTCGGCAGGGCCAAACATAAAAAAAAAAGAAAAGATGATTCAAACGAGTGGAGCGACGTTTAATTACAGAGGTCCTATGGCCACCTTCTAGCTCCAGCATCAGATCAGCTCCATGTCATTATAATATTGTATTGTCACGCTGTATACATATGCTTGCAAAATTTCAGTAAAATCGGTTGAAGAAATCTGCTTCAAAATTGAGTTGCAAAATTCTACCCTAACATACATACATACAATGCAAGTTAAAGTGCAAATATTATCATATTTCATAATAATAATATAGTTAAACTAGCAGTCTCGAAAGCTTCGCACGGGTTCATTACTGAAAATATTATATAGCCTACGTTTCTCTGAGATGTGCAGATTATTTTTTTCCGACGTCTTCAACAGATATCGTTTTATTTTAGCTTATATTCTCAAAAATTCAACAAATTACGTACGAAAACCTTCCTCGAGAATCACTTTAAGTAAAACCGCATAAAAATCCGTGCAGTAGCTTTTGAGTTGACTGACTTTGTTTTATTATATGTAATATATGTAGGTTGACTGGTAGAATAGGTTGACTGGTAGAGAATGCCTTAGGCATTATGTCCGCCAATGCACCTAAAGTGCATGATGTATAATAAATAAATAAATAATATGATGATATTAATAAATTTCACACTCAATTATAGATTTATATTTTTAATATGCTTCTTTTTTTTAATCATCATAAGAAGATATGCGTCAAGCATTTACGGGCGTCGAAATTCGTGTAAGTTAATAACAGTTAAATGAATATGTAAAATACAGCACGATTCATATGTTTTTTATACTTTTATGTTGTTTTAATTGCTTGAAAACATAGTAAATTGTAAATAGAATTAATTTGCATTTACGATTACGAAACACGCTATTTTTATGTAAAAAGTGTTATATGTGTTACCTACTATATTTTATGAGTGTTTACATTTGTGTATTTAAATATTACAATATCGTTAAATCTTTTTTTAGGGTTCCATAGCTAAATGGCAAAATACGGAACCCTTATGGATTCGTCATGTCTTTTTGTCTGTCCGTCCGTATATCACAGTCACTTTTTCCGAAACTTAAGAACTATATACTGTTGAAATTTGGTAATTAGATGTATTCTGTGAACCGCATTAAGATGTACAGCATATATTTTTTTAGTTTTATCATTCTCTTATTTTAGAAGTTACAGGGGGGGACGGGACACACATTTTACCACTTAGGAAGTGTCTCTCGCGCAAACTATTAAGTTTAGAAAGAAATGAAATTAGAAAACTCACAATAATTTTTGAAGACCTATCAATAGATATCCCATATGCATGGTTATGATGAAAAAAATATATTTAAGTTTCAGCTCTAAGAATGGGGACCCCAAATTTATTGTTTTTTTTTTTTATTTTTGTGTGAAAATCTTAATGCGGTTCACAGAATATGTATTCTGTGTATGTTGTTTGTGTAATGTTGAAACTTGGAAAGTAGATGTCTACTTTCCAAGTTTCAACATTATAATTCTTATAGTTTCAGGCAAAAAGTGGCTGTGACATACGGACGGACAGACAGACAGACAGACAGACATGCATGACGAATCTATAAGGGTTTCGTTTTTTGCCTTTGGCCGGACCCCTAAAGATGCTTATGAAAAAATTTTGTTTTACATTAGTAGCGACACGGCCGGCTTCGCACGGGAATCTTTGAAGTTATCGGATATCCTCTACTATGATATGCATGTATTACACATGTAAACGTTCCTGTTGAATCCCTCTGTCTATTGCTAAAAACTGTATTAAAATCGGTTGAGTAGTTTAAAAGATGTAAGTGAACAGACTTCAAAAGTTACTACTTTATTTTATGCTATGTAATGATTACAAATGAGTGTCAGCCGGATACCATCTGGACGCCCGATATGGAGCTATATTGTGCCATTATATATTATATCAACTTTCATTGTTGCTTTAGGTAACCATTCACGTAATAATTCTTATTAAGCCCATCTGCTTTTCTATTCTTAACCGATTTAAAAAAAGGAGGAGCAACCCGAGGTGTTCGCGGATAACTTCGTCGTTTATGAACCGATTTTGACCTTGATAAGGACACTAAAATCTGATAATGGCATCCGAGAGAAATCGAGTCGAAACTTCTAGACGGTTTTATTTTTAACCGACTTCAAAAAAGGAGGAGGTTTCTCAATTCGATCGTATATATATATATATATATATATATATATATTTTTTTTGTATGTGTTCGCGGATAACTTCGTGGTTTATGAACCGATTTTGATGATTATTTTTTTAATGGAAAGGAGATGTCCCAACGGTGGTACCATGATTAGGACATTAATATCTGATGATGGCATCCGAGAGAAATCTAGGCGAAGCTTGAAGTCGCTTTTATTTTAGTTAAAATGTTACTTGTTACTTGTTGAACGGTTATTTTATGAAGATTTTCTGCTATTTAAGCGCTCTTTAACAGTTGGTAGTTGAAAGCTGATTTTGATCGAAATTCATTTATTATTTTTATTTAAAAAGACAACTTAGCATTAGGAATATACTTCCTGAGTCGCGGTGAACTTTACAAACATACATGAGACTTACACAAAGACTACCCAGACTCAGAACAACAATTTGCAGATCACACAAAATGTTGTCCCATGTGGGATTTGAACCCACAACACTTGGTGCAGTAGAAAGAGGCGTGGCGATCGCTTAAACCGATAGGCCAGCCGTACAGTCAAAGTAGTTTTATGGACAAATAAATAAATATTTCGGACATCTAAACACACAACGCCATCTAGTCCCAAGATAAGCAGAGCTTGTGTTATGGGGTACTAGACAACTGATACAAATACATATATACTTTTTTTTTTTGTAAATACATACATATTATAGATAGAACACACCCAAACTCCGAAACAAATATTTGTAGATCATACAAGCATTTGGTCTGACCCGGGAATCGAACCCGAGACCTCATGATCAGCAGTCGCACACGCCAACCGCGAGACCAACGAGGCTAGGATAAGTTTTGCGCTGTAGCGATTGTTTTTAGTACTAACTTTTAAACTTTCGTGTTCCATGATATATTAACAATTATTTTTACGGGAATTAACGCGATAACATATTAAAAGGTATTACATACCTCTGATTTGCCTGACGTTTCGACCAGGTTGCACTGGCCGTGGTCACAGACTGACTGTCCAGTCATATTTGAGCCATGTAAAAATAATTATTTTTAGTACTGTTTAGTAAACATACTTAATGGCTTATTTTTGATTAGTATTTTACAAAACTGAATTAGTATTTGATTCCTTTGAAATCATTGGTTCCCTTCATTTTGAGCTGTACCTGAATGTTGGCAAATCTAAATACTTTTTGTTTTATATACCTAAAGGCAAGCATAACATTAAAATTACTTTTTTTTTAAATCCCTACGTAGCATCAGAGCGAAGTTATCAAATAATAGTCTAAATAACTTTTCAATTATATAAATAAAACGTAGCGTTTGACAATCCAATCGGGAAGTCGCTGGAATCAGATAGCACAGGACCGATTGCTGTGGGGAGCCTTGGGGGAGGCCTATGTCCAGCAGTGGACGTCTTCCGGCTGAAAGAAGAAGAAGAAGAAGAAGTTTGACAATCAAAAATCACCACACATCTTCACGGAAATATCTACATAACATGTAATTTGCTCCGTGCATGTAATCAAAATTATTACAAAAAGGCGGAATTGTAAAATAATAATTTCCCATAAATTCCCGCCATTACATTACTGTAACGGCGGGAATTTATGAAACAGACAAGTGAGCTATGGATCGATTTATTTGTTGAGTTACATGTAGATAATGTTGTAAAATGTCGGCACATTGTATTACATATAATATATCGGTGTTCAATCAAAAGTCTCTTTTACTGATTGAGCGGTTGTGCCACTGCGAGCGATATAGCGTTTTGCTGTTTTATACTTATTCCATATTATGTCCCGAGTCCCGATTTTGATGAATTACGATGAATATATTATCCATCTAATATCTTTAAACGAGCAATTCTTGTATATATATATGCATATTATATGAATCTCGGAAACTATTTCAACGATTTTGATGAAATTTGGTATGCAGGGAGTTTTGGTAGCGATGAATCGATCTAGTTAGGCTAAGTTTTTAGAAAAAATATCCAGATACTAACCATAAGACTAAGCAACCAAAAGAACTAAATTTAAACTACAAATTACGAGTATATTTAAATAAAAGAGGAAGGTGACTAATACCCATAGATCAACGCACTGCCCAAACCGTTGAACCTAGAAACCTGAAATATTGCATGTAGGTTCTTTATGTAACGTAAGTTAGCACTAAGGAAGGAATTTTGAAAATTCTACCCCTAAGAGGGTAAATAAGGGGATAAAAGTCTGCGTGAGTAAAGCCGCATGCAAAAGTTAGTTATTTATTAAAATGTAATTGAATATATAACGATTTTATGTTGTCGTTAGTGTTATAAACATACATAATAGTGATTCAGGGTGGAATAGTTGAAATATTAACATTTTTATTTACATTACAACAGATTTGAAGGTGATCATACAAGAATATATAGAGTGTATTGCTTTCCATCGACCTAATCTAATGTGGAAATAAAAACCACCAATTTTCGATCATATTTTTGTATCCATCAATATTGACACAGATTTCAACATTATTTAACTCAAATTATAAAGATCTTTTTGCAGTACATAAAGACCCTATTGATGGACCACCCCCTCCCCAATTCCCTTTCCCCATCCTCCAAAGGTCGGCAACGCACTTGGGCCTCTGGTGTTGCGGGAGTCCATGGGTGGCGGTAATCGCTTTCATTCAGGTGATACGTCTGCTCGTTTTACACCATTACCATAAAAAAAAGTTAGTTTCATTACGGAAATATTTTGCTAGTACTACCTACTTGTCGTAGGTTGTATGCTGGCTTCCTGGAACTCTTTGTAGGTGGGTGAGGGAAGGTTGCATTGAGATAATATGTATTATTGATATAGGAATGTAGGACTTAATGTTATAATGTGTGGGTTGAATTTAGAAACTTGACATGTCTTGATTGGTGATCAAATATACTGGTTTTTAACCGACTGCAAAAAAGGAGGTTTTTCAATTCGACCGTATATTTTTTTTATGTGTGTTTGCAGATAACTTCACAATGCAACGAAATTAGTAAAAAAACACAACCTTTGTTTTTAGACACGGTGTTAACTGTGGTTGACTCAGCTCATTTTTAATAAATACTAGCTGAGTCCCGCGGTATTATAAAGGTACAACAACAACCGCGGGTAACACTTCGGGGCATAGCTAGTCTAAAATAAAGTAGCCTAAGTTACTCTTTATTACATCAGCTATCTGCTAGTCTCGTCAAAATCGGTCCAGCCGTTCCAGAGATTAGCCGGAACACACAGACAGACAAAAATTGGAAAAACTGTTAATTTGGTGTACGTTCCAAGTAAAAACTGGTTATTAAAATAACCAGTATTACAGACACTCCAATTTCATTTATTTGTATGTATAGATTTATTGATTTCTAATGACTATATTTTTTTTGACGATTATCAAAGATCTAAATAGCGATACTTAAACGCGATTGTCTAATCTACTAGTCACACACAATCGTTTTAAACCAACAACCACACAAAAAAATCTTTACAAATACAAATGTAAACATGCTTAGTTGTTCTATTTAATGCACGTATAATCGGCGCACTAGTTTTTATAATCTGTGTACAAGAACATAATGTTTCGTTTTGGTTTGGATGATTTTGCATTTAGTTGCAAAGTCTGTTTTTTTCTAATATTTTTTACCCGTCATTGCAGTAAGTCGTCAATAGAAGGTCGTACCAGTTGTTAACTAAAGTATTTTTTTTAAATATTGATTTGGTTTAGAAAATACACACGTTCCATCGTTAGAGATTCTTCTTCCTAGCCTTAATTATTCCCATGATTAATTAGGGTCAGCTGTTAATTGACGTCCATCGTTAGAGATTAACTAAAAAACATTTTTGTTACTATTAACATATCCGTGTATCAAATCTGTTAAAATTACATCACAGGTGTGGTGACTACTACCACCCTGATCCATCCATGGGTGTATTAACAGCCAGATAAGGGAGCAAATTATGCAGTATAACATAACTGCAAAGGCAAACTTAAAATAAACCTTATAACAACGGGTTGTTAAGTTTATTTTTCATTTATTTATTATAATTAATCACTTTGTTTTACAATGTTCTCTTATTTCTACTACAATACAGATTTAAAATGACTAGACAATTCGTTATAAATAAGAGGTTGTCGATGGCGATCGCACTAATATAATATTATGTTGCAGTCGTCAGCGCCTTCCACCCTGATTAACTGATTATAATTGTCCAGTAGGTAAATTTTACATTGATTAAATTAGGTAAAAATCAAACTAATAACGAAACAATACAATATCATATTATTCATAAGTAGCCCAGAAGCTCATTTTTAAGCATGAGACCTATGTGATGTGATTATAATAAACATTGGAGATGCATTCAGTAAAATGCTATGAATAGAATGACTTTACAAACAGACGCTTTACCAACTTAATTTATTTGTAAACTAGCTGAACCCCGCGGTGTTACCTGCGGCTATTGTTGTACGAGTACCGCCGCGGGACAAAGTTAGTCTAAAAAAAGTAGCCTAAGTTACTCCCCGGATCATCAGCTACCTGCCAGTGAAAGTCCCGTCAAAATCCGTCGAGCCTTTCCAGAGATTACCCGGAACAAACAGACAGACAGACAGATAGACAGACAGACAAAAAATTTTTAAACTACATTTTTGTTATATGTACCCTGTATACATACATTTGCATTTAGTAAAAAGCGGTTATTTTAAAATTACAAACAGACACTCCAATTTTATTTATTTGTATAGATGTATAAGAGTGACTAATAGAGGTAATGCTTTTCATCTGCTTGCGACCCCTTCTAGTCCTTGAGTCACGTATTATATTACGTGACCATGTTTTAACTTTAACACCTTTTAAAACATGTAAATTTTAATAACGACACGTAATTCACTGAATAGGTCGTTCTTAAGTTACAATTGCGCATGTTACTTTGCATAGATTATGGTACTGTGGACAAAACAGACGTTTTGTAAAAAATCTATTATGACATCTATTTTGACTCGATTTCTCTTGGAGGCCATCATCAGATCTTAGTGTCCTTATTATGGTACTACCGTCGGGATATCTCATTTCCATTAACAAAAAAAATGTCATCAAAATCGGTTCATGTACGACGAAGTTATCCGCGAACACACATAAAAATAAATATATATACGGTCGAATTGACAAAACTCCTCCTTTTTTTGAAGTCGGTTAAAAAGTATGTTCTTTTAACAATACTAGTGGTCGCCACGTGGTCGAAATTCTACCATAAATTATTTAATTATATTTTTTTTGGTTTATTTAACTGGGCCTTTTACCTTTTAACTTAGGAATGTGAAATTCACATTCCTAAGTCGTCGTAGTTTTAGTAAAAAGGTGTACTTACATAGTTTTTACTTCATTGATATGTCGATTAGCGACTTATAAGTTGAGTTTTTTTTAAATCTACGTTTACATGTATTTATACACATAAACTAACTTGATCCAGACTGCCTGGTTTTTCGACGCAAAGCCTAAACCGGTGGGTGTAAAAACTGGAAATTTTAACACAATTTGTTGTTTATGCAGTAGCCACCCGATGAAATCGTCATCTTTTAAAAGAATGAGAGATAGACAGAAAGAAAAAGTTATGCAAGCAACATTGCTATCAAAAATACCTTTTTTGTTACACGTTCTTTGATGATTTTTAATGGTATTTTCTCTTTTCAGGCTAAGTCTGAGGAGCAGTTAGCATGCGAGAAAGAATGGCTTCAGACTGGACATATGTGGCTGGCTCATCGAGGGGGCTTCACCGCCGTGGTGCGAGAGGGAGAGGCAGATGCGGGGAGGGCCAAAGTGCGAGTGCTACAGACTGGTGAGACGATTACTGTCGATGAAGATGATTTGGAAAAGGTATATTATATTTTATATTACACTAGCTGATTCGATTCTGGTTATACATATTATAGAAATCAATTATAGCTTACTTAGGACCTATAATAGTATGCCTATTTTTACTTTACTTAATTTTTGGAGACTTATTCCAAACCCTTTAGTTTTCTTCTGATTAATTTCGTTGCGAGTTCCGTGACAGTTTAACTTTTTCTGTGATTTCCGTGAGTGTCATAACTTGGTGGATTCCTGTGTCACTGCTGTTGATCTACAGTCATTATAGGAGATACAGTAGTGGGTGTGTAGGAGTGATGAGTCCCATTTCAATATACTTACTTGAACTTTTTATATCAGCAAATCAACTCAAACTTTATAATTTTGTTTTTTAACACTTTAAAATGTACTAAGTTTTAAAAAGTATTATTGAAATAACTTTTATTTTTTATTATTTATAGACATATAATTAAAATGTTTCGGTTGTTAATATATTTAATTACTCGTAGAAAGTCCAAATCTTATTTCGTACATTCGTATAGAGATTTACTTATTTTGAAAGCTTGAAATTAGAAAAGAGAATGTTAAATAAAATGAAAATAAAAAAAGTGTTCAATTAATTTAGCGGGAATTACATATATGTGCCTTTAAATTGTCTGAAACTTCGATCATGCTATTTTGCAGTAATCACAGGCTACTAACACACTGTGTTGCTAAATGAGTTCACAATACGACAAAATATCTTCTAATTCTTGTCAAATACCAGTTACAGAAGCCTTTATATTATAAAATAAAATAAAACTGTGATTTTTAGTCGTGTAGTGACATCAATGCTTATGATACTGAACAAGTGTGTACGAAATTCAGACTAATACGCTAAATGGGAATTTGTTTTTATTGTTACATTTCCACTCCAAAATAACTAAACCGACAAAAGCAAATATAATATAACTCTCTCTTTTCCTCACCAGGCGAACCCTCCGCAGTTGGAGCGTTGTGAAGACATCGCCTCTTTGCGGTGTCTAAACGAATGCGGTGCTCTCAACGTGCTGAGGTCCAGGTTTGCTGCCGGTCTACCTCACGCTCGCGCTGGTCATGCCCTCTTGGTCCTCGGACCGCCGAAGCGCACTGCTCCAATATACACTGAAAAGGTATATCCCATCAAGACGTTTTTTTATTGATTCAGAAAAAGGAATTAGTGTTTTGTTTTCCAATTCAACTGATAAAAGTGTCGATGAAGTCGAGGTTAGTCTGTCTAAAATAATTTATTGATCACGCCGATTCGCCGTCGATCACGACGCTATTGAGCGGCCCAATGATGGTCACCATACTGCGAATACTGACAACGCAACAATGCAGTATAGTGACCCACACCATGGCGGGCTAGTGATGCTTCTGCATCATTGGGCATATCTTATAATTTAATCAATCTTTTAATTTGAATTTATTATAACAAAATGGTTATAGAAATTAAAGTTAAGTATCTATGCATTTCAATTGACTACCTCGGAGGTGCAGTAGTGGCATTCGCGACTGCTCTGCCTGAGGTCTCGGGTTCGATTCCCAGATCGGACCTTTCGTTTGGGTGTTTTCTAAGTGTATATATGTATGCATTTACAAAAAAAGTATAAATATATTTATTTCAGTTTTCTAGTACCCATAGTACAAGCTCAGCTTAGTTTAGAAAGACGACGCTGTGTGTCAAATGTCTGAAATATTTATTACTAGCTATTGCCCGCAGCTCCGCACGTGTGTATGTCGGTTATCACAGCAAATAGTAGCATATGTGTTATTCTGATGTATAAGCTATATTACTATAAAGTTTCATCCAAATCCGTCTAGTAGTTTTTGCGTGAAGAAGTAACAAACATACATACTCACAAACGTTAGCCTTTATAATATTAGTGTGATATTATTATTTCCAGGTAGCGGCTATGTTCCGAGGCTGCCGCGCGGATGACATGCCACCACATGTTTTCGCTGCAGCACAGTCTACTCACCGCTGTATGCTGGCTTCAAGACGTGATAGGGCTATTGTTTTCCTTGGCCGGTAAGCTCCCTAACCCACATTAAAAAAAAGAAAGCCAATCTATACAAATAAATAAAATTGGAGTGTCTGTTTGTAATATTAAAATAACAGCTTTTTAATCAATGCATGTGTATGTATACACGATACATATACCAAAAATGTAGTTTTAAAAAATTTTGTCTGTCTGTTTGTTCCGGGTAATCTCTGGAACGGCTGGACGGATTTTAACGGGACTTTCACTGGCAGGTAGCTGATGATCCGGGGAGTAACTTAGGTTACTTTTTTTAGACTAACTCTGTCCCGCGGCGTTACTCGCGGTACAACAATAACCGCAGGTAGCACCGCGGAGTTCAGCTAGTTCATTCATAAAAATACATGTGATCTAACATAATCTCCTATCTCTCCGGCTGTATTCGATCTTCCTGTTGGAAAGTTTTAATATAATGGTTAATTCGTGTATTTAATTCTCAATGTAAATTTTATTTAAATAGTAATTAAGTAATGAACTGAACAATTACATCAAAGAATTTTATAAAAAACGTTATTCATGGATACCCTGTGTTTAAAATGCCCTGATGAATGAGATTACTTTTTGTGCATCAATTAAATAAAGGAATTACAAATAAGCCAAAAGAACCTCCATGAAGTTGCGTCCTGTACGAATCCCGAATTACGAATCCGAAACGAGTTGCCTATAGGACTAGGAAATTCTTAACGAAGGATTAACCAATATACCTATGTATAATAAAAACGTTCAGTGAATATGCTTCTCCGGAGGTGAATGTCAATTAGTATAATCTTATTTAATACTAGCCGACCCACGCAACCTCGTTTGCGCCTTATATTGCCCGTAGCGTGAAAATTTCCCCCGTTTTTGAAACATTTTTCATTGTTGCTCCGCTCCTATTAGTAGTAGCGTGATGATATATACCCTATAGCCTTCCTCGATAAATGGACTATCCAACACCGAAAGAATTTTTCAAATCGGACCAGTGGTTCCTGAGATTAGCGTGTTCAAACAAACAAACAAACAAACAAACAAACAAACAATCAAACAAACAAACAAACTCTTCAGCTTTATATATTAGTATAGATTTCCTCACACACATACACACGTGTATTTGTTTATTTAATTAGTATATACCTGTTGACTCGTTAGTATGTAAATTTTACAGTAAAATTAGTTTCGTGACGCGTAAGAGACAGAAAGTATATTATTTTGTTTAAAAATAGTTACTTTTGAAAGGTTGTTCGGTAGACCGTTTCGTGAGTTAAATATGTATATTTCTTGAATTCGAATTTTTTCACGACTTTCATCCAAGTATAAATTGCTTACACGTGCCGATGCCATTGTTCTTATTGTGACATTTATAACGTGTGTGAATTACAGGTAAATGATAAATTACCATAACTTTCATTTTCGGCAATTATTTTATACTGAAGTTTTACAATATTGTTCCCAACTCCTCTATTATTAAAGTTTTAATTTATAAAACATATTATTTTTTCCTGTGATTTCCCGAGTGTCATGACCCGTTGAGGTCACCGAGTTTCAATACTCGCTGTTTTTAAGTTAGAATGTACGATGTAGATTTAAACTTTTATCCGTCTGCATTGCTATTCATGGGGGGTTCAAGATACTAAAATGACTATGTCCCTTAAAATAAGTGTAAAAAATACCAATAGTGTTATGCAAGTGGGGGTTTAAACCCCGAAATAAACCCCCCTCTCCCCCGCCGTTTGCTGCGCCCTTGCTGCTATCTATCCCTCCCATCTTGTTCTCTGTTCTCGCCCGCTTTTGTTGTCTTTAGTCTGTGTGTTGTTTTTTATGGGCATAAAATGACATAGACACAGACTATTTTAAATACTTTTTTTACGTTTTCTTTTGTCTGGCCTTTCAAAATGACTTTACTTTTACTGATGGAAAGCATAAGCAGAGTCCAAGAGTGATGGTCACCATACTCATTGCTCGGACAGACAATGCAAGAATGCAGCATGGCGACCCACATTATGGCGGCCTAGTGATGCTTCTGCATTATTGGGCCTCCGGTCTCACACTCACCAACGAAACACGACAGCATGAACGCTGTGATTTTACGCTTATCTTCTGTGCGAGGGTAGTACCGCCCCGGTCGAGCTGATCCGTTCGTGCTGAAATGAGCGTGACTCTACTACCTGGAGTTTTTTATATCTGAATGTTTTGCTAAAGCTATACAACTTCGTGTTTATGTTCCTTATTGTTGCATCTTGCGACTTAGACGCATCACTATGCATATTACCAAACGTCAATGTACGATAGTGAGTCACTCTCACTTTAAAAAGTTTGGATGAATTTGCAATTACCACTACCTAATCAGAATATTTCGTATTATTTTATACTTTAAATTGTTTTTTTTAATTAAAATTAAATTTCTTGTAAAAACTGTACATAACATAATAAGTGAACTGCAGAAAATGATCTTTAGATTTAGGCGACTTATCTTTACGAAGTATTCTTGTCACTAAGCAACAATCTACTTAAATGGAAAGCGATAGAAGTCCTGTCTTAAAAACTTGGCTTTAAAAGCACACGTCTGGGCGTTATCTACCAATGGCATCATCTTACCAAAAGTTATTTTACATAAAGCACTTATAAAAGATAATTTCCAAAAAATATGTTCATTTCTAACAAAATTATTTTGCAAAAAATATATTAGGGTCGTTATCTATTTCTTCCTGCCAAATTAGCTTCTTAATTGTATATGTTATTTCCTCAATAATTTAAAATCGAAATATAATTTAGTATTCAGAGTGCAAGTTTAATTACATTTTGCTATGTTAATCCGCATGATATTAAATACCAATAAGAAAACAAGTAATACAAGATTTTTCTGAACCACTTACATTCTATAAAATTCTATTTAAATCTTGGCAATTTAACGCCTATAAACTCGCAAACTAGCTTAACAACTGAAAGTATACTCTATTTTAAAACAGTAAGGTTCAAAATCCTCTTTGAGATTTTAAATTATGATTCTCACAGTATCGATATAATCTTAGGACCAATTTTCAAGGGAATTATTAATTAGGACTACATATTTTAATTACTTTACCGTAGTAGATGCGCCATTAGATAATAATTTGTCGAACAGGAGCTGAAAATTATAATTTATAAGTTAATAAATATTATTAATAGAGAGCGGTTCACTTGATATTATTTTATCATGTTAGTAGTTATTTTTAGTGCAAGAAAGATATTAATGAAGAAAATTTATGTAATTTTTTATAGAACATGATGCAATCGAACATTTATGTGGCAACTACAATCAACCTATTTTTTTTTTATAATTATAAACAAACTACACGTATTTTGATTCCAGAAGGCCTTTCTTTAAACGAAAAAGGTACTGTTGTTGTGAATTCAAATATTGTACGATCATGTCCAAATTGAATGGCAAATTTCAATGCCTTTTAAATTAAATTTCATTTTTACTATTCCAGGTCTGGTTCCGGCAAAACCTTAGCAATGCGTCACTGTGTATGGTACCTGGCAAGTGCTTACCCCGCTCAAGGATCCAAGCTGACTCCTGAACGATTGGATTCTGCGTTTGATGTGCTGCACATTTTTGGATCCTCACGGTACAGAAATCGTTAACTATTTTCAACAGTATTAGTCTTGAAAAGTTACAACTTATTATTTTTAGAGCTGATTTTAAGAAAAGTATATATTATATAAAAACTGTACATACTAAATGCTTAATATTTTACCTCTAGCATGTAAAAAGTCAATTTAAAAAACCAGATGATTCTAAGTAATGATTTTTAAGATTAAATAAAAATAAGAAAATATTAATACTATTATTATAAATACTTATATCCTTTTTTTTTGTAATATTATACATAGAAAACGTCCAAACTCCGAAACAAATATTTGCAGATCATACAAACATTTGGTCCGACCCGGGAATCGAAACTGAGACCTCAAGAACAGCAGTCGCGTACGCTACCACTGCGCCACCGAAGCAGTCAATTAATTACATTGTCAACATTGTTTTTGCACAGCACGAGTTCAAACCCCCACGCGTCTCGTTTCGTATCGTTGACTTCGCTGGACTTCGACGGTGGCGGCGCGCTTGCTGCGGCTTCTGTGCAGATCTTGCTGCCGGACCTGCGACCTGGACAGACTGCGCTACGAGCTTTGAATGTGTTAGTATTTTTATAATAATAAGAACAAAATGGGCATCCGATAATAGAAGTTCCCGAATGTCGACTAGCGGTAAACTGAGAGTGCGTTGTCATAAGGTCCCTTTGAATCTGTTAGTATTTTTAGCATCTGAAAATTAAAGTTCCCGAATGTCGACTAGCGGTAAACGGAGAGTGCGTTGTCATAAGGTCCCTTTGAATCTGTTAGTATTTTTAGCATCTGAAAATTAAAGTTCCCGAATGTCGACTAGCGGTAAACGGAGAGTGCGTTGTCATAAGGTCCCCGACAATCTAGTGAAGATCGCAGGAAAGTGGAAAACGTTGGGAGGCCTATTTTATATACAGTAGTGGATGTGTTAGGTTTAAAGAGCTCAATAGGGTAGTTGATACCTTTGCCGAATTAGTGACTTGTTATTATCTGTCAAAACGATAACTTTGCATGAAAAATGTACTAAATATAAACTTGTGACGTCACTGTCTTAGACTACTCAATTGAGCAATATTTGATTAAATTTTGTGATATGAATGAAAAGCTGTTATAATTATGTTTTCCGGGATGTTTTGTAATATTCGTTTTAATGAATGAGACATCGGTATTCATTTAAGAAACAGTCAACTACCCTATTTTGATTAAAGTTAATTTATAATTAGGTAGATAGGTCCCGGTTTCGCACGGGCTCTTTACGGAAAATATAATATAGCCAATGTTACCTCGTGATGTGCTTACTTTATTCCGATGTATTCCATCATACATCCATCCACCCATACTTACAAACTTTCGCGTTTATAATATGAGTATGATTATATCCGAAAACCGTCCTCAAGAATCATTCTATCTATTGATTAAAACCGCAGCAAAATCCGTGCAGTAGTTTTTGAATTTTTCGCGAACAGACAGAGGACCTTGTTTTATAAAATGTAGTGATAGTGATACATTACTGACTTATTTTTGTTCAGCCCTTGATTTTGATTTTGAGCCAATCTATGTTTTCACATTATTTTATGTATTATGGCAATGTATTATTCTGTGTATATCTTTCGACTGAGACGATGACAATGGTGAAATCGTCGTCATCATTAACTTATCGCGTCCACTGCTGGATAGTGACCTCTCTTAGCGTAACGCGCGTTAATAACAATATGTAAAAATGCGCGTTCCCATAAATAATAAGTAAATAATAATAATAATAAATATTTCGGACGTCTAACACACAACGCCATTTAGTCCCAAGCTAAGCAGAGTTTGTGTTATGGGTACTAGATAAGTGATACAAATACATTTATACTTTTTTTTTTTGTAAATACATATATTTTATACATAGTAAACACCCAAACTCCGAAAAAATATTTGTAGATCATACAAACATTTGATCCGACCCGGGAATCGAACCCGAGACCTTATGATCAGCAGTCGCACACGCCAATCGCGAGACCTACAAGGCAGTCAGCCATGTGTACTCCTATAACGAAATTACATGTAGTTGTAAACGCACGTTAGCAAAACGCGCGTTGAGAGCTCGTCATCTGAACATGGCCTTACTTACGCCACTCTGATCGATTTTGGTCTTCTCGAAACTAGCTCTTACATCTTAGCTATTTATATGTTACATCACCTTCACTATCATAACAGGTTTGCTTAATGAGATAGGGTATAGAGTAGAGTAATAATATTTTCGGACATTTAACACACAACGCCATCTAATCCAAAACGAGGAAGCAGAGCTTGTATTATGGGTACTAGTCAACTGATATAAATACATACCTACATATTATACATAGAAAACACCCAAACTTTGAAACAAATATTTGCAGATGATACAAAGATTTGGTCCGACCCGGAAATCGAACCCAATACCTCAAGCTCAGCAGTCGCTCCCACTGCGCCAACGAGGCAGTCATAAAATAATAATAATATGAAAATGAAACCTATTATTTTAAATCACATCACCCTAATTAATTTTTTTTCAGTCTCTATCATGGCTGTGACGGTCGCCTCCGACGGGAGTTATTCTTCGACCAATCACCAGTGAACTCTCCGAACCCTTTCATCAGCTACAGCGACAAATCTGATGCTGCGGAGTTCTCAGCTCTGAAGGAAGCTCTCGTACTGCTGGGTGTGACGGAGCAGGAACAAATGGCGATATGGAAGATTATGGCGACAATATGCCACCTGGGATGGGCTGGTGCTGTCAAAGGTAATGTTTTATTCTTAAATAAGGTGGAGAAAAGTAGGTCTTTATTTCTTTTCACATTGATTCATATCATGTCTAAGCTTGATTCCTTTATTGATCTTTTCCTTCTGCAATTTTCTCATCGCGTTTCATCAAGTGAAGACGGTTAGACACAACTTCTCTTCTTATCAACTTTATATTTGTTTTTATTACCGGTGTAAAACATCCATATTTATGCCCGTCGAAGGGAAAGCGGAGGGATCTGTCGGGCTCTCATCCATCAAACCATGTTGGTGTTCCCCTGCTTGCTAACATCCTGGGGAGCGAATAATATATCTTATAATCCTGTTTGTGCTCCCTTATGGATCCATTTGCTTGCATTAGTGAAATTTGAAGCTGCGCTGGAAATGAAGTTTTTTAGTCGGAAATATACCGGTGGGAGGGGTATCCCAAAACCACGTGACACTCAAGCGATTTCAGACCTTAATAACGTGAAATTTGAGAGATTAATAAAAATATCTAACACACAACGTCATCTAGTCCCAAGCTAAGCAGAGCTTGTGTTATGTGTACTAGACAATTGATACAAATACATATATACTTTTTTTGTAAATACATACATATAATACATAGAAGACACCCAAACTCCGAAACAAATATTTGTAGATCATACAAACATTTGGTCCGACCCGGGAATAGAGCCCGAGACCTCAAGATCAGCAGTCGCACACGCCTTCCGCGAGGCCAACGAGGCAATTATAAATGTTACAGTGATGATTTGTGTAATTTTCAGCGAATACGGGTTCCGGTATAAAATACCAGTTCGCAAGTACGGGCTGTGGACAGCGAGCGGCTCGGCTACTGGGCGTGGCCGCCGAGGAGCTGGTGCGAGCTGTGTTCGCCACAGTACCTACCTCGCCACAACCTAACTCTAATTTAAGGTTAGTTTCTTGCTTATACGCGATATCAAAATAATACAAATATTAATGTCATACAAGTACGTTTGTGTTTTTTAATTTACATAAATACATAAAATGAGTATCTATAAATATAAAATCACTAGCCCAGACTGACTGATTTCTCAACGCAGAGCCTAAACAAGGGCTATAAACTTGACTATTCTTATAATTAATGCTTTTATGTTGTAAGAATCCATTATGAATGAATTTTTGTTAAAAGTTATATAAGAGATGAAATTTTGTATGGAAAATTGACATTTTCAAATAATTACAGGGGTAAGCCGTAGCTGGCGGTAAATAATAGAAAATTTATGAGTTTACTTACTCGTCTGACGAAATATAACTGAAGTAATATTTTATTTTATAACTAACATAATAATTATGTAGTACTAGCTGAACCCGCGGTGTTACCCGCGGTTGTTATCGAACCGCGGATAACGCCGCGGGACAAAGCTAGTATACAAAAACTAGCCTAAGTTACTCCCTGGATCATCAGCTATCTGTTAGTGAAACTCCCATCAAAACCGGTCGAACCGTTTCAAAGATACCCGGAACAAATAGACAGACAGACGGACAGACAGACAAAAATTTAAAAAAATGATATTTTGGTACATGTGTCGTGTGTACATACACATGCATTTATTTAAAAGTGGTAATTTTTATTTTACCACCAGACACTCCAATATTATTCATTTGTAAAGATAATGATAACGACAGATTTAACTGCCTCGGTAACGCAGTGGTAGCGTATGCGACTACTGTTCTTGAGGTCTCGGGTTCGATTCCTAGGTTGGACCAAATGTTCTACAAATATTTGTTTTGGAGTTTAGGTGTTTTCTATATATAATATGTATTTAAAAAAAAATAGATATGTATTTATATAAGTGGTCTAGTATCCATAACACAAGCTCTACTTAGCTTGGGACTAGACGGCGTTATCTGTTAGATATCCGAAATATTTATTATCATTATTTATTTTCAGAACTCCATCACCGTCGAACGAACGAGAGATGTCAGGCACGGAGGCGCTGGACGCGTTCGTCAGCGGACTTTACAACGAGACGTTTAATATCGTCGCTGCACTTGTCAACAGGTAACCCTAGATTGAATGTACCAAATTGCACGATTTTTTTTCTTATTTTCATATATATTTGAATCTTTATATATATAATTCTTCTGTGAGTGTGTATGTCACTGAACTACTCTCAAACGACTGGACCTATTTTTGATGAAATTTTTTGTGTGTGTTCAAGGGGATCTGGGAATGGTTTAGATTCACAATTTTGTCCGCTGGACAATGTTTTTTTAATTAATTTTTAATTTATTAGTAGTTATGGCAAAACGACGTTTGCCGGGACAGCTAGTTTGAATATAAATTAATATTTTAAGTATAGTGTACTGTTTATTAAATAGCAGCACAATATAGGGTGCGTGAGATGTTTCTTTTTCATTTGAATTCTCGTACATAAAACGAAATACAGAGAAAACGGTGGAACGCTACTATATTTTGTCAACTTGAATTTAATTATATATTATATAAATAAGATGACATATTATAGTTTAAATTCTGCTCAAAACGTTTTATAAACCAAAACAAATCGTGTTTAAGAACAACTGCTAATATAATTACAACGTTTATTTTATTTATCTAGGTACAATGTTCAATATTGACTCAGTATTTTTCCATCTTGCAGGAGTTTATCCACTTCAGCCAGGACCTCAGCATCTATTCTGCTGCTGGATACACCAGGCGCAGACAACCCCATGTGTGCTGGTCAGCAGAGCGGTGCTCCACTGTCCAAGCTTTTATCCAACTATTTACAGGTAACTTTATCCAAGGCCATCATGTTTCGTCTATCCATACTAATATATTGTTACGTGTTCGCGTTCAAGAAATTTGGGAAATAAACTCTCTGACGGGTAAAAGAGACTTTTTATTAATAGAAACTAACTTAAAACCACAGTTTAATTCAGAATATTAATCCTTGATTATCGCCAAGATCTTGAGTTAATCTCTAATACTGATATCACTCAGATATTTTTAGCACGGTAGCTTAAAACTGAACTGAACTAAGGCCCACGAGACGCCTTTTTATATGTTACATGTCGCTATTACTAGAATATCCGTGATAGTTCAACAGCCTTTCGTACTGAACGGTTCCGAGAACACACCGTCGAATAAACAAGCCAATCTATATTCGACGCTATGCCTATTCAAATAAGGTTAATTGTTCTCCGTATCAAGAATTAAATTAGAACTTTCACGATGTTTAGCCTTTGTCGAGTCTTTTTTCTGGATTATTCTTTCTTCGTAACACTACTAATTTTGCTAAGTTTGTTTGGTAGAATGCAAAATCGACTACTGTTTGAAACTGATAGAATATTTTAATGTTGTATAGTGCATTTATTGAGGAATTCTATAGAGATATAACATCACGCTACTACTAATAGGGACCGAGCATCAACGTAAAATGTTACTTTTTTAATAATTCCTTTTGAGAGATGCAAACTACTTCAGTCGTCTGTTGCTAGTGTGGCTTTGTAATTCGTATCTTTTAAGCACTAATTATATAAATTGTGGTTTATAATACGCTATTTATAACAGGAACGTCTACAAGCGATGTTCCACGAAGCCATGCTGGTAGCGCCGCGTGAACGGTACGCACAAGAAGGCATACAGCTGGATGATGGCGCTGAAGAAGGTAAGGTTTTAATTATTAACTCTCCTTTTTATTTACCTATCCTTTTAAAACGTTTAATTGAACGACTCGCCTCTATTATGGAACTGTAACTAAAATGATATATAGCAAATTGTAGACGTTTTATATCGCTCTGCCTACCCCTTAGGAGATGTAGGCGTAATTGTGTTCTTCTTGTATCATTCCTTCTTATAAGAAGAGGCGACCTCTTTTTGTAGGCATATAGGTTGAATGGCAACCAATCCTCATTTTGAAACTTCATATTCAGTTACCTGATTACACACAATAGGGAATATGCATGTTTTTTTAAATTTCTTAATCTGATCATTTACTTCTCTATAACATAGAAAAAAAAATATTAATAGACTTGGAAATAGTCAAATTAATTTTCAAAGTGTTAAAACAGTGACTAAATTTGAGCTATTCAGAAGCCGCCATTTAGCGCGCGCTTTTGACACGACCAATGACGTCATTGTCATTTCGTGTTTCTTTACTATTCGGTGTTTCAGTTTCAGTTTCATTATGTGTTGGATGTTCGAAATATTTATTTATTTATGCATATTCCCAATTTTGATACAATGTTAGAGTTTCCCTTTCACTAAGTGTTTTTGTTTCAGATTGGCTCTCGGAAACGGTGAATCCCGGCCCTATGGTGGAGTTACTTGATAAAGCTCCACAAAATACTATCGTGAGGAGTTCTCAGGCAGATCTGAGGGAGTGCGACCGCCGTGGTCTGTTATGGTAAGTTCTGGTATATTAAAGTATACCTGTTTATTAATATGTAAAAATATTTTTTTGAGTGTATTCATAAGAAAAAATCACAAAGTGATTATACAGAGGTTAAGTAATATCTGAGGTTTATGTGTAAAAAGGTTTAGACTGTGAAAATTATTAAATGAAATGTTTTATGTTTGAAACTAATTTGTCGTGTTTAGATGTGATGATTAACGGTGACGGTACAATAAACATCTGTCGAGGGAAATAATTATTTCTTTGTCTTAGATGAGCATTCTGATTTATATATTTTGGAATGAATCGCCGAAATGTATATACGCACATAACTTCCGATTGGCTACACCAAATTAAAAAAAAAAAACTTTTTATATGTGTTCGTTATTGTTAGGACAAGGTTTGTGTACAAGAAAAATTTAAAGATAACGGGAAAAGTAAATTTTCATAAAATTTTCATACAGGCTTTTGGACGAAGAATCCATGTACCCTGGCTCCTCAGACGACACATTCCTGGAGCGCGTGATGTCCCACTACGGAGCCCCGCATCACACGCATGCACTTATCAAGAAAGCCCCACATGCAAGACAATTTGTGTTACAACATTTGCAGGTAAAGTTTTAATTTCCTAAATATTTCGGACATTTTAACTCAACGCCGACTAGCTTTAAACTAAGCTAAACTTTACTGATAGAATACTTATATACTTTTTTTATAAATACGTACATATTATACATAGAAAACACCAAAACTCCGAAACAAAAATTTGCAGATCATACAAACAATTATGTATGTATATATTATATCCGACCCGGGAATAAATCAGGAGGGGACTGCTGCTGCACAGTCCACAGTGAACAGTAAGGCTGATGATGACGATTAAAATGTACTTTTATATGGTTTTTGTTCTTTTTCTTCGTGGAGCTTACAGTAAATTTACAATATATATAAGATAAGATAAGTTTATTTGCATGAAACATGTGTTAACAAGATATAGTCATAGTATAAAATGTAGTTCAGTACTCAAATTTTTTATAATAATAAAACTGTCATGTTGTCGTAATACATCACTGCCAAATATTAAATAAAAACAATAATTAAAAATAAAACTAAAAAAAGATAACAAAATTTGAACACATACACAAAACATTATGAGGGTTAATTCATAGTATCTGCCAAAGACTCCCCAATTCTATAGTAGGCTTTCTGTATCAATATTTCCTTGAGCTTGTTTGAATTTGTTTTTTTTTAGGTCTTTATACTGTTGGTATTATATTTAAAAAAATCGGTGCCATGCCAAAAAAACCATTGCTCATTAAAGAGGTTTTAGCGGTCTGTATACAGAGCGTACTGTCATTACCCCTGTTACGCTGGACTACGCCTGTCAGGCGGTGGAACAGTGTAGGGTTTGCTTTTACGAACATGCACACGTCTAGAATATTGTTTTTGTATATGCCAATTAAAAGCTTCCGCATGTAGAAAGAAGGCAGTGCTGAAGAATATAAACAGACTGTAATCAACTGTAAAATATAACAGATTATAGACAGACAGACAGACAGACAGAGACCCGAGACTAGCAGTGGGACATTATGGGTCGTTCGCGATGAGACATAAGACTTTTGATACTATTTTTACTATTGTAGAATAAATCAATGTGGTCAAAATGATTGAGCTCATTAAACAACCTGGAAACTTGCGGTAGGAAGCTATTATATCGATAATTACCGTGGCAAAGTGGTACGTGGAGTAGGTTTATGGAACGTAAATTTCTAGTGGGCTCATTAAATTTAATTTTGATATACTAGTATATATGATATGACTAGCTGACCCTCGCAACCTCGTTTGCGTCTTATATTGCCCGTAGCGTGAAAATTTCCCCCGTTTTTGAAACATTCTTCATTGTTGCTCCGCTCCTATTAGTAGTAGCGTGATGATATGTACCCTATAGCCTTCCTCGATAAATGGGCTAACTAACTCTGAAATAAATTTTCAAATCGGACCAGCGGTTCCTGAGATTAGCGTGTTCAAACAAACAAACAAACTCTTCAGCTTTATATATTAGTATAGATATAGTAGTCTTACTGAGATACTTTTCTACGGCATTAAAGAGGTGAAAGATGAAGTTGAATGCATTCTTGTTCATAATTCTATTCAAATATTTATTTCATCCATGTTTCTAAGACATAAATTTCAGCATGAGCTTTCCTAATGTTGATATCTTTTACTCAGGGCACAAACCCAGTTCTGTATGACGTCAGCGGATGGGTGAAGGCGAGCCGAGAGAATCCAGTTACTAAAAAATCCTTGACCCTACTGCAGGAGAGTCAGAAGTAAGCAGAAAAAATATAAATGACATTATCATTCACAAAGCACACAATGATATTTCAGTTTTTCGATTCTTAATCTTATATACTCTTATGATTTTCAGTGAAGAAATAGGTCGTCTGTCGTCGTGGTCTCGCGGCGCGTGCGGTATCAGCGCGTGGTCGGCCGCCGTGGGCGATGCTTCCACTCTGAGACGAGCTTCGTCTATTCGACGAACACTCACTTCTGGTAACTTTTGTTTCTTTGAAGTGAATACTTCTTTAGCCTCGTTGAGCACTGTTTGGTAGGGAAAATTGATCTTATGAGTACGCGTCACCGCGTCACCGACATGCTAATGGTTGATGTTGATAATTTTAATTTAAACACTAGCTGAACCCCGCGGTTATTGTTGTACCGCGAGTGACGCCGCGGAACAAAGTTAGTTTAAAAAAAGTAGCCTAAGTTACTCCCCGGATCATCAGCTACCTGTAAGTGAAAGTCCCGTCTAAATCCATCCAGCCGTTCCAGAGACTACCCGGAACAAACAGACAGACAGACAGACAGACAGACAGACAGACAGACAGACAGACCGATAGACAGGGAGACAAAAATTTTTTTAGTTACATTTTTGGTATATGTACCGTGTATACATACATATGCATTTAGTAAAAAGTGGTTATTTTAATATTACAAACAGACACTTCAATTTTATTTACTTGTATAGATTATGAAATTTCTAATTTTTAAAAGTTATAAGTTTTCGCTTCTATCGGCATCCTTATGACTGCCAATTTTTTTTCCTGTATGTCCCTGCCAGAATGACTCTACTCTGCCTGATGCTTTCCGCATTAGCAGAATCCAATAGTGGTGGTCACTATACTGATTGCTCGTGCAGACAATGTTACAATGCAGCATGGTGACCCACACCAACACGACAGCACGAATGCTGCTATTTTAGGTTGATATTCTATGCTCAGGTAGTACCGTCCCGTTCGTAACGAGATCAACGTGGCTCTACTACGTTTTTTTTATTTTTTTTTATTTAATAGGCGGGCAAACGAGCAGGCATATCGCCTGATGGTAAGCGATTACCGCCGCCCATGGACCTCTGCAAACACCAGAGGCATCACAAGTGCGTTGCCGGCCTTTGGGGGATAGGGAGGGGAGATAGGGGGAGGGGATTTGGGCTATGGGCCTCCGGTATCCTTACTCACTCGGTGAAACACAGCGCAAGCACTATTACACACCGGTTTTCTGTGGTTCGGTAAGGTTTTGAGGTGGGATGTGTTTGTGTCAGGCACGGCGGGCATGAAGCGTCGCTCCACGGCGCTGCAGGCCAAGTTCGTGGCGGACGGGCTCGTGGACACGCTGCGGCGCTGCGGCGCGGGCGGGGCCGCCTTCGTGTGCTGCCTGCTCGCCAACCACCACTCCGACGGACCCGATGACGTCAACGTGCCTTTACTACGCTCACAGGTATAACGTACTCCAAAAAATATATTTTTATGTGAAAACTTTTGATGAATACTTTTTGAGTGATCAAAAAACATGGATCTCGCGTCTTGGTCATCGCACGCTTCCCGTGATCTATATGTAAACTGTGATAGCTCAACGATACAATCCAAAATTTACTTAGTTTTCACTTCTATCGGCACTCCCCTTAAGGTTGCCTGGAAGAGATTGCTTATGGCAATAAGGCCGCCCTTTGTACACTACACTTCGGATATTTTATGCATTATGTACTTATTTAGCTCTGTAATAAGGTGTGCAAATAAAGAGTTTTCTATTCTATTCTATTCCCCAAAGACTGCCCGGCATTTTTTCTTTTTAAGGTTCCGAACCCAAAGTACGTACGTTCCTTTGGGTACGGTATTATGACTCCATTCTTCGTTAGTTTATCTGTCACTAGGCTGTATCTCATGAACCGTGATAGCTAAACAGATGAAATTTTCACAGATAATGTATTACTGCTTTAACAACAGATACTAAAAAGTAAAATTTTAACAAAATTAAAACCGACTTCAAGGTTTGACTCGGTTTCTCTTGGATGCCATCATCAGATCTTAATGCCCTGATCATGGTACCACCGTTGGGATATCTCCTTTCCATTAAAAAAATAATCATCAAAATCGGTTCAAAAACGACGAAGGTATCCGCGAACAAACAAAAAAAAATAAAAGTATATGCGGTCGAATTGAGAAACCTCCTCCTTTTTTTGAAGTCGGTTAAAACATAATAAAATAAAAACTTGACGCAGGTTATAAGTTAACCCCGTTTAAACATTATTTAAGCAATGTTTGTAATATGTCATTTTCAATTTTAGACTTACAGCCTTAAAGTCAAAAAAATAACACGCCACACACCGTTGCTTATAATTAAGTAACGGTTATGAATAAAGAATCACAGTACAGTATAACTATAATAGTAATATACTTTATTTCCTCGAACACAGCAGGTTCAGTATAGATTTTCAAAATTAGACTAACAGTTATATTATAATACTAGCTGAACCCCGCGGTGTTACCCGCGATTATTGTTGTACCGCGAGTAACGCAGCGGGACAAAGTTAGTCTGAAAAAAGTAGCCTAAGTTACTCCCCGGATCATCAGCTACCTGCCAGTGAAAGTCCCGTCAAAATCCGTCAAGCCGTTCCAGAGATTACCCGGAACAAACAGACAGACAAAACTTTTTTTAACTACATTTTTGGTATGTGTATCGTGTATACATACATATTAATATTACAAACAGACACTCCAATTTTATTTATTTGTATAGATAACAATATTTGTTTGGGAGTTTGGGTGTTTTCTATGTATAATATGTATGTATGTACAAAAAAAAGTATGTATGTATTTGTACCAGTCGTCTGGTACCCATAACACAAGCTCTGCTTAGCCCGGGACTAGATGGCGTTGTGTGTTAGATGTCCGAAATATTTATTATTATTAACACTAATATATAAAGGCGAAAATTTGTGAGTGTGTATGTTTGTTACTTCTTCACGCAAAAACTACTGGACGAATTTGGATGAAACTTTACTGTAATATAGCTTATACATCAGAATAACACATAGGCAACTATTTGCCGCGATAAAGGGAACAGGGGGCGGAGCGGCTGGAAACAGCTAGTTATCATTAGTAAGACAAGGAGTATCATTAAGATACTCCTTGTCTTTATTATAATAATAATAAAGACAAGGAGTATCTGCAGCTGAATTAGGCGTGAGTCTATATTTCAGCAAACACTTATACACACATATTTATAAGCTTGTTTTATTCACAGTTCCGTGGATTCCAACTGTTGGATGCAGCGAGACTATACAAACAAGGCTTCCCTGAGCACATGCCACTGTCGGAGTTCGCTCGCAGGTAATTTTACTTTCAACTTAGTACAATCTACTTATCTATCTATATCAAGTAGTGAGTTTTTAGTTTATACTGTTAAAGTTTATACGACTGAAAAATGCAGAAAGACATCTCCTCCGCCGTAGAAAAACTTGACCTTTAGCAAATTTCATACTCCACCGTTCGCAACATTTTTGTAATAATCACAAATTTTAACAAAAAAAAACCTATTCCTAGAACTGGACTAAATTGGGAAACGGGAAGCAGCAGCTTTCCCAATAGCACAATTTCATAGGTAAATACCTATTATAAGAAGATTATAAGGAGGATCTACTAAAGCATAGGGTAGTTGACACCTTAGTCAAATCAGTCACTTTTTATCATCTGTCAAAACGATAACTTTGTATGAGAAATGTACTAAGAACTGGCTTGTGACGTCACTGTTTTACACTACTCAATTGAGCAATATATTACAATGTTTATTTGATTAGAATTTGTAATAGAAATGATAAGCTGTAATAATTATATTTTTCGAGAAGTTTTGTAATATTCATTTTAATGATGGCGACATCGGTATTTATTTACGATACAGTCAACTACCCTATTTAGAAAATTATTTTCACAATACAAAACCGTTTTATTTGTGACTGTCATAGGCTATATATTAACCCGAAAATGATTACCGCGATATCGCGGTTTGGGATCGAACGTGTAACACTTAACCCACTACGTTATTTTTGTAGTCTAAATTACATAACTCATCAGGATATATTTTTCAACAGGTATCGTCTCCTAGCCACGTCGGAGAGCGAGGATTCAGAGAGTTCCCAGCAGACCACGCTCTCAGACCGGCAGATAGTCGACGACATGTTGCTCACTTTAGACCTGGACGTGACCAGCTACAGGCTCGGACTCACTCAGGTAAGTTCTATCTTAAAAATTGGTTGTCTGTAAAGTCAGTTTAGGGACGATAATTTTACGTGATATTGTCATAAGAAAACATTGATGAAAAGTATTCGTCACAAGCCGAACGCTTAGGCGCTATTCAGTTTGAGGCGGAGCTGTCCGCATCGCGGATAGCTCCGCGTAGCACTGGACGCGCTGTACAGGCTTCACGTATTGTAACCTCCGTCGCGGACATCCGCGTTGGTCATCTGCGTTGCACTGAATAGCGCTTTAGGCCGATCATGCCACTCTATTGCTTGTTCCGCGATATCGCTTGCCCGCTCGGTTCAGGCGGAACGTGACAATGTGTCAAGCTTTTTCGTGCGTACAGCTGGCGATTTATAAGACGTTATGACGTCAAGAAAATGTATATGTGATTTTTTTGTAAACAAATGTGGTATTTTACATTAACACTACGTTTGGTTTTAAACAATGTTTACACGAAACATTAACAAAGTAACATTTTTTTTATTTATATCTGTCTGTCTGTTTCTTCCGGTTTATCTCTGGAACGGCTGAACCGATTTTGACGGGATTTTCATTGTCTGATGATGTAGGGAGTTACTTAGGCTGTTGTACTGTTGTACCTCGGGTAACGCCGCAGGGCTCAACTAGTGTATACTAAGAATGAAAATAGTTTGAAATTATTTTGCGTAGAATAACATAATGAATATTTTACGTTCATCGACAACCCATAACATCCAACTGCTAAGCTCGGGTCTCCTCACAGGAGATGGTTAAGGCCATACGTCCCCACGCTGGCCGAGTGCGGCTTAGGGACTGGCAAGACAAAGTTATGGCTACGTAATCTTACCATTGGATGTTTTAAGACGCCCAAAGGCCTCCAACTAAGCTTCACGACTGCTATCTCATGATAACGACCTGGACCGACTGCTTAACGTGACCTCTGAATCCTGGTTCGAATCACATTTTACGGTCAGTTATTTCAAAATACTAGCGATCCGGCTTCGCACGGAATCTTATGAAATTTTCAGATTTAATATATTATATGCATATGCATGTCTACACATATATACCTCCCTCTTGAATCTACCTCTTTACTGAAAACTGCATTAAAATCCGTTGTGTATTTAAAATAATCTAAGCGAACAAACAGCGGAAGCTACTGCATTTTATTTAATGTAAATGTAACATGGTATCTTCAAGCAATTTTCTTCCTAACAACATTTGGCAGGCAGCCAATGTAATGATTTCAAAATATGTAGGTAAAATACCGTACCAAAATAACATTATTCCTAGTTAAACACTAATTTATAGAACATCACAAATATTATTCATCTAGTTTCGATTATCAAATATCCACAAACAATTAATTATTAATTCTGTTATTATTTAAAACCTCCTCAACTTGCAAACGTTTTCCTAAATTTCACAAATCAATTAAATAATTATTATGTGTACATTAAACTATTATCTATTATATTTACAAACTGTACTCAAAAACAAATAAGCGGTATATACATCAAAGAAATAGTCTGTGTAATATTGTTAATGGTGCTAATTCAGTTTTATAATTTTCCTTTGAGCATCAAAACCATTATAATAACAGTAATTCCTAAACTAAGCAATTATATTTTAGTTCATTAGAGGTTTTTTTAGAATTTTATTGCCTGGTCTGGTTTTTTTCCAAAACTAATTGTCTCATTTATCAAACTATACTTGATTAGATTTTGATTGAATGATAGATTAGAATTTTCTATGGCATGGAGTATTTATCATCTCTAAAAGTGGATATTAACTACTAGCCGACCCACGCAACCTTGTTTGCGTCTGTGATAATTTTCCCCCGTTTTTGTAACATTCTTCATTGGTGCTTCGCTCTTGTAGGTCTTAGCGTGATGATAACCTATAGCCTTCCTCGATAAATGGGCTATATAACACTGAAATATTTTTTCAAATCGGCCTAGTAGTTCCTAAGATTAACGCGTTTAAACAAACAAACAAACAAACTCTTCAGCTTTATATATTAGTATAGATTAGTATTTAAATTGCAATTCGTAAAATATTTATGAATTTTATTCAGTGCTGAATAATCATATAAAGATTTTAAACATTGAATAATTCAATAATTCAAATTCTCAAATCACAATCTACTGTACTGTATCAATACATACTAGCTGTGCTCCGCGTTATTACCTCATTTTATTACTTTTGCGTCAGATATTGTTCACTATCTAACTTTGTCTTAAATATTGACAGCCCCAGTGGGGCAGTGGTAGCGTCATGCGATTGCTGAACTTGAGGTCTCGGTTTTGATTCCCAGGTCGGATCTAATGTTTGTATGATCTGAAAATATTTGTTTCGAAGGTTAGGTGTTTTCTATGTTTGCGTCTTATATTGCCCGTAGCGTGAAAATTTCCCCCGTTTTTGAAACATTATTCATTGTTGCTCCGCTCCTATTAGTAGTAGCGTGATGATATATACCCTATAGCCTTCCTCGATAAATGGACTATCCAACACCGAAAGAGTTTTTCAAATCGGACCAGCGAGTCCTGAGATTAGCGTGTTCAAACAAACAAACAAACAAACTCTTCAGCTTTATATATTAGTATAGATATGCATTTAGCGAAAAGTTGTTAATAGTTAATTACAGACTAACTCTCAATTCACAAAGTACTCCAACAAACAAAGCTACAATAAATAAAGCTCCAATAAAACAAACTACTATTTTTATAAAGTTTGAAAACAATCATTTGTTACACGAATATAAATACCATAATTTTGCAACTTTGTACATCGTTTTTATATCGTTCACATTGTCCTTGACATAATAATATGTATTAATTAATTATATAATATATAGATTTATTCACAAGACAAATCTTTTCTCGTGAATAAATCTAAAAATCTAAATAAATAATCTAAATAAAAAATACTTGCACTTGGCCGCTTTTTTTTCAGCAGCAGCAGGTAACATAATAGAATTTTTATTTCATTTTTATATTTGTGTTGATTAAATGAACGGTAAATTGCAGTTTACCATTTATGACGTATTAAAAAAAACTACCTACTAGATTTCGTACAAACCAATCGCCGGTGGCAGTTTGCATGGTAATGTACATCATATGTTTTTTTTTTAGTTTTATCATTCTCTTATTTTCGAAGTTACAGGGGGGGACAGTTTACCAATTTGAAAGTATCTCTCACGCAAACAATTCAGTTTAGAAAAAAATAAGTTAGAAACCTCACTATCATTTTTGAAGACCTATCCTTATATACTCCACACGTAAAATGCTTGATGAAAAAAATAATTTTGAGTTTCAGTTCTAAGTATGGGGACCCCCAAAATTTATTGTATTTTTCTATTTTTGTGTGAAAATCTTAATGCGGTTCACAAAATACATCTACTTACCTTGTTTTAACATAACAGTTCTAATAGTTTCTGCAAAAAGTGGCTGTGACATATGGACGGACAAGCAGACAGACAGACATGACGAATCTGTAAGGGTTCTGTTTTTTGCCTTTGTCACGGAGCCCTAAAAATGAATCGCCGAAATGTATGTACGCGCATAACTTGCGATCAGCTGCACCAAATTAAATAATTATTTTTTTGTGTTCGTTATTGTTAGGAAAAGGTTTGTGTACAAGAAAAATTAAATTATTTTTTTGTCCGCGACTGTACACTGCCTGTGGGATGCTGAGAACAGATATGTAAGTAGTTCGCCGGGTCAGCTAGTAACTATTAAAAATTGTATCAACAACACTAATGACTTAAATATGTCCATTTTTTCATTTTTTATGGTATAGCTGGCAAACGAGCACACGTATCCGAACTCATCTGCTCAAAAAAAGTTTAACTTGCAAAAGTGTTTATGTAACCTAATTGCAGTATAAATGATTTCATTTCATTTCATTATCACCCGATGGCAAGAAATCACCGCCGTCTGTGGACACCCGCAACATCTGAGGTGTCACAAGTGTGTTGCCGGCCTTTTGGGTGATGGGGAAAGGGATTTAGGGAGGAGTTGGGGTAGGGCCTCCGGTATCCTCAGTCACTCAGTGAAACACAACGCAAGCGCTATTTCACCGTGTCCATAGAAAAACACTAAAACTAACAACATATAAAACTTGTTATATCACTATTATGAATATTCAAGGAAACTTCATAGGCTTCCTTAAAACATAATACCTATACTCGTACTTCCTTAAATATATATTTAGTAGTACAAAACTTTTGTCTGTTTGTAGTCAAAAGTTTTCAAGCCCTATCTTCATGTAAGAGGTCATTGTTTTAATATTCTTAATAATAAATACGCTTTAATATAAACCAGATTAATTAGAAAGGTATCTTAAAACTCCAGGAGGTATTATCGCCCGAAGGCAGTTAAAGGTATAGGGCAGTGCAGTCTTATATTAATAAGATACATTTAATAAACTCATATTTCGGTTCAAAATTTTGGTCGTGGGTGAGAGAACGATGCTAAGGCACCAACCACAGACAACTGTTTTTCTTTTTTTTTTATCGGTGGGGTAGGAAATTCCTTTAGATCTAGGCTTCTTGACGTCTCATAAGTCAGGAGTATGTGGTGATTCCACTCTTTTCCTAATTCTTTACTAATAAAGCTTCTCTCTTGAATTAAAAGAGTCCATTAGCGGTAAGTCACTAAGATCACATGATGCGTTTATTCAGTTTTCACCCTATATCATTAAACAGAGATGAAGGGCTTCCAAAGCAAAAACTTAGCTAAGATATGCCAAAAGAGACTTTCTCGTTAAAAGTATTTGTTTGAGATTAGGGCCTCATAAAACCCACGAGGTCAAATAAAGAGTAATAAATAAATCGTTTGATGCCAAAGGAAGTGCTTCATCACTAATTCGGAAAAATAACATTCATGGTAATTAAATTAAAGTGCTGTGCACTGTTAATGCAAATTTTTTTATGAACTATCTATCAAGATTTACAAGGATCGATAAGGCCTAATACGTGTCCCAAGCGAGAAAACATTCTTAGCTTACGTTATTCCATGTCATAACTGAATCCGACGTTGAAGTGGAAAAAAGAATACCATACTCTAAAAATAGTTTGCTTCTTCAAGAAAAACCAACTAATTAGAGTTAACCAGCTAAGTTTGGTTCTAAGTTACAATATTTTAATAGTTTAAATCAACTAGCTGACCTTGATAGCTTTATCTGTATCACAAATAAGAGAGAGACTTTAATACTACTATATGCTACAATGAACATTTTTGATGCCTTTTTCAGAGGAATAATTACACCATTTATGATTGTCACGCACGCAACATAAGTTTTCAAAAGTAACAGTATACCCTGATTTTGGCAATTTTTTTATTGATGCTCTGCTCACAGCCTTCCTAGATAAAGAAATTATCCAACATTCAAACAATTACTACTAATAACCTCCAACTGCATCCGGAATGTATTTACAGATAGGTGGAACTCCACCCTCATTTCCAGGTGGTTATATATCCACACTAATTGATATGAATTAATTATGTGTTTATAATACTAACACTAGCTTAAATCATTCTGTTACTAACAAAATATGAATGTTTTAATAAGTCCGAATTAAATAATTTCAATTTGAAAATAATACTGGCAGTTTGATACCGCAAGAGTGCTCTGTAGATCCTAAATCGACTAGTTCCAATTTCCAATTCTGAGTAACACAAAAATAATACAGACATGTTAACTCGCATCTAGTAACGTAAGCTGAATATGTATGTTATGTAAAACCCGCCACACTTGTAATATGTCGTTTTATTACTAGTTTTATTGGTGGTAGAGCATAGTGAGAGCATACTATAAACTTTATTTACTCATCGTAAAAGGACGGTAGTGGTATCTTGCTGTAAACGATATCTAAGAACTCAAACCGGTTTAAGGAAAGTTAAAATATATGCTTTTCTCGCGAGGGAAACAGTTTATAGATTGATTAACATACATTAGAAAGAAACGTGGGTGTCAAAGGTTGTCTATATTAAGTTAATTCATATTTGATATTAAACATTCGAAAGTAACTGTCTGTTACGTTTTCACGGCTAAACCGCTGCTCTGATTTCAGTGGAATTTGGCATGGAGATAATTTGATTGTTGAGGAAGGGCATAGGCTACTTTACACAGGAATAACTGATACAAACGCGGGCAAAATGTAATAAATAAATAAGACGAAATGCTGCTCTCTAACGGAGCGATACTAATTTAAATATTAAAAAAATAACTCATTTATACCCCATATTTGTCGTATATAAATACAATCTTTAAATACATTGTGACAGATCTAGCATTTCAAAGCATTTCCCGCCATAGATCTTAACAAAGACAGACAAAGAATTGGTTTTGACAAAGAAGGCCTTAACATCAGAGTCTTAATTAAATCTGTTTTATAATGAGATGATTTATCTAACTTGCTGCCAAGGTTAGTATATCTAGAGATTCTTTTAAGTCATTAACAGATTTCATATTACTTTTGCCAAGTAACAGTAATTTAAACTTGCACATTACAAGAGGATACAGTTGTAGGAGGGTAAGTATTTAACTGCCTCGGTGGCGCAGTGGTAGCGTACGCGACTGCTGTTCTTGAGGTCTCGGGTTCGATTCCCGGGTCGGACCAAATGTTTGTATGATCTGCAAATATTTGTTTCGGAGCTTGGGTGTTTCTATGTATAATATGTATGTATTTACAAAAAAAACAGTATATAAGTATTCATATCAGTTGTCTAGTACCCCTAATACAAGATCTGCTTAGTTTGGGACTAGATGGCGTTGTGTGTTAGATGTCCCAAATATTTATTTATATATTTATAGTATGGCTAAAAATAGAACTTTATAATGTTAATTTTATTTTAATTCATTTAGCAATATCTAAGAAAAGACTTTAGAAAACATCGTGTATAGTAGGTAGTGAAATTTGACGGTAATGTTGCTCGCGAAATAACGGCCCACTTAAATTGTGAGATTTCTTGTGAAATCATACGCGAGCCTACATTTGTCTAAATTTCACTGTAGCGTGAAAAGTCGTTATGGCAAGTTTTTATCTTGATATTTATGTAATGTACAGAATGTTCGCCAATTAATCTATTCAAAAACCGTTACGTTTTTTCTTGTGTTTTGTACTAAATTTTACGGGTGTGATTTCAAAGAAATGTGAAACTAATTTTAAAATCAAAGTGTTATAGCTTATGGTATAAAATAGACTATCTTCCTTAAAATATTAGTGTGTCATCTTGAATCTGTATTGTTTATGATTTCTCATTGGAGTATCCTTGTATTTTAACTGCCTTGATGGTCTAGCGGTTGGCGTATGCGACTCTAGGTCTCGGGTTCAAATCCCGGGTCGGAACAAAAAATGTTATTGAGTATTTGTGATTATGGAAATGTTTAATAAACAGCTCGGAGTTTGGAAGTTGGGGTCAGAACCCTCGTGCCTCGGAGAGCACGTAAAGTCATCGTACCTGCGCCTGATCTCTCCCAGATCGTATTGAATAACCGTCCCATCGGATGATGTGAGTGTGGGAACAGTGAGTGCACTGTGTTTGCGCACATACTTGCGCACTAGAATGTCTCCTGCATAGTTGGCTGGTCTTCATTGAAACTGGCCGCTATGGCCGAAATCGGCTAGAAGTACATCATCCTCGTATAGAACCAATCTAGGATGCGGACTCTAATACAGTTAATTAAAACTGAACCAATCTATTAAATATCTCCGAGTGGTTTACTAATGGACTCGCGTCCTTCACTATTATCAACTATCAACAAACACAAGCTTTTGTAATCTACGGCTGTAATTAGACTGCTCCTTTGGGCCAGACTGCCAAAACGTATTACATAGGGGTTTTTTAAAGTGCAGTTGCCTTCCTTATTCGGCTCATTGTCTTACTAACCTTGTGAATGACCAGTACTTTGGTAATGCCATAGGGCGAAACCGATCAGGATTAAAGTTAATTGAAGAACTTCCAAGAACTAGACTACATTAAAATGAGACCACGGGGAAGCACCAGCAAATGATGGCATTACCAGGCATTCTAGATTGTCTGTTAATACCATTATTTCACAAATTAGCATTAAATACATAAATGATATTTTAACGCTATAAACAAATGTATGCTAAAGTCAAACCATCAACCAGGTTTTGGGGGTCAAATGTGTAACTCAGTTTGTTTTATTTCAATAAATCCTACTAATATTATAAATGCGAAAGTTTGTAAGGATGGATGGATGTATGGATGGATGTTTGTTCCTCTTTCACGCAAAAACTACTGAACGGATTTGGATGAAACTTTACAGTAATATAGCATATACATCAGAATAACACATAGGCTACTATTTGCCGCGATAACCGACATATACGCGGGCGGAGCCGCGGGCAACAACTAGTGATAAATAAATAAATGCTAAAATATAAAAATGTTTTACAACCGACTTGACTACAAAAAACTAATTTTTTATCCATAACTTTTATCTCCTCATTAAAGCAATTAGCAGTCGTAATTTAGTAATGCTTTGAGATTTATTCAGTTCGTTTACCTAATGTTGTGCTTTCGTTATAGCCGGCGAAAGCGAGTTATTATGGTAGGCAGTTTATTTAATAGTATTATTATAACACTTTAAAATGTTAATGTGGGATATAATATATGGCACTATCTTGACCTACACTAACACTGGTTGTGTTTTATTGGCTAACGGATAAACATACTTTGAAATGTTTGTTTTGTATAAATATTTTTTTTATGGTCCTGCTAAAATGACTCTACTCTGTCTGATGGAAAGCATAAGTAGAATCTAAAAGTGTGGTCACCATACTCATTGCGAATGTAGACAATGCAACAATACAGCATGGTGACCCACACGATGGTGGGTTAGTGAAGCTTCTGCATCATTAGGTATCCGGTCTCGCACTCACCAACGAAACAAAACACGACAGTACGAACGCTGTCATTTTACGTTGATCTCCTAATCTATTCCTAAATCCTTTTTAATAGAATCATCATTATCTTTACTAACTAACTCTAACTGCCTCGGTGGCACAGTGGTAGCGTACGCGACAGCTGTTCTTGAGGTCTCGGGTTCGATTCCCGGGTCGGACCAAATGTTTGTATGATCTGCAAATATTTGTTTCGGAGTTTGGGTGTTTTCTATGTATAATGTGTATGTATTTACAAAAAAAAAGTATATAAGTATTTATATCAGTTGTCTAGTACCCATAATACAAGCTCTGCTTAGTTTGGGACTAGATGGCGTTGTGTGTAAGATGTCCGAAATATTTATTTATTTATTTATTTATTTAACCCTTTGTCCGTCGGTGACATAAGACAATTTCCGCATTAGGATTATACATCCTGTGTCGTAAGGACTTTACAAACATACATGAAACGGACATGCACAAAGTGTTGCCCCATGTGGGATTTGAACCCATAATACTTGACGCAGTAGGAAGCGGCGTGGCGACAGCTGAAACCAACTAAGCCAACCGTGCTATCTAAATATATTGTTTTTCCAGTCTTATTGATAACTTCCTAGTATAGTCAGTTAATTGTCAGTTGTGATCATTGATCCCGTCATTACCATACGTCCAACCGTTAAATAAACTACTAAAATAATTACTGAAATTGGATCTATTTAATGAATATAAATAAATATTTCTGACATCTAACACAACTTTTTTGGAAATACGTACATTATTATACATAGAGAACACTTAAACTCCGAAACAAATATTAGCAGAATATACAAATATTTGGCCATCGGAAATCGAACCCGAGACCTCGAGAACAGGAGTCGCATACGATACCACTGCGCCACCGAGGCAGTCAATAATCACTAGTAATCGTTCTGTGGTGGAAATTCGACCGTAATTCATTAAGGTATTTTTTTTTGCGTTCTGCCCTCCTCCTCCATGGAAACTTGGACTGTGCCAATTACATACTCATCTTTTTGTAAAAAGAGGTGCAATATTTTTATTTTATCGATTACATATTTAAAAACCTTCCAAAATCAATTGGAAAACTACTACTTACATTACCATTTTATATGAAAACCCAGTTGTATTTTAGAATTGAACTAACCAACCAATAGTGTATATTACATAGCCCTTATATTCCCTACCAAGAATCTATACAAATAAATAAAATTGGAGTGTCTGTTTGTAATATTAAAATAACCACTTTTTACTAAATGCATATTATGTATGCACGGTACACAGATAAAAAATGTAGTTAAAAAAAATTGACTGTCTGTCTGTCTGTCTGCCTGTCTCTCTGTTTGTTCCGGGTAATCTCTGGAACGGCTGGACGGAATTTGACGCGACTTTCACTGGCAGGTAGCTGATGATCCGGGGAGTAACTTAGGCTACTTTTTTTAGACTAACTTTGTCCCGCGGCGTTACTCGCGGTACAACAATAGTCGCGGGTAAAACCGCGGGGTTCAGCTAGTATTTACATAAACCTCTGCATTATTCTACATTCATTGATAGCTGACTGAGCTGGGTATCAGTAAAAAGAGTAATTATTTTACAATAAACTTTTTTCATCATTCCGTTGCATAGATGTAGATGTCTAAAGCCTTTTATGTTTTCTCTAAACTACATACTCATCTACATTTAATGTATGGAAAAAACGCTGAGTCACTGTTATATAAGATCATATAATATATAAACCATTAACGGCATTATGACCGACTTGTTGTAACGTTCCTAATATTGCAACATTTGCCCTGCGCTTGCCTCTCACAGTGAAAGTGTTTACGCAACGTCATCTGCGATTTATAAGCCACTGCGCACTAGGAAATCGGTGGCTGACATCGACACACATCTAATATAGACAATATATTAATGTTTCCATATTCAGTAGGGTTCTTAATGATTGAAATATATATAGCACTATAATGATCAATTAATAAATGTCTGGTGATAAATAACGTCTGGGGATGTACGGAGTATCACCATTCCTATTCATTCTGTTGGTGTAGTAAGAGCCGACTAGAGAAGCAAACTACGTAGGACAAGTTTTTTTCATGTTGGCAATGCTTTTCGCTCCGTATTTTCGTGGGGAGACAAAGCGTGTGTGGTACTCCCGGAGGACCGGTCTACCCACAAAGCCCCGCAGCGGCCTACCTCGGCAGTCGGGCGAGCTCGAGGAACGCATCAGCGACTTCTGTAATCCCCTCTGCCAAATCCCAGAACTGAGTGAGGACAACAGCTGATTTGCCCCATCTATACCATAAGTCAAATTTATATTCTGTTGCCATTCTATCTCGTTCACAAGATTTATTTGTGAACAAATCGTGTTAATAAATTCTATTTTAAATTGATCTGCATATGAATGTAACTAATATTCATATATTAGGAAATTCGTTTAATTTAAAAGTTATGAATAAACACACCCACACACTCCCACACACACACACATAATGTGTATGTGTGGGAGTGTGCACATGACTTGTACTGGAAATATAAATCGATTAACGAGTGACGAAAATAAAACTTTATATCCTACTTAATATTATAAATGCGAAAGTTTGTAAGGATGGATGAATGTTTGGATGTTTGTTACTCTTTCACGCAAAAACTACTGAACGAATTTGGATGAAACTTTACAGTAATATAGCTTATACATCAGAATAACACGTAGGCTACTATTTGCCGCGATAACCGACATATACGCGGGCAGAGCCGCGGGCAACAACTAGTTCGCTATAAAAACAGTAATCATGGCCGCTCTTAATTATTTTTTAACAGTTTGATATCATTATTATCAATATTTTTATATTTATTTATTAAAATAAAGAATTAGAAGGTAATTTCATCAAAATTATAGTTCAATGAAGGATTACCACCTATGTTTAACTGAAATTAAAATATCTGCAAGGTTTTTTGTAGTAACAGTATTACACAACATTAGGTATCTACGTAACAATACAAAACCTCAACTTTTTCTGTAATTACAGTTACAGGCGCCATTTAAAAGAAACATCCTATAAAATTCCGCCCCATTTACTTTGCAAATGAAAGTTTGTCAAATAAAATACAAAGACAAGTAGCCATTGTTTGACCTCACGTATAAACAACACTTTCTTCTTACTATGTTGCAACTGAAAAAAAACAGCCCTTTCTCCTCAGAATAGAAAGGTAATATCTGATTCTAATTACTTGTTTTCTAAAGACAATAGTATGTAGATAAAAAATGCAATATCATTTCAATGTCAACTGTATTTGAGAAGCAAATAAATACAAATGAGCGATACAATCGATAACAGCGGTGTTACGAATGCTAATTACGATTATTTCATCTAAAGCAATATACCTATTAATAATTAATAACTAGCTGAGTACGGTGGTGTTACCCGCTGTACGACTTACTCCTTATATCATCAGCTACCTATCAGTGAATCCCGTCAAAATCGTTTCAGTCATTCCAGAGATTAGCCGGAACAAGAAGACAGACTGATAAAAACTTTAAAAATAGATTTTTTGATGTAAGTATCGTATTTTCATTTAGTGAAAAGCTATTCATGTTAAATTACAAACAAATACTTAACTTATTTCATTTGTATAGATATGATAATATCCTCATACATAATGTGAGGCAGACAAACAAGAGGCAAAGAGGCAAATAAGGTAGAACTTCCCTTCGAGAATGCACCTGGTTCCTCGGTTTCTAGTAGGTGAGACGATGTGCGGGTTTTAGTCGGTTCGAAGTTTTTGAAGTTCTTGGATTTTCCCTACTGTAATATGCATGTATCACTCACATAAACCTTGCTCTTAAAACATTCTGACTATTTCTGAAACTGTATTAAAATCCGTTGAGTAGTTAAAACTTCAAAAAAAGGAGGTTTCTCAATTCGACCGTATTTTTTTTTGTGTGTTCACGGATAACTTCGTCGTTTATGAAACGATTTTGATGATTCTTTTTTTAATGGAAAGAAGATGTCCCAACGGTGGTACCATGATAAGGACATTAATATCTGATTATGTTATCTAAGAGAAATCGAGTCGAACCTTGAAGTCGGTTTTATTTTTGTTAAAATTGTACTTGTATACTATGTAAAGATAGGTTATAATGCTATGTATTATAAATAATGCAATCTATACAAAAAAAATAAAATTTGAGTGTTTGTTTGTTTGCAATATTAAAATAACCGTTTTTCATAAATGCATACGTATGTACATACGATACATGTAACAAAATGTCATTTTTAAAATTTTTGTAATCTCTGGAACAGCTGGATAGATTTTGACGGGACTTTTACTGGCAGATAGTTGATGATCTTAGGAGTAACTTAGGCTACTTATTTATACTAGCTCTAGCCCGCGATATTACCCGCGGTACGTGCATTAAAAACTCCATCATAAGTTCTAAAGAAGTTGGTGTGCTGGCATGATATGTAGAGTTACAACAAAAGTAATTTAGAATTTTCTCAACAGAAATGCATTCTTAGGGTTCTTACCCAAACGTTAAAACTGGACCCTATTACTAAAACTTTGCTGTCTTCCGTCTTCCGTCAGTCTGTCACCAGACTGCATCTCATGAACCGAGATAGTTAGACAGTGAAATTTTCAGAGATGATGTATTTCTCTTTCCGCTGTAACAGCAAATACTGAGAAATAGAATAAAATAAATATTTAAGGGAGCTCCTATAGAACAAACGTGATTTTTTTCTCGTTTTTGCTCGATATTGATAACAGTAACAGGTAGACGCTTGAAATGTATAAATCCTTCTTGTGTGAAATGTATTCTGTGCAAATCCGACTCGCACTTGGCCGATTATTTATTATGTTTATTACACTATGTGCTCATCACGTTACATATCGTCTTTTGACTAAACTTAGATCCAACTTTAAGAATCATAATTGCAAAAATAATTTAACATATCTCACACGCGGCCTAATACGACTCGTATATGATGTGATTACATTAATCATCTAAGATGACTCCTAACACCGAGCGTGCTTATTAGTCAAATCAAATATTAACTTTCTCGGCTGCCTGTTACACACTTCCGTCCTCTTAAACGTAATTACTCTCCCAAATTGCACGAAATTGAAAAAAAAATGTGACATTAAATCATGTACATCCTATTACAACGACATGTATGTACATTTATCTTTTCACAGTTCCAAGTAAAGCTATACACTAGTGTGTAACCATAGTGTAAAGTCTAAAATGTTTGCAGACTTTCGGGGCAACTCCTTTTTACTACGTAATACTTTTAAAATTCGAATTTTCGAACACTTACGTTTTTAAACTTCACCGGTAGTTACGTAAGATAACATGTTACGTCACCTGTCACACTTCCGAACAAGTTCGAAATTGGCTTTCTGTGTCGATGTCTCGGCCCACTTTTTTTTTTTTGTTTTGTACAGATGGTTATCGTTCCAGTTGTACTTGATATTTTGGAGATCCGTTTTATAATAATGAAATCCTTTGAACTGTTACATTATTTGTGTCCAGTATGTGACACATAAGTTTTTTAATATAATCAATTTTTTTTAGCATTAGTAAATATTATTTAAATTAATCTGAATGAAAGTCAGTATTCTCTATTTAATCATCATCTTCCTAACCTTTATTATTCCCAAGATTATTTTTGCGACTACTAGTTCAGCAGGTTTTAGCTGAATATCAACTTTTCTACCTAGCGACTGGCATCGGACCTCCGCGACTTTGAGGGCAAACTGAATTCGAAGAATGAACTAGTTGTCAGTATATTTGAGGGCAGTGGTTTCTCAATAACGATTGCGATAGATGTTCATGACAACCGGGACCGACACCTTAACGTCGTGCTCTCCGAGGTAGATACGGGCGTAAAATACCGATAAACTTCCATACTTCATACTCAGCCCGACCCGAGCTAAATGTTACGTCATTTATTGTAAAATACTTCCGGAACGACTCGAACTTGACCGGGTTTTGTTTCTAATGTTACGTAACCAATTACTGTTTCACTGGCAATTTAATGTTGGCCATTTGTAGGTCCTTTGGCGCTTTATTTGAATGTCGTGGATGTTTAAAAATGGAATGTAGGCTTCGTATGAAACCCGCTTTAGGATATTATGATGCAATGAAGAAGTATATAATTATTCATTTCGTTTGTTTTCCTCGAGAACGACTGGGCCGATTTAGCTGATTTCAGTTTAGAAATGTTTGTCGTAGTCCAGAGACGGTTTAATCGGTGAAAAATTAAGAAGTATCTTGAAAATCCAAAGGTCACGTGTGCGAAGTAGCGGACACAACTAGTAAAATATAAAGAACAAACATTTTTTTTTTCCTTTATGACATTGATAACGTACTGATGGATGCCAGTTGTATGTATAATGTGCGTTCTCATAACGTATTGCATCAGTTCACATAAGTTGAAGTTTCACTACAAATTGTCCTCTAATCTTATTTGTACACGAGTAGGAAACTTCCTAAATTGCATTCTAAAACACTTTTACTGCGCCCGTCATTAACTTCACGAGAGCATGAATGAATGATTACACAATAACCTTAACAATCAAACCATTTTGATATCTAACAGTGAAAGTTAAAGTTTTTATTTGAATGTCAGAATAAGTTTAAGATATACCTTCTGTTCGGAACGAAAAGAATGACTAGCAAAAATAATAATTTTATCAAAAATGGATTTGTTTATGAGTTTTAACGAGACTGCGAATAATATTCTTCGCTTTTGACTCGTCGTAATGTAATTGTAGATATATATCTATACATCTATACAAATAAATAAAATTGGAGTGTCTGTTTGTAACATTAAAATAACAGCTTTTTAATCAATGCATATGTATGTATACACGATACATATAACAAAAATGTAGTTAAAATTTTTTTTGTCTGTCTGTCTGTTTGTTCCGGGTAATCTCTGGAACGGCTGGACGGATTTTGACGGGACTTTCACTGGCAGGTAGCTGATGATCCAGGGAGTAACTTAGGCTACTTTTTTTAGACTAACTTTGTCCTGCGGCGTTACTCGCGGTACAACAATAATACAAATACAACAATAGCCGCGGGTAACACTGCGGGGTTCAGCTAGTTTATACATATAAACAATTGACTACACGGGTAGCGTTGTAGTTTAAACATCATACCGTTTCCTACTTAGCTGAGTGTTTAGGGGTTCCATAAACTACATGGGACAACACTTTGTGAGATCCAAAAATTGTTGTTATATGTCTGGGTGTCTTTTGTGTGTTTCATGAATGTTTGTATAGTTCTCCGCGACACAGAATATATTCTTGATACTTGAGACGCCTTTTATACGAGTAATACGGGCCTTAATCTTCAAAATCACTTATTGATCGTTTGTCTCGCTAAAACTCTAGAACGGCTGGGCCGATTTAGCTGTTTTTTTTTAAATGTTTGTTATAGTCTAGGGAAGGTTTAAATTGTATAAAAAAAAATCCAAATTTCACGTGTAGGTTCGCAGTAGCAGGCACAGCTGGTATACTAATCAATAAACTGCCTCGTTGGTCTAGCGGTAAACGTATACAACTTTAACTGCCTCGGTGGTGCAGTGGTAGCATACGCGACTGCTGTTCTTGAGGTCTCGGGTTCGATTCCCGGGTCGGAACAAATGTTTGTATGATCTGCAAATATTTGTTTCGGAGTTTGGGTGTTTTCTATGTATAATATGTATGTATTTACAAAAAAAAAAGTATATAAGTATTCATATCAGTTGTCTAGTAACCATAAAACAAGCTCTGCTTAGTTTGGGACTAGATGGCGTTGTGTGTTTGATGTCCGAAATATTTATTTATATTTATTTATACGACTATTGTTAATGATGTCTCGGGTTCGTATCCTGGGTCAGGCCAAAAAAGTGTTCAATTCAATTTATTGCATTCCATAATGTACATTTCAAGGATGTAAACTTAAATATAGGTAACTACACCTTGTTTATGCCTTTGTACAATAGTAAATTTTATTGACTTCCTGCTAAATAAAAAGGTGTCTTGTTGATTTTACTTCAATGGAAAAGTGCAATCAAATGTCAAGGATATTGAGTCTCAACTCGCTCAAAACAACATGTCTGTTAAACAACCTGTCAGAGTGGAATGTAATTTGAATCGTACTATTCATTTAGCGTTATAATATACTGGCAGACGCACGCAACCTCGTTTGCGTCTCCTATTGCCCGTAGCGTTATAATTTTACCCCGTTTTTGAAACATTTTTCATTGGTGCTCCACTCCTATTGCTCTTAGCGTGATGATATATAGCCTATAGCCTTCCTCGATAAATGTACTATCCAACACTGAAAGAATTTTTCAAATCGGACCAGCGGTTCCTGAGATTAGCGCGTTCAAACAAACAAACTCTTCAGCTTCATATATTAGTATAGATTCACAAGGTAGAAGAACCACGCTAATTTTAGTACGAACCGGCTGACTCGACCGGGCCGGTACTACCCTCTCTGTATAAACCAACCTAAAATGACAGCAGTTATGCTGTCGTCTTTCGTTGGTGGGTGCGAGACCGGAGGCCCAATGATACCAAAACAATTGCAATAGGCGTCCACTGTGGCTCACCATGCTGCACAATGAATATTGTGATCACTACTGTTGGATTCTATTCATATGATTAAGTGTGTCAAAAACAAACTTTAAGAAATTTATTATTCCCGTTTTTTTTTTATGAATTATGCGGGCAAACGAGCAGACGTATCGCCTGATGATAAGCGATTAACGCCGCCCATGGACACCTGCAACACCATAGGCGTCACGAGTGCGTTGCCGACCTATAGGGGTTTGGAGGGGGAAATAGGGTAGGGGGGTTGGGGTATGGGCCCCCGGCATCCTCACTCACTCAGTGAAACACAGCGCATGCACTATTTCACACCGATTTTCTGTGTGGCCGTGGTATCACTCCGGTCGAGGCAACCCGTTCATGCCGAGGCGTGGCTCTCCCACGTTAATAATAGTTTATATTCGATACATCAAACTGCATACATAAATAATAAACAAGTACAATTTTAACAAAAATAAAACCGCCTTCAAGGTTCGACTCGATTTCTTGTGAATGCCATCATCAGATATTAATGTTCTTATCATGGTTCCACCATCGGGACATCTCCTTTCCATTAAAAAAAGAATAATCGAAATCGGTTCATAAACGACGAAGTTAATACGAACACACATAAAAAAAACATACATACGGTCGAATTGAGAAACCTCCTCCTTTTTTTGAAGTCGGTTAATTAAGGTAGTTTTAGAATTTAGTAAGTGTTAGACTGTTGAAAACAGAGAAAAATTACACTAATAATATATTTTTGAAAGAATATTAACTTTTCAAAAGTCAGTTAAAGTTTATGTACCGTTTAATGAGCTCTGCATTTTGCTTGCAAAAACCACGGGTGCTTTCTACAGGTTTATAAAATGGTATTATTTCATTTGTTACTACAACATTCATACTAATATTATAAATTGAAGCAACTCTGTCTGTTACGATTTCATGGCCATATATATATATATATACAAATAAATAAAATTGGACTGTCTGTTTGTATTATTAAAATAACCGCTTTTTACTAAATGCATATGTATGTATACACGCTACATAAACCAAAAATGAGTTAAAAAAGTTTTTGTCTGTCTGTCTGTCTGTATGATCTGGGGAGTAACTTAGCCTACTTTTTTTAGACTAACTTTGTCCGGCGGCGTTACTCGCGGTACAACAATAACCGCGGGTAACACTGCGGGGTTCAGGTAGTAGTATATATTTTTGAAAGAATATTAACTTTTCAGAAGTCAGTTAAAATTTATGTACCGTTTAATGAGCTCTGCATTTTGCTTGCAAAAACCACGGGTGCTTTCTACAGGTTTATAAAATGGTATTATTTCATTTGTTACTACAACATTCATACTAATATTATAAATTGAAGCAACTCTGTCTGTTACGATTTCATGGCCAAACCGCTTCACCGATTTCAATGAAATTTGACATGGAGATACTTTGATTTATTAAATAACTAGTGGACCGTTATTTCGTCATAAAAAAATTAAGAATGGGTCACCCTTACCATTTAGGGGGATGAAAAATGAACAATAGATGTTGTCCGATTCTCAGACATACCCAATATGCACACAAAATTTCATAAGAATCGGTCAAACCGTTTCGGAGGAGTTTAACTACTAACACCGCGACACGAGAATTTTATATATTAAACTAGCTGAACCCCGCGGTGTTACCCGCGGCTATTGTTGTACCGCGAGTAACGCCGCGGGACAAAGTTAGTCTAAAAAAAGTAGCCTAAGTTACTCCCCGGATCATCAGCTACCTGCCAGTGAAAGTCCCGTCAAAATCCGTCCAGCCGTTCCAGAAATTACCCGGAACAAACAGACAGACAGACAGACAGACCGACAGACAGACAGACAGACAGACAAAAATTTTTTTAACTACATTTTTGGCATGTGTACCGTGTATACATACATATGCATTTAGTAAAAAGCGGTTATTTTAATATTACAAATAGACACTCCAATTTTATTTATTTGTATAGATGACATAGGCTACTCTTTATCGCGATAACCTCTACCATTTGGCTGAAGCCGCCGGCAAAAGCTAGTACTTAATAAATCATAAACATCTTTGTTGTTCATATCTCTTATTGAACTAAAATATATTATTCTCGTGTCATGTTGATCACTTGTTTTTGGACTTTGGTTATTTAATCAATATAAAAGTTTGCTTAGATAAATGAAGCGTATAGTAATTACCTCAAACCCATTTAATTTAGGTTATTCGTAGTCATTAGTCCTACCGAACTGTCATTTTTATTTATTTTACCCGCGGTTATTGCTGTACCACGATTAACGCCGCGGGACAAAGTTAGTCTAAAAAAAAGTAAGCCTAAGCCTAAGTTACTCCCTGCATCATCAGCTACCTGCCAGTGAAAGTCCCATCGAAATCCGTCCAGCCGTTCCAGAGATTACCCGAACAAACAGACAGACAGACAAAAAGTTTTTAGCTACATTTTTGATATATACGTGTATACATACATATGCATTTATTAAAAAGCGGTTATTTTAATATTACAAACAGACACTCCAGTTTTATTTATTTGTATAGATGAATTCGTGTGTAGAATGAGAGACCGCAAACCCAATGATGCAGAAGTATCTCATAGGCTACCATAGTATGGGTCATCATGCTCAATTGTTGCATTGTCTGAATTCGCAATGAGTATAGTGGTGACCACTGCTCTTGGTAGTCTCTTCGGCAGGTTCATCTAATATATAAAATTCTAGAGTCGCCTCAGTCAGGCGGTAAAAAACAGACTTAGACACAAACAAACAAGACAAACACGAAAGAAGCGTTCAATACTAGTTCTCTGAAACACAAACTGTTCCGTTTATGCTTAACATAGATCTCCCACTCTGTGTATAGCTCACTCAAACATATACAGGATGCAAGAGTCTGAAAGACTGAAGTATGATGCGTGTGTGCAATATCAGTTTCTCCCCGAGTCGACACTACGCCTTATCAAGCTCTAACCCAGGGAAATAGTTCCCTTTCCCTCCACAATCTCGACGTAACTCTTCCGATAGCATCTTTGCATTGTCAGGCCGCCATGTCTACTTTTTGCATTAAGCATTGATAAACAAAATACAAGTAAAAAATAGCAAACTAAGTGAAAATGTTTTTTACTATCTTGTTATTTAATACAATAGAGGAAGATATTTGATGGCTATAAGTACTTTCACTTTGTAAGCTATTTCAGTGGAGCAGAAACTCTACTTGTTTTGTTAGCAATGCGTTTTTTGATCGCCTTTTCTGAGTTGTACAGCTCATTCATGTAAGCATTCTTTCATGTGTTTTTGCTTTTATATCTATATTATTACTAGGTTTTGCTTTCTACTTTAACTACGTAAAATAATAGTTTGATAGCCAACGTGGTCAGTACTTTAATGCTGCCACCTCACATTGGGTATATTGGCTACAAGTTATAGTCTTGGATCCAATACACCAATGTGTAGATCGGACTTGGACTTGGACAGATATTGGTCATAAACGGAATATTGCGTCCAATAGCCAATGTCAACTCGCGACCTGTCGATTTTTTGTACACGATCAAAGGCGAGGACAGTGAAGAGGTTACGCAGGCGGACAATTTTCGTCTTATTACAAAACGTAGACTAACGTTAGTACTAGGTTTAAATCACCTTTGATCCAAGTACCAAACAAAATTCGTATTATAAAACATAGACTAACACTAAACCATGAACCATCTATGGTAACAAAGTTAAACCTCCGAGACCCCTAGTTTAACAGTGGTTTAATCTTTTATCGCAAACGTCAAAATTGTATTGTGTTGATTGTGAATGTCGTTGTATTTTTGTAGTTATTTACACAGAGAAAATTAAATATACGGAAGTTATTTAGTTATTACAAGTTAGTCAATAAAATGAATCATAACATGATTAATGTGATTGATTTGGTGGACATGATGGTAATAGGAACGCACCGACGGCTATCCAACAGACCTCGTATTCGTGTGAACTCTTTTGTCAAGTGGAGTGACCAAGAATTTAAATATAAGTACAGGTTCACAAAAAAGATAGCCGATAGTTCGATAGCCCTCAAAAATGATTTATTTAACATTACATTTCAGGAAAATATCAACTTTATGGGAAACGGAACGTTATAATTGAATAATTTCAGATTGAATGGATCTTTGTAATATAGCCTGTGGTTGTTATTTTGGTCCAAGGACTAAACCACGATACTAGCTAGTTCTCGGTTAGTTTTAGTTTTGTAATAATGTCAGGTTTAAACCATGGTACTAATTTTGATACCGTAACAAACCTAGACTTTGAAGCCCTGGTTTAAACCTAGTACTTTCTAGATTTTTTGTAATAAGACCGTTTGTGTCCAACGTCGCTTCTCGATCCACACATTATTTGAATCAGTATCCGCTCTGCCGATGTGCACGTTGGACGTGTGGCGTTTATGACCTTATCAGCACTTTAAAGCAAACATTACATGCTCGTGAAGATTTCCCTTGCGACAGATGTTGCGTGCTCCTACGGCTGAGTGTCCTTTTGTATTTGTCGCTTATAATGCATTTTCTCTAAGTAGAAGAATAATCATACCATGTCTTCGGAATCATCATCAATCATCAGTTTTCAGAGTTTTTAGAGACCCGATGCTTTCACAGGCAGAGCAAGTTAAAGTGATCACTTTGGTTTATATCGATTTACATAATTTTTTAATGAGACATAGGACTTCTAGTTCTATATATTCTCCAGAAGGCACTTGTTCTAATATAGAATACTGTGAATTGCGTGAGCGTTCTTTTAACCAACTTTCCATTGCTCTTGGCTAGATGTTTGCCAAAAGGTATTGCAGCGAATGTGTGCCCGCATACCTTGGATACAACGTGGCAGTTTAATTCGAGCCAAGCTTGGCCTGAAATCATAATCCAATGTGAGGCGCCGGCATTAAATATCAGACCGTATTTAAATTTACTCCCAGCATAACTTGTGGAGTAATCAATGCGTTAAGGGTTTTTATTGTACCTACGAACAGTTGTTCCTATTAGTCGCAGTTTGTTGTTATATTGCCTTCCTTGATTAATGGGCTATATAACAATAAAATATATATTCCATTCAAACCATTATTTCTTGATATTAGTGCCACCCACAGAATTTATTTATGTGCTTCAACCAAACAAACTTTCTTATTTTATATCATACCTTAGCAGTAGCATATGTACCAATTGGCTATAACCCTTTTAAATTATTAATAGTTTCTGAATAAATGTATATTAAATACAGCAAATTCCAATCTTCTTTATTTGCGCTCATAAGTCACAGATAATAAATATTTATGAAATGAGTTTTATATTCTATTAATTTTACTGGCCTACCAACTATTCGGCCATAACGCTGCCTTAAACTTTTTTCACTGTTTTATTTTTGTTTTTGTTATGTATTTGAATAAAAGATAAGGCAAATTAATAATAACAAAATGCGTTGTGTAATTTAAAGGCAAATCAAAATTGTATAATAAGTCAAAAATAAAATTAATTACTTTATAACTATGCAAGTTTTCAGTTTTTTCGTTTTTAATGTTTCACAATTGCGATGCTGACCACAGACAAAAGAAAAAAAGGATGCACATATTTTTTTAATTTCAAATTTTAGGTGTTGGTTTGAACTTAATGAACTTAGATTACTTTAAAAATGTTTTAAATTGAGTGTCACTATTAGATGTAAAGTTTTCATGTTCATTTTAGTGGTTTGCATGCTAGTCAAGCGTCTACAGTGATAAAGAGAACACACTAACACAAAAATTATGGACAATAAATCTATACATTTTTTTGTTCTTTTTTTTACAGCCTTGACGTTCTATCTAGATTTGCAAAAATACGTTTACACTGCAATGTGCCCTTTTTTGTGCCACTTCATTTAACGTAATAGTTCCAAATTAAAAAAAATAAAAAAAAGTTTTCTCCGTAGGTGGACGAGACTGTATCAGCTATAATTATATTCAAAGCAATAAATAATTTATTTCATTAGTTTTGGTTATTTATGGTAATAATAACTATAAAGTTTTCTTATACATATATGTAGTATTTTATTTATGTGTTTATCGAATTTGATTAATACCTATACCGTTATATTAATAACTTAAAACAGGTGTAGCCGTATTACATGAACCTTAAGATCAGCTACGCTATTTTATTAGCATGATTGTTTGGAAAATGATACAGAGATGCGGAGGTGAACATTTAGCTCTATTAAAGTGTCTGTTGATGACTGCCTCGTTGGTCTAGTGGTTAGCGTAAACGACTGCTGATCAAGAGGTCTCGAGTTCGATTCCCGGGTCGGACTGCTGTTGGGATTTTCTTACAAGAAATTCTTAATAGCAGCCCGGAGTATGGGAGATGACGGTGTTCCCGCCCATACCTCGGAGAGCACGTTAAGCCGTCGGTCCCGGTTGTCTTGAACATTAATGGCAATCGTTATTGGGAAGTCGGTGCCCTCAAAAATACTGATAACTATTTCAACCTTAGAATTCAGTTCACCCTCCGTGTAAAAATTGATATTCATGTAAAACCGGTTGAACTAGTAGCCGACCCCCTAATCTTGGGAATATTAAAGGCTAGGAAGATGATGATGAACTAGTCTGTTGATCTAGTGCGATCCTAACTGTTAAACCAGAGATCGTGCTAGTCATATTATATATTTTAGTTCGTACAAAAATGTACGTAAAACGGATAAAATTAAGTGTCAATGTCAATATATGTTAAGCGAAAATCAGAAAATCATGATACAAATCGTTCCATTTTAAGCATGCACGGAAACATAAGTAATATACGCAAAATCTAATAAAAAAAAAATTAAAGTTACTTTAGTCAACAACATCATTAAATATTTGAATTAAATACTTTTTAAAAGCGTGTACATATTGACATCAGATAAAGAAAATCAGATTCAGATCAGATTTGTGCGACCGGTAAATTGAGACGAAAATACATTTTTCATTGGGCTGATTGGGCTCCCACCCCGTAAAAAACGTGTTTTGTTTAACGGATATTTGAGGTATATATTTTATACACACTTAGTTTTGCCTATTTGTGTATAAAACTAACTAGTAGGCATTATTAACTTTCACATAATGACTATATTTACCATACCATAATCATCATCAACCACTGCTGGACACACGCCTCTCAAATAGCACGACACGCCACAGTGAAGATACAAAGTAACTGCCTATATTTGACTTGAACATTTATACTAATATATAAAGCTGAAGAGTTTGTTTGTTTGTTTGTTTGAACACGTTAATCTCAGGAACCACTGGTCCGATTAGAAAAATTCTTTCAGTGTTGGATACTACATTTATCGAGGAAGGCTATAGGCTATATATCATCACGATCGGACCAATAGGAGCGGAGCAGCAATGAAAAACGTTTCGAAAACGGGGGAAAATTATCACGCTACGGGCAATAGGACACGCAAACGAGGTTGCGTGGGTCGGCTAGTTTTTTATAAAAGTGTAGGTACTTCACACGTTACGTGGCAAGGGAAGTTCAATAATTATTTGTTTTATCTTCAATAAGTTCAACATTTTCTTTTCCTTTATTTGACGTGTAATAATTTTCACTTCTTATTTTGTTGAGTCACCGATTGTTTTAGTTTTTAAATGTACTCAACTATCAGTACTTGGGTGACTGCTTCTAGCTAGATCGATTTATCGCCCTTTATACATACGTAATAAAATAACCCCTTGCATACTAAATTTCATGAAAATCATTGGGACCGTTTCCGAGATTTATATTATAAATATACATATGTTTATATAAATATATAAACATTTCTCGCTAAAAGTATTATTGGATGTGTCGCGGAAAAGCAGTGTTCTAATACAACCTGTATTTGCTTAAAATGACGCTTTAGGTCCTAGCTATGTAAGTACTAAACTTGTAAATAAAAAATAATTATTTGAATTTGTAAGTTCTTAATTTTATTGCTATCGAAAGTGTACAGTGATGTAACTATAAACAGTTAAATATATATAAGATCTTTACAAGGTAGTAGAGCACGAACGGTCGGCTCGACGGCGGCGTCCTCGCACAGAAGATCAACGTAAAATGACAGCATTCGTGCTGATGTGTTTCGTTGGTGATTGCGAGGCCGAAGGCTCAATGATGCGAAGCCTCAATAGGTCGGTGTAGTGTATGCATTCACAATGAGTATGATGACCACCACTCTTTGATTTTGCTTATGCTTTCCATCAGGCAGAGTAGAGTTACTTTGGCAGGTCCATACATAAAAAAAAACCTTTTGAACTGTATTTAATGTCTAAAAACTTATATCAAAATCAATTTATCTACCAAACAGGTTTTTAGCGGTAAATTAATAAATACTATGTAATTGTACATATTGAGAGTAGACGTTTATTACTTCGTTCAGTACTTATCACTGAATATATTTGAATACAATTAGCACATAGACATATAATTTCCTCAATTAACATAGAATACTATATTGATTATTAACGAGTAAAGGATTTTTGCATGAGCCTGCCAAAGTGACTTTACTCTGCTTGATGGAAAGCATGAGCAAAATCCAAGAACATGCTTACCCACTATGGTGGCCTATTTTAATGCTTCTGCATCCTTGGCCAGAAGATCTGGTCTTCGGTCTTTTTTTTATGTATATCCTGCCATACAGGACTCTACTCTGCCTGATGGAAAGCATAAGCAGAGTCCAAGAGTGGTGGTCACCATACTCATTGCTCGTACAGACAATGTAACAATGCAGCACGGTGACCCACACTATTTCGGGCTAGTGATGCTTCTGCATCATTCTCTCACACTCACCAACGAAACAGGACAGCATGAACGCTGTCATTTTACGCTGATCTTCTGTGTGACGGTAGTATCGCCCCGGTCGGGCCGGCCCGTTCGTGCTGAAATCAGCCTGGCTCTACTACCTGATCTTACACTCACTAACAAAATACGACAGCACGAATGCTGTCATTTTAGGTTGTTCTTCTGTGACAGGGTTGTACCGTCCCGGTCGTGCTGGCGGTCCGTTCGTGCTGAAATTAACGTGGCTCTATTATCTTGAGGTCTAATCAAAGATTGTAAATCATGTATGTAAAGTGTAATTGTATATGTACCCGTCCTGTGTTATACTAGTCGTAGGTATATAATATAGAGTTAGTCCACTTAGGGCTCACGTCTAAATATCACCTGGCCCAGTCCACGAACCCCACACATCAATATTTTTGGCAGCTGTTCTTCGTGAATTTAAAATTTATTTCGTCACGGCTGTCAATCACTGAAGCTGCATTTTAAGTATGAGAATGATTTCGCCTTATTCAATTAACTTTCTAAATTTAAGGTTGATAGCTGGGAACAAATCAATTGGTTTCTTTTTTTAGTTACGGAATAGGTAATTGGAAAATGTTAGCACATCTCAACCTTGACACTACGCAATACCGAAACTAATAACAAGAAAACAGGTTTTGACAATTCGAAAAAAGAGAAGATTAAGCTTATTTTGCTGTTCTTAATAATTTTTGGGAGAAGGAAAATATAGCTGGCCGATATCTCATAGAATAATTTTAAAAAAGTCGTGAGGTGTCGCGGGGACACCAGATAGGATCGAAGTTCCTTATCATAAAATATAATAATACATACAACTTACAGATGGCGCTATACTGAATTTTTAGTTCACGAAATAGATAAATAAATATTTTGGACATCTAACACACAACGCCATCCAGTCCCTAGCTAAGCAGAGTTTGTGTTATGGGTACTAGACAACTGATGTAAATACATTATATAGTTTTTTGTAAATAAATTTATATTATACATAGAAAACATCCAAACTCAGAAAAAAACAAATGCAGATCATACAAACGTTTGATCCGTCCCGAGATTCGAACCCAAGACCTCAAGCACAGTATTCGCGTACGCTATCATTGCGACACCGAGGCAGTCAATCTTACGTTACGGACGCTTTTTGGCGGCTAGGGACCTCTCCACAATGCCCCATGAGGAATTTCTTGCCAATAAAATTTTGATTCAGTATAATATTGACGCATTGTAAATATATAGTTAATTCTGCCGTGAGAAGATATGCCGCCATGCCATGCGTGTAAATAATCGATTATTGAGAACCACATATTCTCAGTTTGCATTAATTTAATTTCACATACGTTTTGGATCTTTGTAATTACAAATAGATACACGATGTATGGGTCTAAATATTGAATCAATTAAGCGCTGTGTATGATAATTGAATGGTCTATCTAGTGTGTATATCAAATTCAAATTCAAATTCAAATTCAAAATCATTTATTAAATTAAAACACTAAGTGACATTTATGAACGTTAAATTGAAGCTGTAGTTAAGAATCATAGATCGACACAAACAGACGCCACAGCATGTGCTGTATTGTCGAGGTAAATTATGCGAAAACACCAAAATCTACTGCCTGCCTGTGTCGATCCATAACTTCCAGTTTCCAGTATCATAGAGGAATACAGGGGAGTAGCCATAGCGTCCTTTCCCGATATTTTTTGCGATAGGATGTCTTCACACATACACATTTTAGACTCACATACAAAAACAATCGCCTGTCACTACGAACTCACACAAAACAATTAAAACAAAGCATTCACAATTTTATTCACACATAAATACATTGCGTGTCATAAAAAGTTAACGCGTAGGCCTATTTGGGCTTATTCTTTGACAGAGGGAAACGCCTACGTCCCTACCGTGTTGCTCTATGGTGTTTATTGATATTATGTTTTGAATACCTAAATATATATATACAAGTAGAATTAATTAATGTTATCTCTAAATTCTCATAAAGTTGACAAAAAAGACGTGAGCCAAAAGTATTCAGATATGAGCATCTGATAATTTACTTACCATCTGCAGACAAATTTTATGGCCACACACGTTCGTTGGTCGAGTCAAATCGCGCACGCTTTCCTGGTTTCCTGTTACAGACAACTGGCCCTTTTCAGGTCCAAATAGATTGATGGAATTTCAAATGTTACAAATGTATAAAATAACGCTACTTATTTGTTCGTTTTCTATCCACTGAAACTCCGTCACTGACTCCGAGTCCAACCGAGTAGATGATGCGAAATGCATTCTCTGCGTCAACAGGTACATGGTACATAGTAAGCCATATGCAATTGAATTTGTACAAGACTAACCGCAAGAATACCAATACCTTATAGAAAATCAGCGCTAGGAAGTTCATTACTTCAAACCGAATGTGTGATATAATCTGAGTCCGATAATATCACTCATTAATTTCGCTCCACCTTGTCCTGTTACAGACACCGAGGGGCTAAAAGGGCGGCAACACATATCCATACTTCCATACTGATATTATATAACTTAGTTATCAACAACCCATAACGTCCCATTGCTGGGCTCGGGTCTTCTCTCAAAAGAGGGTTAAGGCCATACGTCCCCACGCTGGCCAAGTACTGGTTGAGGACTGGCAAGACAATGTTTTTGTCTACGTAATCTTGCCGTTGGATGTTTTAAGCCACCCAAAGGCCTCAAACTCAGCTTCACGACTGTTATCCTACAATAACAACCGGGACCGACTGCTTAACGTCACCTCCGAATCACGGACCTAGGTTAAGAGTATATAATCCATGTATCTATTAGAATTAAGAGACTATTAAATCATACATCAAGGTATTAAGGTGTGTCACTTAATTATCTCGAACCGAACCCTTATACTACGATATTTCCATACATTATTAAGTCATTAACATCACTTTAGTATGTTTATGTCATTATATTATGTTTCATTCTTGCTTTGGGCATAATTTTAGTAATTTACATGGTAATAATACGTAATTGTAGTAACACTTTCACTGTTAGTTTTGTGTTATTGTGTGTTTTAAAATTCGTTCCACGCTAGTGAGTACTATTATTAACAGTGCCTACAAGCATCATTTTTTAACCGACTGCAAAAAAGGAGGAGTTTCTCAATTCGGAAGTATATTTTTTTTATGTATGATCGTAGACATTTTCGTCGTTTATGAACCGATTACATTTTTTTTGTTGATTTCGTCCGGTTTTCGTTTTGTTGTAACAAACGAGCAGACGAGTCACAAGATGGTAAGTGCTTACCGCCGCCGATAGGCACCTGGATCTCAAGAGTCACATGTGCATTTATTTATTTATTTACTAGCTTTTACTTGCGAGTATGTCGGTTAAAGCCTGTATTAGGATCTCTATGTCAAATTTCATCAAAGTCGGTGTAGTGGTTTAGCCGTGAACGCGTAATAAACAGATAGACAGAAATTAATAATATAAAACGAATAGTGTGTTATACCTCTACTTTTTTTGTTTGAAAAAGTTGTTAACAGTAAATATTGTTGACAATTTTATAGCCATTGCTTTGTAATCAATACAACATAGACAATACAATACGAACATAGTAAATATTACCGTAATCTATGTACAAGAACAAAGATAATTATAATCGTTAAAAGTAGCAAAAGGGATTTTTCATGCATTCGTACCAAAAATATTCTGAATAATATACTCATATTCTTCTATCAGAAACTGATATAAAAACCTTTTTATGATATCTTAATAAATATGCTTCTTCTTCTTCTTTGATGAAATGGCAACCAGCCGGATCTCTCGGATCAGCTATTTCTGCCAATGTCAAGTGTTCATAGTCTTCAAATTATAAGTCTTCAAGTCAATAAGTCTTCGTCGTGATGAAATTAATGATATAAAATATACAAAATGTGGATGAGATGAAATGGGGACTGTCTTCCGAAAAAACAAAAAACGATCTCCAATAAATATGCTAATAGAACAAGAATTGTCACAGCAATTTATGAAAAGCCACTTTATTTTACGCTTTATAGTGTTGCTAGGCAGGGAGTTTTCGTTCGATGTTTTTTGAGGTCAGTTTGACTTTTTTTATAAAATGCTTTTATAAGCAATTTTTTTTTCATTTTAATAATGAATTGGAACGGTTTTAATTCAGATAACCTTGTGACGATTACTGCATCGTTTATTACGTAAGCGACATATTTAAAAATACTAAACTTGTTAATTAATTGTTAAGTTGCAATGCAAGGACAACTTTCATTTATATCCTGTAAGGAAACTGAATGGTTAATAACAAATCGGTTTAAAATATTTATTCTCATTAAGAATTATAATACAATTCACTTAACATGAGAACGTAGTAATGACTAATCTATACTACTATATAAAGCTGAAGAGTTTGTTTGTTTTGAACGCACTAATCTCAGGAATTGCTGGTCCGATTTGGAAAATAATTTAGTGTTAGATAGCCCATTTAACGAGGAAGGCTATAGGCAATATTTATAGTCTATAGCCGTCAGATGCTCTGCTCCTGTATGTCTTAGCGTGATAATATCATCACGCTAAGACTTACAAGAGCAGAGCACCAATGAAGAATGTTACAAAAACGGGGGAAAATTATCACGCTACGGGCAATAGGAGGTTGCGTGGGTCGGCTAGTACACAAATATATTTCTCTTGAGAGCATACATGAAAGCAGTAACAATATTATATTTTTTTAACTACTAACCTCGTTGATACAGCTGCGAACATGGACAAAATTAGGTTGAATATATTAAATTGGAGTGTCTGTTTGTAATATTAAAATAACCGCTTTTTACTAAATGCATTATGTATGTATACACGGTACATATACCAAATATGTAGTTATAAAAATTTTTGTCTGTCTGTAGGTCTGTCTGTCTGTTTGTCCGTCTGTCTGTCTGTTTGTCCCGGGTAATCTCTGGAACAACTGAACCGATTTTGACGGGACTTTGGCAGGTAGCTGATGATCCGGGGAGTAACTTAGGCTACTTTTTTTAGACTAACTCTGTCCCGCGGCGTTACTCGCGGTACGACGATAACCGCGGATAACACCGCTGGGTTCAGCTAGTTACATAATAAAAATACTTGTGGATATATGCCTCTCCGTAGAAAGGAGGTTTAGAAGACAAGCTGTTATAGAACTTTTTAAATATATATATATAGATATATATATAAGAATTGTCTGTTTAAAAAATTAGATATTTAGATGGAAATCAAGCTAAATTGGCAAAGATGAATTAATGTCACTATTGCAGTTGGTTTTAAGTATGTAGCGTACAAATAAAAATTATTTTATTTGTACGTTTATTATTATATAATTACTAGCCGACCCACGCAACCTCGTTTGCGTCCTATTGCCCGTAGCGTGTAATTTTCCCCCGTTTTCGAATCATTTTTCATTGGTTCTCCGCTCCTATTGGTCTTAGCGTGATGATATATAGCCTATAGCCTTCCTCGATAAATGAGCTATCTAACACTGAAATAATTTTTCAAATCGGACCAGCGGTTCCTGAGATTAGCGTGTTCAAACAAACAAACAAACAAACTCTTCAGCTTTATATATTAGTACTAGCTGACCCACGCAACTTTGTTTGCGCCTTATATTGCCCGTAGCGTGAAAATTTCCCCCTTTTTTGAAACATTCTTCATTGTTGCTCCGCTCCTATTAGTAGTAGCGTGATGATATATACCCTATAGCCTTCCTCGATAAATGGACTATCCAACACCGAAAGAATTTTTCAAATCGGACCAGCGGTTCCTGAGATTAGCGTGTTCAAACAAACAAACAAACAAACAAACAAACAAACAAACTCTTCGGCTTTATATCTTAGTATAGATAGATATATAAAAGAATTGTTCGTTTAAAATATTAGATATTTAGATGGAAATCAAGCTAAATTGGCAAAGATGAATTAATGTCAGTTGGTTTTAAGTATGTAGCGTAAAAATAAAATTATAGTCGTAATAAATAAAATCTTTTATTTCTGTACAGTAGCTTAATGTTCTACAGAATAATGCATTTTACTTTCTCTGTAACTGTCAGTTTCAGTTTTCTCTGATATTACAATGTATTGTTTTCGTTTACTGTCTGTCTGTTCATATGAATGAAGCAGTAAAGAGACGAGTGAAGAAAGCTCAAATTCGTGGTCATGTGCTAACCACATGTTTCAGCTTTCTTTGAATGAATTGTCTATGATCGTAATATCTTTGACAATACATAATTAATTGTCGTCTGTGTATGCAACAATAGATCGTTTACTGTATTTTCAACCATTTAATGTCAAAACCAACTCGACTCAAAACAATAATAATTAAAATGAAGAAAAGATAGATGTATTGCTTGAAGTTTGTCTTTTTTTCGACAGCGTAGGTCGCAGTTCATTGAAACAAATTATTAAAAATTCGCTAAGCCAAGCGGTGTTACCCGCGGTACAACAACAGCCACGGGAAACGCCGCGGGGCGAAGCTAGTCCAAAAAAGTAATCTAAGTTACACCTTCTGTATCATCAGCTACCGTCAATATCGGTTTGGCGTTCCAGAGATTAATCGAAACAAATTGACCAACAGACAGAAAAAAATCCACGCGGTACCTACAAAACTTTGTGCGATCCACAAATTCTTGTCCCGAATCTGGGTGCTCTTTGTGCCCGTTTCTTGTATGTTTGTAAAGTGCCCAGCGACACAGGATGTTTATTCCAAATGTAGGAGTTGACTTTTTACTAAAAAAAAAAAGAAATCTTGAAAAAACCTATATGGCCTAGAGGCCAATGTCCAGTGATCTTTTAAAAGCTGTTGATGTATGATGATGATGTGAAACTAAAATAGGTAGGAGTAACATCAAACCTCGAAGACCATAACAGTTTTCCTTTGCTGTCAAAAGTTCAATCGATCGAGAATTTCACCTCTCCTAATTCTAGAACCGTGTTTTAAGTTTATTTTGTGTTAGTAATACTTTTTACATTTCAGAAACAAGTTATATATTTTTTATCAGATTGATTTACTTTGTTCGTTACTTTGCGTGAACTTTATTACTCTTAGTATTCCTTTGAAATGCAATTAAGATGGTCGTAACATTCTACCGTTGATGCGTATTACGCTATTGTGCTACTGATCAATTAATCGTACAACTTTGTAGCAATAAACTTGCGCAAGAACACCTTCAACTTACATTTACGATTCTTAGTCTTATCGCTTCATACTTAAAACCAATTGTAATGGTGACATTAATTCATCTTTGCCAATTTAGCTTGATTTCCATCTAGCTAATATATATATGACTCTACTCCGCCTGGTGGATGGCAAAAGCAGAATCCAAGAGTGGTGGTCACCATATTCATTGCGAATGCAGACAATGCAACAATGCAGCATGGTGACCCACACCATGGCGGCCTTGTGATGCTTTCGCATCCTTGGGCCTCCGGTCTCGCCCTCACGCACGGAACATGGCAGCACGAACGCTGTCATTTACGTTGATTTTCTGTGCGAGGGTAGTACCGCCCCCTGGTCGAGCCGGCCGGTTCGTGCTGCAATCAGCGTGGCTCTACTACCTTGAAATGCTGGATAAATAATAGGCTATATAATAAATATGTATAAATTATTAATATATAGGCTATAAAGGCTGTTGATAACTCTCGAACATAATTACCAAGTATCATTAAGTTTTGCAAAGAGATAAAAAAAATAAGTGGACCGTTTATTTAGAAAAAAAAATTGGTTGCCTGTAAAGTCGGTATACGGGCGAAAGTTTTACGTGACAACGACTTTGAGTGGTAAAGTGGACGCGTGCCTTTCACTTTTTATGTCTGTCTCTCTCGCTCTTAGGCGGGCTAACCATGCCCGAGTGGAAGGGACGCGTGCCTCTCACTCGCTCTCATTGTGAGCGCATAACGTGAGCGGAGCGTAACGCAGTTTCTTGAAGTGTCACCCGGCAAACCAATTTATAAGACGTTGTCACGTCAAAAGACAATTAAATTAATTTGTAATTTCTATATTAATGAAATTTTAAAAGTTTGTTTTCGGCTAGAATCTAATGGACTTCGACTTTAATTTCGTTCTGCTCACAAGACTATTCTGATTGCTTCAAGTTCCGTTATCGTAGCCAAGTAGTGGTTGGGCCAAATCATGTTTGAAGTCACAATCGAGTAAGAACTAATTCACTATGACATTTCCAAATTTACGTCCTTGTAACAATATGATTGGTGTCATTTACCTAACGGTGAAATATAAATTCAAAAGTCATCATTGTTTGTATATTAATGATTGAAAGATACATTCTAATGATTATTTGTAATTTATTTTCTGTATCTCGTATACTGATCTAAGAATATCACTACATAGTATAAAACAAAATCGCTTTCGCTGTCTGTCTGTCACACACACACAATGCACAATAACCATTTTTATGCCTTTCTTTTTATGAGAAATAATGGCTTATTTACGAAGCGATTTTAAGCAATACAGCAATAATCTTTATCCAATTATGTACCTTAAATACATCATGCATTTAATATAGATCAATATGGCCCTGTAAAGTATGCAATTTTAATAAATATATTCGAAAATATTACAGATTTGAAATGTACAAATCGTGTCGTCAGTAGGTGCATCTGAAATCCACCCGTGCTAAGCCGGGGCAGGTCGCTAGTAATGATATAAATCATATCTTATTAATATAATCTTAACTATTTTGTACGCAATAATGAAAATGTAAGTAACTGTAGCAAAAGGGGTGAAAAAAAAAGGTTTGCAATACCTCCATTTATTTGCTGATGTTTCTGACATTTGACAGATGTCAAAATTGACAGTAAAAATTTACATCTTGTCTATGTGTCTTGTCTATGACCAATCCCATTTTTTTTTATCAAACCGAATATTGCAGTCGTTGTTAAAATTCTAATTTTAATAAGATGTTTTCTTGTTACAGGTATGTGCTATAAAAGGATCTACAAAAAAGTTATGCTTTTACGAGTTTCACGGTAAGTGCTTAGTATTTGAAATGATTGCAAAAAATCTTGAAATTAATGAATTTTAATTAGTCTGTTTCACTGATTTAATAGAAATAATGGCACTCTTTTGTTTTTTATAGCGGAGTCGGTCTGATTAAGGTGGCGACGAATCATCATAAACATTTAAGTTTTTAAAACTAAAACATTTTAAGTGGATTGAAATATTCGCTTCTGAAGCAAGTAAACCATCATAAATAGTATACATAATTATAAATATATATCTAGCTTCTTTTGCCCGTGACTCCACCCGCGTGTATATAAGTTATCACATTAAATAGTAGCCTATATTCTTCCCCAAGAATCAAAGTGTCTCCATTGTAAATTTCATCCAAAGAGTTACGGTCGAATTTATAATACCTACCTGTTAGTATGAAAGAATGGATGTACCATCTCTGTCTTAATCCTACTAATATTATAAATGCGAAAGTTTGTAAAAAAAACGTGTGTTTGTGGCTCTTTCATGCAAAAACCACTTAACGGATGAAACTTAACAGTAATATAGCTTATACATCAGAACAACATTTAGGCTAGTATTTGCTTCGATACCCGACACATACACGGGCGGAACCGCTGGCAACAGCCAGTATCTATACAAATAAAATTGTAGTGTCTGTTTGTAATATTAAAATAACAGCTTTTTAATCAATGCATGTGTATGTATACACGATACATATATCAAAAATGTAGTTAAAAAATGTTTTGACTGTCTGTCTGTCTGTCTGTCTGTTTGTTCCGGGTAATCTCTGGAACGGCTGGACGGATTTTGACGGGACTTTCACGGGTAGGTAGCTGATGATCCGGGGAGTAACTTAGGCTACTTTTTTTAGACTAACTTTGTCCCGCGGCGTTACTTGCGGTACAACAATAACCGCGGGCAACAGCCAGTATTACTCATATAACTTACAGCTCGTCAGATTGTGAATTGTGATAGTCTTGTCATTTGTACAATGATATTGGCTTGCTAATTACAACCAGTCGGAAATATTTATTTTGTTTCTTGTACAATAAGGAGTATCTTTATATCTGTACAAACTAAATAATTAGTTCCATTATATTCTTACTCCACTAATGAGTCCTTGTTAACCGATTTCAAAAAAGGAGATTTCTCAATTCGACCATATATTTTTTTTTGTGTGTTCGCGGATAACTTCGTCGTTTATGAACCGATTTTGATTATTATTTTTTAATGGAAAGGAGATGTCCCAACGGTGATACCATGATAAGGACATTAATATCTGATGATGGCATACAAAAGAAATCGAGTCGAACTTTGAAGTCGGTTTTATTTTTGTTAAAATTGTACTTGTTTAAAATCAAATATAAAAAAAAAGAATTAATTAATAATTTAAACTGATAAACATAATAAATATGTAGTAAGTCTTCTTAAAGTTAATACAAGCCTTAGAATAGTTAAGTCGGGCAATTGTCCGGGCGATAAAAATACCTTATTAAGTGAAAAAGACTATGGTAGTATAAATCAATAGAGACTAGGTTATCGTAACTTTCTCACTTAAAATAAACTTGCCATAGAGATTTCGTATTCTATAAACGTTACCTTGATTGTGGTCAATTTGTAAATAAACAACCTGGAACTCACTACCGGCATACGTGTTTCCTTCCCACTATGATCACGGGTCCTTTAAGCTGGGCGTGAAAAAGCATCTCACCAAGCCGCCATAGTGCGGGTCACCATGCTGCTTTGTGCTTATTCGCAATGAGGATGGTGACCACCGCTCTTGGATTCTACCCAAGCTTTCCATCAAGCAGGGCAGAATCATTTTGGCGGCTCACTATAAAAAAAAAAAACATAGCGTATCGTCTTTTTTTTTGACCTAGTCAAGTACAGGAAGCAACTGATTAGCATGGTTAGGAGTTTGTTTAGTGAAGTGTTTCACAAATTACAGTCATTTTCTTTCGGCACGTATTTGGACATTTACCTTGTGGTATCTCTAACAATTCTGAGTTGTTTTTTTGCGTATGGAAAAGGAAACTAATATATCACTAAGAAGTAGTAAATAAACATGATTGTAGATCAGGTTTAAAGACATTTAATAACCTGACATTAAAGAGTCAGGTTAACTCGATTTACAAGATTTCTTTACATAGATAAATTGCAGTTCAGTAAACAGCTTTACAATCAATACAGCTTTACAATCTATACATCTATACAAATAAATAAAATTGGAGTGTCTGTTTGTAATATTAAAATAACCGCTTTTTAATAAATGCATATGTATGTATACACGGTACATATACCAAAAATGTACTTAAAATTTTTTTTGTCTGTCTGTCTGTCTATTTGTTCCGGGTAATCTTTGGAACGGCTGGACGGATTTTGACGGGACTTTCACTGGCAGGTAGCTGATGATCCAGGAGTAACTTAGGCTACTTTTTTTAGACTAACTTTGTTCCGCGGCGTTACTCGCGATACAACAATAACCGCTGGTAACACCGCGGAGTTCAGCTAGTAAATTACTAAAATTACTGAATTCGCTCTTCTATGACTCTCACTCAGTTATGTTTTTTATATACCAGATGATTGTGGATGATACCCTTAATGAGGTATGTAACCTAACCTCAAATTTAATCTTAAAAAAAAGAAAATAATTTTGGATTATTAGATAGTTTTATTACTTAATAATAATATTAACTAACTCATTGGTTTTAGTTTCGATTCCTGAATTGGGCCAAGTATTGTTGGGTTTTTCTTACAAAAAATTCTTAATAGTAACCCGGAGTATGGAAGTTATTGGGAAGTCAGTGCCTTAAATATACTGACAAATAGTTGAACCTTCGAATTTAGTTCGCCCGCAGGGTTTCGAAGGTCCGATGCCAGTCGCTCTATGCAATGGTCCGTAGTCATATCGATAAGTCACAAATAATATAAAAATCTTCCTTTCTATGTTTCTGATTCATCCAAATATATTAATACAGATTTATGAAGATTTAAAAGTAATATAGCGTAGATTCGATTGAACAAAAGGCGGTATCACTCACCTGTCAAATGTCATTAATTTCGTTCATTAATCATACTCTCACTTTTTAATCAACTTTAATAGAAGAAAGAAGTCGTCTAGTCGTCTTAGTTTTTTATTTCTACATACATAATATTACAAGATTACTTGTAGATACGATGTTTGGCTGCACTATTTTATTTATTTGTTCAGATATAGTTTTATTTGCTACCATTGTCATTAGCCTAAGCTATTTGTTATTTGTATCTTTACACGTAGTATAAAATGAAGTCTAGTGACTTCATTTTATACTACGTGATCGAAGATAAAACTCAAACAAACACAGGCAAAACATTCTTGCCCAGATGACTTTTGATGATGTAGAAGATGCGATGTCCCGATGTGGCTGGTAAATATATAATTTTCTATATTATATTATTTTATCATTACCGCGAAGTAAAGTAAAATATACAATGTTTTAAGGAATATAACACTTTCTTTTTATTATTTAGGCTTAAGTGGTCATCATTAAAACAATTAAATTGAAACGAATAACAATTTCCAACACGTAAATGTTAAAATGAAATTAGTTACAGTCACGATAGGGTTATTGCTTTGTTTCTCGATTATTTGAGTAAAATAATAAAGTACTGAGCCAATTGCGAGTCGGCCATTGCTCTTAAATGTGCCGTACCAATACAGAATGTGGGATGGTAAAATGTTATGATCGCGGGTCCTTTATCATCGGTTCCTGGATCCCCATGTTGTATTGCCCATATGAGAATGGTGACCACCATTCTTGGATTCTACTTATGATTTCTATCATGCAGAGTAGAGATACTTTGACAGCTAATACATAAAATGCACATCATAGTAATATTACCTCTAGTAAATACTCGTAGAATAAATAAGGGTTAAATAATTCTAAGGTTAAAGGTTCAGAAATTAACATTACATCCTTTTGTTTTTATTTATTAACATAAATAACTTAAGGTCCGTTTAGTAATACAAATCATATTTTTTGGGTATAAATTAAAGGTTTTATGATATAGGGCTCAAGAGACATAATCTTTGAGAAAGAGATGTTTTGAAACACAAATGTGGTCTTTATTGTCGTTTAGTTTGAGGTAGCCCATGTTCAGATGACGAACGCTCAACGCGCATAACGCGCGTTTACAACTACATGTTATTTAGTTTTAGGACCACACATGGTAACGCGCGTTTTTATATGTATGTGGTTATTAACGCGCGTTAGCAAAACGCGCGTTGAGCGCTCGTCATCTGACCGTGGCCTAAGGTTACCATCAAACTACAGTACAGAATGTTTTTAATAACAGTATGATACATAAACGAGTATCGAGTTTAAATGTGACATAATAAGAATACAGAGTATCACCATCCCTATCTATAACATAGATGTCATAAGAACGGACTAAGGAAGCAACAAGCAAAGACAAAAGTACTACAAACAAAACCTCGTCCTTTTTAACCGACTTCAAAAAAAGGAGAAGGTTTCTCAATTCGACCGTATATATTTTTTTTTTTAATGTGTGTTCGTGGATAACTTCGTCGTTTATAAACCGATTTTAATGATTCTTTTTTTAATGGAAAGGAAATGTCCCGACGGTGGTACCATGATAAGGACATTAATATCTAATGATGGCATCCACGAGGAATCGAGTCGAACCTTGAAGTCGGTATTATTTTTGTTAAAATTGTACTTGTTTTGAAGTCGGTTAACCCTGCTGGCCAGCGGGGTATAGTATGCAAAAAACTTACTTTCTAAGGAAAACGTGACGTGATCATATCACATGATATTGTAAAATTATTTTTAGAATGATAGTAAATCTACAATTAACAACACTTAAAGACGAAAAACTTACGAGAGATGGTGAGACTTGAAGAGTAAAAACCAAAAGCTACAATATATTTAATTATTTAGTTATTTATTTATTTAAAACTTCTTGCACATGACGCACAGAGGCGAACTTAATACCATGAAGCATTCTCTATAAGTCAACTAGTCAACAGTCAACAAGTAATTACTAGCTAATGTTACTACAGAAGTATGAAACAATCAAATTTTAGAATATTCTTGTGTTGAAAATACGTAAAACTTAATTAAGATCTCCATCAATTCTCAAGGTGACTATAATTTGAATTGTTATTGTGAGTGTTAGCAACTCTGTAGCTGTAACTTGAATACAAGAAATAAATAAATAAATAAATAATAAATATTTCGGACATCTAACACACAACGCCATCTAGTCCCAAGCTAAGCAGAGCTTGTGTTATGGGTACTAGACAACTGATACAAATACATATATACTTTTTTTTTGTAAATACATACATATTATACATAGAAAACACCCAAACTTCGAAACAAATATTTGTAGATCATACAAACATTTGGTCCGACCCGGGAATCGAACCCGAGACCTCACGATCAGCAGTCGCACACGCCAACCGCTAGACCAACGAGGCAGTCCATATATATAAATATATTATATTATATATATTAAAATATATATATAGTCCATAAATATATTAAAATAACTGGTTTGTACGTACATTTAAACTGCAGGTAATGTCTTAGTAAAACTTAGGATAGAACAATAGTAATACAAAGAGACGGAAAAGTTGACACAAAACCTCCTATAGGTTTTGTGTCACTAAACTTTTCTGGCCAGCTTTGAATAACAAGCCAAAACCGTCTTTCTATCTAACTTACTGTCCTTTCTAATGAGATGCGTAGAGATATCGCATCAATGGCAGTCCCCTCTTCCAACTAGTCCCTCGCTCTCCCTTCCTCTACAGGACAGCAAGTGCCGACCTTGGAAGTCACCACTGTCGGGTAGTAGACATACGTTCTCGAACTCATCGCTTCGGTTCTTCCTTCCTGTGCCGAGCGGTCACAACCTGGACCTCACTACCGGCATACGTGTTTCCTTCCCACTATGATCCCGGATCCTTTAAGCGGGGCGTGAAAAAGAATCTCACCAAGCCGCCATAGTGCGGGTCACCATGCTGCTTTGTGCTTATTCGCAATGAGGATGGTGACCACCACTCTTGGATTCTACCCATGCTTTCCATCATTCAGGGCAGAGTCATTTTGGCAGCTCACTATATAAAAAAAAAAAAAAAAAAGATGCATATGTACCCAGCAGGGGTCTGTTAAGAGCCTGTAATCTATACAAATAAATAAAATTGGACTGTCTGTTTGTAATATTAAAATAACTGCTTTTTACTAAATGCATATACCCAAAAATGTAGTTAAAAAAAATTGTCTGTCTGTCCGTTTGTTCCGGGTAATCTCTGGAACGACTTGACGGATTTTGACGGGACTTTCACTGGCAGGTAGCTGATGATCCAGGGTGTAACTTAGGCTACTTTTTTTAGAGTAACTTTGTCCCGCGGCGTTACTCGCGGTACAACAATAACCGCGTGTAACACCACGGGGTTTAGCTAGTGATATAAAATAAGCACTTGAGAGGAAATCGCACGAAAAATAAGTAGTTACCAAACTTGTTTTCTACTGTATATTACTTAATTATACGTCTTAAATCCTAAAATTATATAATCCTAATTAAGTATTAAGTGTATATATCTACGCTTTTAATATCTTAAGCATACACTAGAAAAATTAATCACGGAATATAGACTGTACTAGCTGAGTCCCACGGTCTTACTGCGGTTATTGTCGCACTCGGTTGACGCCGCGGGCGAAGGTAGTCTAAAATAAGTAGCCTAAGTTACTCCTTGTATCATCAGCTTTCTGCCAGTCCCATCAAAATAGGTCCAGCCGTTCCAGAGATTACCCGGAACAAACAGACAGAAAAAAATTGTAAAAAATATTAGTTTAGTACATGTATCGTGTTCACATATGCATTTATTAAAAAGCAGTTATTTTAATATTACAAACATACACTCCAATTTTATTTATTTGTATAGAGAGAGTACGGGAATTATTGGGCCATTCGGTACGGAAAGCTTTCGATGACTTTTTAGTATTTCGTACAACGTTTGATTCAGGCAGGACCTGAAATCACATGGGTCCGGGGTTTCCGAAGAGTAAGACTTGGGCTGGCTTGTAGTTGCCGTGTGGTTTTTAATGCCCTGTACCGGATGGAATAGGAACCGAAACTACGATGAAATTGTCCATCCCGTTAGCGGAATATGACACTATTTCTGTACGTATACAAATCAAAAATAAATCATTACTGAAATTAATCGATATCGCAATTATGAAACACTGGCACTAATCGAATTTTCTATTCGACTGATGATCAAAATAGCAACATGGCCGCAATTACGTAGTATCAATTTGCAGACAGCAGCTCAGTTATCGAATCAAATCAATTGACCAGCTTTATTGACGTCCGTTTACGATCTTTTACTACCTGTATTAGGATGCTTAGTGGTCGTTTATAAATATTAATGTGTCCATTTTGAACATAAACGTTTTTTATTAAAGTTTTTGGCCATTTTATCTGTGGCGATTTTGCGTGATTAACCAATACATTGTTATTTCAACTGCATTTGTTGGAAAAAGAACCTGGATAAAAAAATAACATCATAGTATTACAGTACCTAGTAAAAGTAACAGTAAATGTAAAAACTCGGCCTAGTGCGAATCGGTCTTGCGCAGGAAGGGTCCCGTACCATTATCTATACATTTCAAGCGCCTGTCTGTTGCTGTTATTATTATCGAGCAAAAAACGGCATAAAAATCACTTTTTTTGTATAGGAGCCTCTCTCAATATTTACTTTATTCTGTTTTTAAACGATTTCATTTGATTTCATTTGGCTTGCCCTGTTTGTTTGTTTATTTGTATTCTGTTTCATTGTAAATCAAAGATAGCAACAACGCTGCTACAAAATGGTGGTTTACACATTTCATCACGACTACCACTATATGAGTATCAAATGAAAGGGCTTGACTAGTAGAACACAGATGAGTAAGATATGTAAAAAAATATTTTAATTTAAACGGTTTTATTGAAAATAATGTACTAAAAGCTAAACAATAATTCGGTAGGTCCCAGGTTCCAGTCATCATACCCCTTTCCCTCATCACCCTAAGGCATTGAACAAACAAAAAAATAAAATCATATTTTTGAATTTGTTGTTATAGCGGCATCTGATATACATCACCTGTGAAAATTTCAAATGTCATTAGTTATCACGGTTCATTATATATAACCTGGTGACAGATGAACGGACGAACCGACAGACAGAAAACGGAGTCTTGGTGATAGGGCGTTTTTACCCTTCGGGTACAGAACCCTAAAATTTATCAGAGATAGTTAAAAGTTACACATCTTAAGTACGTTCTAGCCATCCCAAAAAGGCCATTCCAATTCTCGGTTGAAGGTCTTTATTTTGTTTTTAAAATTGCTGTATTTAGCAATGGTAATAAGATCTACTTCAAGCATGAAGGTTTTAATGTGAATGGGGCTTTCAGGGTCAGTTGCCCTGAGTTTGGACACATTATTAAACATATTTGGGGCCAGAAAACTGCAATGTTGTGTGTAGAAATAATTGCACAACAAATCCAAAAAAAAAAACACCACCTACCTTAAGGTTTTTAGGAGCTGGTGGCTAATTTGGTGATCACGTTTGTTAACACATCATCATATCAGCCGTAAGAAGTCCACTGCTGAACGTAGGCCTCCCCCATTGACTTCCATTGCGACCGGTCGGTAGCGGCCTGCATTAACACATAACAAAGTTAAACTACCTTGGCAGATCATATTATGATGGGTGACCATTCTTAACATATGAGGTATATTGAAGTTCCGGTTGCTATAAGACCATGACTACCTCGTTGGCACAGTGGTAGCGTATGCGACTGCAGTGCTTGAGGTTTCTGTTTCGATTCCCGGGTCGGACCAAATCTTTGTGTCACCTGCAAATATTTTGTTTCGGAGTTTGGGTGTTTTCTATGTACAATATATATGTATATACTAGTTGTTGCCCGTTGCTCGGTTATTCTGATGTATTTAAGCTATATTACTGTAAAGTTTCATCCAAATCCGTTCAAAAGTTTTTGCGTGAAAGAGTAACAAACATCCATACTTACAAACTTTCGCAATATATTTATAATATTAGTAGGATTTGCAAAAAAGTATATACAAAAGTATTTCTGTCAGTTGTCTAGTCTAGTACCCACAACACAAGCTCTGCTTAGCTTGGTACTTACATGGCGTTGTGTCTTAAATATCGGAAATATTTATTATATCTTTGGCATTCGTAAAGAGTAGTCTGAGCCCTAAAATGCCCAATATCACCATGGTTTGATGAAGTTGAATGGCAGTCGCTCAGAAAAGTCGACGCCTACCTACTTTGAGTAAAATCGCTAAGAGGATCATTTTGTAAGTTCAATGACACAATGACTTTGCGATTAGGGGACGGTTTACAAAAAGGCGATATCTTAATTTTACCATGCAACCCTTACAAAATTATCAACTCAATCATTTTTTTTTCATATTGCATGGGCCACATTCCCGCAATATTCGACTTGTATTTTCCTATTATTACGATTTCTGTGCTTGTTTCTGTGATTCTGTGTTTGGAACGGATATAGTGGGTTAAGGAAACCAAAGAAGGCAGTATAGTCATATATGTTATTCGTTATTAATTAATGTAATGGGTGAACAGGTTTTTTTTTATCTTCGTCGTGTATTTTGTTTAGGTCCGTTTCAATTAAATAATAATTAATACACCATCATGTTGATTTCTATTTTTATCAGTTATCATGATCAGTTGTAAAAACTAGCTGTTTAATAACGATTGTAACCATTAAATAAAATGTCAATAAATCTTCCTATTGATGCTCTAAGCCGTGAGAGGGCATTGGTACGGAAGTAGGTACATATGTGGCGGTTCCTCAGGAATTTTGATACTTGTCGTTTCGTTTCTTGACTGTACAAATCGTCAGTTGGAGCACGGGACCCTATGTAAATCCCTTCCCCTTCTTTTCTGTGTAAACCCCCACGGGTCGTCACTCCACCGGGGTTTGCGGCGGGGTAGTTCGTCTGAAACGGACCGACTAAAACCACATCGTGTACTACTCTGCGCCTGAGATGGGCGAGATTCGGGATCTGCTGTTATTAACATATTCTAAAGTAGCACGGGGACTATATGCCGAGCATATAAAATGTTGACATCTATTTCTTTTGTGGCTTAGCTGTGTGGTAAGATAGTTCTGAAATGAAGACCATGTTATAGGGAAAAAGCAGCTATATAACTAACTCCGTAATAAGCAAATAATATCATCAAAATAAAAACAAAACACATTCTGAAACAAAGATCCGGTAATATACCATTAACTTGTTGATTGGATGCAAATGACCTTGACTGCATTCTTGTTTGTATCGTTTCTTACATAAATGAAAGAGAATATGATTTGAGGCCAACGGCTCTGAAGTCATTACTTGGTTTAATCTAAATAACCTAGAATTTGCCCGTCGTAATGCTAATTCCTCTCTGTTTAATCAAATCTCTCAATGGTAAATTTCATTAAAATAATTTCAGCCGTGAAAACAGAACAGATAAAGATACCGAGTTACTTTCGCATTTTAAATAGATCGATTGATTTAAATAGACAAACTCCTACAGAATAGAGACACTTAAATTCCTATAGAATATATCTTCTTCTATATATATAAAAACTAGCTGACCCACGCAACCTCGTTTGCGCCTTATATTGCCCGTAGCGTGAAATTTCCCCCGTTTTTGAAACATTTTTCATTGGTGCTCCTCTCCTTTTAGTAGTAGCGTGATGATATATACCCTATAGCCTTCCTCGATAAATGGGCTACCTAAGATTGAAAGAATTTTTCAAATCGGACTAGTAGTTCCTGAGATTAGCGTGTTCAAACAAACAAACTCTTCAGCTTTATATATTAGTATAGATGTATCCCTGAATCGTATGTACACGCATAACTGCCGATCGGCTGAACCAAATTAAATATTTCTTTTTTTATGTCTTCGTTATTGTTAGGACAAGTTTTCAAGACAAAGTAATTTTTTTTTCGTGACGGGAAGCTTAGACATATATGTAAACTAGCAGACCCACGCAACGTCGTTTGCGCCTTATATTGCCCGTAGCGTGATAATTTCCCCCGTTTTTGAAACATTATTCATAGTTGCTCCGCTCCTATTAGTAGTAGCGTGATGATATATACCCTATAGCCTTCCTCGATAAATGGACTATCCAACACCGAAAGAATTTTTCAAATCGGACCAGCGGTTCCTGAGATTAGCGTGTTCAAACAAACAAACAAACAAACAAACTCTTCAGCTTTATATATTAGTATAGATACGGCGGTATGGTATGGTAGCGGGGTCAGCTAGTGTCGTATATTGGAGACCCAAAGCTTTCCCGACTGCGATTTATAGAAAAACTAGCTGACCCGGCGCACTTCGTACCGCCATATTTACTTATCTGTCTCAACTTCCCTTCGCGTACAACAAAAATTTACTGTTCCTGTTATATTTTCATTTTTATTGTACACAAATCTTGTCCTAACAAACACAAAAAAAAATTACCGCCAGTTTATCGATTGTAAAACCAAAAACATTTAGAATGACATGCGACCCGTAATGAGTAAGCCTGACCTACGAAAATATCGACATAGTCCATATAATTCATCTCACGGAATCAAATGGGTATTTTAGTCAACCCGTCTCTATAATTAATTATATTCAAATTTATTAAAATACTGTAGACAGCTACTATTCTAGTTTTGAGAAGATTTAAATACTTTATAAACTTAGTTGCGCAAATTTTTTGAATTTATTCTTGCTATCCAGTTACTACAAAAAACCATTAACTCTAACGGTTTACTTCACTGGATTTTTATAATGTTTTTTATTTTCACTATGCGAATTACGAAATTTAAATACAAAAGTCTGAAAGAAATAGGGGTATTGCCCTAAAGTAGTCTCTCTCAATAAAATCCAACAACTGCCTCGATGGTCTCGCGGTTGGCGTGTGCGACTGCTGATCATGGGGTCCCGGGTTCGTTTCCCGGGTCGGACCAAATGTTTGTATGATCTACAAATATTTATTTCGGAGTTTGGGTGTTTTCTATGTATAATATGTATGTATTTACAAAAAAAAGTATATATGTATTTGTATCGGTTGTTTAGTACCCATAACACAAGCTCTGCTTAGCTTGGGACTAGATGGCGTTGTGTGTAAGATGTCCGAAGTATTTATTTATTATTTATTTTATTATTAACTTCCACACGCCCTAGACAAGAAACCGCTACTTAAACAAACAATATCGTTCCATCATTATACAAGTTACCATTCTTATGTGTTATTTACCTAATAAACTTAAAGAAAGCCATAAAACTTTAATAATGCAACACCTTAGCACGAAACGTACATATGTTCAAACAAAAAAAAATCTCGCGATTGTCGACACTTAATGGAACTTGCTGAAATACATTCTAGAATTAAACTCACTCCGTTTAATTCAAAAACGTAAAAAATAAATGTGTTGTGACACTATTTCTAATCTATGCTAAGTATCGTTTTATGTATTTGTAATATTGTGGTGTTACGTGAACGGCGTCGAACTGTTACGCGGCTCTGCGACGAGTTGCGCAGGCGCAATGCGCCCAGTCTTGTACCGAAACGCACGCGAATCACGCGCACTTTCGCTCTTGTGTCGACGCTTCCGCGAATCACTTCCTTTGACTACGGAAGTAGACGAGATTATCCCTAAATTTTTCATATAACCTCTATCGTAATTAACTCGACATTCTGGATAACAGTTAAGTTCGTAAAATTAATTGGTTTTTCAATATATCAATCGTTTATTTGACTCAGTTATATTTTAATAAAATTAACTTATATGCTTAACAGAAATTAATTAATTTAGTTTTATTTTATTTAATTAATAACTTATAAAAGTGACATTTATTAGTGGCTTAACACAGCCACTAATAATAATATTCACACAATTTTTAATATTATTCTGCTAAGAATTAAATAATATTAAGAGCAACTTAACATATAACACAGAGAAATAATAAAGGCATCTTTCTGAAACGTGTCTTGGTAGATGAAGTGAAATAGTGCATTGAGATTGTACATAGTGGATTAACTGGAAGGAATAAATCAGTGACTTGGCTAACTGGTACTAAGTAGTGTCATACATAGTGGATTAACTGGAGTAAATCAGTGACTTCACTAACTGGTACTAAGAAGTGTCAGTTAAAAAAACTAGTGACAGAAAGTGTAACTGATCCACATATACGCTTTGATTGGAAATAGTACATATAAATAAAGTGGTTTTTAATAGTGACATTGGAAGTGCAAGAGTACTATGTTCGTGATTTTGGCGTATATGGGCGTTCGTTTTGCCCTCCATGTGTCCAGGCAAAGTGGCCTTGCACTGGCCGAAGAGTGCTATACGAGAAAGTATGTTTTTTTTTCTATTTATAAATGTGCTACTTGTGGTATGAAATAACACTACACACTTGACAATATAAACAATAAATTGTTACAATTAGGACGATGCGTATACACATGTAGATATTTTTAACCTCTGAGTTCACAATTACCTTTGCCATACCATTTTCATTATGAAAATATTTTATGTAGGTACTAGCTGTCCCGGCAAACGTCGTTTTGCCATAACTACTAATAAATTAAAAATTAATTTAAAAACATTGTCCAGCGGACAAAATTGTGAATCTAAACCATTCCCAGATCCCCTTGAACACACAAAAAATTTCATCAAAATCGGTCCCAGTCGTTTGAGAGTAGTTCAGTGACACACTCACAGAAGAATTATATATATAAAGAGATTTTTAACCTCTTAAAAAAATACTGTCGTTTTTTGTTTGCGATAGCGTACAATTTTTTTTACCGTTATCAAGTAGTAGTCTATACAAATAAATAAAATTAGTGTGTCTGTTCGTAATATTAAAATAACTGCTTTTTATTAAATTAATATGTATGTATACACGGTACATATACCAGAAATGTATTAAAAAAAAAATTGTCTGTCTATTTGTCTGTTTATTCCGGGTAATCTCTGGAACGGCTTTACCGATTTTGACGGAACTGTCACTGGGAGGTAGCTGATGATACAGGAGGTAACTTAGGTTACTTTTTTTAGACTAACTTTGTCCCGCGGTGTTACTCGCGGTACGACGAAACTGCGGGTACCACCGCGGGGTACAGCTAGTATAACATAAAAATGTGGCTATGAGTAGAGCAAGTTAGAATAATATCTAAGACAATAAGAATTAAATCATTTAAATGACGGTGTCTTGAGATTGTGAGAATTCCGTCCTAAAAACTGCTTTCAAAATGAGTTTTTGTCTAGTAACGTATTTTTCTTTTAATTTTAACAAAAAAAAAACACTTCAAGAAGTGGACCAAATTGAAATGTGATGATACGGGAAGCACCAGTTTTCGAATAAAAAAAAATCATCAAAATCGGTTCACCCAGACAAAAGTTCTGAGAAAACAAACATAAAAAATACAGTCGTATTGAGAACCTCCTTCCTTTTTGAAGTCGGTTTAAAATGTCATGTTTCCTGAACTACGGAAAATAGGGTATACATGAGAAAAACGTTTGTAAAATTTATGTGTGTTATTATTAATCTTATATCCTAAACATTCGCTGCACTTGCTGTCGTTTTTTGTTAGTGAGTTCGAGGACGGAGACCTAATGATGCAGAAGCATGTTTAAGCCCCATGGTGTGGGTCACCACATTGTTACATTGTCTGCATTCGCAATGTGTATGGTGACCACCACTCTTGGATTCTGCTTATGCTTTCCATCAGGCAGTGTAGAGTCATTTTGGCAGGTCCATACCTACATAAAAAAATTACACTACTAATTGCTTGGTTGCCACTTTATGAAAAATAAAGATTTTTAACTTCGTGTTTAAAAGACTACCTACTACTACTTACCATATATTGTTATTGGCAACACACCTATGTTTTTAATTTGCAGTTCTCAATAAATGAAAGAAAATCCTTATTATATGTATAAGATTTGGGTGCGTTTCTTAAAAGGAGACTTAACTAAAAATTATCACAATGTTAATTCTTGAATAATTACTAGCTGACCCGCTCAACTTCGTTTGCGTCTCTCCATAAGAAATATTTTTTCCCAGTTGCCCAACATTTTCGGTCGATACCCGGCTCCTATTGGTCGTAGAGTGATGTTACTTAGCCTAAAACCTTCCTTGCTAAATGGGCTATACAACAAAAAAATAATTAGCTAAATCGGTTCAGCCGTTCACGCGTGATGTCGTGACCAAGGCAAATAGGGATTCATTTTTATATATATAGATAGAATTATTAGAACTAAGTATATACTTTAATACCAAATCACAATTCTTAAACTCATTGTTAAGTTAGCCCAATATTTAAAATAAGCGGTGGGTAGTTCTTAATACCATTTTCATTACGAAAATTTGATTCGAAAATATATTTCATTCGAAAATATATTATTTCATTCGAAAATAAGCTTTATCCAAAAATATTTTTTTATTTATATGCAACACTAGCCGACCCTCGCAACCTCGTTTGCGTCTCCTATTGCCCGTAGCGTGATAATTTTCCCCCGTTTTCGAAACGTTTTTCATTGGTGCTCCGCTTCTATTGGTCCGAGCGTGATGATATATAGCCTATAGCCTTCCTCGATAAATGTACTATCCAACACTGGAAGAATTTTTCAAATCGGACCAGCGGTTCTTGAGATTAGCGTGTTCAAACAAACAAATCAAATAAAAAAATAAAAAAAATAGAAACACTTTCTGCCGCGTTGATCTGAGGAAATCCAAATCTTCTGATGATGAAACTTTGGATGTCAGTCTGGTCAGATTGGCCCAATTATAATAACCTGTGATAGCCCAGTGGATAAAATACCACATCATACATATAATTTTATTTTTATTAGCTTTCTGGGCGTCTCCTCCATATAAATTTACACTGTGTAAATTTCAAACTCCTCCGTTCGTCTTATTTTGGTAAAAAGGCGGTACAAAGTTTTTGTTTCACCTATTAATATATAGATAAACTAGCTGTTGCCCGCAGCTCCGCCCGCGTATATGTTGGTTATAGCTGCAAATAGTAGCCTATGTGTTATTCTGAAACTATTTTACTGTAAAGTTTCATCCGAATCCTTTCAGTAGTTTTGCGTGCGTAGCGTGAAGAAGTAACAAACATAAACACCACAAACTTTCGCGTTTACATATTAGTGCGATAATAATATTTCGCATATGCAGTTATAACGCATCTGACACCTTATCTCCCGTCTCCAGCAAACCAAGCAGAGCTTGCAGATTACTGTTTATTTAAAGAATAATTTAATTATTTTTGAAAGCTTCATGTAGTTTTATTGTCTGTCTAGACAGACATAATGAAGTAATTGACGAACTGCATACGAGATAAAATTATTCAGAAAATTGCAAAAGTTTAAGTGTTTTAATTATCATTACTATGCACTAAACAAGCGGTAATATTATTAAATCTCCATGCGGAAAGAATTCAGACGGTCCACTTCCTAAATCAGGTTTTCTAAAATATTTTTCTACAAAAAAAATTATAGGAGTCTGCCAAAGTGACTCCACTCTACCTGATGGAAAGCATACATAAAAAAGATAATGCAACAATGCAGCTTGGTACACACTATGGCGGTCTATTGTGATGCTTCTACATCATTAGGTCTCGACAGCACGATTACGTCATGATAAGTAACAAACTTTGATGAGTCTTTTCAATCATGCTATGCGTGGTGTTAACTTGCCTTTCTTAGGCACGCCAGCAATTCACATTCATTACAGCTGCATGTCATGTCAGTCAGATATAGGAGATGCTATCTTATAATAGTATTAAACTTAAATTTTCGAGTTTAGTTTCTAATATAACATTTCTGTATTAAAAGTCATGCTATTTAATTAAAACACAAGCGCTCGCTCGGGTGGATCACCGACTATACGATTCGTGCATTTTAAATTTGTAATATCTTCGAATCTATTCATTTAAATTACATACTTTAAAAGGCTATATTGCTCTATATTAAATGCACAATGTATTTAAGGTTCTTGGATAAGGATTAATACTGTATTGCTTAAAAATCGCTTCGTAAATAAGCCATTATTTCCCGTAAAAAGAAAGGAATAAAAAATGGGTTATTCCTAAGGGATGCCTTATAGAATACTAGCAGACCCACGTAACCTCGTTTGCGCCTTATATTGCCCGTAGCATGAAATTTTCCCCCGTTTTTGAAACATTCTTCATTGTTGCTCCGCTCCTAATAGTAGTAGCGTGATGATATATAGCCTATAGCCTTCCTCGATAAATGGGCTATCTAACATTGAAAGAATTTTTCAAATCGGACCAGTGGTTCCTGAGATTAGCGTGTTCAAACAAACAAACAAACAAACAAACTCTTCAGCTTTATATATTAGTACTAGCTGACCCACGCAACCTCGTTTGCGCCTTATATTGCTCGTAGCGTGAAAATTTCCCCCGTTTTTGAAACATTATTCATTGTTGCTCCGCTCCTATTAGTAGTAGCGTGATGATATATACCCTATAGCCTTCCTCGATAAATGGACTATCCAACACCGAAAGAATTTTTCAAATCGGACCAGCGGTTCCTGAGATTAGCGTGTTCAAACAAACAAACAAACAAACAAACAAACAAACAAATAAACAAACAAACTCTTCAGCTTTATATATTAGTATAGATAGATAGATAACTAGTATAGTGGATGTTCACTACTGCAGTACATCATTTTAATATATCTAGTAGGGTTAGCCAGCGTTTGCAATGTAAGCGTAAAAAATGGGTTTATTTACGACATCTCATTAGAAACCTCTAAAATTATCAATGTTTCTCTACTATATTATGCATGTATTATACATATAAACCTTCCTCTAGAATCACTCTATTTATTAAAGAAAACCGCATCAAAATCCGTTGCGTAGTTTTAAAGATTTAAGCATTTATATGATATAGGTGGCAAACGAGCAGCCGTGATGGTAAGCGATTACCGCCGCCCATGGACACCCACAACACTAGAGGTGTCACAGGTGCGTTGCCGACCATTGGGCGATAGGAAATGTATGGGCCTCCGGTATCCTCACACACTCGGTGAAACATAGCGCAAGCGCTATTTCACATCGGTTTTCTGTTAGGCCGTAGTATCAATCCAGTCGAGCCGGAATAAAATTGTAAAACGTTCATTTTTGGTATATGAACAACTGAGTTTAACCAGTTTAACTAAATAAAACCAACTCTCTCATTATTCTGGTTAAGACAATCAAAGGGCAATATCGTAATTGTGACTTTTTAACCGAAAAAAGGAGGAAGTTTTTCAATTCGACCGATATATTTTTTATGTGTGTTCGCGGATAACTCCGTCTTTTATGAACCGATTTTGATGATTCTTTTTTTAATGGAAAGGAGATGTCCAAAGAGTGGTAACATGATAAGGACATTAACATCTGATGATGGCATCCAAGGGAAATCGAGTCGAACCTTGAAGTCGGTTTTATTTTTGTTAAAATTGTGACTTTTGAGTTGGAAGTTTCAACGCACTACTAGTGTAATGCCTGTATCTTTTAGAAGGGTACCTTCTAAAAGATACAGATACATAACAGAATTTCTATGCTTACTAACAAAACACTGACCTGAATTTTTTAGCTTTCTAATAGGGTAGATAGTTAAAAAATCGGGTCGTTAGTTTCACAGTTTATCGATGATTACTGACCCGCCCTTTATTGGTATGAATGGATTCATAGAAAGATAAATTAATATTCAATGGAGTCGTGTGGCGAAGCGGCGAAAGACACCATGACGAAATACAAAGTTTGAAAGTTTTTCAATAATATTAGATTATATAAGACACAGAAGGATATTTGTAAATGTAAATTTGATTGAATGTAATTGTAAATTTGAAACAAATCTTGCTGGCTGTTGATGCAAAATTTGTCTGTTTAAGATTATTGTGAAAGAGTCGTCGATGTGGTATAATTAATCCATACTATTCCATACCTACTATTAATATTATAAAGCTAAAGATTGTTTGTTTGTTTCAACGCGCTTATTATTTAATAAGATAGCCAATTCATCGAGGAAGGCTATAGGTTATATTTTATCACGCTAACACCAATAGGAGCGGAACATCAATAAAGAATGGTTAAAAAACGGGAGAAAATTATCACGCTACGGGCAACAGGAGACGCAAACGGGTTTGTGTGGGTCTGCTAGTGCTACAAATATCTGTATACAAAAAATAAAGGAAAATAGAAACTGGCTATAAATTCATAAGCAATTTCCATAACAAAAATAGCTTTTTGAAAAGGCCAATTTGATGATGTAGATATTCTTATCGCAAGGTGTTATTGAGCGAAATAAATTTTCGAACATATTATTTACATGCATTATTTGCTTCAACATTTTTTACCTTTATAACTTAGGTTCTTAAGTGGGGAGTATGTATTCGAATTACCATATTTGAACACTTCCAGTATGCAAAACGGTCATTCGACATTTATTACATAATAGTTTTTATTTCTGTGTTATTATATTTACATGTTAAAACAATTATTATGTAACTATTTAATTTTATTCAAATGTACATAGTATGTTTTGTGTTTAGATTATTTGGATGAAAAATGCGAAAACGAAAGTAACTTCAAAAACTATGTTATGCCTATAACATGTGTACAAAATTAAAATTAAAGCAATTAATTCAAATGAAATTACAACGAATAAAAATGTAAATAGACTACGTAACTGTTTTCGTTTATTGTTTTATATTTGTGCCTGCCAAAGTTACTCTACTCTGCCTGATGGAAAGCATGGGTAGAATCCAAAAGTAGTGGTCACCATACTCACTGCGAATGCAGACAATGCAACGTGGTGACCCGAACCGGGGCGGCCTAGTGATGCTTCTGCATCATTGGGCCTCCAGTCTCGCACTCACCAACGAAACACGACAACACGAACGCTGTCATTTTACGTTGATTTTCTGTGCGAGGATAGTATTTACCGCCCCGGTCGTTCGGTTCGTGCTGGAATCAGCGTGGCTCTACTATCTATTAAAATAACTGAATTGTATGCAAGTTGTCCGGACAGCAGTGGCACAATAAAGAACGAAGCGTAGAGATAACTTTCGTCTAAACAAACAGTAAATAACCGGAGAATTACTGTAAAATACTTTTCCAAACTAGTAGCAATCCTAAGATATTCATGTATATATTTTTTTCTAAATAATAATTTATTGATTTGTTTATAAAAATCGTTGAAATTGAAACAATTATTTCCGCTCCACCATTATCCGTATATCCCTGATGTGTCCGTTATATACTCAGGAAAGTAGAAGGGAAAACTGTTCCTGTCCTGTTCTATTCGTACTTCTTGGATACCTCAATGATTGGTCCGTTATTTACATGCCAAAAGTTTTACCTAACACTTTTGGTGACCTCAGTAGCAAACCTAGCCGAAACCTTTAGACATTCTAAAAGGTCTAACACATACCTTGCCTACATTTATATATGAACATTCTATACCGGTAAGAATATAAAGTATGTTAATAATAGTTTCATGTATTTTCCTGTTCCTGCTATATACTCGTATTTTAAATATACTAATATATAAAGCTGAAGAGTTTGTTTGTTTGTTTGAACATGCTAATCTCAGGAATCGCTGGTCCGATTTGAAAAATAGGAGCGGAGCACCAATGAAAAATGTTTCAAAAACGGGGGAAAATTATCACGCTACGGGCAATAAGAGACGTAAACGAAGTTAATTAATATTAATGATGTTACGACACTAATCTTTGCTAAATATATTAAAGATTTTTTGTTTGATTGTTTGTTAAGTGTGATTTACTTTTGACGAGTTGAGAATATGCATGCATATACCAACGTCAACTAATGTTTGATGTTGATAATTTTAATACAAACATTAGAAAATTTTAAATTTTACAAATAACATTCTAAGTTTTTAAGTTTTTACTTCTACTGGCAGTCCTTATGACTTAATTATTTTTTCACACAGAACCGTTTGGTCATTATCGATAGAAAATACTAGCTGAACCCCGCGGTGTTACCCGCGGTTATTGTTGTACCGCGAGTAACGCCGCGGGACAAAGTTAGTCTAAAAAAAAGTAGCCTAAGTTACTCCCTGGAACATCAGCTACCTGCCAGTGAAAGTCCCGTCAAAATCGGTCCAGCCGTTCCAGACAGACAGACAGACAGACAAAAAAATTTTCAACTACATTTTTGGTATATGTACCGTGTATACATGCATAAGCATTTAGTAAAAAGCGGTTATTTTAATATTACAAACAGACACTCCAATTTTATTTATTTGTATAGATAGATATGAAATAATGATTTTGCGACTCGGATAACAATACCATTACCGTTGCAAGTTGTAGATCGCTTTTTAGAAAATAAACTCTATTTGTATAAAAAGAGTTAAATATGTGTAAAGAAAGTAAACTTGTATCCAAAACTATAACATTTGGTCTTATATATGTTTAAAATTTCGTTGTATACTAAAATCTAGTCTATTTTTTACATATTTATTTGCATATACATACAGTTAGACGTACAGACTGTTAGTGTTAAATAAAATGAAATGAAATGACGATCATTAAGGAACGAAACAATAAATATTTTTAAGTCGTGAATATGTATGAATAAAATAAACATGTTATAATTATATCTTAATCATTTATATACACAATTTTAACAAAAATAAAACCGACTTTAAGGTTTGGCTCGATTTCTCTTGGATGCCATCATCAGATATTAATGTAATTATCATGGTACCACCGTTGGGACATTCCATTAAAAAAAGAATCATCAAAATCGGTTCATAAACGACGAAGTTATCCCCGAACAAATATAAAAAAAATATACGGTCGAATTGAGAAACCTCCTCCTTTTTTTGAAGTCGGTTAAAATAACAAACTCAACTAAATGCATTTTATGGACAGCGGCGAGCTGAGTCCTGAGTCGGCAACGTTGACGGGCGAACACGAGTTAGCCGCGAATTTTGCCGAACTATTCACAATAATTTACGATACACGAGTTTCAACTATTTTCAGCCCCCGCGTGTGGGATGTGTAAGGATTTTACAGGATATTATCTATAAGATCATAGAAAAAAAATAGTTACATAGTGTTTATGAAGTTGATTTGGATTATCACTAAACGCTACGGCCAAAAGTATCAAACAATGAGTTTATATGCGAGTAAATCTGTGGAGAACGACTATTATGTGAAGTACCTACGACTTTTGTTGGAATTAAAATAAATAAATATTTGATAACCTTGAAATAGCAAGACAAATAATTTAAGCGTTGGATAATGAAGGTCAAATATTTCAAAACATTGCATGACAGTGTTTAACTGTGAATTCGACATTGAAATAACTGTGTGTGCAACGCAAATATAACATTTTGTGGACGTGTAATTTGGCGCCAAATTTTATAAGAAACTAAACAATTTAATTCTTCTAATGCACATGTAGGTGTTGAAGGATTTTATAGATACTTCTAACCCTCAAGACATAGGCTTTTTGTCACCTTCATTAATAAATAATCTTCTTAGTACTCGTGTACTAAGACAATTATTTATTAATGAAGAAGAAAAAGAAGAATGAAGAACGAAGACAAGGAGGCTACATTGTCATCAATCCTCGTCTTCGATCTAAACATTGAAATTAAATGTACATAAATAAAATTTTTGTACGTTTCTTTGTCCTTCATATCGAAATATTATTCAAAAAAATTTCGTCTAGCCAGCGTGGTATTGTAAGCCAAAACCTCCTATCTTATGAAGAGACGTATGTATGATGTTGCTGATAACCTATTATTGTCAGAATAAATTTCTTTATATTCCAATTAATTATTAAGATTTATTGGCAAATCTCACCGGCCATGCTCACTCGCTCATATTAATGCACCAGTTGAGAATATGCATGCACTTACTGTTAAACTTTCCAATTGTACATACCTACCACGTTTCTGCGCAAAATAAAGTAGTACGTACTAATAGAGTTAGACCTCGCTATGTCCCACATATGGATGATAATATAATTAGTGCAACTTTTATTTATTCATGAGAGCTACTAAACAATCGTTCCGTATGTGTTCGGTTATGGAAAGAAATCACGCTATTGATTTCTACTCACTCCACTTGGATTCCTGACATGACAAAAGCATATAGAATTAAGTGGCGCATTTTGAACTATAAATCATGATGTTCTCCTAACCGATTTCAGGAGATATTATAGTGCACAAGTGTGTGTACAAACACACGTGCACTTTCTGTTTCCTCACTCTCACGATCGGATGGGACGTCTATCCGACACGACTCCGAACTAGTTTTTTTTTTGCGTTATGAGTTCCAACGGTGTGAAATAGCGCTTGCGCTGTATTTCACCGAGTCAGTGAGGATACCGGAGGCCCATACCCCAACCCATCCCCACATCACATCCCTTTCCCCATCACCCAAAGGTCATCAACGCACTTGTGACGCCACTGGTGTTGCGGTTGTCTATGGGCGACAGTAATCGCTTACCATCAGGTGATACGTTTGCTCGTTTGTCCCCTGTATCATAAAAAAACATCTGGTTCCCGACTTGCGGTTTTTGTTCGGTTCGACATAACCACTAGTAGGAGGTATCCGAGGGGACTTCTACACATACAAAAAGAGGGCATAAGATTATTTCCGTTCACTAACTCTAGGTTACTAATATTATTTGATCGTTAGTGTGGTTAGTACTCAACACTTGACGTTCATAAATATAAATGATGAAGCTGTGCCGAAATTTCAAATTAATTACAACCTATTTTTGTATTTATATTGACCGCTCCATATTTGTATTCACTTTGACCTCCTTTTGATTCAATTATTGAAATTAAATTTCTATTTATTTATTGACTGCCTCTGTGGCGCAGTGGTAGCGTATGCGACTGCTGTGTTTGAGGTCTCGGGTTCGAAACCCGAGTCGGACCAAATTTTTGTATGATCTGCAAATATTAGTTTAGGAGTTAGGGTGTTTTCTATGTATAATATGTTTGTATTTACAAAAAGTATAAGTATATAATAATATGTATTTATATCAGTTGTCTAGTACCCTTAACACAAGCTCTGCTTAGCTTGGAAGCTAGACTTAGATGGCGTCGTGTTAAAATGTCGGAAATATTTATTATTTATTTTATTTATTTATTTGAAATAACAGACATTACACATTCTTACTAATATTATAAAAGTGTCTGTCTTTTCGTCTAAACCACCGAACCGATTTAGATGAAATTGGATATAGAGATAGTTCAAATCCCGGGAAAGAATATAAGATACTTTATCCCGATATTATCGTTTGAGGATGTAAAATATTATAAAATATCTCTATTTGTCCTTTGTTTGTCGTTTGTCCGTTGCACGTTGTTTTACATATACCTATATAATATAATATAAATAATAATAATAAATATTTCGGACATCTAACACACAATACCCCATAGTCCCAAGCTAAGCAGAGCTTGTGTTATGGCTACTAGACAATTGATATAAGTACACACATACTTATATGCAGAAGAAAACGTTGAAACGATTTTAATGAAACTTGGCGTAGAGATGCTTTATTTCTGGATAAAGCAAATAGGCTACTTTTTACCGGGATAACCTAAGTGTAATATAAATGAAACACAATTAATTTAATTTTTTATCCTTCAATAGGAAGTAAATATGTAATACGTATTTTAGTGTAAGCCGGTGTTTCGTGTGAATGATTAATTTGATTACATTCCATGACTATCTTTTATGCATCGCCTGCGCAGCTTAAACTAGAATGTAATTAGCCCAGTTCACAATCACGGATGAACTGAGAAGTTACATAAATTATTGCCTTGAGGCGATTACTCCTAGAAAAGTCTATGCTCACCAAACCGTAGTTTTAAATACTAATATTATATAAGGAGGTAAAGTTTGTGAGGTTGTAGGGGGTAGTCTCTAGATCAACTAAACCGACTTTGAAAATTCTAAAAACTGAAATTAGATTACGACGAATTTAAACCAAACCATTGCTACCAATGAAAGAACAATGTTCACTTGCAACCGAGGAAATTGAATAACATAATCTAAGTCTAATTGATTTACTTTCATAACGCTATTGCATTCAGTAATACCGTGTTTTATAATAAATATTGAACGATTTCACTATGAATTGTTTGGTGAAAACTAAACTGCTACTTCCCACGGCGATGGAGGTTCTTGGGAACTAAAGTTATTGAAGCATACCGTTATATCACGCGTGAGACAAACGTTATGTAAGAAAGTTAACAAAATATTATGCACCATACATGTTATTGCAAAAACCAAGTCTATAGTTATAACTTAAAATTCTTTTATCTTACGGTTAGTATATTTCCAAACTACGGAGGCTACACCTCAAGTCTAAAGAAGACATCACATAATACATCATCAACAGTCTTTGACAGTCCACTGGTGGCAAAGGCCTGCCTATTAGGACCACCCTGGCTAGATGGGTTGGTATTGGGTTTTTTTCAAGTTTTCTTTCTCTTTGTATTGATTTTGGCCTGCTTAGTTTGCTCTGCTCCCCCGACACCCATGGGATGAATAGGGGTGGCGACATTCCGTATTCTCAATCCGTCACCAAACGAACAACCAAGACAGAATTCAAGAAACTCTTTGAAATGTAAATCTATCTATATATATATAATATATATGTAAATGAATCCCTATTTGCCTTAGTCACGACATCATGCGTGAACGGCTGAACCGACTAATAGACCATTTAGCGAGGAAGGTTTTAGGTTATGTAACATCACTCTACGACCAAGAAGACATCGACTGAAAATGTTGAGAAAATGGTTAAAATTTATTTATTATGGAGAGACGCAAACGAAGTTGAGCGGGTCAGCTAGTTGTATATGAATAAAAATTTGTTTTTTTGTTCCTCTAATGGTCCGTACTCACATGCGTTATTACTCGATAGTTTTACTATAAGACGAGTAAAAATTTACGTGTGGACCGCAAAACTCACAACTCGAAGGCTCGCATCGAGCCGGCTCGATAGAATTAAATAACAGTAATTTCCTTCGCACTTACTCGAAGCGAGCCGTCGAGGTTGACGCAAGCGTTTATCGTGACTGCGAGTGGCGCTAGTGGCGTGAGTCGAGCTTCAGTCCGCCGTTGACGATTAACTTAAAAACTGTTGTAAAACCTAATTTATAGTATATTCAGGCATCCTTAAATAATTGTTATAATCTTCGGGACATAGCTCTTTAATCGAGTTCACGTGGTTGTAATCAGAGCGGCGATCTAACCAATATTTAACCGAGTACCTCATTTTACGTTTGTCCTTTTCATTTTCTCTAATTCTTTTATAATTAAGATTTGCTAGACTTGCTAAATGTAGCCACCGTCTCCTTTGTGAAACAGACATCATTTGGCTCGAACGGTTCGCTAAATACTGAATGGCGAGCCAAAAGATGCATCATCCGATCGATCAATGCTGAATGTTTGCTCTATTGAGTAAAACGGGATGTGTGTACTTAGCATAATAGGTATGATATCATCATATTAGAGACAACGTTGGATGTACTACAAGAACACTTTTTAAAACATTTGTGAGATCGGCACTAGATCGAAACTGAATTTTATTTAACTTTTATTATGAGAATTTGTCCCTTGAAGCTGTCCCGACGTATGTTTTAGACTAAAACGAATCTTGTGCCTGAATAAACAATTGGAGATATCTAAAAAAGGAAAACTATAAAAATGAAAATTATACAGGATATAATCACGTTTGTGTGCAACTTGATTAGATTGAAAGTAACTTATTACCAAAGTTTGACGACAAAATATTTGTAAAGGGAATCGGTGAAATAGTACGGTTGGACAGACGCAGTTTTTTTTTTTCATTTATAGAACATACTACTGTAAATGTTGATATCATTGCAATCGGCCTTTAATAGTCCACTGCTGGACATAGACCTCTCCTTAGAGATTTGATATAACCCATAAATATATTGGACTAAAATAAATCGTGATATATCGGCTTACTGTTACACCCTTCCGGCCCCTTACACAAAATTACACTGTCTGTTTTCTACGCATTCACGGCAAATTGCTTTACAAATTTTAGTAAAATTTGGCATAGAGATACTTCAATTGTTAAGGAAAGACATACACGAGGGCAAAGGTAGAAGATTATAGTTATAAAATAACAACATTAGTCATACTTTTATATAATATGCATACAGCCAATGTCAAACACATAAAAGTAATGCAAAATTTATGCAAGATTTAACCTACACCTTTGTTTGTTCCTTCGTATTAAATTATACATGTATTAAATTGTCACATATTATGATTCATAAAACAATTAGCTGATATTTTTTACTGTTGGTAACAGAAGCCACAAATTTATGGACGGGATGTCTCAGTGACAAGGCATGTTGTTCAAAGACGTGGATGATTATGAGAAAAACTAAACCAGTGGTTAACGAAACAATAGTAGTAGCTGAATAAAAGATTATGGTGCTAATTCTGTTGTTTGTACAATGACACTAAAATGTATCTAAAATGATGTCCTATTCCCTTATTTTAGTGTAGCGATTTTCAAAGATTTTGTTTCATTTGAGCTTAAGTATGGCTCACTGAAACAGTCAAAAAAGTGTAATAATAATAGAGGTTAAGGTAAGTGAAACTTAGATGTCAAACTCTACACTTTCACTTAAATGACAGTGATGCTTGTAGTTTTTATTACTGTAAACGTGGTGTAGGATGCCACTTGATAGAAAGAGTGGATGCGGAATCCCAAAATCGATTTTAGTGGCGGGCCATTGAGAGAAGCTTTTCTATGTCCAGCGGATCGCAAATGAATGCTAAGCTGCTAAGAGGCCAGTATAGGTACCGGCACGTTACTTGGCCAGATTTCGGCATAAATTCGTGCATAGTACACTTAGTGCAACAAATCAAAACAAACGAAATCGAAGTGTAGTCGACTGACGCTCCAATCGCTTGCTCGGAACGGTACTACCTACAATCCCCGCGTGCCTCTATCAACCAAAGGGTCTAAAAACACGACGCGATCATCTAACGAATATGTCCAAGTTACGTGCCGGTCTCTTTACTATGTAATAAAAATATATTACGATGTTGTCTTGTATTGAAGAGTATTTGTTATTTTATAATACTTATCTATACAATGACTTATTAAAGTAAGAAACTTATTTTTCAAATACTGCTTAATGTATCGCTATAAATACAGCGTGAATATTTTTGCATAAGTTTTGACTGCAACTTTTTACTATTGCAATTAATCGTTATTCGGAAATTAGGAGGTAATTCAGAAATTAGGTAGAATCTCTATCGAATAATTGACTGTCGATTACTTTAGTAATTAATAACTTAATTTACCTACTCAATTGCATCAATAAATGTTAAACTTGACTGTTTTTTATTTTATGCATGTGTCTCGTTACGACCTCTTTATTATGTTACAATGTTTTATTTTTTAACTGTTTTATTACAAGGTTATTAACGCATTAAGGCAGCAGGAAAAAAAGATCAATTTTGTAAAGGATGTAAAATAAAGTTTTAAACCGAGTACAGTATCTTTGAATTTTAAATAGGTTAGGCAAAATCAGCTTTTCGTGAGGAAATCAAATAAAATAGTTGAATTGTTTCGATACGACCAATGGAAAAATACCTTTAACTAATTTAACAATAAGGTTCAGTTCCTAAAAACGAAAGAATGTACTCTTTTACCTGTTCAGGTGCAAAACAGAGTTAATTTATAACTATCGTTACATCTATACAAATAAATACAATTGGAGTGTCTGTTTGCAATATTAAAATAACCGCTTTTTACTAAATGCATATGTATGTATACATGGTGCATATACCAAAAATATAGTTAAATTTTTATGTCTTTCTGTCTGTCTGTTTGTTCCGGGTAAACTCTGGAACGGCTGGACGGACAATTTTGACGGGACTTTCACTGGCAGGTAGCTGATGATCCAGGGAATAACTAAGGCTATCTTTTTTTAGACTAACTAACTATTTTTAGACTAACGCCGCTGGACAATAACCGCGGGTAACACCGCGGGGTGCAGCTAGTAGAGAATATAACTGTTGAGCACTGACTGCTTGTTAATAGCAGAGTGTTTGCGCCACGGTGACCAATGTGACCTTTTGTACATATTGCGAGATTTGATAAATCACAGACAGTCCTGGATGATCGCTTTGCTCGGTATATTTTTATGGTACATTTTCTAAAAATCAATCCTAGCTTGACCGATTTAACGACCCCGAAACCCCCTGCATATTACACATTTAGATTATATATAGATATATATGTAAATACAAGAATTGCTCGTTAACAGGTATTAGATTACATTAAATAATCATTATATCTCTATTATCGAGATCAACGATCAAAAACCTTCTTTTAAGAGAAGTCTAGATAAATAGCTCACTCAACACTAGTATGGATACATTACTTAGGGTAAATGCTTAATGTGGAAGTGCGATCACATTATGATACTGGAAGGCGGTTGACTTTCAAAACCAACAGCATTAAGTTACCGCACTTAATTCCCTCACTCACACATCACTAAGTTCCCTTTAATATTTAAAAAACAAAATAGATCAAAAGTTTACTCACAAGGCCAAGTTCAGGCATCAGGAATTCTTCCAATATCATAAGAATCGAAGATAATAATCTGGGACTTTATATTATTTGTGTAGAACATGAAAGAGGCGTATCTTAGTTACTGTAAACAAGTCTACATGATTAATCTTTTTTTTGTACTATACTATTCGTCAGGAAAACGATAGCCATTGTGTATCAATAAAAGAAAATGGAGCGAACATGTTTTTAATATGATGTAGGTTTGATACAACTCGGCATATTTATTTCTACTGTTCATTTCACGAAGCGTAGTCAAGCGTTTTACGCAAGATCATGGCAGGACTGGTTATTATGACCTTTCCAGATAAACTATACTACGCAATGACAGTGCTAAAATTGATATTTTATTGTACATTGAATTCTGTGTATCATTCTTGTGGGCGTTAACTCGGTATATTTGATATTATCTGTAAAAAAGAATATGTGTCATATTTGTACGTACAGAAATAATTAAAATATTAATTTACTTGAATGATATTCAAAAGCAATCGTTTTTAGCGGGAAAAGGGTGTCGATGACACTCATCGTTCATTAAAAAAATTCTTCATTCTCCTCAAAAATATTTCTTACATGCCAAATCTACATTTAGACGATCAAAAAAAAGGAAGCAAGTGATACATACATACATACATTTATTGGGGACTTTCCTCTTTTAAGAGAAAATGCAAATATTTGTGTAAATTGTCAAAAAAAAACATTATTATCATCATCCTATCGTAGTCCAGAGCTGGACATAGGCACTAATTGCACGCCTCTTGCTACGTTCCTCAGCTTCTCGCATCCAGCTCTATAAAAACATGCTAATATAGAAATAGATAACATCAATTCGATAATTTTTTCTATGGCTAAATCTAAAACTATTTTACATGGCATAAAATAAAGTAGCTTCTATCTCTTCCCTTAAATCTATTTAACTAATCAACGGATTTTGATGTAGTCTTCAGTAATATATAGAATAATTTAATAGGCAATTTTATATGTGTAATACCCTTTTTTACGCGAGGAATGCATTAAGCACTATACCCTCAGTTGGGGAGACGAAGGACGTGTGTGGGATTCCCGGAAAACTGGTATACCCATAAAATCCCGCAGCGGCCTGCCTCGGCATTCGGGAGAAGCTCCAGGAACGCATCAGCGGCTTCTGGGCTCCTAATAGTAATACCAGCATATAGTAGGGGAAACCCGAGAATTTCAAAGACTTTCGTGCGAACCAGGGCCGGGCCATTAATCTCAATTACTATATATAAAAGAACAGCGATAATCTTTTCATAATTAAGCTAGCTAACTTTTTGCACTAAAAGTCTTATACATCAACTTTTTGTAAAGGCAATGTTGTGCTATTTGAATGTCAAAAAAACGTACAACATATGTCAAAATTTGAAAGTTTATATGGACGAAGAACATACATCATTAATTATAACAACAGCTAAATAGTCAAACTACAATTGTTCGTTAAAAGAGAAAACAAGTAAAATTTTAACAAAAATAAAACCGACTTCAAGGTTTTACTCGATTTCTCTTGGATGCCATCATCATCTTGGATGTCCTTATCATGGTACCACCGTTGGGATATCTCCTTTCCATTAAAGAAAAAATCATCAAAATCGGTTCATAAATGACGAAGTTATCCCCGAACACACATAAAAAAATATCTATTTATACGGTCGAATTGAGAAACCTACTCCTATTTTTGAAGTCGGTTAAAAATGAAAGTGATTTTTGGAATCGAATGATTAAATTCACTAATTTATAGTAACCTGGATTTTATTTGTACCACAATTAGTACGTACTCAACTCTCAAGTGTCCGTTACTAAATCTATAATGTACGCCTAACTTCTTCATTATTTTACTATTGTCCGCCATTTGTGTTATGTGAAGCTCGTTAAAGGTATTTAAAGTCTTGATCTTGTCAGAGTTACGCTTTTTCGGACTTAAATCCAATGCCCAATTTTTCAAGTATGTGACCGCTACATTTGTCTTACTTTTTACGATTATCATAAATACGAAAGCTATGATGATTTAAAATGGAAGGGATAAAATTTGTCAGAGGTATAGACTGTAGTCTGGAATTTTTGTGGTTATGTCATTGGTTATTTATGTGGGTAGTTAGGCAATCTTTTTTGCCTTTTGCAATGTTGTCCACATATCCCTGTGAGTGAGCAAAGAATTTTGAAATTTCGAAAATTTATTAACATTGACAGTTCCTAATAATAAAATGTTTCCAAAAGAAAAAAAACAATTGTCACTGATCATATCACATTCTGGCACCCGACCTTTTGTCAAATAATCATAAATTATTATTTTGTACCATAAATATCGTTGGACAAAAAATGTTACTTGCTAATGCTACTTAATAGACTTAGGACCTCTCAAAGTACAGCATGGAGCCCGACTTTTTGCATGCTACTTATCACAGTATTTATTAGTAATAATAAAGGCGACTAGTTTATAAGACACGCTTCATTCAAGCGTCATGGTTCTTTATCGATTTATTACTCATTAATATCACTATATACAAACAAACAATAGAAAATCTCATTTACTTTCCTACATGAAACTTCAATAGAGTGAAATTGAGGGCATGTTACTTGTCTATAGCGAAATAATTGGGCAAGGTAGACTACATTTAGTAATGCCTTTTAATCAGTGCCGTCTTTACCATAAGGGCACTCGGGGCACGGGCCCAGGGCCTCCATTCTCAAGGGGGCCCCGAGGAACCGAAATTTTTTTCTCAGACATATTATTATGTTCTCGTTATAAATTTTCATACACATTACACTTTTTTCACAAAAAGACACGTAGTAGGTACATTTAGATAAGAAATAATAGACATAATTAATAGGCTTTTAATTTTTATATTTTTTATGGTTCAAAAATGAAAGCGTACAAAGTTGTGACTCTTTCACCTTCTTTACGATTGTTAAATCCTAAATTCTATATTTTCTCTGCCTTTAGCGCTTTTCCTGAATTTAGTCATCTTATTTCAGTTAGTTCAGCTCAGTTTTCAATGAATTTAGTCAAAAGTAATCTGCAGTTAGCAAACTAGCGTCTAAATTTAGAAGCAACGATGGTTTTTGACTGACTGCAACCTAATTAGAAACGCATTTAGGAAGGTATAATCGCATTTAGTTACTAACTTCAATCGACACGCAACTGTCCGTGCATGAGGACGTATACTTTTGTTTGGTACTCACTCATCTTTTTATTAATGTGTCAGACATTTATAAATAGTCCGTGTTTCAGGGATATTTTTGTCAGCAAGGGTTAGAAAATTAAAGAACTGAATTATGATAAATCTTGATACGACTTTTCATTTGTTGCAAGTGGCAAATCGTAATGTCACGACCAATCTTTCTTTTGCACTTAACATGTTAAACGATCTCGAATATATTCGTAGATTATTTCTGACACCAGTAGCACACGTCGCCATAGTCGATTAAAGGGATATAGAGTCGACTGACTCGTTGATTTAGTTTTCACCAGGATTTTTTCAAACAGTATAATGTCCTCAGGATGTTGGTAACCCTCTGACATAGGTATATAACTTGACCACGCCAGGTAAAACTGCAGTCGAGATATAAGCCTATGTCTCACCGTTGAACAAATAGGGACAGTGATACAATTTAGGGTTCTCTTCGGTAACATCTCGAGATCGACTCTGTTCATCGGATGGCAGCTGCCGATTATTATAGCTTGGCATACCAGTTTGCGATAGAAGATCTGTGTTTATCTTGTCGATTGCTGTTGCTATATCTTCAACGTTGGCATGAGCGTACAGTTGCAGGTCGTCAGGTGCACTACTGCATTACCCTGTGGGGGACCTACCAACCAACGCTGCAATAACATGTATAATAAACGGTCATCTCTTAAGAACTTTATGGCCCCATCGGCTTTCGTTTTTGCGAGCAATGTGCCTCGTCCACTAACACTTAATTTGGTTATTTTTTTACACAATTTATAATATTAATAAAAATAACATTAGATTAGTGATAAAGCATAATTACATACATGAAGCACATAATCGCAACGTTGAGTATTTCATGATTTAAAGATTTCTCAACTACTACAATTAAGCGAATCCTAAAGCGCTTATTGCATTTGGCTGAATTTAGTCTTCGAAATTCAGAAGCAACTTAAAAGCAAGTTAGGAGCTTCTGATCACACAGTCCTTATTTAGTTACTAAATCAGTTAAATCTGCAAATATTTGTTTCGGTGCTTTGATGTTTTCTATTTATAATTTATGTGTATTTACAAAAAAGTTTAGTTATTATGTATTTATATCAGTTGTCCAGTACACATAGTACAAGCTCTGCTTAGTTTGGCACTAGATGTCGCTATGTCCGAAAAATTGGTTAACGCATCATCTATTTTCTTGTATTATTGACTAATGTTTTATTTTGGTGACGTGACGGAGGGTTGAAATGACGTCATTTCCATTCGTACTCACATTTGTTACGCTTCTAGTATACCCCGCTTTGCCCCACTAGGGCATTGCAGCGTCGGGCCCTCACTGCAGTCATAGGACGAGATCTCTAGCTACCGGCCGTCATTCGCTCCATGGCCAGTAGCGATAGCAGTTTTACCGCGGTTGCAATCTTCTGCGAAGAGGCTATCTCGCCTGAAGGCCTGGGAGGAAAACCTCCACTCCGCCGGCGAACCGGCCGGCAGATTAGTTTCGAGTGGGCCCGATAGGCTCGCCTATCAGCGTCTCATGCCACCCTGAGCATGAGCCTGAGCCCTGAGCTGAGTACGGGCAAGCGCTGGCAGGGGTCCGTATGTATTAATAACAGCAGTTCCCGGATCCCTCCCATCTCAGGCGTAGAATGGCACACCGTGTGGTTTTCGTCGGTCCGATTCCGACACACCACCCCGCGTAAACACCGGTGGGGTGACGGTACGTGTGGGTTTCCACACGTAAATTTACTACTTGTATACTGCTGCTGCTGTAAAATGGCCCACAGGTGCGAAACCAAAGAAATCAGCACCTGTAACACGGAAACTGGAAACTAATTGCAGTTGACATCGCGAGCGGAACGAGAATACCCGATACTTCTGGCGCTCAAACGGTTTTGATAAAGGTTCACTAGTGTGGCTGAAAGCACGACACGTATGCATAAAAAAGCCCCAAAAGTACAGACCAACTGGGAGGGTCCGTACAAGGTGATTAACCGGATTAACGACGTCCTCAGGATTCAGCGACAATCGAGTTCAAAACAGTGCATATCCACCACCTGGCTAAATATAGAAGCAACATGGCGTGGTAACAATAGCGATGCGATCTTACGCAAAATGAACATTCCAGAAAAAGACTCGGCAATCGGTTTAGCCGAGAAAGTTCTAGTTGGATTGATGAGGCAGGAGAATAATAAAACTTAAGAGTATAAACATAATGTCGATCAGTTCATATTGAACTGCTTGTTGTTGGTTTGTTATGTTTGTTATGTTGGTTGTTTACATTCAGCGTTTTTCGCAACTAGGCGCTTCAAGAGGCTGTTGAACTTTCCCGTATGATCTAGTTATAGCGGAATCTAGTATGAGAAGGCAGTTTAGTTAGAGCTACAGAGAGACAAATATCTGAGTGATATATGTGATTAACAGAGCGATCTCGGCAGTCATTATGGACTATTAGTCTGAGTTGTGTGGTTTTAAGAGTGTTTATAATAAAGTCTCTTTTACCAGATCTTCTTTTGTCAGAAGGCTTAAATCTCAAATTCGTCGAACCTGAACACGTAATAATAAATAGATTGTTTTGTTTAACGTAGAACCGGAAAGAAACTACTACTTCACTACACTACTACGATTACTCATAATAAAAATTATCATAGTAGAAAAAAGGTTGGCATAATACATTTTTTTTAATTTCCAAAAGGGCCCCAAATTCTTATGTGCCCGGGGGCCCCAGCTTAGGTAAAGACGGCCCTGCTTTTAATAGCATATTGTCTGTATCTGTAGTCAGTGTAGCCGAAAATAAACCTATCCATTTATTTTAGTTTCGTATAGTCTTCGTATTTTTTTATATTTTGAACATCTGACACAACGTCATCTAGTTTGAAACTTAACAGTTTCTACTTTGAAAGTTTTTGATGGAATACTTATAAGCTTTTTTGTAAATGCTGATGATGTACTCCTAGCTAGCTTATTTCAGCCACGGCGGCCAGTCTCAACGGAGACCAGCCAACTACGCACGAAATATTATAGAACACAAGTGTGTAGGCAAACACAGGTGTACTTTCTGTTCCCTCACTTACATAATCCGATGCTACGGTTATCCGACGCGTGGTTTGTAAATACATACATAGAAAAAACCCAAACACCAAAAGAAACATTTGCAGATCCAATTACGTTTGCCGTGTCCGGAGGATCCAAAATAAAGCAATTGATAATGCTTAAATGTATTTAATTAATTACTAGTATTACATAATAAAGACTATAGCTAATTGGAGGTGATTTTGCTTCGAAATGTGAAAACAGAATCTACATATAAACTAATTTTACTAAATTAAAACCTACAGCTAATTAGACTAGTGATTCCGCCTCGTAGTGTGAAGCAAGAATGACTTAAAATATGGTTCTATAACGGTGGATGGCCGATGTCGCCATCCTTATCGATGTTATTCTTATAAGTGCTTCCAAGTGCCATCTGAAGACTTTAGGGATAGGCGCTGTGCTAAGTGTTCTCAAAAGCCGTGTGAATTGATTTAGGGATATGTAACAATCGTACAAATGTTTGGTCTGACCCGGACATCGGACCCAAAATCTCAGCACAGCCACCGAGGAGGTCGTTTGTTAGTGTGTTATGGTTGAATATTCAAACGAAATGATGGCACAGATAACATAATGAGGTATGAATAATCGATCATCTTCAATAGTCTTGATTGAACAATGCCATAGTAAATCGCTATGCATTCACAAGAAATACATACAAACATTGCCATGTGCGATTGCCGCATCATTCCGTTCATTACGGACACAAAAATGTCTAATATTGACACGGTCACTATAAAATGTTTTTAGTTAACGTAATGATGCGACAATTAGATATCAAAACTTAAAAGAACTTGATTGCGACTTTCGATACTTGAGTTTTTTTATCAGTTATTTTTTACATTAAAGAAAACATTGTTAGTCACTACCTACCATATTACTGCTTGCCTACTTATTTGTTTGGGTTAAGTGCTAAAAAAACTGTTACTTTACCAATCAGCTGAAATTGCTTTATTAGTTTAGTATGACTAGAAAATGGGACTTAAGTTATAGTAGGTTTTTATATTTCGTATTTTTAAAAGTTACTTTCACGTATCAAATTTGCAATGCCTGTAAAAGGCTACTAGGTTGAGACAAACTTTAATTTAAGATCACAAAATGTACCTACACTTAGTTAGCAATAAAGATTTTGATTTGATTTGATACTTTTTAACAGTTGTTAAAAAAATTAAGCTTAGTTATGCCAGACGTACGTACGTTAGAATGTTTGGAGAGCAGTGAGTGAGTCAGCAGATCTATCTTTTAATGAAAGGCCTATCTATAAAAGTTTAAATTACCCTTTAAATTGAAAAAAAACAGATCTCCATTCTTGTCTTTATCCGTTAAAAAGAGAAATGAGAAATCAAGAGTCACCAAGTGTCAGTCACAGGTGTAACGACTGTCATCTAAAAGGGTTTGTCATAGAGCTTATTGGGACGGAAATGAGTTAAATTTGTTACGCTATCTACACATTATTTTACGAAAACCGCTACCAATGCCACAAATTATATCTACCTTTGTACTGGCGGCATTATACCGTGAGCGTCTCCGTGATTCAGTGGTAACGTTAAGCAGTCGATCTCGGTTGTTATCCTTTTGGAGGCCTTTGGCCGGCTTAAAAACATCTAACGGCAAGATTAAGTAGCCACAACGTAGCCTTGCCAGTCCCCAACGCGCACTCGGCCAGCGTGGGGACGTATGGCCTTAACCCTCTCCTGAGAGGAAACTCAAACCCAGCAGTGGGACATTGTGGGTTGTTGGTGATGATGATACCTTTGTACCAATCTTAAATGTAATGTTGCTCCTTACGAAAAATAAAGTCACGAAGAGAAGAAAAAGTTACATCATAAACCTTCTGGCTAGAGTCTGATGATCATCACAACAACTCCATGTTGAGACATTATATTATTATCCTAATTCCACATACATATAAGTTTCATTTTGACACAACTATTGGAAGTTAAAGTTGACGTATCATCCTTGATTCTACCTCCTGAGGTGTAAAATTTCCTTAAATATTTTCCTTATATGGGTGCTTACAATATAAAAGTATCAGATGTCGAAATTTCAAGTCTGTGCTGCTGTCAGTCATGATGAGTAATCTCTACTTCTATACAAATATTATAAATTGTAAGGTATGTAATTCTGTCACGCTTTCACGGCTAAATTTAGCATGGAGATACTTTGATAGTTGAGGAAGGACATAGGTTACTTTCTATTGCAATATCCATTATACACGCGGGCGGAGCCGCGGACAACAACTAGTATTTTTTATGTAGATTTGTGTACAAAAATTATTATTCTAGAAACTGTTCTTCTGAGGCAACCAGAAAAAAATATGTGCAATATTTTATAAATTGTTTTATAAGACGTATTTCCAAAATAGTAAGGCGCTATTCGGATGACCTACGCGGATTTTCGTGACGTACGATACATTGTATGTGCTACGCGTGCGGACACCATTTCTATCCGCGCCGCGGGCGTCTACCCGCAGACGCCTATTGTTGCTGTTGTTGTTAAGTGGTGACGGAAGATCGGATGGGGCAGATGTGAAGTACTACCGTCGTCGTTATAATTTTTTTTATCCTCGACTACACTACTCTCAATCACGGCCCGCGCAGTACTGAACGACGAATTCATCCTCGACAGACGCAAGTCCGAATCCGCGCGCGGACAGTCCACCTCGCGCTGCATAGCGCCTTAACCTAGTAAAAAAATGATATTCAGTCGTCAGTGAGTCGCTTTTATTGTTGAAGTGTTCTCTTCGGACACTTCAACATGCCTAATGGTTCGTGAATTAAAATTTCTCTCAAATATACCTAAGTCATTATACTTAATTGGTGTTCCATGTTAGGTATTGCACTGAAATGTCTGATTATACATACGTATATCAGTGGGCGTTGACAATTTACACAATGCCTCTTCGTGGCGTGATATGCCTTTAGGTCTTATGATACAAAGCCAGTTAAGATGTGTTCATACTGCTCGTTGAGGCTTGATTTCATCGTGGCTATACATTAATTAATTAAGCACTAATGGCAAGTGTGTTATACTTGTAGTGGGTCAAAACGTCTTATCTAAGAACAGACTTGTGTCTAGCAGTAGATGATTTGAAGGTGTCGATGTAAAGCACTAATAGCTTTCGACAATTATGGGTTTCAGTTCCGTAGTAATACATTCAAGAGAATATAAAAATCTCCATTTAAAAGTTCGTTTGATTTCATTACTCCAATATAAACTAATAGATTATTACAGATATTCTCTGAATATATAGACATCTTTTTATGAAATAGAGGGCAAACAAGCAGACGTGTTGCCTGGGGGGTAAGCGATTACCGCTGCCCATGGACACCCGCAACACCAGAGGCGTCACAAATGCGTTGCCGACCTTTGGAGGAATGGGGGGGAGATAGGGAAGGGGGGTTAGGGTATGGGCCTCCGGTATCCTCACTCACTCGGTAAAACACAGCGCAAGCACTATTTCACATCGGTTTTCTGTGAGGCCGTGGTATCACTCTGGTCGAGCCGACCCATTCATGCCGAAGCGTGGCTCTCCCACGGTCAATTTATAATTTTAAATTTATTTAAACTTTCAAAAAATGATCGTTTAAATAAATACTGAAAAGTTACTAACAAGTTCCATAACATAATAAATTGTACTTTTTGAATGTTTGTTCAAATACGCTGTCTGATCTAAGCTTTGATTTAAATTATTCCATTAGAGTACTAATTGAACATTTACTTAATGGGTCACTCTACACCCTAACAAGCTTAGCAGGAACCATGATACACAAGTGAAACTGCCCCAACATATTTTTATACATATTTTGTCTCGATAACCTTCAAATTACTTCAATATTTTTTAAACTGTATAGTGACCTTATTTAGTTTCTGAAGTGTCGCACTGCCAAGTCTCTGACCTACCATCAAGTACTCTTGAACCACGCTACCTCATATTAGAAAACTTGTGCATACAGAGTACGGTATCGTCAACTTACGAACGGTTTCTTATCTGAGCATACATCAAGGGGCCCAGTTTACTCGACAGTAGAAATTGTCGTATGACCTCGTAAAACTTACGCTGCTGTTATTATTACCTTAGTGAGTTGTTATTCGTGTGATGGACATAGAATACTGAGTGTCAACAGCTTTATACATCCCACTAGCCGACCCACGCAACCTCGTTTGCGCCTTATATTGCCCGTAGCGTGAAAATTTCCCCCGTTTTTGAAACATTCTTCATTGTTGCTCCGCTCCTATTAGTAGTAGTGTGATGATATATACCCCTCGATAAATGGACTATCCAAAACCGAAAGTATTTTTCAAATAGGACCAGCGGTTCCTGAGATTAGCGTGTTCAAACAAACAAACAAACTAACTCTTCAGCTTTATATATTAGTATAGATAAGTGGCGTGAGAACAGTCGACGCCGGACAACATCACTGTTGAAGACTCCACGCTTGGGCTAGCGGTTTAGCGGTCACCACGCCTTTTCCTACTCAGTCAAGTGTTGTGGATTCAAATCCCACATATGACAACACTGTTTGTGATTCATAAATTGTTGTTCTGAGTCTGGGTGTACTTTGTGTACGTTTTATGTATGTTTGTAAATTGATTTCTAGTGCGAGTTGTCTTTTAAAAAAAAATATATGGAAGAAAAACTTGAAGCGAACATTATACCAACCCGTATGACCAAAACGTTGTGTGGTAGGCCAATATGTATTTTCTAAGGAAAGGCTTAAATCCAGCAGTGGACTTTTAAGGCCTGTCGATGGTATATTTTTAGGCCTATACTGAAAATACACCGGTACACGACCGAAGCATATAGTTTCACACAACTATTCTGATTTTAACTATTTTGAGTGTTATAAACGTATTTTTTTCATTAGTGTTGATTGAACGTTTTCGTTCGCGCTGTTCATTTGTATGTTAATACGTGAAGAGAGTTTTTCATGCCCGGTTTGAAGAAAAAAAAACGAAGGAACATGAAACATGATATTTAAAAAAATAACAAAATAAAAAACCGACTTCAAGAACGACCAAATCAATCGATTTTTCTTGGACACCATCGTCAGATCTTAGTGTCCTTATCATGGTACCACCGTCTGGTTATTTCTTTTCCATTAAAAAAGAATCATCCAAATCGGTTCACAAACGACGAAGTTATCCGCGAACACACATTAAAAAAAACATATATGCGATCGAATTAACAACCTCATCTTTTTTTGAAATTGGTTAAAAACACATTTTTTTTGACACACACAGAATTGACTATATGGAGAAATTCATCTCCTTATCCTTACTACGATAGGAGTTAAAATGTATATGTAAAATACTATAAATGAAATGAAATCATTTATTCTGCAATTAGGTTAATAAACACTTTTGCAAGTTAAACTTTTTTTGAGCAGATGAGTTCGGCCTTTCCTAACTGGACTAGCCCTGAGAAGAAAGAACGAAACAAACTCAGGGATCAGCGTCTCTTTTAAGAATCTTCAGAGGTCGATATTTATTAATTTATTTACAAATTCATGCACTAATGTAGATTGGCGGGCTTAGTGCCCAAAACATTCTCTACCAGCCGACCTTTGAGGGGTGTAGAGATCTAGTAATGTAGGTACCTCGAGGCTATATATATAATTGTCATAAGCTAAGAATTACTAAATATAAACTATACTAATATTATAAAGCTGAAGAGTTTGTTTGTTTGAACGCGCTAATCTCAGGGTTACTGGTCCGATTTGAAAAATTATTTCAGTGTTAGATAGTCCATTTATCGAGAAAGGCTATAGGCTATATACTATTACGCTAAAACCTACAAGAGCGGAGCACCAATGAAGAATGTTGCTAAAACGGGGGGAAAATATCACGCTACGGGCAATAGGAAACGGAAACGATGTTGCGTGGGTCGGCTAGTTAAAGATATGGAAGAAAAACTAATGAGGAGAAAGTAACAGAAGTGAAATATTTTTTTTTTTAATTTTAACTGTTTGCCTGTGTGTCTCAATCTCAAATCTCAAAAGTGACAGAAGTGGTATTGTAGTAAACTCCTCTTAAAATTTAGTATTTGTTTTAACCGACTTCAAAAAGGGTTGTCAATTCGACTGTATTTTTTTATGTTTGTTACCTCAGAACTTTCGACTGAGAGAACCGATTTTATAATAATTATTTTTTCATTTAAAAGCTGATGCTTCCCGTGTGGTCCCTTTTTTTTTCCAGTTCCTGATGTTGTTTTTCCTTTTGTTTAAAAAAACAATCCGTTGACAAGTAGAAAACTTAGGTAGAACACTGAGCCGCGGAAAAAACTAATTCAAAAATCATTGGTTTGTTGCCCAACAACATAGTATCGATACATAAATTAGCGCTCAATAAATAATTAGCTACTATTAATTTTCACCGATATCGTGGAAGGTGTTTATGATCACATTTACATTATATAGATGCCGTAATTTCTAATGATACCATAGATAAGGGACAGTCGGATAGAAACTGTGTAAAACGAATGTTGTCGTAGTAAAATAGCCGACTTTGTAGTTAATTGCTGTTATAGGTAGTCGGTAGATCCGCCGTTGGCCTTTCTTGACATGGAACTTTCTAGAACCTGGCAAAGATATAATTTTATGATACTGGGAGTTTATTATCCCTATCCGGTATAATATACTTACTTGAATTCCTTCATTAAGCTGCTTGGCTGATTGCTAGAAATGTAGCTATTAATATTTGGTATTTTTGGACCTTACAACTGTGGAGAAACGGGTGTCATGTCCTTTCAACACAAAGGAAGGACCCTTCGACCAGGCGATCACGCCTGGCGGGCCACGACCCTACGGTTGATGTTGGAAAGTTGTACCTATTTATTCTAATCGGCGCGAGAACTTCTATATTGCGATTCAGGATTAGTAGTTACTGGTGTGATTCTTTACTTCGTAGTTGGATGTATCTTTGGTAGATAGGCTGTATGTGGAAGTCGCCACACAACTGTTTCTAACTGAAACTAAACTTCGATTCATTTTTTATCTATACAGATAAATAAAATTGGAGTGTCTGTTTGTAATATTAAAATAACCACTTTTTACTAAATGCATATGTTTGTATACACGGTACATATACCAAAAATGTAGTCAAAATTGTTTTGTCTGTCTGTCTGTCTGTCTGTCTGTTTGTTCCGGGTAATTTCTGGAACGACTGGACGGATTTGACGGGACTTTCACTGGCAGGTAGCTGATGATCCAGGGAGTAACTTAGGTTATTTTCTTAGACTTATTTTGTCCCGCGGCGTTACTTGCGGTACAACAATAACCGCGGATAACACCGCGGGGTTCAGCAAGTATCGTATAATGATGAACTTGTTCAAGCCTCTGGTATCTTGTTGCCATTATCTCTACTTAATATAGTAGTAGTTAGTACTGTACGTTACGAAGTTAAAATAATAAAAACAGTAATGTACCTAACAAAACGCGAATTAACTAATAACACTTGTAATGGGTGTTTTTCAGTTATTATCATACAAATTGTCAAACACGTGACTATTAGGTCAAGTGAATATTTAATACCTATGTTGTTAGCAGCTTTAACTCCTAATACAAGTTTTGCGTCGCTCCACAGACTTGCTCATCAAGATATCCTAAATCAATCGTAATACTTTAACAGGCTATTCCTAGATAACACGATATAATCATTCAGAATTCATTAGATCTAGCTTTCTTCTGTTTATCTCTGTTAGTACATGTCCTATCCTGTCAACTCGGTCGGTACTTATCTAGGCGCACTGACGCGAGAGTTATCAGCTTGATATTCTAAATACTTATATATATAACTTTCCAGCAAATAGTTTGCAAGTAAACAATTTAGAAATTCAGTAACAGTCGTAGGCTTTTCCCCGCCTTCCAATTAAACATAGCATGCCTTTTCAATGCAACTAAGTTGCACACTGTGCTAAGAGGTTATAAATTCCTACCATCGCTGCTACTTGTCACAGCACTAGCAACATTAATCTTTAGTAATTGGCAACATTTCTTATACCGCTACTGGCTGAAGATCTACGACATCCGTGGACGAGATTTTAAAAAATCTTGTTCTATCTCAAATGCGATATTTCTTATTCCAAATCGTTAATTGACTTGAATTAGGATGTTCTCAATTTAAAAATTCGATCGCTTAATCGACTGAATGTTGTTGTATATCCCCATTTGACAGCCGATTTCAATAATACTTTTAAATTTGGTTGTAATTGATGTTGCCACAATTAAATAAGAAAAAATATTCCATTAGAGTGGAAGATAAGAGTAAAAATACAGCTTTTTATAATCTACCACTATTTAGGTGTGTTAATGTTAGTAATACGTTTAAAAAGTCAAATAGCATCTTACTTAAATGATGGTTTATATTCTGTAAACGAATGTGTGCACACAACTCTTAAAACATAATTAGTACCAAGCAATGACACAATAGTATACATTTCGTCAGTGGTAACACCAATTGAAATTTAGGTATTGAAATATACGTAGTGATTTGATAATGTTGATTACTGTAATTTATAACAACTGCGCCCTGAGGTAATTGTTGTACATTGCTAGTTTTGAGTATAAGTAAACACTATTTTTTTTTTATAAAAGGTCTATGTTATCATGGACTGAAATCTATCCCTGTTAGATTGTATCCTGATCCGTTCAGTCCTTTATGCGTGAACGAGTGGGAAACATCCGTACATCTAAACTAATGTTCGCCTAATATTAGTAAAGGCTTTTTAGCAGATTTCTGTATATTTATAACCAACTTTAAAAAAGAGAAGGTTCTCAATTCGAATATTTTTTTTTATGTTTGTTATCTCAGAACTTACGACTGGGTGAACCGATGTTTTTTTTTATTTGAAAACTGGTTGGTGCTTTCCGTTTGGTCTCATGTCAATTTGGTCCATTTTTGAAGTCGTTTTATATTTTTATTTTTTTTTACTTTTCAGTACTCAAATGTAGACATAAATAAATAATATTGACTTAATAAATCAAATAAAGTCTGCAAATACGACACATTAAATAGTCGTACTTAATAGAGGACGCCAAAATTCTGTATTTGTAGAAAGTAGAAATAGTGTAAATAGATCTAATCGTTTCACAAATAAACTGAATGAATACGTGTCTTTAAGTCCACACAAGTTAGTAATCAAACTGATGGACACTTGCGGAAACGTTGATTCATGCATATTTAATGAAGTTTACAGATACACAAGACAAATTCTGTCTGTGTATGTTTTCTCGGCCATGGTTAGTTTTGGGATTCCAATATTGGACTGATTCAAACGACTAACCACCTTAAAATATAAATGTGAAGGTATAATATACCTAATATTTTTCTCACACAACTCACACACGGTCGTCCGATTTCAAACTAGACAAAACCATTGTTACCTTGCCAGACTGTTGATAAACGCACTGTATTTCTAAATACATACATTCTCTATATAAATTAAACCCATGCACAGAACCAATGAACGTGTTCATCACACAAAGATTCGTCTTGGGTAGGAATCAAACCCACGACCTCTGACTGAACAGTCTAGTCACTAACATCTAGACCAACAGGCCCATCTAACCGTATCTAATAACTTTAGAAGAGCAATTCTTGTGCATTTATAAACTGTATCTCGGAAACGGTTCTAAAACTTTCCTTGGGGCATAAATTGATTTAGGTAGGATTCAAAAAGAAAATTTACCAAAAAAAATACTAGTCACGCAGGTTCTTGAAAGCAAAAAATGATAACCTTGTACAAGCTTGTTTTCGTACCATGAGGAAATTGTATCATAAAATATTTATTGTATGTAGCCTTTTTCTACTGGCCAGACGGTTTTTCCTTACCTATACGAAGTGACTAACTTTTAGAAAAACATGTACTAAATTCATTACATGAGTAAGGTATTAACCTATCTACACTATGATAGAAAAAGATATTTCAGTACTCTCATGTATTTTTCCAAATCACGTTGTTTCAAATGAGTAAAAAAATTAATATGGCCGTATATTTATGTTAAAAACATGCGTTGATACTTTGAAAACGTAATTTGACAGTTATGTATAGTATGAACAAATTTACTTCAAACTAATGATAACAAATCACTTGTTGCAGTCGTTGGCACAGCGTTAACCGCGCGTTTTAAATGGTTCAACGAAATGCGATATCAACAAGACTTTTAATAATATTTTTCTATTCATTTCACCGAATTCAATGTGCCTTCATTGTGGAAAATTTAATAAACTTAACACGTTAACGTAACGGAACGTAAACATGTTCTTCATTACTCAACTATGCGCCAATCCACCCATTGTTATACCAATTGGGATTGTTTCCTTGACTTTTGTATGTGACCGAATTTTAAATATTCCAAATAGGTTTCTAAATAATGTAGCTCTGAGGTCTAAAAACCATTTCAGAATATACAACTCAATGAATATGTATTGTGGAAGTCGATAATTAAGTCTTCGTTTTTATTATCTACTAGCTGACCTGGCGAACTTCGCATCGCCATATTTACATATCTGTCTCAACATTTAAATTGACTTTTCCTGTTATTTTTTGTTTTTTCTTGTACACAAACCTTGTCCTAACAATAAGGAACACATAAAAAAAAAAAAACTGGTGCAGCTGATCCATACATTTCAGCGATTCATTTTTATATGTGTAGATTATCGAAACGTGCGTTTGTCTTCCATCGTATGAACACCGCTTTATCGTACGCTTATTGTAAAATTCCTTTTTAATGGAAGTGTAAAATTTCACAAGGCCTATCATGATATAAAGCAATAAAATAGCTTATTTACTTGTTGTATTTGGATGCTTATCGCGGTAATATATTATTAAAGCAATTTACTTATGACCAGTTTTTTGTGCTTCATAATAATCACATAATCACTAATAAAGATATTAGGCTGAACCTACGATTCATATTAAGAAATAAATTTATTTCACCAAAACTTAAGCTACATCCATTTTTATATTCGATTACTAAACTAGCTTTAAACTTGTTTTCTAGATTATAGCTACACGATCTAGCTCTCACTACTAGGTTATTAAATATTACGAAACACATGCATTTTATAATCGTACTATAGCACTAGGACGTTAACACCTGTCTGATGAACCCTGAAATCATAAACCGAACACGCAAGACCATTTAATTCGATGGAGATGCGTGATATATGCAGTTGCATGTCAATTTAGATAATTTATGGTACGTACTCAAATCAAATAAAAAAGGTAGATAACGCACGGCCTTGTTCTTGTTGAAGCAACAAAAGTAGCATAGTTCCAAGTAAACCCACGCGTTAACGCACTAACTTCGCTACTTTTCGTGAGTATCGTACAAGTATCGATAACTTGTAACAATCGACAAGTATCGATACTGACGAAAAGTAGCGTAGTTTATAGCATAGTGAGTGCGTTAACGTGTGTTTATTTGGAACTGAGCAACTTGTTTTGCTTTAACAAGAACAAGGCCGTCTATCTACCTTTTTTATTTGATCTGAGGATACGTATAACAGAGGCTACTACAGGTATTGTATCATCATCATCAGCCTACCGCAGTCCACTGCTGGACATAGGCTTCTCCGTCGCTTACGCATGGAGGGTTGGTGACGCTGCTGCCCGTCACCAGCCTATTGTATTTAGTTACGCCTGTTGAGAGGGTATACCGCCATCGGTCGTTCGCCAGAACCTCGTTCGTCGTTCAGCAGGGTGTATCGTATAAAATATTAAAAACCAGCTACCCTGACAAACTTCGTTCTGTCAAAAGTTATTGACCTGTTGCAGTCCGATAGATAAAATAAATAAGTGTTGTATTAACTATTTTCCTCGCAATTTTTACGATTTTCCTATCCATAAGAATCTTCTTTGTGCCTTAGCTAAAAAAAAAAACAAATTGGCTGAGCAGTTCTCGATTAGGAAATGGCAGCGACTTATACCTATAAAGCCCGACTTGTAAATATATCTGAAAATATTGACTAACAGAGATAAATTTCATTTATTTGTCATTGATATGGTTGTTGATCAATTTTATGTTTTATCACTTTTTTTTTCTTAAAATCTTAACTGTGCTATTTATAATAGCATGTAACCAAAATTGAACACTCCTTCATCTCCTCTTCACTCTTCACGTAAGGATGTAAGTATCATGCGTACAATCCATATATTTTTTTTTCTATCTATAATATGTATGTATGTAATCTATACTAATATATAAAGCTGAAGAGTTCGTTTGTTTGAACACGCTAATCTCAGGAACCGCTGGGCCGATTTGCAAAATTCTTTCGATGTTGGATAGTCCAGTTATCGAGGAAGGCTATAGAGTATATATCATCACGCTACTACTAATAGGAGCGGATCAACAATGAAGAATGTTTAAAAAACGGGGGAAATTTTCACGCTACGGGCAATATAAGGCGCAAACGAGGTTGCGTGGGTCAGCTAGTTATATACCTAAAACGGGTTTCTTTTCCAATATTGTAAATATCACTTATCTTGAACAAGATCTCAATTCCAACTAATTAGAATGAATAATTAAAAGTTTTTAACGTCGTAAATCGTAAAAATTGCTGTCTGTTACAAACATTGAATAATGACTATTTTAAAGGAAATAATTAACAAAAAACGACATTCGTATTTTTTCGTCGAGCGACGTGAGAACGACACACGGGTAATACGAGTATGTCGTATTTAATATCTAGGTATAATGATATTATAGAGCTGATCAGTTTGTTTGGTTGGTTGAATGCGCTTATTTCAAGAACTACTGCCCCCTTAGCCAAGTAGCAAGCGTTCTTCTTTCTGCAATCGTTAACGCCTAAATTCTAGTGTGTCATTGGCTAATCTTAGACAAAACAATCTGAGACAAAGTATTAGCCAATGACACACGAGAATTTAGGCGTTAAGGATTGCAGAAAGAAGAACGCTTGCTACTTGGATAGGGGGGCTAATTCGAATTTAAAAATTCTATTAGTGCTTGATACCTACCTTATTCTGAACCGTGTGGTTTGTCAATTTAATTTTGATACCGGTGTTTCTACACGAAAAAAAGATTTGGTAGAAACATATTTCTTATATAATTTACCTCCTTTTTGCAAGTTTTTTTAAAAATAGTCTTTCAGCAGTGGACGGCTCGATAGCGTGATATGTAAATTTCTTTTTGAACGGGAGTCATTATTAAAAAAAAAAAAATTTTTACTATAGATTGTAACTCAAATGTACGTGACACTCGTTTTCTTCCCACGATCTCTTTTAATTAACATTGTATTTAACTCGAAATTAGTGAAACAGACACATAAATAATTTTAATTACACAGATTATAAATTATTTCCTCCAATGTCTTTATCTAATACAAGTACAAATCTAATACAAGGCAACACAGAAGATCAATTTTGAGCAATTATTTTATTGCTTTTCACTCAGTAAGAGCGGTTACAATAACCCATTCCCCTAATTCTGGAGCAGACTAAAAGGACGACCACACACTTGACTCTTGAGTTGCAGATAGCGATGGCATTCACTTAACATCAGGTAACTCATCTGCTCCCAATTTTTCATGCAAAAACACAACCGAGTGTCTGGGACAATGAAATTATAAGTTTTCCTTAAAATGGGTTACTAGCTCACACAAAGCCCTGTAAAAAATCGGCCTAGTGCGAGTCAGACTCGCGCAGACATACATTTCAAGCATCTACCTGTCTCCGTTATCAATATCGAGCAAAAACGAGCAAAAGAAAATTTGTTGTATGGGAATCCCCTTAAATATTATTTTATTCTATTTTTTTGTATTCGTTGTTATAGCGGCAACATAAATACATCATCTCTGAAAATTTTAACTGTCTAACTATCACGGTTCATGAGATAAGCCTGGTGACAGACGGACAGCGAAGTCTTAGCAATAGGGTCCCGTTTTACCCTTTGAGTTCGGAACCCTGAAAATGGACCAAAGTATGTATATGCAAGTCAAAAGTAATGCCTTGAAAATTATACTTCCGCATGGTTTATTTGAACGTTTCACATAGACTACGCGTAATTGTAATCATAACAATAAATCTAACAGTAGCGCATTCCTTCTTACTGCCTATACTTTTAAACCGACTTCAAAAAAGGAGGAGGTTCTGCAAGAACAATAGACGTTACGTAGCTTGAGATTTATTTTAACATGCTTTTATTAGCTTATTTTCTTTCGTGGGCGTATTATTTACTTCTTAAAGGAGTTTTATACTAGTTCAACCGGTTTTACCTGAATATCAGTTTTTCCACTGACTGGCATCGGACCTTCAAACCTGTAGGTTAACGGAATTCTACAACTAGTTGTCAGTATATTTGAGGGCACTGACTCCCCGATAAAGTCTGCCGGCTTATGTGCTCTCCGAGACACTGTCACAGGCGTGAGAAATCTTTATATTTCCATAAGTACTCCGGGCTGTTATTAAGGATTTCTTGTAAGAAAAACCCAATAACACCTTTTGGCCCGCCCCAGGAATTGAAACCGATAACTCTTGATCAGCTGCCGCATACGCTAACGGCTAGACGAACGAGTCAGTCAGTTTTTTAAGATACATATATCTATTTACTAGCCGACCCACGCAACCTCGTTTGCGTCTCCTGATAGCGTGATAATTTTCCCCCGTTTTTGAAACATTCTCCTTTGGTGCTCCGCTCTTATTCTCTTAGCGTGATAATATATACCTTATAGCCTTCCCCGATAAATGTACTATCCAACACTGAAAGAATTTTTCAAATCGGACTAGCGGTTCCTGAGATTAGCGCGTTCAAATAAACAAGCAAACAAACTCTTCAGCTTTATATATGAGTATAGATTTAAAAACTCTTTCACTACAAATACATTTTGTTTTACAAAGAAAAAAACTTTACGAACTTACATGAAACACCAAGTCTCAGAACAACAATTTGCGGATGTCAAAGTGTTGTCCCATATGTGGTTCGACACTTAACATTTCAAGTAGGAAACGACGAATTGTCCACTTAACCACTTCGCTATCCGTGCTGTTTTATCATTTGACTGTAATGGAGAAATCCTAACTTTTAAACTTTCGCGTTTCATGATATATTAACAATTATTTTTACGGGAATTAACGCGAAAACTTATTAAAAGGTATTACATACCTCTGATTTGCCTGACCACGGCCAGTGCAACCTGGTCGAAACCCGTAAAAATAATTGTTAATAATGAAGAAATCCTTCTGCCTGTCATCATTATCAGCCTATATAATTATTTTTAGTGATTAATTTTAATTGTTGAAGGGATTTAAACATTATCACACATTTTAATAAAAAAAAGCCGACGTCAAGAAATGGATCAAATTAAAATGGGCTTATTTTAAGTTCTTTTAAGTTCTTGACGTCGGTTTTTTTTTGTTTTACACACGAATACGGTACGGAAAGTTACGAGGTAACAGAACATAATAAAAATACAGTAGAATTGGTAACTTCCTCCTTTTTTGAAGTCAGTCAAAAATTCACCAGAGCCTATTTTTCCCAAATTAATAGCACCGATTTTTTTCGTGGAGCGACTACCGTCAGACCTTTACAACCCAACCATCAATCAGTCGATATAGAAATTCTGTAGAAAGATTGTTATCTGTAACCTCAATGGAGGTCTAATTTGCAATTCAAAGTTACAGTTTATTATATCTACTTCATGTAAAAGATCTTAATTGCTCCGTGAAGTTAAAAAAAAAAACAAAATTGTTAGCAGTTTAGCCTAGGTAGTTTGTAAAATAATTTCACAAAATCTTTTATAGAAACAATTTCTCCTGCATAATATAAGTGAGATAAACAATTAGTGGCCGAAAGTCACAATTTATCGCAATGATTATTGCAATAAATTGTGACTTTAATTTAGATTTAAATTTAATTGTTTAGTTAATTCAAAAAGTTTTAACTTTTACATCTGTTGCGTAATTGCGAAACTAGAAATCCGTGTTACATACTTACAAAGAAAGTTTTTTATACACAAATAAAATTAAAAGGTAATCAGTTCAAAAGTTTATCAAAATCACAGAACGAATTGGTATACTTGGCTATACGAAACCGTTAACCATTATTACGTCTGTAATAAAAGAGAATTAACCATTAATAAGCAGTCCACAGTGGATGCGGACTGCCCAAGACCGGGATGGTTGGCGCTCCTTGGGGGAGACCTACGTTCAGCAATGGACGGCGATTGGTTGAGGAGAAGCAGTCCACAGCCCGCACTGGACCAGCGTGGGACGGATGGCATAACGCTCTCTTGCTAGGAGACCCGAGCCCAGCATTGGGACATTATGGGCTGTTGATATCTTATACTATCTGTATTCTATACAAATATTATAAAGCTGAACAGTTTGTTTGTTTAAACGCGTTAATCTCAGGAACCGCTGATCAGATTTGAAATATTCTTTCAGTGTTAGATAGCCCATTTATCGAGGAATTCTATAGGCTATATAACATCACGATAAAATCAATACACCAATGCAAAATGCTTTTAAAACGGTGAAAAAATATTCAATAAAAGACGCAGAGGGGACTACGTGGGTAAGCTAATAACCATAATAAAAACTTTATTCATCTTACACAAGACAGCCGTGTCCATTATCCCAAATCAGGCATTCTTTACCATGAAAACCAAACGGCTGACAAACATACATATATACTTCTAAATATATAAGTATAGGTACCTACTTATATCATAAATTCGAAAGTAACCTTGTCTCTCTGTTCATCTGTCTGTCACGCATTCACGATTAAATCCCTGAACCGATTAGGATGAAAATAATAAAGATCCTTTGATTCTTGAGGAGGGACATAGGCTACTATTACCGCGATATTCGATATACACACGGGCGAAGCCGCTGGCAAAAGCTAGTTACATATATAAGTATATAAATCACGCCCACACAAAGAACAAATGATCAGACTCACGATTATTTATCCTCGATTTTTTTTATGTATGGCCCTGCCAAAATAACTACTCTACCTGATGGAAAGCATAAGCAGAATCTAGAAGTGGTGGTCACCATACTCACTGCGACAGCTGCACAGACAATGCAACAGTGCAGCATGATGACCCACACCATGGTCTCACACTCATCAAATAAACACGACAGCTCGATCGCTGTCATTTTACGTTGATTTTCTGTGCGAGGGTTACTACCCTACCCGGTATACCGGTCCGTTCGTGCTGAAATTAACATGGCTCTACTACCTTTTAAGATCTTCGGTATAGCAACCAGAAATCTAACCATTGTAATGAGAGAGACCCGATTGTAATGAGAGTTAGAAAAGTTAGTGTTGGATTTGTAACTGCTATCATAATCATAAAGATAAACAAGTTAGAAATCGCTTTGTTTACTTTGTATGTGTACGAGATTGCCCACTTTCTAAGATCCGCGTAAGTGATTCAGGAAACTTTAAGTAAACACGTTTAAAAGAGAGTTTTATATACGCTTATGACTCAGTTGTAACTTAGGTTAACATATTGCAAAGGAAAGCAACCCTTGCCTGGTTAATTTATGGCCTTTCTTAAAACATGTTACCCTGTCGTGCTTCGGAGCACACGATATGCTGTCCGGGTTACTTTACGAACGTCTTTGGCTATTGTCATGGCCAGTTCGAGCCCTAAAATGTTTTTCGACAGTGTTACGTGCTAAAGGTACAAATGATTTTTAACCGACTTCAAAAAAGGAGGAGGTTTCCGAACCCAAGCGGGCAGACACGCGCGGGCTAACGTCGTCTCGAAATATAGCGAGTGTGGTACCTACTATTACATTTGGTTTGTCTCCGACTTCAAATAGGTTTTAGGTACCTAGCACACATAATAATACTACTATTTAAATGAACAAAGAATTAGGTATAGGTACACCAGAATTGGCATAGCATTTTGTGAAGAACCAGTTCATTTTAAGCTTTTAAGTATTTTTTGGCAGGGAGTTTTCGTTGGATGCTTTTTGGAAGTCGGTTTTTTTTTTATAAAAAGTTATTATAATTTCTAAAAAGGAAACTCCCGCATTAGTAATATAAATCCGGTGTCGCTGGGGACGTTACAAACATACATGAAACGGACACAAAGGACTGAGTCTGGGACTCAGAACAACAATTTATGGAGCAAACAAAGTGTTGTCCCACGTGGGATTTGAACCCACAGCACTTGGGGCATTAGAAAGCGGCGTGGCGACCGCTTAAGCGACTAGACCAGCCATACAGTCAAAGTATTTACTGTTTACGCTTTCCTAATATATATCGATTATTAGTATGTTACAGTTTATATAAGCATTACAGTTTATATAGAACTAGCAGAACCACGCAACCTCGTTTGCGTCTCCTATTGCCCGTCGCGTGATAATTTTCCCCCGTTTTTGAAACATTTTTCATCGGTGCTCCTCTCCTATTGGTCTTAGCGTGATGATATATATATAGCCTTCCTCGATAAATGGGCTATCTAACACTGAAAGAATTTTTCAAATCGGACCAGTAGTGCCTGAGATTAGCGTGTTTAAACAAACAAACAAACAAACAAACAAACTCTTCATCTTTATATATTAGTATAGATATGTCACCTGTATTATTACGAATCTATTGACACCTCAATTATTAAAATCGGTTCAGTAATTAAGACGTTACGGTGGAACATACAAAGTTAAATAGACTGCCAAAAATAATACTTTTCTTTATGGTTTCACCGTAGTCCAGTAAAAAAGAACTTTATTAAGACCTATTGAGACTGATTAACCGTCTCTTCTATTTAATTAAATCTATGCACCACCAGCTGAACCGGCAAAAGTTGTTTTGCCATAAAAAAAATTGGGTAGGGCACCCTTTTCATTTAGTGGTATGAAAAATAGATGTTGACCAATTCTCAGAAATACCCAATGTGCACACAAAATTTAATAAAAATGGGTCCAGCCGTTTCGGGAATATTTGTAACAAACATCGCGACACGAGAATTTTATATATAAGATGTTATTAAAAATTGATTACTCTAAAAAATTGTTCACAAAATATAACCTACTTCCCACACACAACGCGCCGTGTCGATGTCCGCCGGCGGTGTTGACGGAAGTGATGCGATGATGTAACAGCTGATAGTTTACTCCTACTCCGACCGCTAGGTTCCCCCACCTTTGTGACGCAGATATATACAGGTTGTTGTTTCGTTTCATTCGTACTAACCGACCAAATTAACGAGGTCATATAACATTGTATCATGTTATTTTAAAACCTGTTAATTTAATGACAAGTAAGTAGTTTTAACCGACTACAAAAAGGAGGAGGTTTTCAATTCGACTGTATTTTTTATTTTTCTTACCTCTGTACTATCGACCGGATGAACCGATTTTGATGATTCTTTTCTTATTGGAAAGCTGGTGCTTTCCTTGTAGTCACATTCTAATTTGGTTCAGTTCTAGAAGTCGATTTTTGCTTTGTTATAATTTTGCATTTTTCAATGTTTATTTAACCCAGCAATTTAATGGACAATTCATTTGTGAAATTGTTAATATTTTTTTGTTGTGCAGGATTTCATGGTTAATGTTAGGGCTTTAACTTTGATAGGGTTGATTTTAGGCCTAAAAATATATATAACGCAAGCTGAACCGATACTTAATGAGGTTGGGTCGGGGTAAGATACTTGTTTTTAATTACATTCAATCCGGTTAAATACATATAAGTTAGAATTTTTTTTGCTGTGCTGACGTAAACCTCACTTTGTAAAACGTTATAATCATATAACCACAATATTACACTCATATGCAACAAACACACGTATAAGTTTATACCACAAGTAGCACCAGTTGGCACACAACGAACAGTTTGGCCAACAATTCCTATTGCGTAGATGTTCAACCGCTGCTGTGGAGCTGTCGGTACCAGAGTGGGTGCACTACGCCGCTGCAGTTCTCTTCCTGCTCTGGGTCGCCTTTGGACGACGAAGAAGCAGCGTCAGTCTCTCGGCGTCGGAGTTATCATGATAGAAGTGTACGTAATTTTTATTTATGGGTTCTGGTTTCAAAAAGCTTCACGAACTTTTGTGAACAATGTTTTTAAATATACAATGTAATTTTAATTTTAAACTTTCTAGAGTGAACTATGTAAGAAAGTGCGTCACTTTTTCCTAATGCTAGATGAAATGAAAAAAAAACAGTTAAGAATGGTGTATCTAACACATACATAGATTTCTGATTCAAATGATCAACACGATTTTTTAAAGTAGGTGACTATTTTGGTTTCAATAATTGACTAATTTACATAGTATAAATATACTTATAATAAACAATAAAATATCGATTCAAGAGGTAAAACGTCACAAGAACACATCGAATTCGTAAAATAGCCGCAAATTGGTCAATTAGACGCGACGGAAACCGATTGATTTGTCGAACAATCAAACTTCAAACTCTTATTCAATAGCTCGTAAAATTGTATCATATAAAATTTAAGATGGTTAAAATGCTATTCACTTAAATAACCTTTTTGATTTGGTCAGTTAATACCTCAAATCGGAAATGAAACAACACGCTGTATAATGTTATTGTATTGTCGGCCCGTAGAGTCGCTGACTGCACACGACCGCTTGCCTGCAAGAGCGCACGTTAGTCGCCTGCTGACCGCGGGCCAAGGCGGTAATCTGTAGGAAATCTATGCATTTTTTTTTTAAATTAGCAAATAATCAATTTTGCTCCCGACTCATTATGTTCTTAGTACAAAAATAATCTCTTAGCTTACTTGTAAGCTCTTTATTTAATATTCACATTTTAGATGACAATTATTTTAGTGATTGACACATTTTGATAACTAACATACTCAGTAGTAATTTAAGTAATTTATCACCATTAACAGCCTCTAATAGTCCACTGCTGGACAAAGGCCTGTTCTTTTCAAACAGAATTTGGCCTACTATACCACGCTCGGCGAGTTAGAGTTCCGTAGCCAATGGCAAAAAACGGAACCCTTATGGATTCGCCATGTCTGTCTGTCCGTCCATATCTCACAGCCACTTTTTTCCGAAACTATAAGAACTATAATGTTGAAACTTTGTAAGTAGATGTATTCTGTGTACCACATTATGATTTTCACACTAAAATAGAAAAAAATGCAAAAAAAAATATTTTGGGGGTTCCCATACTTCTCAAAAAAATTTTTTTCGTCAAACCCATACCTACGTGTAGTATATCGGATAGGTCTTCAAAATTTATATTGAGGTTTCAAGTATAATTTTTTTCGTAAAAACTAAAAAAAAAACCTAAAAAAATATTTGATATATCATGCAAACTTCCGCCGAACATTGGTTTGAACGAGATCTAGTAAGTTGTTTTTTAATACGTCATAAATCGTAAACCGCAATTTACCTTTCATTCAATCAACTCAAAAATATAAAATGTATGTATATATATTTTGTTAGCAAGTAGCATACGGAACCCTTCATGGGCGAGTCCGACTCGCACTTGGTCGCTTTTTTTATGTAATAACGAACGGCGAACGATCTACACTATGGCGGCTTAGTGAGATACTTATTCACGCCCCGCTTAAAGGACCTGGGATCATAGTGGGAAGAAATCTCGTGGTATAGAGATTGTTTCAAATTTTTATTCTCCTATATAATAACATATTATAGTTAAATCGTGAAACACCTTTTAGTTGTCAATATTTTAATAAAACACATTTGATACGATCTATAAAAAAAAAAACTTCTTTACATTTTAAAATAGTAATTTAAGCTTTGATTAAGTCAGATAATGACTTTAATTTACAAACTTACCAAGCTGAATTTATAAAATTATGAAGTGCCTACCTGATAATTATTTACTTTTTATTAATGCTATAACATAATCTATACTAATAAATAAATGTAAAATTGCGCCAAAACAATCTAAACAATTTGTGTGCGGGATACTTTCCTAATTTAAATGTTTAAAAACAAAAAAGCACATGAGAAAAGCGGGAAAGATAAATATGAAGAAGATTAAATAGCACGGATTTTTATAAATAAAAAAAAAATTGCTTACTATAAATATTATTAAAAAGAAATGTTCCAACCAATAGATCGTTCACTTCGAAACATAAAATACTGAAACGAGAACTTTCTAAAACCATTTGTCATTCCTTATATGTGGTGAGGCAAAGGTAGCAAATTTATCAGCCTAACTGGCAGACGGCAGACGCGGAACCTTCCTTATCTGATGACATTCCGCGTACACAGCAAATAAGATTTTCTTCTCATACTCGTACCATTAGTTTAGCGGTGCTTTGCGGTCTTGATAAAATTTCTCTTGTTTGCGGACAAACATTTTACTGTAAACCTTTGAATTATATTTGATTTATCTTGATCATATTTTTGTTGTTCCAAAATTAATGAATTTAAGTTTCTTTCTTAACTGACTTCAAAAAAGGAGGAGGTTATCTATGCGACTTGATTTTTTCTGTTTGTTACCTCATAACTTTCAACTGGGTGAACCGATTTTGATGATTCTTTTTTAGGATTCCGTAGCCTCTCTGTCTCTGTCTGTCTGTCTGTACGTCCGTATGTCACAGCCACTTTTTTCCGAAACTATAAGAACTATAATGTTGAAATTTCGTAAGTAGAGGTATTCTGTGAACCGCGTTAAGATTTTCACACCAAAAAAATTAAATAAATAAAAAAAAAAAAATTGGGGTCCAAATCCAATACTTAGAACTGAAACTCAAAAATTTTATTTTATCAAACCCATACGTGCGCTTTAAAAATGATATTGAGGTTTCTAATATCATTTTTCTGTGGTGTTCCTTGATGATGATTAAAAGTAAAGAAAAAGAATCAAATTTTAACAAAAACACCGAGTTCAGGAACTGCACCAAATTGAAATGGGACCAGACGGGAAGCACCAGCTTTCAAATAAAAAAGAATCATCCAAATCAGGTTACCCAGTCAAAAGTTATGAGGTAACAAACATAAAAAAAAATACAAATAATTGGTAACCTCTTCCTTTTTTGAAGTCTGTTAAAAATGATTAAAATAATTTTCAATACGAAAAATTACCAGACCAGACGGGAAGAACCAGCTTTCAAATAAAAAAGAATCATCCAAATCAGGTTACCCAGTCAAAAGTTATGAGGTAACAAACATAAAAAAAAATACAAATAATTGGTAACCTCTTCCTTTTTTGAAGTCTGTTAAAAATTATTGAAATAATGTTCAATAAGAAAAATTACCTTCGCAACATGAAAGTTTTCCCTAATATAATAACCTGATATACAACAAATTAATTGGTATAACGCATGTCTAGAAAGTGTATGAATTATGTTCATGTTTCGATTACCTCAGTAAAGCTGAACTTTGTCGGGATGTCACTGGAGAATACATTTAATATCTATCTGTACTCGTATTTGAACTTTTCTTAAGATATTTGTTACTTAGTTACTTAAACCTCTTGGGAAAAGTTCAAATACCAAATTGCGAGAATTTATTTCTCTCTAGGTTATTCATTGTGGTATAATTAAATTTTTTAAGTAAAAACTTCTAAAGCCGCGTTGAGCATTGTTTGGTAGGAGAAAATCTTATGAGTTCGCGTCACCGCGTCACCGACATGATGATTTCATTTAAACATTATGAAATTTCTAATTTTACACATTAATTTTACAAATACATAACATTCTAAGTTATGAGTTGTCACAGGCAGTCCTTATAACTGCCAATTTTTTATATAAAGAGGTATTCAGATTGGTCACCAACAATTGAAATCTTTAATCTTCTCGATTTTCTATTATGATTTTATGAACATGATTTTCTTTAAAAAAAAATCTTACCGAAGGAGAGCCACGCTTCGGCATGAAAAGGCTGGCTCGACCGGAGTGATACCACAGCCTCACAGAAAACCGGTGTGAAATAGCTCTTGCGCTGTGTTTCACCGAGTGAATGAGGATACCGGAGGCCCATACCCCTTCCCACACCTCTTTGCCCACACCCCAAAGGTCGGCAACTCACTTGTGGCGCCTCTGGTGTTGCGGATGTTCATGGGCGACGGTAATCGCTTACCATCAGGTGATAGATACGTATAAGAATACTAAGACGAATTCAGTTCAGCTTTTACCTATTTTACTTCCCATCACAACATGTACTGTCTCTTATGTAAATATGTCGCATTAAATAAAACAGCAATATTTATTTATATTTGTAAAGTAATTAGTAATGTCCCAATAGTCATTACCAAATATGTGGAAACACAGACTTCCCTTGTCCTTCTGTGAGGCTAATATCAAGGCGGCAACATAACAGTAACCATAAAATAGGCTATTGTTGTATAGGTAATCTGTTGGCACTTCCCGCTTAATCGATTCTTTACAAGTATTGTTATAGTTCCGCCGTTGGCCAATAGATGGCGTTAGTAGAAGCATTCGGTGATTTGATTAACGTATTTTTTCAAATGCGCGTAACTGTTATTTAAAAGTAATAATTTACTATGAATATGTTTTATATTGCTTTTATGTTTGTTACCGTAATTTACTTAGCAGTGGTTTTTTGAAGGGAATGCTTCCCGTTTGGTGCCATTCGAATTACCGGGGAAGAACTTACAATACATACATTTTGATTTAGGCACGTTGAGGTCTGTGATATATTATTAATATTAATTAATACTCTTTGAATGCCTCGGTGACGTAGTGGTAGCGTTTGCAACTGCTGTGCTTGAGGTCTCGGGTTCTATTCCCGGGTCGGACCAAATGTTTGTATGACCTGCAAATATTTATTTCGGAGTTTGGGTGTTTTCTATCTATACTCTATGCAAAGAAATAAATTAAAGAGTGTCGGATTGTAATATTAAAACAACCGCTTTTTAATAAATGCATATGTATACGAGTATATACACGGTACATGTACCAAAATAACATTTTCTACAATTTTTGTCTGTCTGTCTTTCTGTCTCTTTGTTCCGGGTAATCTCTTTAGCTGATGATCTAAGGAGTAATTTAGGCTCCTTTTTCTTGACTAGCTTCGCCCCACAGCGTTACCCGCGGTATTACAATGACCCAGGGAATGGAACCCGCGATTAACACCGCGGGGCTCAGCTAGTAAAACATAAAACGAATCACTTTGAAAAAACAAGAAACTTTCCGCTCGCGCTGGTGAAAATTGCTCGTGTTTGCTTTAACTGGTATTGGACGGCGATGCATAAATAACGACTAACACTGGCCGACGCTCAACAAATTGCGCAGGCGCACTTACCGGGCATTCCTAATGACATATCTACAGAGATAGCTGGACAACTGCGTGATAATTTTAAGCTAATTAGCTAAATTCAGTCTGACTTACATTTATTAGGAATAATGTATAGAAATAAATAAAATTGGAGTATCTGTTTGTAGTTTCAAATTAATAACTATTCACAAAATGCATATGAAAATCTGTATTAAATACGGTACCTTCATTAAAATTTTGTATGTCCGTATGCATTGTTTTTCTATGTATTGTCATGGTCTAGTGTTATGCAGACAAAAAGTTAAAATCATAACCTAATATTAAATAAATAAATGGTTTCCTGCTAAAACAAGGCCAACTTATTTAATAATAATGAGTACATGTTTAAAACTAAAAAACTATTAAACAATGCTTAGTTTCTTGGTCATGTTTAATGTGGACTGTGTGAATGCATAAATCGACAATTCTTAGGATCAGTGCCGACGACGGACGGAGTGACGGCAAAGAGGCTTATTTAGAATTTAAATTCAGAATCCAAAATACAACAAATTTCAACTATAGTTCTTCACAATACAACTGTATTTATTGCAACGAAATAAAACCACCCATCGCTCGCCGTCATTTGTTGTATTTTGAAGAACTTTTGTTTTTTTCTAAAGGCAACTCAAGCATTTAGAAAATATACCTATCCTGTGTCTTTATGGATTTTACAAACATACATCTAACGGACACAAGAAACACCCAAACTCACAAAAACTATTTGTATATTACACAAAACCTACAACACTTGGCGCAGTAGGAAGCGGCAGCTGTTTAATTTAAATAGTTACTGAATTAGGTAGTCTCTTTGCTGCCACTCCGTCCGTCAGCGAGCTGACTCTTCAGGCGCGTCTCCACCAAAATTTGACAACACAAAAAAAGGTTGACCACACAAAAAATAACAGCTTTTCTTTTGTGGAGACTCGGCTTTACATAACATGATCGTTCTATGTGCCTAAGGAGGTTCAGACCGTCGCGCGGCAAGGTTTATTCTCTAACTAATGTGCAAGACAACCTGACACGACACATGTAAATGCAAACACAGGAATCTGGAGACAAAACACATGGGACCGATATACGTGTTAAGTGTGTAATTTAAACAAGTTCTCTGTTTTGAATATCCATTGTTTTACACATTTCAGGGACGACGTTTAACGTTTTGAGAGTAAGGAACAAAGAAGAAAAACAGTACTTTTAATGGCGTATTAACACAAGTTCATCGCTGTCCGTTGAGTCCTTTTTAAACCAACTTCAAAAAAGGAAAAACTTCTCAATTCTACTGTATTTTTTTATGTTTATTACCTCAGAACTTTCGACTGGGTGAACCGATTTTGATAATTCTTTTTTTTTTATTTTAAAACTGTTGCTTTCCATGTGGACCCGTTTTAATTTGCTTCAGTTCTTGAGCGAATTAAAGTCGGTTTTTATTTATATAGGACAAGAGGTGTTTAGGTTCACTCAATCAGTGCAAAACAGCAACGGATTGCATTTTATGTGTCCACGAAGGTATTAAGCGGGATCATCGATTTATTTTGCTTGTGGTAGTCCATCGCGTGAAAAAAAAATGGCAAAAATATTAAAAACCTGTAGTGTATATATTTTTGACATTTAATAGACTACACCTATTGTCATTCTCTGTTTTCCGATCATCTTTCTCTTTTGCATTTCTTGTGAAAGTAATAAAATGTACCAAACTAAGTTGGAAGATATCTAACAGTCCTCTCCATGCATTTATCAGTCGTTGCTCGTACAGTACACTTAAAAGCTATTGACAACAGTTTGAATGATTAAAGTAAATGAATTCAGGTACACAGAAGTATATACTGAAAGTATTCCGCATTTATTTCATTTCAAATGCGTTAATTTGCTTGTTTTTACGGTTTTGTTTAGCTTGACCTGGTTGTTTTTTATCTAAGCTTTTACATCATAGAAATGGTGAAGAAGCAAACGGTAACCCTTAGCCTTACTACTTACACAAAAATCGTCCTTAACTGCCTTTACGCGAAGATTGATTTTTCTTTGAATACTTACCTTTCTTGAAAATTTAATTCATCTGCTTAGTACTCTGCGCATGTGTAAATACTTTTGTCGAATATAAAGTAAATAATTTATAACCTACAGGCACATCACCTGCCTGTTACGCAAATGAAATCGGGTGTATAATTGATGCAATACTTTCTATTGCTTCTCTCACTTCCACATACCAGAACTGAAAGAGAAAGCGATATTATATGCGTATTGAAATAATATATAAGCTATAATGTTAGGTTAATTGTCATGCAGGTGTAGGTTTCTGCGAAGAATATTGAAATAGCCTGCTGCTTAACAATTCGCCCAGCAGTCAACATTAGACCATAATTCATTTATTGGAACAAAGTTCTTTATGGGGCGTTGCGAAGGGCTACTCTAGCCGCCAAAAAGTGTTCGTAACGTAAGATTTCGAGAACGAAAAATTTAGTATAGCGCCATCTGTAAGTTGTATGTAACAAGTACGGAGTAACTCTAGACAGAACTTGTTTCAGTAGAGATTACTAGATGGCAGCACAAGTGACCAGTTTAGTTATTTATAATAATTATTATTAGTACAGTTTTCTATTATTATATATTTTTATAAATCATTTTAAATAAAAAAAGGTTTAAGACCATTTTGTAGTTTTAAAGATCGTGAACGAAAAATTTTGTATAGTGCCTTCTGTTGTTGTTGTATGTATATTTATGTTATTTATGTATATTTTATATCAAGGAACTTCGTTCCTATCTGGTGTCCCACGACACTACACGACGTTTTTTTATTTTTAGGGTTCCGTACCTCAAAACAAAAAACCTTTATAAGAACACTTTGTTGTCCGTCTGTCTGTCCGTTCCGTCCGTTTTAAATGTGTATTTTATGAGGCGTGCCTAAGATATGATCATGATTGAAAGTAAACGCAGACTAACTTGGGAGGATCAGCTAGTATCAAATAATAGCTAGTAATGGGTATAGATACAAACATTACCGAATTTCTTGTCTATTAGTCCTCTTGTCGTAATCTCAGTGGTTTCATGCCCACTAGGTATATGCATGTATAGAATCACTTTCGTTGAGAGAAAACCGTGGGAGACTTGAATTGACAAAAGCCATGTGCGTTCACAGTGAAAAAGTTGAATGACTTATATGAACCCATGAGAAGTGCTTTCCTAGATTATAAAAATATATCGTATGAGTAAGGCTATTTTGTGTAGCTTTATTAACAATCGAATGGTTTTATTTGATACTAGCTGAATCCCGCGGTGTTACCCGCGGTTATTGTTTTACCGCGAGTAGCGCCGCGGGACAAAGTTAGTCTAAAAAAAGTAGCCTAAGTTACTCCATGGATCATCAGCTACCTGCCAGTGAAAGTCCCGTCAAAATCCGTCCAGCCGTTCTAGAGATTATCCGGAACAAACAGACAGACAGACAAACAAAAAAAAAATGACTACATTTTTGGTATATATACCGTGTATACATACATATGCATTTAGTAAAAAGCGGTTATTTCAATATTACAAACAGACACTCCAATTTTATTTATTTGTATAGATATAGCCTTTAATGTTGGCTTATGTATTTAATATAAGACCTAATTTAGCAACCTTAAGGGGCCAGTTTTTTTATGTATGGCACTACCGAAATGACTACTCTGCCTGATAGGAAGCATAAGCAGAATGCAAGAGTGGTGGCCACCATACTCGTTGCGAATGCTTCTGCATCACTGGGCCTCCGGTCTCGCACTCGCCAACGAAACACGACAGCACGAACGCTCTCATTTTACGTTGACTTTCTGAGCGAGGGAGTATTAGTTAGTAGTAATTTGCAATGCAATGTAACATAATTGAATTCCCTACATAACTATAGATTTCGGTTTCACCCAAGACTTGTGAAACCGAAATCTATAGTTATTTTACAGATATTTTGATATTAGTCTAATAAAGACTTTAACAGAACTGTAACTGGCCCTTATTGGCAAATAATGTTATATGGCAGAGTATTTTTACTAACCGACTTCAAAAAAAGAGGAAGTTTTCAATTGGACCGTAATTTTTTTTGTGTGTTCAGGTATAACTTCGTCGTTTATGAACCTTGAAGTCGGTTTTATTTTCTTCTAAATTTTACTTGTCTGAAACTTTGTCAGAAACTGGTAAAACTGACCTTTATTCTTTTTTATCCTTCCTTAAAGGTCGGTTTTCTTTACCTCTAATTTTTTATTTATTGACCAAATCGAATATTACTTCATATCTCCGGTTCCTTAGAACCTTGGTATCCAGGAGTCAATAGTGTGTTTACTAAAATACACCTGACGGCAGGTCTCTTCTCTGGAGAGGACCCAGACCATACGATTTTGTCCTCTCAATTCGCTGATATTACGTAGCACCACTGGACAAGAAGTAGTGAGGAACTATTTACTCTTCTGCAAGACGTTGTTCTTTCTTCTGATTTTTAATTCAAATGATATTGAAGATCCAATTGCTTATTATTTGATAGTTCATCTATCGCCATGACATTGATGAGTATCGAACCGAAATGAACGATTGGGTGCCATGATTCTCACTGTTCGGAAGATTGAACAAGTTTATCGCTTTTTGCACTAGTAAAATATCCAAGTAAATAAAAAGATAGAGCAGATGTTTTTCTTTTTTATTGAGTCTGTGGTTCTAAAAACGTAGCTTGGTAGTTTTTAATATCTGTGCCACAGTTGTTTGGCGTTCCCATTATTTTGATTATCATAAAATAATAATAAAATTAAAGTTATTTGAAATATTAAAAAAACAATGTTTACAAAGTTCATGCATTTTCACTTTTTTAATAACACTTCTTATTAATTTTAATGTTATGAAATTTCAGGCATTTCAAGCTCTTGATAAAATTAATGGGAACAAACAAAAAAACATTATTTTTTAATTTTTAAAGTCTGTCTGTTAGTGCACTACTAACAAACTAACCAATCTCTGAAACGGCTGAACTAATTTTGACGGGACTTTCATTGGCTGATAGCTGGTGATATAAGACGTAACTTAGATTAGTTTTTTTATACTATCTCCGCCTCGCTGCGTTACCCGCAGTTGGTGTTGTTTTCCGCGGGTAACAATTTTAAATCAATTTGAAATATTACAATGATGATTTTTAAAATTAACCTATTTAGTTAGTACTATTAGTTCTTCGGTGCTATTAAATATTAGTAAGACGCATACTATGTATATATAATATATATTAAGATGACTTTTATAAGTTCTGCAATTACAAGCAAGGCTAAAATTTACTAAGTGAAAACTAAATATTCAACACTTTAAGAAATTCCTTTAAAGGCTGGGGATCTTTGAATAGAAGGACATTTGACTGGCTGAGACGATGTTCAAATATTATCCACTTGCTTTAGTGTACTGCTCTTGTGGTGTAAGACATAAGAGTTTGCATGCTGGCACAACGAATAACTGACTTACGGCGCCCACACAAAACTGTGAATTCGCAACGCTCGCATATATTTACCTTAGTATGGTTTAAGAGATAAGCAAGCAAACGGGTCATTGATTGTAATTATTGCTAGCCATGTCTACCCGTAACTCGAGAGAGATAAGCCCGTTGCCTCTTTGTAAGTTTTCTCCATGGGATGGGAGAAAAACTCTAACACTAACAGAAGTTTGGTGCTCCGAAAACCTAACCTGTTGGCAAAAACAAAGGAATTGCTTGTGTTGTCCTATGTATGTTAGAATAAATGTTTTTTTTTTCTTTCTTTCCTTTAATTTCTTATTGTGAAAGTGTGTGTGTCATGATAGCACTCCGGTTAATTTGACAGCTTGATTTTCCTAAACACATTAAAAATCTTTATTCCATAAAGTTCGAAAATATTGTCAGGAACTGTCAAACTTATCCAACGAAACGTCATAAAGTCATAAGCAACTTATATAGAGTAGCATATCCGATATCAGGGTACGATCATTTCTTTTAGTTAAAGTTGCTTATCGCTTGTACCACCAAATATTCCTTAGTGGCTGTCTAGTCCAGACAGGAAACAGCGACAAGAACGGTATTTGCTGAGTGTGCACTGCACAGTGTTTGCACAGGCAGTAGTTATGCCACTTCGATATACTTTTAACTTTAATATTTAACTGTGAGTGATACCGTTCAATATTCTTAATATCTAATATGAGTTTATTTTATATCAATTCGATTTGAACTTGAGTTACACGTCTATTCATATACAATTATTTTCCCTGACTTATTGACTTATATATCAATTTGACCACAACCGTTCGGAATGTAAACTAAAAAATTTAGAGCAAATATTTTTTATTATAAGACAATGACAGCTCTAAGGGGAATATGAAAAGCGGACAGTGGCTAGTACCTTACAATTAAAAAAAAACGAGAGCTTTTAACAGATATTTCAGTCAAAAGTATTTGGTTTACATTTAGCGCAGCAAAAATAATAAGAATGTTAAATTCATAATCAGCAAAAGAATATAATTACCATTGTCACGTCCGTCACAATTGTGGTTCAATTGGGCTTCGTCACCCTCCTCCGGATTTGATTGCGAGCAATTATGTGTCAGACAAGAAACCACTTGCTCTTATTAAATGACATGATTAAGTGTTTAATAAGGTCTGGTGTTCAATGCAGGAAATTATATTTAATATTTGTAACATTTCTTAAACTTCATCACAATGTTCCAGTGCTCGACATAGGCTCTTTAGTGAACAAGTAAAATTTTAACAAAAATAAAACCGACTTCAAGGTTTGACTCGATTTCTCTTGGATGCCATCATCAGATCTTAGTGTCCTTGTCATGGTACCACCGTTGGGATATCTACTTTCCATTAAAAAAATAATCATCAAAATCGGTTCATAAACTACTAAGTTATCCGCGAAAACATATAAAAAAAAACGGTCGAATTGAGAAACCTCCTCCTTTTTTTGAAGTCGGTTAAAAAGAGGTTTTGGCTTAATATAACGCGCTGGCTAGATTGAGACGCTATCCAGTGCGACGCGGATGACCGACGCAGATGTCCATGACGGATGGTACAACGTATGAAGCCGATACAGCGCGTTCAGTGCTACGCGGAGCTATCCGCGACGCGGACAGCTCCGTGCGCGGAAGCCATTGCACTGAATGACGAATTCATCCGTGACGGACGGTCCGCGCGCTGACGGTGATTAAGAATGGTGACACTCCGTATTCTTAATTTGTCATTACACGATCTTAAACGTAATGCGTACAAACCTTTATAAAAAGAACGTACTACCAGCAAGAAGGAATAGCGTTACCATACCTTTCGATGGAAAGGAACGGAAATGCGAAACAAAAAGCCGGGGAACTAATGAAAGGACAATTTTAAAATTCGATTTAGCTTTTAAAAATCGAACATCAAAAGAGTATCCACGCAAAACTGGTATTACATTACAACACGATTGCATCTATAAACAATCTTCTAAGTACCAATACTCATTGTTAGTAAACAGACTATCAAAATTCCAAAGACACACAGACTGTTTTGCATTGCATTATCAGAAAAGGATTGTTTGATATTTTGATTTCTATCCAATAATATTATAAGAAGATGGCGTCTACGATATCTGTTTATTCTTGTTTCATTTTACGGCCCGTTATAGTATCAATAAAGTTTTAAATCATTTTAAATTGACTTTAGAAACAAATGTAGAAAATCTGATTGAATACGTTACGCGAGAAAGTTTTAGATATTCCGTCCGAAACCATTACAGGACTAAAATCTTTTTTACTTAGATGGGAAATACTCAATTCAATCTTAAATCGGTATTCAACCTCTTTTCTGTCAGTTTTATGTATCTTGAAGTATTTTTTTAAGAATACTAACTCTAGTAGGTTTATGGCTATAGAAGAAAATCATAAATTTGTTTCACTGTACATAATCAATACCCAGAACTAATTCTAGGGGTTCGTAGGCAGAGGAGAGAGCTTGCACGTTACATTCATACATAAAATCAACATAATAATATATTCTCACTAGCATCCTATGTACACTGCACCTCAGACATCCACTTGACACGATTTCACAGCTAATCCGCGCCACGGTCGTCTGTCACGGCACTGACAATTACCTCTAGTTATGTCATAAAACTGTCACGGTTCAACCGCATACTCCTTCTGATGAATGTAAGTAGACTTACCACAATGGTTACCTTTGCCATTTCCGTTTTTTTTTCTTACGATTCTTTTTTTTCTTACGATTCTTTTTTTTAATTTGAATGTATGTTCTATGTTTCTAATTTTAAACCTTTTTTTACGTTTTGTATTGTTGATGTTTTAGACAACATTACGTAGTTTTTTTTTAAATTCCACAAGTCTTTAGGCTGTGGTTTAAAAAAAGTTTGATGTCACGGTGTCTCAATCTTTACCGCGACAATTTTGTTGCCCTACGTTATATAGTTTTTATGCCCACCATTTTCGAGCACCTTCACGACTGAATCACCTGTAGAGACAACATTTGACTGTCATCGACCTCTTACCGACCGTCCGTCTGACGGTGTTCTCATAATACATTACGTCACACCTGTTCAAGTATTTGTTGCGCCACCAGTTGAAGCTTAAAATTTTAAAGATTTCCTTTTTAAAGCTTCGAACGTCTGTAAACTTTTTAATTGACACGCTTTAATTTTGTTTGGTCACAGTTTATGCTTAATACAAAATTGACATTTAAAGTTTTCAAAAAGGGAACGTACGACAAAACTTTTTGTAACGACCTGACTGGCATTCCCATTTTCTTTAAAAAACTCAGAATATACGTACAATGTGTTGAGCAATATTGTAGATAGTTTACACTGTACAGATATTTAAATATATGTACATAAATAGAATGTATTTAAAATATTTACTAATGCAAAAGCAAATGTCATTTTCTTTTATTTTGTATTATACGAATGGCTTTTGCCAATGATTATTTTGTATTATTATACAATTTATAAAATTTGCGGTTAGTAATTATACTTGTCACCATTTAATTGTTGGAAATTCCTAGCCATCTGACAACTAAAATAAAATAAAAAGATTTTTTTTTTATTTTTATGAGCAGTTAGACGGCTAACAATAAATTACCTACATATGTAAGTTGATCTGAATGTTTTAATAACCTTAGTATGTATCGGTTTACATGTTCCATTAATTGCGGGAGGTGTTAAAAATAGCAATACATTAACCAAAACATTATCCTGAATTAGACAGTTACGTAAAACTCCGTGTTATCCACATGTATGACGGTTAATTACATGATAACCGTGTTTCTTTTTAATCAGGTTATCTTGTTCCATTTCTTAGGCACATTTGGAATGTTGTTCCAACCTTATTCCAAGTTAACATCAAACAACTGGGTCAATTACATCACTGTCCAAACAACCTCAATCCTACTTTCTATTGAGATTTATTGATTTTATATAACTAGTTTCGTTCAAAAATATGTTTATTGTGTTACATAAAAAGTTGATTTTATGGAAACACTGAAGACTTACTGAAGAGTAAGTTAATAAAAAGCTGCTTTCAATTTAATATCATAAGTAATTTGTACAATAGATATTGCATCAAAAAGATACGTATTGAATTCAATGCTAATGCACCTTCAATGCTAATCTATTGCAAAATTCTTACATTATACTTAACGATCGATAAGTATGTATTGTCGATAAGTTTGTGAGAATTTGTCACGTTGCTGGATGATTGAAGTGACATTGACTTTCTTTATTGTGTGCGTGTGATAGCGGCGCGGCATGGCGCGGCGCAGCGGCACATGCACGCCGCTCGTCGTGACGCGCGCGCGCATCCACGCTACGCGAACGCCCGCGCGCCGGGCCCGCGATATGCCCGCAGTGAAAGTATTCAATATATTCGGCGGACAGAAGCCGACCGAGAAGCATACACCCGTCACACCCCCCGCTCAAGGGGCACTGCAGAAGTTCTACAGGACGTTTTCAGTCGGCTCAGAACCCTCGCCCGAGCATAAGGGTAGTAAAGTGACCGCGATCGCAGCCTGTCTCGAACGGAAAATTGTTGATCCCGTAAAGAATAATAGTGATAACGTGCAAAAATTTATTTCTAAAGTCAACGTTAGTAATTCTGAAGTGAATAGCAAGACCAGTTCTTCGACGCCGAGTCGTCATGTGTATGAAAATATAAACATTACTGGTGATAGCAATGTGGTGCAACAAGACAAATTACTTGATGAAACTAAAGGATATTCTTCTATATATGAAAATGTGGTTATAGTTAAACCAACAAGTGATGTGTGTGCTGAATCTAAATTGAGTAAAGCTTTGGAATCGTTTGATAAAATATTGTCTGAGTTTACCTCTTGTACATCTCTCACTCTTGACAATAAATGTAATAAAAACATTTTTATTCCACCGAAATTACAAAAGTCTAAAACTTGCAGTATAATTGAATCGCGTTGTATTTTAAAGAAATGCAATTCGGACCCGGATGATAGAAAAACAAGAAGCAAAGTAACGCGCAATAACTCTATTGACAAAACAACGAGTTTGTGGAATCTGGCCGATATGAAGGAGAAAGAACTTACAGCACCGTTGGTACCACTAACCGCTATACCCAACGATAAGATGAATCCTGACAGATATGCTACGTATAAAATCTCATCAAAAAATACGACCCGATCTAATTGTATCAAAGCCGAAGACCTAAAAAAACTTGACGTTAAAACAAGAATACTAAAGAAAACTATGTCTAATCCACCATCAACACCAGTTCCGGTTGTGTCCAAAACCAAGCCAGTAATGAAAAAAGTCGAAAAAAAAGTTATCGAGCCAAAGAAACTCAAGCCTAAAACTTGTACAGATAACGGATTGTTAAACATGAAGATTAGTTTAAATGTTAAAGACACCCCAAAATCACAGATGCAGAAAGCAAAAAGCGTGTGGGAAATAGGTAATGAATATTTAATTACACCCGGCTTAGAGAGAACTAAATCTACAACTTCTATTGCGGGCTCTCCCAGTAAGATCCCGGTGATAAGAAGTCAATTGTCGCACAATAAGTTCAGCAGTACTAGGGCGCTCTTTTCTCCCACTCCAGTTGATCTAAATAATGTAGACCAGGCCAGAGAGTGTGCTCAGAAAAAGAAATCGCTAGCGCCGCGTAAAAACAACGATAAAATCGAAAATAAACAAATAAGACAAAAGTCTCAACTCAATCTTAAATCAGATGTAAAACGACAAAATGATAGGAAGAAAAACGAATCGATTGACTGCAAAAAAACCTTGTTGTCATCGAAATCGAACTTAAAAGACTACTCAGATGAAATTAACGCTGTGAGAGCCAAATTGCAGCACAGAATCGTAAATAAAAGAGATGTAGTAGTGCCTTCGGAGTGTAAGCGAAATGCCAATGAGCCGGAAAAAATTGATATCATTTTATCACCTGTAAAGTCTATAGTGAAAAAGTTGGAATTAAAAACCGCGAAAGAAATGAAAACTGAATCGTCTCCATTTGTAAGCTGTAGGGTTATTCCACCTGTTCATAAAGAGTTATGCGTAGCGAACACCACTTTCCACAACCACTTGAGCACACTCGTCGGCCGACAAGTTAAATACATAGAGTCGCACGACGACTCCAAAACTTGCTCCCAGGCCGAGAAACTCGCTCTAGACAAACAAACGGATGAGAAAATATCCGATACCCACTCGGACTGCAGCGATGACTCGGGTCACGTTTCGAACGACGCCGTGCACGATAACGATCAAGCTTTTGATAACGTGCACGACTTGAGCCCAGGACATAACAGTGTTGACGAAGTAGACTTTAAAGTGTTCGATAGTCCGAAGAAGTTTGGGATAGAATTGCCAGAGAATGCGAAGAGTGTGTGTCCTGTGCGGCCCGCACGTCGAAGGGGGGGAGTCAACGAGGTCGCTAGCGGTACCCGCGCCACCGACGCTCCGAAAGTGGACGAACAGGTACGCGACACTGTTAACATATCGATAACAACAAATTACAGGTGCCGTTTATCCGCACTCTCCCACTGGTTACATGCAATGATTTAGATCGATTTATATTGCCTCTACGAAACTAGTTTAGCCAGATGTCGACTCGAAAGCTATCCGCATTTAATCCTAACATCACTATTTACTTCGATCGGTCGAAGACCTCTATATCTGCTTACTATATTCATGAAATACACATAACTGCAATGCAATATGATTATGATCTCAATTTTACATGTCATTAAATATCATCTTCACATTAATGAAGCATAAAGAATCGAATATGAATGAGTGTTAAAGTATTTAAACTTTCACATTTATTTAATAACCTATAAATTTATCTATGATATGTTAATTTGCGATCGGCATAGTTTTTACTCTATTATCGTTACGTGTTTCTCTATTTCATATGCAAATTTATAACTTAATTTGTACAGTAATAGTGCTGCACGTTGTCTCGAGTTTCGTTCTCAATATAATATTTACAACGAAAGTAACACAAAAGATTTTAGGTTGTCAAAAAGCTGACATGTTATGTAATTCTTAAACATTTTTCGACTTAGAATGTTTAATTAACCTATGATTTGTTGTATTTAAATCTATTGCATAATTTTTTATGAAGATCAAACAAGTTCTATTGAAAACATTGCTAACGTAATGCTTTAGTTACATAATGATAGATTTGGGGACAGTAGAGAATGCAACATGTGGGCATAAAGGTTAAGTTGTACTTCTTTTTATTTCTTCTTTTTCATATTCGCTTCAAAGGTAATTAAGTCACATTTATATAAACTTTCACTTTCACCATGTACATGTTGTGATTCATTATTTAATGTAGTTTGAAGCTATTTCATAGATTTAATCTCATGAAGTGCTTTACCTGTTTTTGAGTTTTATTTATGGTATTTAGAGAGAGTAGTTGTTTTATTCTGTGGACAATAAGTTTATGTAAGTTGCATGAGTAAGCGTTAACTTAATATCTGTATTTTTTTATTAAAAAAATATAATATTTTTTTGTGTGGAGGTTTTTCGGGCCGTCCGCCTAGGATAAAAACAGGTCAGAAGGAAAGGGACGGGGTTTTTTTCGAAAGTTGCCGCGAAATTCCAATTATAAACTTTTTATTTTAAAGTAACCTCGAAAGCTTTATGTACTTGTTTTGAACACATTTAGACTTAACTAAACACACACACACGCTCTCTTTTCAACACACTTAAACGGGGAAGAGTCTTGTTTATAAAAAGCTTTAATAATTAACTATAGTACATAGACTTGAACATAGAAAGGAGGTTTTAGGCGTCTTTAATACGCTAGCGACTAGACGGCACTTATATATAACGAGTATTTTGTTTTTGATAAAGACAACACAAAAAGCTTTTTATAAACGTCTTTATAAAAGAAACTTAGTGACTATTACAATGTCTAGTATCGCCAGGAATAATTTTACATTCTGATGCCAACCTCAAGATGTCTTTCACCTAAAGTAACATCAACACTTCGAAGCAATTCGAGTATCAGCTTTCCAACTTGTGAATTCTTAGGCTTCCTTGGTTGTACGTGATGCATCGCAAATAACAAGTCTACACTTTCGATTGTAACTTTCTATCGTCACAATATAACAGCTAATGTTACGTGGATGCCCAATGTAGTTTCCTTTACTTGGGCAGGAAAAATCGAACTGATCTTTTTATACTTGTTTTCAACTTAACATGTCTCAACAAAAACATTGTATCTTTGATTTGATTTAAATGTGAGAGAGTCATAAGAACATTAACAATCTCTAACAGTCCACTGCTAAATATAAACCTTTCTTAAGGAAGGAGGTTTTGACCTTCTATGACCAGACGACTAGGTATACTTTTTTTGTAATCCCACCCTCACGCCTACCACTGTAACTCCTGTTCACCAGTATCAACAGCAGTGATCTACGAACACACCCTGTTATGACACTCGGGAAGTCCCAGTAAAATGTCTTGGAACCCGCAACGAAATTAATCAGCAGAAAACTAGAAGGCAATATAATAAGTCCACTTCCCTCCTTAGCACAGTGGAAGACAAAATGAAGTCAAAATAGGCAGGCACCTTTTTCAAACCGAAAAACGTACCATATTTTATCCTTGGTGCTTCCCGGTATGGGTATACGGTTTGTGTTAAAATTTCCTCCTTTTGTCCTTTTGCACCGAGTATGAGAGATTATCGTAGCTCAAAACTCCCTCCTCCACTGTTTTATGATGTTGGAGGCCCTCAAAGGGCTGTAACATACTTGTGACTCATGTGTCACTGAGTGGACTCTGGTTGCCACTAACCATCATGTGACACGTCTGTTCGTTTACTCTCTATATTATGAAAATAAATCTAGTATAAAAAAACACCTTTATAAATCGTTTATAATACATAAACGAAGCTTTCCATCAGGCAGAGTACAGTTTCTATATTAAAAAAAGAAACACATAGGTGAAACTAATAAAGCGTGTTAAAATACTGACATGTCAAATCAATTGTCTAACGTTGTATCCTTAAAGAAAAAATGTGACTCCTCATTATCAGTTTACTTACTAAATATGCAGACAATATCCCATTGGGCGGGTCCTATTCAAAGAAACATATTTCGTAAGTGAATCAACAACCATGTAAAGCAATCAAGCTTTGAACTTACGACCTTTTAATGGCTCCTAGACAATGAGTCATTAACACTTCTTCCTAGTAGCTTGCATGAATTTAGTAAGAACCTTCTGGAAAGATAATAAAATAGTACTACAAATGAAGATATCTTCTCAAAGTGTCAAAGAATATTAAGTGTTTATTGTAATGTCCACAAAGTTCCGAAAATTCGGCGATTCTTGCACACTTCTTTATCTTTCTCTTTTTAACTTTTTTTTCCTTATCTTTAACATCTATCTACATATATAAAAATGAATTCCCGAAATGTATGTACTGCGCATAGTTTCCGATCGGCTGCACCAAATTATATAATTCTTTTTTATGTGTTCGTTATTGTTAGGACAAGGTTTGTATACACAAGAAAAATTAAAAGAATGCGGGAAAGTCTTGTTTTTAGTCCGCGGCTGTACACTGCCTGTGGAAAGCTAAGACAGATATGTAAATTTGGTGGCAAGTAGTTCGCCTAAACAGCTTGCATATAATAATATAAGCGTTACGTTATGTAAAACAGTTTATTTTTGGGTGATAATTACATATTTATAAATGGATGATAAATATAATGGTTTAAAAAATACGTTCTCTAATTCTTATTCAAGTAAATATTATTGTTGTTAAACAATTACTATTTTACGTACGTACGTCATATCTATTTCATTATATATTAGTATATATTTTTTATCTTCAAGACACGTGTATGTAGAGCATTAAATCCATTCTGTTTCATTCAAATATTGTACAATTTTAATGTTTTTATTTAAAGTCGTAACACATTTTTATGCAGATTATTTTTTATGTAAATGATGTGAATATGATGAGAATTATGAGTAAATCAGTTGCCATTAATGAACGAGCGGGCTTTTTAGCGACTTAGTCAACATTATCATTAACAGACTTAAATAGCCCACTGCTGGACATAGGCTTATTTATAAAATGGAGGTTTTGTCCGACTATACCACCGTCCACTACGTCCACCGTGTAAGAGCCACGCTTCGGCATAAATGGGCCGGCTCGACCTGAGTGAATAAATAAATAAATAAGTATTTCGGACATCTAAACACACAACGTCATCTAGTCCCAAGATAAGCAGAGCTTGTGTTATGGGGTACTAGACAACTGATACAAATACATATATACTTTTTTTTTGTAAATACATACATATTATAGATAGAACACACCCAAACTCCGAAACAAACATTTGTAGATCATACAAACATTTGGTCTGACCCGGGAATCGAACCCGAGACCTCATGATCAGCAGTCACGCCAACCGCAAAACCAAGGAGGCAGTCTACCACGGCCTCACAGAAAACCGGTGTGAAATAACGCTTGCGCTGTGTTTCACTGAGTGAGTGAGGATACCGGAATCCCATACACCAACCCCTCCCCACATCTCTTTTCCCATCCCCCAATGGTCGGCAACGCACCTGTAACATCTCTGGTGTTGGTGATACGTCTGTTCGTTTGCCATACATACCACACTAAAAAAACTATATCACGCTTGCCAGGCGGGTTGGTTAAAGGTTTGTGTCAACTATCTCTTTACAGTGAGGTTGTCCTGCCCTACCAAAATGACTCTACTCTGCCTGATGGAAACCATAAGTAGAATCCAAGAGTGATGGTCACCATAGTGCGAATGCAGACAATGCAACAATGCAGCATGGTGACCCACACCATGGCGGGCTAGTGATGCTTCCGCATCATTGGGCCTCCGGTCTCGCACTCACCAACGAAACACGACAGCACGAACGCTGTCATTTTACGTTGATTTTCTGTGCGAGGGTAGTACCGCCCCGGTCGAGCCAGCCCGTTCGTGCTGAAATCAGCGTGGCTCTACTACCTTGAAAATTTTCTAAAAAGTTATCTAAGTCGGCTCTTACGAAACCAATGAGATGAATAGGGGGTCTTAAAATTCACTATTATTAATCTCCACATGGAAACAATCATATAAATATGTAAATAAATAATTCAGACGCCATCTAGTCTCAAGCTAAGCAGAGCTTATGTTATGGGTACTAGACAACTGATACAAATGCATATTATACTTTTTTTTTGTAAAATACATATTCATAGAAACAAATCCTATACGATGAACAAGTATTTACTTTGCAGCCAGAAAATGTAATCCAAAATAGTAATCACGCCAAATGCACAGACATAAATTGTGTTATAACATGGATCACGTATACGATGTTATAACAACTCCTATTGTATTCAAAATCATGTCTTTCACTTCTATTCGAATTCTGTCCGTCTCTGTTTCAATTTATTTGGTCACGTCGACTATTTTGAAAATTGCTTCCAAATTAGATATTAAGTTAGTTTCGATTATTACATGCGTATCACGTATCCAACTTTCTCGGAGATTGCTTTATCCTTTTCAACGTAAAGGACAAGATTGTTACTGTCTACTTCTAAGTAAAGTATTGCCTAATCTTTGATTTCTTTCTTACAATTGTATTCAGAGAAAGTTTTAATTATTTATTCAGTTGATGTAGGCATTCATTTTATACTCACTTATTTTTAGGAAATAAGCAATCATTGTATGTATGGTAAGCTATTAAGTATAAGAAGTGCCACTATCGCTATACATCTAGTGGCTGTTTAAAGACCCGACTTAGGGAGCACACTACGCTGGAAATATGACAAAGATAAAGAAAACTTGATTCAAACTGTAGACCAACTCATCTAGCCTGCGCGGTATAATACGCCAACTGCTTTTTAAAAGAGAGGCTAGTGATGACAGTCGTTTTAAAGTCTGTTTTTTTCTCGTAGCGAAGGCGAAGCCAAAAGAAAGGATAATTGTTTTGACAGTTAATGTCATGTTTGTATGTTCCATCGTAGCGCGTACTACTCAACCGATTTCAATGATTGAGGTGGCAAAAGATTTGTTATAATGGCCCGGGTGACATAAACAATATAAATTTTATCAAAAATTTTAAGTAGTCGGGTTAAAGTTTTTTTTTAAATTTCTCTTTATGTGTACATAACATGTGTCACATCGATTCTTCTATGGAAGTAATTTCAATCTGCGTTATCTAACGGCTTCCAACAGCAGTTGTCAACGGTACCTTTAGTTAAAAGTCAAATAGTCACCATTCATGATCGCGTGCTTCATCAAAGTATGTCAGACGAGTTCCGTACTTAATCAGTTTTTTCCGTTTTGTTTTGAACTTTTAGTTTGTCTAGTAGCTTTGCGTCATTAAGAAACGTTCATAGAAGCAAAATGAGAGTATATATTTTTCTTATTTTCTGAGAAAATATAGTTAGTAGCTATAAAGCAGCTCAGTTCTCACCAAAATTTTTAATGGAATCTCTAGTATATATATTCACTTGAAATCTTGATAGTTTCTCTTCTTTCTTCTTCTTCTTTATTGATACAAAATGCCTATATTAACCTAACTACTATATTTTTGCTTTGTTTCTTTGCTTAAATTTATATCTACGAAAAAAATACAATAAATTGGTTCAAATGATCAATGGGCTTACTCAATACGGCCGTACTGGGCTAATCTAAATCAGTTTAAAATATTTAAATAGATTACTCCCCTGCCGAGAAATAGGTGAAATAGCAAAAACACAAAAATTACTCCCACCTGGTATCTTTTTTCGAGTCTGTAAGAAATATTCCCACTAATCGAGAAGCTGTGATCCGGCTTAAAAAGTATTTTTATAAAAGCTTTGTATAGAATGAACTTATACATTAAAAAATAGTCTAAAAAGTCATTTTAGTTGCTCGTTTTTCTGAATCACTTTACAAAGATGTCCGACTTACTGACAGTTAATATCAACAATATTGTGATGAGCTGAAAATGAATCGATTTAAATGAAATGATATAAACATCTCGATTATATCAATGAATGATTATTAATAATCGTAATATAACTTTAAACATTACTAATGGTTGTGGAATTTTATAAATTATAACAATCGTACAATTATATGTATAAAATTTCATGTTTTCATTCAGATTGACTTAGTACCCAGATTTGTACGCGATTTTGTAAGCAGTTATTATTAGCGTTTCTATATTATGCATATACTGGCATATACATATAAGTATGTATTGTGAAAATGGTATTTTTTTCAATATAACACAACAGTTAGGTATATTAAGTACGTTTTAGGCATAACTTAACGAAATCTGTTAAGTCTGAAATTTATTATTAACTCTATTCTAAGCGTTAAATAAATTTGGAAATTGAATATATTAAGCTTTTAATAAATACTTTTGTATATAGAAATGTATTTTCGTTTTTGTTAAATTAATACCTAAATGACTAGTTTTTTGTTACATTTTCTAAAAAAATATCCTATCTAGATCGATTTATCGTCCACGAAACCCCCCGCATACAAATTTTAAGAAAATCGTTAGAACTGTTTCCACGATTCAGAATGTTCATAAACAAGAATTGATTGTTTAAAGGTAGCAATCAGATGATTCTAACTAGTTATAGTTCCGTGTAGGAACAATGTAACCGTATTTATCCCGCGGGTGAGAACTGATTAGGAGAGTAAATAATTGCCCAGGAAACGGCACTACAAAGAGAAGTTTGTGTGAAATAGTGCTTTCGCTGTGTTTCACCGAGTGAGGATACCGGAGGCCCATGCCCCAACCACCCTCCCCCTATCTCCCCCCATCCCCAAAGATCGGCAACGCACTTGTGACGCCTCTGGTGTTGTAGGTGTCCATGGGCGGCGTTAATCGCTTACCATCAGGCGATACGTCTGCTCGTATGCCGGCCTATTGTGCCTGACAGTGGTGGTAGCGTACGCGACTGCTGTTCTTGAGGTCTTGGGTTCGATTCCCGGGTCGGAACAAATGTTTGTATGATCTGCAAATATTTGTTTCGGAGTTTGGGTGTTTTCTATGTATAATATGTATGTATTTACAAAAAAAAAAAGTATATAAGTATTGATATCAGTTGTCTAGTACCCCATAATACAAGCTCTGCTTAGTTTGGGACTAGATGGCGTTGTGTGTTAGATGTCCGAAATATTTATTTATTATTTATTTATTATTTATTATTGAATAAAAAAAAAACTTGACATAAACCCTTGACAATACCAATTTAGTATGATCAGCCTAGTATAGTAAACCAAAACCTCCTATCCAAGGCCTGTGTCCAGCAGTGGACTAATAATTAAAGCCTGTCGACGATGTTATAATAACGTTTCTCTTTAAGTACGTAATTGTTACTTGTTATATATTTAATCTATCATATTTATTCTAAAACGTCATTACTTGCGACGATTCTAATTACGATGCATTTAGATTTCACTTTTTTCCCTACCCAATAATAATTATATAAAAAGTGTATCAATCATCGTTTATAATTATATTTGAGTTTGTACTTCGTCAGCTACAATGAACGCAATAAATTTTTAGCTGAACACGTATTGTCTGTCTGTTCGCTCCGAGAAAGTTGATTACAAATACAAGTCACTCGTATAGTTAGTAAAGATTGTTTTTTATATGAATTAGTTTTTCTTTTTTATATTATATGGCCTTGTATGATCAATGCTGGTTTAAAATGGTCCATTTGATTTATTCTCTGAGGCCAACGACCCCTGTGGGTGTATTATAAATGATTTTATTTGATTGGACTATTAGACTGTTCAATTTAGGAAAATAGACGCTATAAATCTCGGTGAGACCATTATTCTTTTTGCAGTGGATAATAATGATTGGATTTTATTAAAGATACATTAGAAATGTGTTGGTATGCGAAAATATTTTGCTCGTTAGTAGATACAAAAACAAGATTTATTTGAAGGCGCCGTTATAAACGGGGAATCGTGAATTCTAATTGATTCCAAATATCATGAAGAAGCATTATATTCCTATCTAGTTTTAAACAATTACCAAAATTAAACAGTTGATTCTAAACTGTTAAGATTTATCTGTATTTCTTCTTTTTTTTGGAAAAAAAATCTAACGCTAAACAAGCATTAAGTTGGTCATTCAGTCGGCATCTGTACATATATAAAAATGAATCGCCGAAATGTATGTACACGCATAATTTCCGATCGTCTGCACCAAATTAAATATTTCTTTTTTTATTCTTTTTTGTTGTGCACAAGAAAAACAAAAAGATAACGAATTTATGTATTTTTTTTGTCCGCGATGAGAAGCCGAGCCAGAAATGTAAATATGGCGGGACGATGTTCGCTGGGTCAGCTAGTTGTACATGAAGTAAAAATATAGGTAATTATAATACTAATAATGAAGCATACTTTAGGTATCTTAAAGGTCTTATTTAACTACTCAATCAAATTTGTCATAGGTATTCTATGGTACGTACTATCAAACGAAAAGAAAAACATTAAAAAAAGTTAAACAAATAATGAGCATTTTCATCCCACCAACTCGGAAAGAGTATTTTTACCCTTCGATATCTGAGTGCAAAAGCCGTTTTTATCCGCTAGAGGAAAAAGTAAATTGAATTGAGAACATCGTGTGCACTAAGTTTGTGAATTCAAAACATCATTAAACCTATTTATTTCTACCTCCATGGTGATGAATTTAACATAAAACTTTTTTTAATTTGTTAAAAACTCAGACCTTCTTGGTCTACTTTTTTTTAATTTGCTTTGACCGCGCCATTTTCTTTTTTGTATTCAGTCATTTCCTTGCTAAGGTGGCATGAAAAATAACGTGTTGCACTCGAGTGCAAAGATTTTTCACCCCGTGCTTTTTTCGATTTCCTCGCTAACGCTCAGGATTCTAATTTTAGAATCCTTCGCTTGCTCGGTGATCAAAACTGAGCACATGGTTAAAAAGCAACTTTACACTCTTGTATAATAAATAACTATTAATAACCTACGACTCAACAGACACCAGAAGCAATACAAATGCCATAAAGAAAGCATAGTTGCCTTTATAACCCATCCATTTCGCAGTCTAGCTCCATTAAAAACATTTCTCTAACTTAATTCATACAACCCTCGTTAATTCTTCACAGACGATGCGTTCAACTATTTATCCGAATTGTACGTGTTGATATGCCGATACAGTATCGGCAGTGATACGTCTAACGCGCTTTGAAATGCTGACGATATGTTTTATGAAACGTGAGTTGACTTCTTACGTTTATGTGCGCCTAGTACTTAACATTAACGTTTTATCTTAGATGTTAGTTGATAACATTGATATAATTAGACATCTAATACCTTTATACGAGCAATGTTTGTACATATCTATCTAATATATATAATTCTCGTGTCACAGTTTTCGTTGCCATACTCCTCCGAAACGGCTTGACCGATTCTCATGAAATTTTGTGAGCATATTGAGTAGGTCTGAGAATCGGCCAACATCTATTTTTCATCCCCCTAAATGGTAAGGGTCACCCATCCTTATAAAAAATTTATGGCAAAACGACGTTTGCCGGGGCAGCTAGTTCTATATAAATAAATAAAATTTGTTATATTAAAATAACCGCTTTTTACTAAATGCATATGCATGTATACACGGTGCATATACCAAAAATGTAGTAAACATTTTTTTGTCTGTCTGTCTGTTTGTTTCGGATAATCTCTGGAACTGCTGGACCGATTTTGACGGGACTTTCACTAGCAGATAGCTAATGATCCAGAGATACACTTTTATATACACTTATATATATTCTATCTATCTATACACTTTTATATACTTATATATACTTTTTTTTAGATTAACTTTGTCCCGCGGCGTTACTCGCGGTACAACAATAACCGCGGGTAGCATTGCGGGGTTCAGCTAGTCTATACAAATAAATAAAATTGGAGTGTCTGTTTGTAATATTAAAATAACCACTTTTTACTTAATGCATATGTATGTATACACGATACATATACCAAAAATGTAGTTTAAAATTTTTTTGTCTGTCTGTCTGTCTGTCTGTTTGTTCCGGGTAATCTCTGGAACGGCTGGACGGATTTTGACGGGACTTTCACTAGCAGGTAGCTGATGATCCGGGGATTAACTTAGGCTACTTTTTTTAGACTAACTTTATCCCGCGGCGTTACTCGCGGTACAACAATAACCGCGGGTAGCATTGCGGGGTTCAGCTAGTATATTATATAATCTAAATCTCGGCAACCGCTCCAAAGATTTTCATGAAAAAAAAACCGATCAAAGTTCGGTCATTCAGTTACTAATATGTAAGAGAGAATATTTCCAGAGTCTATACTATGGTCTTCAAGCTGCTAATAAACACGAGACCCAAGAATCGGGAACACACATGTAAATCTTCAATTACCGATATCCATGCTTGCTTTGTATAATATGAACGATAAGATTTAAACCCGAATTCTCATGAATTCCAACTTTCCTCAAGTATAAAGTAACTGAGAATGCAAATTAATACTTTCAACACGACATGTAAACTGACCATGTAGCCATAACCATAACTGTTACGTATTTCACGCGAAAATTATGTTCATACGCCTATTGTTTTCATTTTATCAGCTGTGTAATTATATAACACACAGGTTGATGCAATATTATATTATTAAATAACATGATTTTACTCTATGATTCGCGCTCTTTCTTTCCGTTTTTATATACCTACGGTACTTCTTCATCATCATTTCAATTGTATATTGTGGGAGAGTCACGCTTCAGCATGAATGGGCCGGCTCGACCGGAGTGATATCACGGCCTCACAGAAAATCGGTGTGAAACAGCACCTTTTCTTTCTACAGACAAGGAAATATCCTATTCTAGTACATGTCAAAGAAATTATAGCTTTCTAAACAACCTAGTATGAACATTTCTTACTTTCCTGTGCCGTTTTCCAGGAGAAAGCTAAAGCTAACTAGATAATATGTGAGAAACTATGGACGTGTAGGGTATAACATACCTCTGCTTCACTTTTCAATCTATACTAATATATAAAGCTGAAGAGTTTGTTTGTTTGTTTGTTTGTTTGTTTGTTTGTTTGTTTGTTTGAACACGCTAATCTCAGGAACCGCTGGTCCGATTTGAAAAATTCTTTCGGTGTTGGATAGTCCATTTATCGAGGAAGGGTATAGGGTATATATCATTACGCTACTACTAATAGGAACGGAGCAACAATGAAGAATGTTTCAAAAACGGGGGAAATTTTCACGCTACAGGCAATTTAAAGGCGCAAACGACGTTGCGTGGGTCAGCTAGTGTCAATATATTTGGCGCTAGCAAATGGCGGATAGCTTAGAACAAACATCAGATTGCTTGACTACACAGAACAGAGAATATAGGCTTGACTACTAACAAGCGTTTGTAATTATAGTTTTTGTACTGTAAATATATGAATAGAAGGATATTACGGAATTATTTTGTACATTTTACTATAGGAAGCTTGAAATTGGAAGCCGATATGTTTTTTGGTGATGATTTTGAAATTGCTTGCGTTAGGTTGGTATTACAATTTAAAACTGTTTTTTTTTTAAAGAATTAGGATATGCTTGCATGTTAAACGAAGGAATGTTGTAGGTTTAAAAAGAAAATATCGTTTTCTAAATTGTAGATGCTGTAGTTTATGTTACACTGTATATGGTATTTAGTTTTTTATCAAGTTCTTCGTTCTATCTAAAAAAAAAGTTAAAAATATATCATAGTATTTGTAATGAATATTGGAAGACGCACATATATTTACTTCCACGTGTCTTACTAAATAATGATTTTCCCGCTGAACAGATTTAAATAGAGTTTCGTAATATGTTTATAATTTGGGAACTTTAATAGAACTTCAGTTAAAAGAGTAAACGAGTATACATATTTAGATAATAATATTTATATCTTATTATTTAAAAATACTGTGATGACTCGTTTATAATTTCAGGGTCTATGTCAAATTATATTCAAAAACTATTAAGTTTTTAGGAGTTGATTCACATCCGGGATTAGTCTTTTTTATTAAAAAACCTTATAATTAAACAACAAGTTTTTGTTCAATATAATGCTCTGTTTTTCTTATAGTTAAAAAACTAGCATAATCTTGAGCAATTATTCTAAACCGTGGCAGGAGAATTGACGTAATTGGAAACAAGTAAACTTGCACTTTGACGTTTAATGTCACTTTGACAGTTGAGAGTAAAATGGTAGTATTAAATTGAAATGAAAAAAAGTTATTCTATAAAGATTAAAAACCATAAACACAAAAATACTACATTTGTACTTGCGTAATGATTAATTAAATCGTGTTCTCCAATTTAAAGTATAATTAACAATGTGAAAGTAAGTGTGCGTGTATGAGTTTTGTCTGTTTATTGCCCTTTACTAGTAAACCTCTAAGCTGATGCTAAATAGTTAAAGCATTGGTCTAGGAGTACTAACAATGGTACTTTAAATAAAGAAATAAAGAATTTGCCACAATTTACAAATTACTTCATGGAAAAGTTAGGCGTTGAAATGAAAATTAAAACTAGATTCGTCAGCAGTATTGATAGATGCGTGTAATAATAAGAAAAATAGTTAATTTCATATTCTTTAAGCTACATAATCTGAACTATTGTATTGAGTTTGGATACATGATATTTCATTAAAATAAAATTCGAACCGATTGCCTACTTAAGTACATACATACATTTGTAAGTAATTAGTGTGTAACATACTTCATAGTTACCAAGATTACGGAATAGAATAAGTAAAGAAATTGTCTGAAAGAAATCAACGTGTTCGATAAATTCACCGAGTCTCATGTTTGTGACATGTTTGTATTGTATTTTCAATAAATATTACGGACATCTAACACACCACGCCATCTAGTCCCAAGCTAAGCAGAGCTTGTGTTATGGGTACTAGACAACTGATACAAATACATCTATAGATACTTTTTCTTTGTAAATAAATACATATCATACATAGAAAACACCCAAACTCTATTTTTAGATCATACAAACATTTGGTCCGACCCGGGAATCGAACCCGAGACCTCATGATCAGCAGTCGCACACGCCAACCGCGAGATCAACGAGGCCGTCTCAATCTACTAATACGATTAGATTAATAGGCATATCATCATTCATCATAACAGATCATCATAAATAGTCATATCGTTCATTTTTCAATTTCATTATTGGTCCTTGCAAAATGGTAGAACTTACTACCATACAATACATTATTCAACGCTGAAAGGTGGCTATCGCATGTGTAGTTATTGTGCTACGGCGCATTAACAAAACGAAAGTCATTTATGTAACAATATGGCCTCTCCTCTCTTTATACACATAACTTCACTATGAACGTACTAATGGAGTTTTAAGATCACTTTATTTACATGTTAGTGTATGTTAGTACTTATTAAGTAATGTTACATTTTTGCCTGTGACTGTACTTTATTAATTTTATTTTTTGTTTCATGTTCAGTGGTTTCATGAACAATTGTGTAGGCACATACAAGAAATAATGAAGTACATGTAAGAAATATACTAAACACACGGTTTTAACTGAAATCTTATAAAAAATGTATACAAATAATGTTGAAAAACTTAACTGGTAATACAAAATCGATGTACTAGAAACAAAAAACTGATATTAAGGACCTACCATGAAATACCCAAGCGTAAACTGAAATCCTTTACACGCATGAACTTAGAAGAAGTTCAACATGAAATGAAATGAAATCATTTATTCTGCAATTAGGTTACACAAACACTTTTGCAAGTTAAACTTTTTTTGAGCAGATGAGTTCCGCCTTTCCTAATTAGACTAACCCTGAGAAGAAAGGACGAAACAAACTCAGGGATCACCGTCTCTTTTAAAATCCAGACAATTTTCACAAATGCAAAACACATTATTTCAATAAAAAAAGCGATAATTACAAATTGAGTCACAATTTTTATAATAATCAGTAAAGAAAATAATTTAATAAAAATGTCAAACAATAAATAAGTACAGTCGCCAGCATAAATTTACTCACACTAAAACAATATTTAAACTCAATAAACACAATAAACCCAGTTTCATAACATGCATCATTTAATATAATATACATTAATTAACCAATTGTTCATCTGCAGCACAACAATAAATTTACTGATCGTTAGAGCTTCTCGGGCTATTGTGTCATTGCTACCGAGGTCGTTTCTAGGCGTGTAACCTAGTTTTTGGGCCTAGTGGACTGTAATGAGCTCTTAATATTATTCGAATTGACTCGAAGTTTATATGGCACACGCGGTTGTAAATCAAATGTCAAGGAGGAAATTCGTTCATTTGTTTGATATAACAATCTGTCATAATCAGTGTTGAATTAGACTTGAAATAGACTTTGATTGTGCTACGGAGCAGACGATTTATAACACTTTTTGTATTACATACATAATTTATTAGTAGATCGAAAGTGATTATTTGGACTTTAAGTAGGTATTCGATATTACATGTATGTATATATTATTATTATATTTCATAGTAATTTATTGATCAAATAAGAGCTGTATTAAAGTGCATTAAAGTTAACATAATTCTACATTTAAATAATAGTTTGAATGTACTAGAATGTAACAACAATAATTGTTTAAAAATAATAAAAAGAAAACTGTATCTATGTACTTACAATAATGTATTAATTATATCACAAGTACCGAAAAAATCTTTACATACATTTTTAAGAAATAAAATTAGAATAATTTAAATTTTTGGATGTGAGAAGTGTTACAAGTTTAAAAATAACATTAAACCGGCTGCACGCGTCCACTTCTCGTTGGACCTGACATGCTTCGTAAACCTGTTTCAATGAAGTAATCTAAAGAAATTGAAAATTAATTGTAGTCAAAATTCGAACGCAATTTCCTCCCGATTATGTTAACGGCCGCTTTCAATGACCTATCTCTAATTAGGATGGAGATTGAATAGTTTTTAAGTTTTTTCTATATGAATGATACAATACTTTGTTCTTTTTACTTTCATTGATAGGCAGGGTTGATTTTCAATCTCTTTTTTTTGAAACTCAGCTTTATTCAAACCACTTTGCAAGCACGTTTAAATTTTTTACATCGAAAATAGCTTTTTTCAGAAAGCACCGTGCTTTTTGAAAAAAGCAGAACTGGTTTATCCAACTTACAACATGCATAGCTTAAGTACTGTATTACTTTCAGTGTTTTTTCAACTGATAAATCAAATCGAATGTTCAAAAGTCGCAAACAAATTCTTAACGATGAAAAATATCAGTTTTCACCCATTCGATGGAATGTACAATGGATAAAGACATAACACAGACAAACATAATTAACAAAGTTGAATACTATATAACATATTACAAAGTTCATACCATAAAAGCAGTACAAACATTATACACGATCGACGACGTGACAATTCTAACGCAATCAATATTGATATTGATTGATGATTGATATCCATATACAAACTAATTATAACTTAGCTATTAATTTTTATTGATCTAAGTTATAATTAGTTATCCGAAGCAACGTTATTGTTGCCTATTTATCTATGTTTACAATTATTATGTACGCAACGGAACTTATCGTGGAATAACAGTAGCGGTTCTGTGTACTCAAACTGCAGATATGGTTGACAGATATTCCTCATTATAATTATATTGTAAAATCATATTACTCGTCTTTGTAAGTGTGAATCAGTTGTTAAGGATATAAATAGAAGTTTTAGATATGTTACATCTTTCGCTGACCTTTATATGTACGACTGTACATACGATGCTATGTTGCTACCATACTTCGGCATAAATAAGTCGGCTGGAACGAAATGATACCACGCCTTACCAGAAAATCGGCATCAGCAATCCTTTAATTGTTTAGCACCGAGAGAGTGAGCCAAAATTCCCTTGATTCTGGGTTTGTTAACGATGGCGCCAATTGAGATACCATTGAGATATATTGAGATTCACAAATTGCCAAATTTTTAATTACGTCTGGGTGTTCTTTGCGTAATTTTTATGTATGTTTGTGAACTACCCAGCGACACAGGAATGTTTCTAGTTCGGCAGTTGTTTTTAAAAGAGAATAAAGAAAAAATTTTGGCATAAAACATGTTAAAGATATATTCGTATGTAGAAGATAACTTCTTGTTAGCGTTGTTAGCGTTTGTTAGTAACAGTTGAGAAATCAAAATGATTGATTTCTCAACTGTTACAAAACTAATCGTAGTAAAACGTGATGGAAGTGAAATAAATACAGATTTGTGTAACATCCCTTAAGACATAGCATTGGTTATTGTCTAACAACGTGTCATTGTTGAGTTCTGTCAAGTCTATTGTGAGTTTAACCACTTAAAGTGATATTTCATTCCCTTTGCACTCAAAAAAAAAAATGTGGGCCGCGATAGTCGCTTACCATCAGGCGATACGGCTGTGCGATTGCCCATTATCCCATAAAAAAAAGTTAACGTATTTTTCATTTCTTTTGTTTTAGATTATGTTCCGCGGCGGCGTCGTGGGCGAGCTGGATGCACGTCGCGACGCTGCGCTTGCGCGCGTTCTGGTACGCTTACAAGCGCGTGCGCGGGGCTTGTTGGCGCGACGTCGCGCTCAGCGCTTGCGAACACAACACACCGCAGCGCGTTGCGTACAACGTAACGTGCGAGCCTTCCTCGCTGTACGGGACTGGCCGTGGTGGAGGCTGTTAGTCAGAGTCACTCCACTATTGGCTGTACACCGCACGGAGCATCGACTCAAACAAGCACAGGTTTGTACCTATTTATGTAATGGTTATTTATATCTATCTGTTATTGGCCAACTAGAGAAACTACCATAGTACTCTTAATGATAGTTTGCTTATCATTACAAGTTTTACTGTTATTTAAAGGTCAATAGTATAAACTCATAGATCATGTACTAGGACAAGATAAGTATACCCGAATGTAGTGTGTTCTAAAATAATTCCAAGCCATATTCGAACACAGTCAAAAAAATTAAAAAAAAAAAACGTTTGGCACTCGGGGACTGCCGCGGTAAATGGTGTTAGGTTATTTTCGTTACGGAATTTCTGGATTCGGTCTCCACGCTCAAGGCCCGCGATGGAAGCTATGCAATAGCTTAAAATGATTCACACTAGATTACAGCACTACCGGAAGATTGTAATGGACTTACACGTGAATCGGTTTAGCGATTTCGAAAAACTTTCATATGACTTAGAGTCCCTGCAGACTACAAACTTTTAAAGCGCGGATAGTTTGATCGGGTTGGCTGTTGTCTTTATTTGTCGGCCGATACCGAATCGTTTTAATGTGCGCACTCCCATACATCTTCATATAATTAAGAAATCAACCAAATAATCAGCCAATCGTAAAACTACAGTTTGCGAGGGTCCTTAGAGTTAACCAACTATCACTTATTTGATAAAATAGAAATACAGATACATAGAAAGACACACGACACAGATTCACGCTTAACTAAATCAGACATTATCAGATAGTCTATAATCTTTAGTTCTCCGCCACATAGGTAGAACAAATTAGGTCAAAAGCTATCTTACGACAAAGAGTTTCAATGATCATTTACTAGCCACCAGACGAATGCCTTATCAATGCACTTGTACTGATGAACTGGTGCTCCAGAAACCACTTAGACTGTCAAAGGTTATCCTAAGCCCACACAATACGACATCTAAATAGATTTCCTGCGTGTAATCGTCTTATATGAAGTGGTTCAATGACCGGCGAGATTATTGCCGTGTTACAGTTACAAGACAAGTTTAACTTGATATGAAAATGAAATCTGAAACATTTTTAGTAGTAAACGACCTATTTCGCTTTACACTAGCCTTGAAAAATAAGATTCACGAACAGGGTTCTCACTGCTTAGAGAACCACCAGACTCCTACCAATAGACCTCCTCCTCCTACTTTTAACACAACCTCCTGGTTTTAGTAGGTTCAATTAAAAGTTAATGAAATAAATAATGAAAGTGTGTATATTATACAAAGACATGTTAATATGCTATACGAACCTTATAAAAGTTGACTGAACCGAATAAACTAAATGAAGTATTAACGATAAAAACCATCGTCATGAAAGTTTTTGTTGGTGAGTGCGAGACCGGAGGCCCATTGATGCAGAAGCATCGCAATTGGCCGCTAAAGTGTGGGTCACCATGCTGCATTGTCTAAATCGCATTCGCAATGGGTATAGTGCCACTGCTCTTGGATTCTGTTCATGCTTTCCATGAAGAAGAGTTACTTATATATTTAATTAGAAATCGATTTATCAATAATTTTTAATTTGAAAGACAGAAAACGAAGAAAAAATAGTTAAAAGGCATACTCTTCCGTAAGACACGTAAACTTTTTTCTTAAAAAAATCTTTTGAACTTCTTTTATTCCTAGTGCTTGTAGCATGAAGAGCAATTTACCGTAAATTATACGTTATTTACATACATTTTTACGAAACAAAGCACTAGGTAAATAAATGTAAGAGGTGATATGTAATTAATTCGAGTATTTAAACTGAAAATGTTAATTTTTGAATGTTTTTCTCACGGCTGTGTTTAGGTAACTATTTATGACACACTATCATTTAAGTTACGTGGTTTTGAATTTGGCTTTTATTCTTCCCATGGAGTTTACTATACTAATGTTTTTTTATTTGTTTTAATTATCTCTGAAACAACCAGTCCGTTGCTTTTATTTAACAGTAAAATAATTATATTTGAACTGGTTAGACTACTTATCGATAATAAGGCAACGGTATTACCTATTAACCCTTAGGGGTTTAGCAGAGACTATATACTCTGGTAAAATTGTAAAGAGGGTTTCTGGAAAAGAAAGTAAACTCAATTAGATATGAAATTAGAAATTAATGCAGTACAAACTGGTTATTGTGTAGAGCCTTCAGACTAGCCCTGTTTCCAACATTATAGTTCATGCTTAATTATTATATTGCTTGGAAGATGGCAGTGTTCCTCGCCCGTGCCGTGGCTATTATTAAGAATTTCTTGTAAGAAGAACCCAACAGCAGTCGGACCCTGGAATCGAACTCGAGACCTCTTATTCGGCAGTCGCTTACGCTAACCGCTAGACCAACGAGCCAGTCAGATATTATTAAAGCTGACCTTAAAAATAACTGTAAGGATAATAGCGTTAATGACATTTGTTTAATAGTTTCCCACGCTTCATACAGTTACATAATTCGTTTTTAAATATATTAAAAATATTTAATTACTTTAAAGAAGCCGGGTGTTTAATTTATGTATATCTATATCCTACTAATATTATAAATGCGAAAGTTTGTAAGGATGGATGGATTTTTGGATGTTTGTTACTCTTTCACGCAAAAACTACTGAACGGATTTGGATGAAACTTTACAGTAATATAGCTTATACATTAGAATAACACAAAGGCTACTTGGCTGTCTGTAAGCGGTTAAAAGAGAGAGAAAATCGCGAAACCCCATCTATCTTCCCCTACTGACGCATACGCAGTAAAGGACTAATAATGGTAATCCAGTCACAACAATTAACCGTCAAATCGTTCTGCTATGCTGCATTTTCGCGCTAACTACGCATACGTGAGACAGATAGGTACCGCGATCGTCTCTCTCTTTCTAACCGCGGGACGGCTGGACGGCTGGCTCCCCTGCTCTATCTATAATACCTCTATGGTAAGCACGCCGCTTCCTATTTCGCCAAGTGTGGTGGGTAATTAAAATTATGTATACCTAACGATTTTATAATTTACTTCACTTCAACAACGAACTAAGAAGTTTAAACTAACTTGTAAGTTAGTATAGTACTTAATTTTGCCTATTTATAAAAACAGTACATACATACAATCATACTACAAAATAAGAAAAATCCTCAACATGTTTTGATTATATATACCAAAAAGACGGTTTGGTATATATAATCAAAACATGTTGAAGATTTTTGGCCAGCGTGGTTTAGCATGCCAAAACCTCCTCTAAAAGGAGAGTCAGTGTCCATTGGACTTTTAAAGGCAGCTAATGATTATTTTATAGCAATTTCTCAGATGTCATTAATATCTTCTATTTCCTTTTATTCACGTACACTCTGCCAGGACAGTTAATAAAACTATTAACACCACTATTGCTTTTTATTACAATTAACATCCGTCTCCAATCCGACACCAAGTGCATTCTACGTAATACAAAACACATTTCTATGTCTCAATGTAATGCATGTAACGTTATGCCAATCGTAGGATGATTGGCATAACGTTACATGCAGATAAGATTACTGTTCAAAATACAGAGAAATCCGACTGTTACACTGTTGTCAGAAATTTTGATTCGCTGCCAAACAAAACAAAAGCCGAGTATCCGACTCTGTGATAAGGCCGAGGCCGAAAGTCACCGTAATTTTTCAAACCTTTGATATCGTTAGAAAAAACTGTTTTTACCAGACTATGGTTGGAAGGGATGCCAAAGGAACGATATTTTTAGCAGTCGATCTACAGAATTTCTTCAGGAATGAGGTATCAGTAGATTCGTTATACTAATCTGCATGATATAGGCTATATAAATTAATTGAAAAGTTTTTACGTACCTGGGTTTCATTTTTTAATATATACCTTGTTTTATTAATAGACAACTGACCCACGCAACTTAGTTTGCGTCCCCTATTGCCCGTAGCGTGATAATTTTCCCCCGTTTCTGTAACATTCATCATTGGTGCTCCGCTCCTATTGGTCCTAGCGTGATGATATATAGTCTATAGTCTTTCTCGATAAATGGACTATCCAACACTGAAAGAATTTTTGAAATCGGACCAGCGGTTCACAAAACACCCAATATGTTGTATTAGTATGTTTATTGTTTCCGCATTCCTATCTTAATGATTATCACAAGAAAGCGGTTATTACATTAATAAGGTGAGATATAATCTACTGCATGAACTTGTTCGAACACGGAAGACATGTCTGATGAGCTAGTGCTAATGGAAGATCTACCCACATAATCAGTATAAAGATGTGGATTTAGATTGATTACGCAACAAAACGTTATCTGTCGGTATTACGAAGCTTTTTTAATGTCTTCTCTAAGGATCAGTGCCGACGGACTGAGTAGCGGCGAAGAGTTTCATCATCATCATCAACAACCTAAAACGTCCCACTGCTGGGCTTGGGTTTGCCTCTCGGAAGAGGGTTAAAGCCATACGTCCCCAATCTGACCAAGTGCGGGTTGGGAACTGGCAAGACAACGTTGTGGCTGCGTAATCTTGCCGTTGGATGTTGTTCAAGCTTATACGATAACAGAGAGTATTAAATTCCAACCTAAAATTCTTCTGAAAACAACTGTATTATATTGTAAAGCAAGGAAATAAAATTACAGTGAGCGATACGAGTGAAAACTGGTTAAATTTTGTTGCATCAAACATTCTGAAGCACTTTAGGTTTATTTTATACTAGCTTTTGCACGCGGCTTTGCTCACGCAAACTTTCATCTGCTGATTTACTCCTTTAGGGGTGGAATTTTCAAAATTCCCTTCTTAGTGCTCACTTACGTTATATAAAGAACCTACATGCAAAATTTCAGGATTCTAGGTTCAGCGGTTTGGATTGTGCGTTGATCTCTGGGTATGTCAGTCAGTCACCTTCCTCTTTTATATATATGAATTAGTCTCTTCGCCGTCACTTCGTCCGTCAGCGCTGACCCTAATAGTTAGGCCTTTTATACATAAACGTTATTTAAGTTGAGTTAATAGATACCTTTATATTGCCATAAACAAAAGAAACTTGAGTTAAGCAACGATTCTCTGTTACTTTCTTTTTTAAACAATACCCCCTTTTTTTCCGTGTGGAAGTTCCCTCCGCTACGCAGTCTCGGATAGTCAGAGCCGGGGAACCAGGTACACTCTAGAACTCCTCCTGTGTGAAAACCCCGTTGTTTCCGTTGCTGATCCCAAAAAGGTTGGGGCGCGAGTGCTGTGGAGCGTTCGCAACTCCCACCCGGGCCATCTTCTGCGAAGGTGATAGATGGCCTCACCTGTTACCCTCAAGCTTGCGCTTATGGAGATCATTTTGCGATCTCCGGCGCCTGAGGCGTCTGCGATACCTGGCCCGTTCCCGGGCCTGGCGGACCGGGATAGTTATAAACCTCTCCCCGTCCCGCTTCGCCATCTCCTTGGCAAGCATAACTTAACACATATCCACTGTGTTTGCAAGCTCACTTAAGTTTATTAATTATTAGCTTTAGCTTCTACCAGCGTGGACGTTGGCTTTTACCGTAAAAAGCAGTTCATGTTACTCGCTGATAGTGTAGATTTCCATTGATGCAAGAATTTTTAATACTGTTTTGCAGTTTAGGTGTTAGAGCATATCAAACAAACTCACATTCACATTTAAAACATTAGAATAGAATAAACTTTATTTTAGACCATTTAATACAGTTCTTAAATACTAATTGTCCTAATATTTTCAAATTTCTCATCGTCTTTATATCCTACTTCATATTATAAATGCGAAACTTTATGAGGATGTTTGGATGTTTGTAACTTTTTCACGCAAAAGTTACTGAATGCATTTAGATGAAACTTTATAGTGGCTGGATCGATTTGGCTAATTTTGGTCTTGAAATATTTGTGGAAGTCGAGGGAAAGTTGTAACCGTAACATTTGTTTTTAACTTAACACGCCCGGAGCGTGATAATTTTCCCCCGTTTTTGAAACATTCTCCATTGGTGTTCCGCCCCTATTAGTCTTAGCGTGATGATATATAGCCTATAGCCTTCCTCGATAAATGTACTATCCAACACTGAAAGAATTTTTCAAATCGGAATAGCGGTTCCTGAGATTAGCGCGTTCAAACAAACAAACTCTTCAGCTTTATATATTAGTATAGATAGATGACAAAGTTTTAAACTATTTGATTCATCAATATTCATAGTCTGGTCATAAAACTTCCAATGTTATGAATCATTGCTTTCACTGCGGCTTGCTGTTTGATGATTGGAAAAGCTATTTCAAGTATCAATAAGATAACATAAATAATTAAGAAAATGGCACATAGAAACTATAAATAAATTGGCAATTAATTTGTGTAATTTAGAAAATCTTGTGTGGTCCGTGTGGTCCATGCATATTATAATCTTAGCCGTTTGAAAAATATAGTAAAACTACCTACTTCTCATATTTCCATACTAATATGTATTTTAAATTCCAAGTAACTCTGTCTATCTGTCTGTTACGCTTTCACGGATAAACCGCTGCATTGATTTCGTTGAAATTGTTGTTGAGTTTAGGTGTTCTTTGTAAAAATTTGTAAAGTGCTACTCGAGTTATGTAGGTACTAGCTGACCCACGCAACCTCGTTTGCGCCTTATATTGCCCGTAGCGTGAAAATTTCCCCTGTTTTTGAAATATTCTTCATTGTTGCTCCGCTCCTATTAGTAGTAGCATGATGATATATACCTTATAGCCTTCCTCGATAAATGGACTATCCAACACCGAAAGAATTTTTCAAATCGGACCAGCGGTTCCTGAGATTAGCGTGTTCAAACAAACAAACAAACTCTTCAGCTTTATATATTAGTGTAGATTTAGAAATACAAAAAATAACAATAACTGAGAAAACTATAAAAATCACAATTTATTTCTGCTAGAGTTAGGTCCACCAACATAAATATTCGCACCTGATATTAGATGAACCTAACTAATAATCTAGTAAGATAGAGATTGGACTGCAGTTTACACGCCACAGCTCCTTCTGAATAGAGTTGGTGAAATAGTGATTGTGCAAGTCATTTAATACCTACATAAGTACATTTTTCCTTACTACAAATGTTTTCAAATCTTCTATCCTTTCTCGGCACAATAAACCTGTTTTCCGCCATTTCCTGGATTCTTGATGTAACTTTTTCCGATTTCCTACACTCTCTCTATAAAGTTATGAATCGTAAGTGCCTCCTCAGTAGTGCAGCCGTTTGATTCACTGCTAGCGGTAATAGCTGGCGATTTCCGCGCGATTGCACCCGAACGCGTGCCGGCTAGTGATGCGAACAAGGAAATATTTGAATCTGTATTTGTTATTACTGCTTTAAATTGGTAGTGGGTACAAAATAATTGTTTTTTTACGTATTTAAAATTTTACATGTTTTTTTTTTAAGAGTATTACAAAAAATTTAATCATGTGCGGAGAATTTATATTTAAAAATTTATATGATAAAAGTAGCATAAGAGTGTTATTCCTGATGTCAATCATGAAAAAAAAGTTAACTTTAACCGTTTGAGTATAAAAAAGTAACAAACACACAGACTCGTAAACTTCCGCTTTAAGATGTTTACTTTGATAGTGGTTACTGCGTCAATACGAATACGAGTAAGAAAGTCCGTTAGTAAAACAGAACGGTTTTACCCATCACTGAGCTGCGTCTGCGCACGAGACGACATCCAATTACTGTGGCATGCCTTAACGAGGAGATAATGCTAAAGTAGCGATATTTCATGCAATAGACTTACGTATTTCAGTATTGGCTTTGAGAAAATACAGTACAAGGGTTAATATTGGAACTGCAGACAAAAATCAGTTATTAATATGTGCAAAATGATAGAGAATACAAATTTTATCACTTATAATTTGCCAGTAACTAAGTTTTTTAACAAAAGCACACGCACAGGTCGCACAGCTGTTGATTTTGATATAAAACAGATAGTCAAACAAAGAAATGGTTCTGCCATCAACGAAATTTCCATACATTCGTTCCATACGTTACGTTGCATACCTTTCAGCCTTGAGAAAAAGTTGATTTAGCAACACAGAAAAAAGTGATAATTTAAAAACCAAAATAAACAGTTATTGCACCAATCCCTATTAGTTATACCGTCGCCGTTATAAGGTATCATTTTCTAGTCTCGTTTCTTTGAATCCAGCAAAAGAACACTTTTTTCTTACAAAATCAGCGGAGCAAACAAGATATTTACAACTCAGTTACGTAGAACAAGTCTGCGGGAAGAACTTTCATTCCCATACAGGTTTTATGTTGGTGCTAAATAAAGGTGTTATGGGAAATGATTATAACCGATCATAAAACTGATGTTAATACTTGATTTCTGTGTTATTGAGCTATCTTTACACGGAAGTTTAGTACTTACTTCCCTCTGAAATTTTTATTTTCATACCACATAGGTTTGAAATACAATATGAAAACACCTTTATAACGTTATTAAAAGATATATTTAAAGGCACTTATTTTAAGAGCCTTCGCTCTATCTCATACTTTACTCATCATGACAGATTTCAACTAAAAACTAAACATTATTATCCTTTGAGCCAGCGGTGCGTACCTTTTTTTGTAGGTAAATTACAGTGTAAAGTTTTACAACTGCGTTAAATCAGCCAGTAACAGCAACACTATAACCGTTTTTAAAATAACCATTTATAGATGTAGGGATAAATGTTACCAAAATGTCGATCATGAATAGCTGATATACTTTATGGAATAGCAAAGAATTCAGTTATTTAGAAACAGGTATTTTTTATGTAGTAAAGTGCAGTTACATTTTGAAATAATTATGTACGTGATCTAACAACACGTGTTTTTTCTTAAAAACTCTAAAAAACACTTGTAACTGTACGACACAATTCGGGATATTTTACCTAATTAGGAGTTGGTAATAAACTGAAAACGATTGATAACGGTATCTAACTGTTATTTTGTATCGTTTATTTTAATTGTAACTAACTTTTTTTAGTTTTATTGGTTAAGAGGTTATTCCCATTTCATCAAATGTGTTTTTATTTTTATTAAAAGTATATTAGAATTTTATCTCCATTTTAAATGAGAGAATTGGGCTATTCGTCGATAAAGAGGGCGTCGGTTCAATATTTAAATACCGGACGTGATAGTTAAAGATTTATTAATTGAGAGCACGCAGTTGCACATAATATGAATAGGTATCTTTAATTTAATTTTTGTAGTACGATGCACACTCAACAATATAATAATAATAAATAATAATAAGCTTTATTCAAAAACAGTAAGATTGTAGCATAAGAGTTTAAACATTGTTAATATGGTTAGTACACCATCACATTTATTTTATTGAAAAAGTACGGAACCAATGTTATAGCAGAAGCATTAAGGAGCATATCTTATTTAGTAATCAGACAAAATTAAACTGATAGCGTAATATTCAAGAGACTGCGAGTTCTGTCTGGAATATTACTTCGTTATCTGATTTCTTCTCACTCGTTTCACTCTTGGCAGTGATCACGTAAAGTTGTCTACAATGGTGGTAGAGGCCGCCAGAATTGGATTTTCTCGCCATTTCACCCTCGTACAATTTCCTGCCATTTCACCCTGTCGGCAGACTGGCGACTGCAGTCAGACACGCGACTTCCCATTTTGGTTTTCATGTTGTCGATCCAGCGCATGGGTGCCCTGGCGCGCACTCTGATTCCCTCCACCTTTCCCTGCAATACTAATCACTCTACGGAGTCACTATTCCGTCTTGAGTCACACACGTCCAAGTGTGACACGTCCGAGTTTCTCTAGCACAAACACGTTAGTGCGGAACTCCACCCGAGCATTTTTTTCAAGCAGCAGAGCATCAATCTTCTTTCTTTCCAACTCGCGTACTGTCCTCGTCTCCGCGGCATTTTGGAAAATGGGAAATATATGTGTTTTTACAAGCCTGATCTTGGTGGCTTTAGTAGGTTCTGATTTTCCCCAAACTTTTCTCAACTTCTCCATCAAGCCGGATCTTCGTGGCTTTAGTAAGTTCGGATTTTCCCAACTTCTCCATTGCAGTTTTGATTATGGCCGTCGTTTCACATCTACGCAGCCACCATTGTTTGACTTTAAAGCCCCAAGGTATACGACACTAAGTCGCAATCCGTAATCTGTGTCACTTCGGGAGAGTTATTGTTGACGCAGTCCACGATCTGATACCATATGCTTATGCACGGTTCCTATTATGCATTAATGTTCTTTATAATATTTGAAATGCCTTGAAAGACTTTCAGAGTGTTGTGATGATATTTGTAACGTCTTGGAAGTTTTTTTTGTAATTTGACTTAACTTTTATTATTAAGAGTAGTTACCGGTAGAAACCTACTTGCTCACTTGTTACAAAACATACTTTGTTTGTTGACTTTTAAGTTATCACATGCTTGAAGAACTTTTTTTTTGAACAACTTGAACAACTTGTGAAAACGTGTATATTTTAAAAAACAGTTTTTCATAATATTTTCAAGCCTCGTAACGATAGTTACTAATACCATTTTTGGCTGTCCTGAATGAGCTTTACTATTTCTCGTCAGATGTTGTAGCAAAACAAATCGGCGGTATCGCCCAGTAAATCTAGGTGTGTTTGCTTTGGTTTAGTTCTCAGAGCACCACTCGAATCGTTTGTAATGCAAACGAGTGCATTCACGGCACAAATAGAGCGGGACGGTGATTGTATACAGTACGTGATGCGGTACAGCTCATCTTACTTCAGTGTTGCTGCATAAATGTTCCATTATTGTTAACTCGACTTCATATTGCCCGATTTTATTTATTTACTCGGCTTTGCCTGCGAAAATGCGATGGACCGATTTCGAAGCGATTTTTTCATTCGAAAGCCAGTTTCCTTGCATTGGTTCTTAGCTGTTTGGTTAATATTGGTTCAGCAGTGTAAGAGTATCAGCTGTTTTTAACCTACTACGACAAAGCCAAAGGAGAGTTATGATTTTAATAGGCTATGTTTGTATGTATTTATGTATGTTCATTTGTTCCCTAATAGCTCCTTAACTACTCATTAGAACTGGACAAATTAGGTGTCGTTAGAAGCGTCATGATTGTCTGCTGGTTATAGGCTATATGACGTGTCACTGAATCTAATGTGGCGCCCTCTAGCCGACGTAAAGTAAGTAAAGTAAAGTGTAATGGTACATTACACTATAAGGACTACGGCTTTTGAAACATAGTAATGTACCATAGTCCATAATACTTTAACAACGCGTGACTACGGCTTTTGAAACTTGTCCAAAATGATGTAGGGCATTTTTGATGTATGATTTCTGGATTAAGTGCTTGCGTAGGAGGTTTTTCAAATCTTAATTTTAGTTTGTAAGTGCAGATGATACAAAACAATAATAATCATGTGTAAATGCGATTTACTATTCGGGCGCTTCTTAATGTTGGTATTTATTTACATCGTTCAATAGCACTTAACAATATCTTAACCTAACTATAAATGCTGAAAAAGAAACTTCGAGCTATGGAACATGTATATTGTTTCAATCTTGTTTTCTCTCCATCGATTCTACTATTACTTAATATAAATTAGTACTTTCGTATGCAGTTGTTGAAATGAATAAAAATAAAATAATCTTTAATTAAAATCAGATAAAGTGCCAGCACTTAGTCACCCATAACCACTTCTTAGTGATTTAGCTCGTCGTTTCTCGTCGATCATTTAGAAGACTAAAATACACGTTTACAAAAGTCGGTTACACAAGCAAACAAACATACAGGTGAAGGTAAAATGACGGCGACGACGGGTGGTTTTATTTTGTTGTATCAAGTCCTACTTAATATTATAAGTCCTACTTAATATTTTTTAGGTGCTCTTTGACGCAAAAACAACTGAACTGATTTGGATGAAACTTTGCACAAATATAGCTTATATATCAGAATAACACGGAGGCTATTATTTTCCGCGATAACCGATATACACGCGGGCGGAGCCGCGGGCACCAACTCCTCCTCCTCTCGTCGCTAACCTCACTACTGAGGGTCGTGATTCCCCAGTGGTATGATCTTTTGCCGTACAGCTGCTCGCCACTTGTTTCTCTCTTTGGCCGAATTAAGTGCAACGAGTAGTTTAGCGTCCAAGGCTATCCGCATCTGGTCAGTCCAATTGGACAACGTCCTCTCGGTCTTTTGCCGTCAACTTTCCCGGTTATCATGAGTTGCTCTAGGCTGTTCCCCTCTTTCCTGGCGATGTGATCGAAGAAGTCCAGAACACTCCGCAGGCATTTAGAAGAGATTCGGGTCTTAATGTTCAGTTCGTGTAAAATATACACATTTGGTCCAAACTCCGTCCATGGGATCCGAAGCATTCGCCTCCAGCACCACATTTCAAAAGCATCGATGCGGTCGTGGTCAACTTTCCTCAACGTCCATGTCTCGGTAACAACTAGTACAGTTATATTATAAAGAACTATAAGTTGAATTTCAATTGTTACTACATTAGTCTCTTTGCAGCCACTCCCTCCGTCGCACTGACCCTAATAGTCACCATTTCTAACATCGGAAATTTTAGTCTTGAAATATTCAGTTTCTGTCTTAATTTAGCGACATTTTACAGTCACTTTAAGTAAGTCGTGTGTCCGTCCTGTGATATTTGAGATTACTAGGACTATGAACTTTTATACTAACTTTTAAAGTTTCGCGTTTCATGATCTATAATTTTTTTACGGGAATTAATGCCATCACTTATTTAAAGATGTTACATACCTCTGATTTGCCTTACGTTTCGACCAGTCTGTGACCAAGGCCAGTGCAACCTGGTCGTAAGTGATCGCGTTAATTCCCGTATTTTTTTTTATATTAATTCTTTAGTGATAGTATTTCACTACGAAAAAAAAGTCTGGGTGTTCTTTATGTCCGTTTCGAGTATGTTTGTAAAGTCCCCTGCGACACGGGAATGTATATTCCTAATACGGAAGTTGTCTTTTAAAGAAAAACAAAACAAACTCCGAATAATCTTGGGAATTATAAAGGCTAGGAATATGATGAAACCTGCAATAAAGTTGATCAAGAATAAATTAGAAGTTTTAGAAATAATTAATCGATTGATAGTATGTAATAGAGAAGCGGAAACTACGTCTACAATGGTTACAGAAACAAGCATGGTATTTGTATTGTCTGAACCGATGAATCGTCACATCCGGTTTGTATTGTAATCGCTTGCAGGAATCTCACAATGGCGTAAGATTTATCGAAGTAATTGTAGCTATACATTATTAATTAGTGAAACCTTTTGTAATCTCGCATTAAGAATGATGCACATTATTTTCTTTTAATTAAAGTCATTAAGATCAAGACATGTTTTGTGATTAAAACTAATGACTTTTTTAAAGTTTAACTAGCTTTTAAGCCCGGCGCGGTATTTCGTTACGTCTTAAAAAGTAGACTATGTCGTTCCTCAGAAATCAAAGTATCTCCATGCCACATTTCATTGAAAACGATGCCGCGGTTTAGCCGTGAAAGCGTGACAAACAGACAGAGTTACTTTCGAATTTATATTATTACTATAGATGGATTATTTATGTTTGAACTTTTTTCTAATTCATTAAAATATAACATAATACTGTCCTTTGTGTTATATAAAAGTTACACACATTATTTATGTTATTGTGGAAGTATTATTTTGTATCCAGTATTATAGCATAATATGTAGGTAAAAAGATCGTCATCGATATTTGTGCTTCAACGTAGTTCAAAAGAGAAAAATTCAAGATCTTAAAAAAAAAAAAACCAATGTATTTCCTGAACAAGTGTAATATTAGTAATATACTTACCTCTAACGCCCACATGCACTCTGCGCTCGCGCACGCACCTTTTTACCCACATTCTAACATGGCACAGCATTTCCGCATGGCGTAACCGTATGTATGACAGCTCTTTAATTGCCCTTATCCGATCTCCTATGGGATTAGAAATCAAACGGCATGTACGTTGTGTAACTAGCTCAATGGAATGTCCGAGTGTGAGTTGGCCCTTATTTATTTTTAGTCGTATTATATACTAGCGGAACCCCTCGGTGTTATCCGCGGTTATCGTCGTACTGCGAGTAACGCCGCGGGACAAAGTTAGTCTAAAAGTAGCCTAAGTTACTCCCTGGATCATCGGCTACCCGTCCGTGAAAGTCCCGTCAAAATCCGTCCAGCCGTTCCAGAGATTACTCGGAACAAACAGACAGGCAGACAGACAAAAAAATGTTTACGAGGTTTTTGGTATATGTATCGTGTATACATACATATGCACATAGTAAAAAGTGTTTATTTTAACATTACAAACAGACACTACATTTTTTTTTAATTTTATAGATTTTGTAACTAAAAACTTTTCGTACGTAATAACATCTGTAAGTGTTAGAAATCGGCATGTCTTTCTGTTCGCAAAAATGCAATGTATACTTATTAATACCTCAAAATGTGATCATGAAAAAGAAGAAAATATGAATACTAAGAAGAAAATGGGAACAGAGTCGGTTAATTAAGTTTACTTAAATTTATTACACTAGTATAAATATAACATAAAATAACTAAGAAATGGAAATGACAAATTGTGGAATTCTATCCACATACTTGTTATTGTTTTAACCGACTTCAAAAAAGGAGGAGGTTATCAATTCGACTGTTTTTTTTCTACGTTTGTTACCTCATAACTTTCGACTGGGTGTGAACCAAAGCTGGTGCTTCCCGTGTGATCCCATTTAAATTTGGTCCAGTTCTTAAATTCGGTTCGTTTTTTGTTAAAATTTGTAATTATTAATTGTGTTGTTTTGTAAAAATAAGAAGGTTGCTCCACCATGATAGCATACAAAATATTAGACGCAACATTTTCATGTTGATACCTTCTCGTACCAATATTTTTTCTTCTCATTTACCGCAGCATGCACAACCGCCTCGCTCTAATGCGCATCACGATCAATCCCCGCTTTCATTACAACTTTTATAGTACTAGAATAATAAAAATGTGTTGCTTATAAATTCACATTCTTTAGCAGTTGTGACCTTGATCGATTATCGATAGAAATCACCGATAAATCTAAAATCGATATCATCAACAGAAGCATCTCAACATGACGCCTTAACGTGTGCCTGCATTCACAATGAGTGTGGTGACAACTACTTTTGGATTCTGCTCATGATTTTCATCAGGAAGAGTGTAGTCACTTTGGCATTTATAAAAGAAAAGTACATAATATAATCGGAATTATTAAAACTAAATCCGATCTTCCCTCATCCATTTCAATAAAAAAAAAGTCGTGTGGTGTCGTGGGACACCAGATAGGAACGAAGTTCCTTATCATTAAATGTAATAAGATGTGCAACTTACAGGCGCCATACTAATCTTTGAAATCTTACGCTTTTAGTTCCTTATCATAACATATAATAATATATGCAACTTACGGATCGCGCTATACTATTCTTTTTTAATCTTACGCCTTTTGGATTAAACGTTACGGACGCTTTTTGCCGTCTAGGTTACCTCTCCGCAACGCCCCCCAAAAGGAACTTTCGTTCCGAAAAATCGTTTGAAAACTTTCTTTAATCAATAAATATTTGATTAAAATGTATCTTATCTATTTCTTCAAGTAAATACCTCAGCACACGCCTCGCAATACTGTAGTAGTAAATTAGCTATTGCTATCATCCCTTTACCGATAATTTTTATGAGCAGGTCATGACTACTAAAGTTTTAAGCTGCGCAATAGAATGTAGACAATATTTACAATTAACATTTCATCATAAACGCATGCGTCATTCTGCTTAATAAACATTTTATAAACAAACTAGCAATCCGGCCCGGCTTCGCACGAAAGTCTTTGAAATTCTCGAATTTCCTCTACTCTAACATGCATGTATTATACATATAAACCTTCCTCTTGAATAACTCTATCTATTCCTGAAAACTGCACTAAAATCTGTTTAGTAGTTTAAGAAATCTTAGCGCGCAGACAGCGAAGTGACTTCATTTTACTATACTACTAGCAACTCGCCCCGACTTTGCACGAGATTTAATATAGCCTAATCGGGAACAGACAGACAGACGCGGTGGAGGACTTTGTTTTATAAAATTTAGTGATGATTTATAATATGCATGTAGTGATGTAAAGACATACAATTGTTAACAATTATTTTTACACACACACACACACACACATGTGGTTACATATGACCACGGCCAGTGCAACCTGGTCGAAACGTCAGTCAAATCAGAGGTATGTAATACCTTTTAATAAATGATCGCGTTAATTCCCGTAAAAATAATTGTTAATATATCATGGAACGCGAAAGTTTAAAAGTTAGCATACAATTGTTGCAGAATTTTGCGAAGTTTTAAAAGCGAACACAAACTATTAATATTTTTATTTATAAAGATTATTATCATCATTATGTTATATATTGGAATGATAACTAGTGTTGTGTTTATTTTATTAATGATTTCGCAATTGGCAATGAAGTGTGAGTGTTGCAAGTACCTGTCGGCAACGGTATCTTACTTTCAAGCGGCCTTTACTATTTATTACTATTATTTTACACTTTTATCATATTTTCGACCTTCAGAAGGATACTACGCGTCTTTATACTCAAATCTTAATTCCCTTCACATCTATACATCTATACAAATAAATAAAATTGGAGTGTCTGTTTGTAATATTAACATAACCGCTTTTTACTAAATGCATATGTATGTATAGTATAGTACACGGTACATATACCAAAAATGTGGTAAAAAAATTTTTTGTCTGTCTGTCTCTCTGTTTGTTCCGGGTAATCTCTGGAACCGCATGACTGATTTTGACGGGACTTTCACTGGTAGGTAGCTGATGATCCAGGGAGTAACTTAGGCTACTTTTTTTAGACTAACTTTGTCCCGCGGCGTTACTCGCGGTACAACAATAACCGCGGGTAATACCGCGGGGTTCAGCTAGTTATGAATAATCTTTAACGTCATAGGGCTCTCTTTTACAAGGTGGTCTTTATAACATGGTGGACAGACTGGTTGATGTAGGTTTTATTTAAAGTTTTCTTTTCTTTTTATGGTATAGGGGGCAAAGGAGCACACGTATTACCTGATGGTAAGCGATTACCGTCGCCCATGGATACCCGCAACACCAGAAGTGTCATAAGTGCGTTGCTACCTTTGGGGGACGGGGAAGGGATTTTGGGAGGGGTTGGGGTATGGGCTTCCGGTATCCTCACTCACTTCTTTGTTTTGGTTCGTTCTCTTTATCGCTGATGACACCCATTGAATAATTGATAGTGATGATGCACTGTATTGTTTATCCGTTTTTTTTTGTATTTTTTTTCTTTATGTGAAGGCCTGCCAATATGACTCTACTCCCCCTCGTGGAAAGCAATAGCAGAATCCAAGAGTGGTGGTCACCATACTCATTGCGAATGCAGACAATGCAACAATGCAGCATGGTGACCCTCACCATGGCGGCTGTCATTTTACGTTGATTTTCTGTGGGAGGATAGTACCGCCCCGGTCGATACCATACGGACGGTACCATAAGGAGTCCGTTTCGCAACTCATTAAAACGAAATTTATGGTATATTATCATGATTACTCTCAGAGGGAGGGTTGGTGTCAAGAATCCGACTACAAAAGAAACCTGGTAGAAACCTTTTGCAATGACTCAATGGCGCCCCCCCCCCCCCCCCCAAGTCAAATGGAAAAACGGAAAAGACAATGATTATGATTTTATGATTTTTCTAGTTGTTGCCCGCGGCTCGTGTATGCCGGATATCGCGACAAATAGTAGCCTGTGTGTTATTCTGATGTATAACCTATATTACTGTAAACTTTTATCCAAATCCGTTTTTGAGTGAAAGAGTACCTAACAAACATCCATCCATCCATACTTACAAACGTGTTAATAATATTAGTATGATTGGTTGTCAATGATTTTAGTATACAGTTGTAATACAGCCAACATTTCACATTACTGATAAGAGAAATAGTATCAGCAAGTAACATTGCCGTGCAATTTTGGACAGGCGCTTCGTTTTCTATTCCAATACAAATAGAGATGATGATGCCTCGTAGATTTATATTTATACTAGTCTAGTATATGTCGGTTATCGCGGCAAATAGTAGCCTATGTGTTATTCTGATATATAAGCTATATTACTGTAAAGTTTCATCCAAATCCATTCAGTAGTTTTTGCGTGAAAGAGTAACAAACATCCATCCATCCTTACAAACTTTCGCATTTATAATATTAGTAGGATTTTATTTGAGAAATGAGAATTGTAATAAATAATTATACAACCATTTAAGTTGTCAGTTGTCTAGTACCCATAACACAAGCTTTGCTTAGCTTGGGACTAAATGGCGTTGTGTGTTGTATATGGCTAAATAAACAGGTGAAACTTTAATTTACCAATATTTTATACAGTATAACAATGATCGGAAAATAACTGTAGTGTTGCCATACTCATTTGAGTATTTATTATATTAGAAATTTATTTCAGAAAATAATTAAATAAAAATATAAAAATAACTGGCTTTAGCGTCTTCTAAATCACTTTATCCATCATTCTTCAATCGATTATTATTCTTTAAATTTAAATGATCCTCTTAATTTATCCTTGAATGATTCAGATATGAATAAACAGACCTACACGTAGATGCATTATAATAAATAACTAAGTAGAATTAAATACCTAACAATTGAGGAAATTTAAAAAAAATGCATTAAGAGAAAAGGTCATTAACCTCCGGCGTTTGAGAAAAAAAACTAGTATTTACTTAACTAAACAATAACAACAAAACCGGGTCATTGACACGATCCCCTAAAATATTGAGAAAGTTCTGCTTACATTATGTAGATTCTAAACTACTTTCAGTTTTGTTCTTAATTATTATGTACTTAACTCACTAATACACTCTTCCAAAGAATTTTAATGTAAATTTTAGTACGGCATGCGGGCCTATAGAAAAATATTATCTTAACTCGAAACCATAAACGTTGGCCCCATTTGTATAACGCGTTAAAACGTATAAATTCGAGTAAAAATATGAAATAATGTTTTCTTTTTAAAAAGAACTCCCGAAGTAGTAGTAAATCCTGTGTAATAATAATAAACATACCTTAACCAACACCTTAAGAGGCTCACGTTAGAGGACTGGATCAAGGGTCTGATGTAGATGGCAGTCCTCCTTGACACGACACGTATAGTGAGGAGGTTTCTGTCTTTAGAGTTCTAACCACCGGTTTCACATTTTGGCAGGTCCATTCATAAAAAAATTGTACTAGTTATCTCTCAAACATCTGAACCTATTTTGATGTTCGAAATGTTGCCCAAAGTGTACTAAGCGTGAACTTACCCCCACTACGCTATCCTGTGTACTACAAGAAACATTTGTTTTTATTGTTGCGATATCTGAGACACCAAAGTTGGCGCTACAGCATATATGATTTTTACACTAAAACTCACTACCCGAACCGACACATAAATTATAGTGTAAAAACAACAAGTTTAATAAACTTCTATAGAGATATTATTCGACATGGCAACATTTCTCTTATTTATTACACAAGTTAAAATCTTGCAAATCCCTTTCCATGAAGTTAATTACCTTATGAATACACATTACATATTAACATATGATTTAACTATACAACTACTTTCTAAGAAAGCACCTGCACTGCGGTTCCTACAATTCAAGGGCTGCCATAACTTTAAAGTCACCGTTAGTGGTGAAATAGGGTCTTCAGGGATTTTATTAATGGTTTTTTTTTGTCGCAATTATCAAAAAATCCTATAATTTAGGGCTCCCGTAACTACTGAATCACCCACGCGAACATTTGGGAACAGAAAAATGTGGTGGCAGCTGGTTTCAGACCATTCCCTATAATTTTAGGAGCCTTTAGGAGCTACTGGATTTTATTACTTTTTTTTGTTGTAATTATCGAAAATTCGATCATTCGGTCACTAAGTCATAAAGGCACGCTTCGAAATACATCTAAGATCTCCATCTGATTCACTTCATGAAGTCTCTACGCTCCACACCTATATACCAAACCGGGACCAATTAATAGCTTATTGACCGAAATGACCTTCAAACTGAGACCTATCCCGCTATACCTCGACGTATGGTAACCCTACTATGTGAACATGCTAAGCGTACAGGGGTCATAGTTGCTATAATTGCTTACAAATGATGTGATGCAGAAAGTGCACGTTTTCTAACATTAATCATGCAAGTTGAAGTAATATGAACCTATGTGGTAAAGTCATTTGGTTGATTGTTGCAGGACGAGTTGGAGACTCTAAAGGGCAAGCTGGACAAGGTGGAAAGTGAAAGAACACATTACAAGAATGAATCGGAACGGCTTGAAACTAAGGTAAGAATATAATATAACATATATACATATTAAGGGTGATATAAAGTCATAGGAAAACTAAATCCAAATTGGTCACGTAAAGCTTGAAACGCAAATAGTGGATATACATTTTTGTATTAATTTTTTTTATGGTGAAGGCGGGCAAACGAGCAGACGTATCGCCTGATGGTAAGCGATTACCGCCGCCCATGGACACCTGCAACACCAGAGGCGTCATAGGTGCGTTGCCGGCCTTTGAAGGATAGGGAGAGGAGATAGGGGGAGGGGGTTTGGGTTAGGGGCCTCCGGTATCCTCACTCACTCGGTGAAACACATCGCAAGCACCATTTCACGCCGGTTTTCTGTGAGGCCGTGGTATCACTCCGGTCGAGCGGGCCTATTCATGCCGAAGCGTGGCTCTCCCACGGCAAGGTCTTGAGCTGCCATCATTGGTCATGCAAAACTTCAAATGCAAATAGTGGGTACACATTTTTGTCTTGAGCTGCCATCAGTATTCGCTTGCCTTCTACTACATAACGAAGTATAAATACGCACCTCAGACTTATAAGACAATTGCTCTGTGTTTTTTCACCGAGTGAGTGAGAATAACGCAGGGCCATACCCCTCCCCCATCCCCCAAAGGTTGGCAACGCACTTGTAATGCCTCTAGTGTTGCGGGTGTCCATGGGCGGCGGTCGCTTACCATCAGAATTAAAAAGGGTAATACATGTTTTTATTTTGTTTTCATCCGAAGTGTTTCTTTGCCGTATCTAATTAAATAACCTCATTATTTTCGACACACTGAATGTAACTTAAGACTGGAGACTATTCTTTATGGTTTTCCGTTGCGGTCAGAGCCCTTTTGGGTTAAAAGAATACACGTGCATACTTAGCCTCATAAAAACTAAACGCGATTCTTGATGTAAAAATTATCTGCAATGTAACGAAAAAAAAGGTAATTTAGGTACATATAATACTAGCTGACCCCTGCCCACTTCGTTGGGCGGTAAACGTTTTTTTCTCCTATTTACTTTGCGAATCTGGCTACCACGAAAAAGTTTTACCACTTTTGGGTTATTATATAGCCTATATCACTCACAAATAACGTAGCCATTTATTTGTAAAAGAGTTTTCAAAATCGGTTCAGTAGATCCAGAGATTACCCCTTACAACGTCACAAACTCACTAAATCACAAATTCACAAACTTTACCTATTTCTATAATAGTATAGAAGATAGAGTTTAGATTAGATGCAAATTTAAGAGATGCACGAATAGGCTTAAAGAGTAATTCAGTCCAAAATCATTTTCTCTTTCCTTCCCTAAATTACTTAGAATTGGCATTAGTTCAATCGGTTTCACCTGAATATCAGTTCCACCACGTGGCAACTGGCATCGGACTTGCGCTACCCTGAGGTCGAACTGAATTCGAAGGTTGAACTGTTCGTCGGTATATTTAAGTGCACTAACTTCCCAATAAATGAAATGAAAAATATTTATTTTGGGAGACACTATAAAAATATTTGTTTTCAAACAAACAAAAATAGGAAAGCATATAACCAAAAAACTGTACGAAAAACGATTATCGGAGATGCTCATGACAACCGGGACCGACAGCTTAACGTGCTCTCCAAAGCACGGGCAGGAAACACCGCCATCTTCCATACTCCGAGCTGCTATTAAGAATTTCTTCTAAGAAAAACCCTACAGCAGTCCGATCCGGGAACCAACCTATTGATCTGTCGCTTACGCAGAGCACTAGATCAACGAAGCAATCTCGCAAACAAAGTACTCTTTGAAATATTCAATATCCCTTTAACGAACACACTTTGAAACATTAAACATTTATATGTTCACCGTTGGCAAGTAACATAAGGAGATCAACTGATATACAGAACTAATCTCGAAGTAGCCAAGTTTTTATTGTAACAGGTTCCGTTTCAACATAATAATAAAAAACGATCGTTAAGGGCGCTCGCGCAAGGTGACTTTTTGCAGCGATGCAGCAGCGAGACTGTCGCGCGTTCGCATCAATACAGTCGCACTCGCGATGCGGTCGCAAGATGTACGCCCTCGCCCACATAACCACGATTCAGTCGCGCTGCAAACGCTACCTTCCCTCCATTGAACGCTCGCGCTTTGCATCGACATAGTCGCGATGTGGCGCGCGTTAGTGGCGCGTTGACACAAACGCGACTACAGCACATTAGCAGCCCTGCAATAGGTCGCCGTGGGCGAGCGCCTTGAAGGCTCATTTACACGTTAGTTGTCTCTACAAGAATTATATGTTCGTACAAGTACTAATATAAGTACTAAACTTGATTGTAAAATTAAATGTGCTAGTGATAGCCGAGGGTCTAAATTAGATCAGAAATCATTAAGATATTATTTCCTTTTGGTTTTTTTCTTGGCTAATGCACTCCTTCTCCATACAAACTTTAACTGTGCCAAAATTCCCCTTCGTTCGTGAAGAATAAAATATTTTTTATTGACAGATTTATAAATTATCGTGTGATAGGTCCACATGTAATGAAGATAACGAACTTCCATGCAACTGTTCATCTTTTATCTAACCCACGAAGGGGTGAAATTTCCAGAAATGTGTTACTTCTTACATTAAAAAAAGCTGCAAAAATTTCAAGTCTTGATAATGATTCGATCAGTCAGTCGGGGCAAGTAAGCACCTATTGGCCATACAAGTATGTTATTTACTGCAAAATTCGTTCACTCATTTCCGCTTGTCACTGAAATTGACAAGTCTAGCCCAGCTGTTTGAAATCTAAGAGTATTTTATTACTAAAGATGTGGGTCGCTAGTATCCACAAGTAAATAGGATCGTTGCTATTACTAATCTATTCCGGGTTTTTTCAATTCATATGCTCAGATAGAGTTCGTTGCCCACAAAAGCAGAGATTATTCACCTATTGACGGTGTTTTAATGACATTTCTCACGTGGAGCTTAATCACTTCTTGTAATTCAAACGTATACGCCAATTATATACTTAAAATATCATCATCATCATCATCATCATCAGCCTATCGCAGTCCACTGCTGGACATAGGCCTCTCCAATTGCGCGCCACTTGGTTCGATCCTCGGCTTCTTAAAATATACTTAGTTATATATATTACCATCTGTCCCGGCGAATTCATTATCATCATATTTTTCTTTCAGTACTGCAGTCGCAGACAAAAGAAAACTCTTCCGTGTATCTTATAATTTTCTTCTATACAAACGTTGTCGCAACAATAACGAACACATAGAAAAAATAATTATCCAATTTGGTGCAGTCGATCGGAAGTTATGCGCGTACATACATTTAGGTAACTCATTTATATTTATGTACTCGTGAGAAGATATATAGATTTACTAGCCGACCCACGCAACTTCGTCTGCGTTTCCACTGCCCGTAACGTGATAATTTTCCCCTGTTTTTGTAACATTCTTCATTGCTGTTCCGCTCCTATTGGTCTTAGCGTGATGATATATAGCCTATAGCCCTCCTCGATAAATGTACTATCCAACCCTGAAAGATTTTTTCAAATCGGGTCAGTAGTTCCTGAGATTAGCGTGTTCAAACAAACAAACAAACAAATTCTTCAGCTTTATATATTAGTATAGATAGGTATAGATTATTGCCTGCACGGTTGGCCTGCGGCTTAAGCGGTCGCCACGCCGCTTTCTAATACGCACAGTGTTGTTGGTTCAAATCCCACATGGGACACACAAGTCCCCCGCGACACAGGATGTATATTCCTAATGCAGGAGATGTCTTTTAAAAAAAAAAATAGTTTCAGATCACCTTTCCGTGAATATCTTTCCAAGTCCTGATTATTAAGTGCTTTGGTCATACAGTTGAGAAAAGTGTACCTTTTAATACTGTACTGGAAAAATAAACCCCTAGCCTTGTTTACCCTCTTAATTAGTTAATAGATATTGAAAACACTGTAATTTTGCCAACTAAAATATAAAACTGTCTTCAAAATAAATATTTGCTCGATAAAATGTATTTTTTACGAGATATTTAATTTAAAAGAAATTCTGACATTTAGGTTTCGTGTGCATGGACCTTAACGTTTTATCAACCTGCCGGACAGTCCCACAGTGAAGTCAAGGGCCGCATCCGGTGTAACCAGATGGATGGGTTTATGATCTTCTTAATAACAAACTCTGAAATGTTTGTGAATCGGTATTATGTATATTCTTAACTTACTTTATAATTATTGGTTCTTAGTCGAAGCAGTGCCTTACTAAGTCTATAATGTTCTTAAAACCGTTTGTAGAAGCTTCATTACTTTTTCTAATAGAGGCACTGACAAAAAAACAATTGGTCCCGTTGTTATTAACTGACGATTGTTATATATATATATGGATGGTGCGTTGTTGCCGTCCTTAACCAGTATACGGGATTTGGGAGTTGAAATGGTACCCGAGTTGACGTTTCGTAGTCATATAGTTACTATATGCAGTAAATCATTTAGAAATTTAGGATTCATTTTGCGAAATTGCAAAGATTTTAATAATATGTCTATGGTAAAGATTTTGTATAATGCTCTCGTTCGTAGTCACCTAGAAGCGACATCAATAATTTGGAATCCCCAAGAGGCTAAATATAGCCTTATAGTAGAAAAAATTCAAAATAAATTCACTCGATTCCTTTATTACAAATATTATAGGGTGTATCCGCTATACCCACTTATGTACCCCAGCTTATTCGTACTTGGTATGGTCGGGTATGTACGCCTGAGCGTACGGCGCGATGTGGCGCTGGTGACTTACGTGTGGCGCGTGCTGCGCGGTTGGCTACACCAGCCCGATATATTAGCGCGCTTGAGGCTATGCGCTCCTGACGGCTACGTGGGTGCGCGCAGGCAGCCCCCTACGCTCAGCGTTCCCGTGGCTCGAACAAATTTGGTTCAGTATGCCCCTATATCACGCGCCATAAAGCTTATAAATGAAATTTCAAAACAAGTGGATATTTATAGCTGTAACTTGCCGAGCTTCAAAGAAGTTGCCCAAAGGTATATTACGGGAAATGATACTTTATTATAAAATAATTGTAACTACTTTTTCCTTACAGTGTCGTATTGGGATAACAATTCTGTAAAGATACTGTAAATGTTTTTCAATTAAATAAATAAATAAATAAATAAATATATATATATATATCTATATCTATTTGAATACAAAAAAAGATTAAGTGTCTATTTTTAATCTCAGTCAGTCAACTAGTACTTCCATATTTAAAAAAAGTCTATATTTAGATAATTTATCTGTCTGCTGTCTCTTTCTTCAGGCTAATCTCCTCAATTCAACAGGCCTTTCACTGGCAGTTAGTTGATGATATAAGGAGTAACTTAGACTACATTTACTTTAGACTAGCCGCAGTTTACGGGGCTCTGGTACTTTTTAAATATTATAACACATTTAGTTTAAATAAATTAAACTTTCTGCACTCATTTGATATAAAAACTTTTAATAATATCAACAAAAAGAGATAAAAAATACTCTTAAAATATTAATATATTCATATTGTCTCACAAACATGACAACTTACCTACCCACTCTAATTCTAGAACTATTAATTCCACATTTAATCATCGTTCAACATTTAATACCAAGACAAATCAAATCCTTTACTCAATGTCAATCGCAATGAAACTATTACCCACAATTAGGTATCTGATCAATATGTACAGTAGTTGACAAACAAAACAATTGTCTATAATTGTTTGAAGTTCATTCGCCAGGAACGATCCGCCCACCGGTTAACCCAGTCCCACCGGCTTACCTTGAAACAGGATAATACGTGTAATCCATGTCAGTATCTACGTGACTCTTGCCTCTTCAACTAGTTTAGAAAAATATAAATGTCAAACGTTACGTCAAAATTTGAAAAAAATACGGAATGTAAAATTTTGACATTTCGCTCTGACACGGAGATTCTAATTTTGAAAATTGTGATTTCAATCTTGTTTCTTTTTTTGTTATCCAAAGACAATATTTACTGGATTTAAAAAAGGTTTTCATTAGTTGAATAGCAATCGTCTACTGCATTAACTCTTAAACAGTTTAGTGTACTATTATGTGTAAAGATTAATTTACATTAATTAAATGAAAGAGTAATCATTAATATTAATGTTGCAATAAATGTTTAGAACATCATTTAAATGGACATATAAAATGCATGTAAGTATTTATTTCATTTGCCACGTTTAAATGAATTTATGCGCTACACTTTATGTGTAGGTACTGATATAGGTAGTACCTGGATGGGTGACCGATTATTTTGATAAATTTTCTAAACATTAAACGCTGATATTTATGCAAACGAGTTTTTTTAAATACATCAAGATCTCAAGCTACCAAACCGCTTCTATGAATATATGTGCCTTAATTAGTATTCTTATTTAAAAATAATATGTAACATTCAATCTATACTCTATATATACTAATAAATAAAATTGGAGTGTCTGTTTGTAATATTAAAATAACCGCTTTTTACTAAATGCATATGTATGTATACACGGTACATATACCAAAAATGTAGTTAAAATTTTTTTTGTCTGTCTGTCTGTCTGTCGGTCTGTTTGTTCCGGGTAATCTCTGGAACGGCTGGACGGATTTTGACGGGACTTTCACTGGCAGGTAGCTGATGATCCAGGGAGTAACTTAGGCTACTTTTTTAGACTAACTTTGTCCCGCGGCGTTACTCGCGGTATGACGATAACCGCGGGATACACCGCGGGGTTCAGCTAGTAATAAATATAAGAGTTTATGTTAGCAGCTTCGTCAGAGGTCATCTTCAGTTATTATATAAACACTTCGGCCTTTCCAAAATTGTCTGTAAAAGTATATCCTGTATTTTTCTCAAAGGAATTAAAAAACAAATAGTTTTGATTGATAGTATCGCTGCTAAACTCGTCTATTGAAACGTGGTTTTTAGGGTTCCGTACCCAAAACGTAAAACGGAACTCTATTACTAAGGCTCCGCTGTACGTTCGTCTTTCTGTCCGTCTGAGACCAGGATATATCAGATGAACCGTAATAGTTAGACAGTTAAAATTTTCACAGATTTATTCCCGTATATTAATGATAAAAATATTCAAAATGCGGATGAGATGAAATGGAAACCGTCTTTCATTCATAGTATCCCAATACTTTTCTCAACACAGACTATGACGCACTTTCAATTGTCAAACGTACTCATTACCAATCTAACAACAAAGTAAAAATAGAACTCAAATATTCGTAACAAACAGCATCGTTACGTAACAACTATTAAAAGAACTGAACTATTGTAACTCCTTTTACTCTATTAGAACTTTCTAATGGATATGTCTTTGTACCTCTCTCAAATAATGTGCTACTAGTTTTTATTCATTCGATATGATTTGATACCGAAAGCTTTTTGATACTCTGTACACTCACATTGTCCCTTTTTAACCGACTTCAAAAAAAGGAGGAGGTTTCTCAATTCGACCGTATATATATTTTTTTATGTGTGTTCGCGGATAACTTCGTTGTTTATGAACCGAGTTTGATGATTCTTTTTTTAATGGAAAGGAGATAAGGCAACGGTGGTACCATGATAAGGACACTAAGATCTGATGATGGCATCCAAAAGAAATTGAGTCAAACCTTGAAGTCGGTTTTATTTTTAACCGACTTAAAAAAAGAGGAGGTATCTCAATTCGACTGTATATATATATTATTTTTTTATGTGTGTTCGCGGATAACTTGGTCTTTTATGAACCGATTTTGATGATTCTTTTTTTTATGGAAAGGAGATATCCCAACGGTGGTACCATGATAAGGACACTAAGATCTGATGATGGCATTTAAAAGAAATCGAGTCAAACCTTAAAGTCGGTTTTATTTTTGTTAAAATTTTTCACTGCTCGTGCCAAGAATACCAATCTCGGTTGTGTATAAGAAAAGTCAAATATTTTTATTCAGAAGGTCTTATAGAGTGCACTGTAAAATGTCAACAGTACAAATTGATGTTTTTTTAAAAAATGAGATACTGGAATAACTGGGATGAAATGACCCTGACAATAATTACCATTACTCTTGATCAATGTCTAGCATCTGTCGTGATTATGTGGAAAACGGCCAGACTACGACAGAATCTTTCTTGATGACAAGACTTACAGCGACAATTTTCTTAGTGTTACGTGACTACTTGCTTCAATAGTACTGAATAACAAGAGATCAGATCAAATTATCCAATATAGAAAGACTGCTCGCTAATTTAAGACACAAATATCTACAGTGGCGCAGTGGTAGCATACGCGACTGCTGTTCTTGAGGTCTCGGGTTCGATTCCCGGGTCGTAACAAATGTTTGTATGATCTACAAATATTTGTTTCGGAGTTTGGGTGTTTTCTATGTATAATATGTATGTATTTACAAAAAAAAAGTATATAAGTATTCATATCAGTTGTCTAGTACCCATAATACAAGCTCTGCTTAGTTTGGGACTAGATGGCGTTGTGTGTTAGATGTCCGAAATATTTTTTATTATTATTATAAATATTTATTATATACAAAATAATATATAAATTGGAGTGTTTGTTTGTAATATTAAAATAACCGATTTTTACTAAATGCATTACTAAATGCATATACATATGGTACATATACTAAAAATGTATTTTTTTGTCGGTCTGTTTGTCTGTCTGTCTTTATGTGCCGGGTAATATCTGGAACAGATGGACCGATTTTGGCGGCTTAGGCTACTTTTTTAGACTAGTTTTGTCATGCGGCGTTACTAGCGGAACGACGATAACCACGGGTAACACCGCGGAGTTCAGCTAGTTATAAATTAAACACATAAAAAGTATGTCAATAAATATACACAAATTTTAACAAAAACACCGCCTTCAAAAATGAACCAAATTAAAATGGGACCACACGTGCACAATGTAGCTTTCAAATACAAAAGAATCATCAAAATCCATTCACCCAGTCCAAACTTATGAGGTAACAAACATAAAAAGGTCGGTAACGCACTTATAACGCCTCTGGTGTTGCGGGTGTCCATGGGCGGCGGTAATCGCGTACCATCAGGCGATACGTCTGCTCGTTTGCCCACTATTCCATAAATAGAAAACAACCGAATTGATAACCTCCTCCTTTTTTTAAGTCGGTTAAAAAGGAAGTTTCTGCCTACTATATATACGTACATAAGACGTTGACCAGATTTATTTCCAGTTTTCCTTCTCTTTGTAGATCTATTATCCTGCGTAATTTGTTCGCTGTGGCGACTCTTATTTCACTTAAGGTATATATAGGTGTAGTGATACTCTATATAGGCTCAATATAGAGGCTCATAGTTCAGTTGCACTCGGTGATTAGAACCAATAACCGAGGCTAAGCAACAACTGCGCGGTCCAGTACCTGGATGAGTAACCGCTGTTGGCTTTTACAAGGTAGTAGAGCCACGCTGATTTCAGCACGAACGGGCCGGCTCGACCGGGGCGGTACTACCCTCGCACAGAAAATCAACGTAAAATGACAGCGATCATGCGTCGTGTTTCGTTGGTTTGGTTGGACCGGAGGCCCAATGATGCGAATGCATCACTAGCCCGCCATGGTGTGGGTCACCATGCTGCATTGTTGCATTGTCCGCATTCGCAGTATGGTGACCATCACTCTTGGATTCTGCTTATGCTTTCCCACAGGCAGAGTAGAGTCATTATGGCAGGGTCAAACATAAAAAAAAAAAAAAAAAAAAAAACATGAGCGTCTCCGTGATTCGGAGATCACGTTAAGCAGTTGGTCCCGGTTGTTATCAGAAGATAACAGTCGTGAAGTTAGTTGGAGGCCTTTGGGCGGCTTAAGAACATCCAACGACAATATTACGTAGCCACAACGTTGTCTTGCCAGTCCCTAAACCGCACTCGGTCAGGGTGGGGGACATTAAACCTCTCCTGAGAGGAGACCCCGAGCCCAGCAGTGGGTTGTTGATAAACTTTATATTCTAAAGTCGTCCCCAAAGGAAGAAAACAAAATGAAAATTATGTGTCTTTTGATCATTCTGTTTAAGTCGTCTTGGCATGCTTTAAATATTTTCAAAAAGATTTAGGTACATGATATCGTTTTAAATCTACGAAAAACACATATATTATTGAGCAATTTACATACCCTTAACGTATATTTCAATAACAATCAACATTCGCATCTGGAATACAAAATCAGACGGACAAAGTTGGACGACCTCTTGCAATTTAGTATTGTGGCAACATGTCTGAATTCCAATATCATTCGAGCTACCATTGACGTTGTTTTACGAGTTTTTTCATCAACAGCTGTTGTTTGTGTCTGACGTAAAGTTGACAAAATCACTGGCAGCAAATTTTGAACAAGATGATACTTACAAATAAAATGCAACCAACAATTTGGATGTTTGCCGTATATGTGAAATTCAAGAAATATGACGGACTAGTTGTTGCCTGCGGCTCCGCCCGCGTATATGTCGGCTATCGCGGCGAATAGTAGCCTATGTGTTATTCTGATGTATAAGCTATATTACTGTAAAGTTTCATCCAAATCTGTTCAGTAGTTTTTGCGTGAAAGAGTAACAAACATCCATCCAAACATCCATCCATCCTTACAAACTTTCGCATTTATAATATTAGTAGGACTATACTTTGCCAAATATGCATAAGTCTCCAACGTTGTGAATATAAATTAGCATCTTAATTACTTATTTATATCGTACATCAGTAAAATACGCAGTAACAAAATGTCGTTTAATATAAAACATGTATTTTTATCTAAGTTTAGTCGTAAGAATAAAGAATAACATTATAATGCCTGTATTTTACTGTATGTGGCTTCATATATAAAATATTTTTTTCTAGTTATAAAAATCAATCTCATTTAAATTTAAAGTTATTTTTATGACGTTTGACAATAATTTTCATATGAATTAGAACATATTTTGTTAGTCGCTTCAATAATCGAACTTTAGAAAATACCAACTTTCCCTGAATAAAACAACCAATCTGTTCAAAAACTGGAAAATTAGGTTAGAATCTGTGAAGCATAATTCATTATATTTATGTCGATAACCAGGCCGTGTCAAACACGTCAACGGGCTAATAACATTGTAGACTTTAATTAAATTTTCAAAAGATGTGAATTCTCGGACGGTTTGCCGGTTTGCCCCGCTCGTCAGCTACCCGTCTGTGAATGACCTAGTTCAGATGATTTACGTTATGCTCTCCAGGAATAAGCTTTTCAAAACAATGTTTTGCATCTGTTGACTTGCGTTTAAGCGTAGATTTCCCGTGATCCATAAATCAAGATATGGATATAAATGTATCTGACAAAAGAAAATCTAGTATTGAAGTCGCATAGTGGATTTATAAAAGTGCTAAAATGAGGAACTCAGTAACTAGTTCGCTAGTTATGACAACTATGCGATAGGAATTCCTCATAAAAGTATCTATCGACAGTAAAGAACATATTGCATTTTTAATTTAGTTTTTAGCCGCTTTTTAATATTTTTGTAATTTGAATTCTATACACGAAGTTTAATTAATTTTTATATCGGAGGAAGCTCGTTGTTTTTAAAGAATAAGTTCTAAGGGTTGTTGCAGTCTTAAACCAAAAACTACAAAAACATTTGACGTCAGTTCTTAAGAAAAATTGTGCAACAAATTAGTCTCTCATATTTTTATTGCACATAAAGCCACTACATTTTTATTATAGCAATAAATTTTGTTTCAAACTAAATTTAAAATAACGTTCCATTTCGTGAATTCGTGACAAAATGGACAGTTTGTCTTGCGGGATGCGTACGCGCCTGTTTTTGTAACATACAAACATGTTTTTTGTTCACCACGTGTTGTTATAAAGATTGTCAGAATGATGAATGGTGCTCTGTACTTCGAACACTTAATTATAAAGCTATTGATTTTTTTTCGCCAATGAGAGAGCGTGTGACATTATATCGGTCGGTCTCGCTGTATTACTTTCATTATTTACTGGTTGTTACTATTGAATTTCGTATCTCATAAGCACTTTTCCTTTTCGTTATGTGGTAATATTTCTTATGATTTCTAATTCGCAATGAAGGCGCAATTGATGTTTTTGAGTGTACCAGTGACGTTCACAATACGAATCTTAAATTACTTTTCTTATTACCGTGTAAAAATAACTTACCATTTCTTTTATAGACTAGTAGCCAACCCGTGCCCACTTCATTGGCCGTTAACCGTCCGCTTTTCTTCCAACTTGACTTACAAATATTATTATTTTTAACTGAATGTTTGTACAATCATATCAAAACCTATGCCTATGTCTTACTTGTTACTCTTGAATAGTGACACTTTCTGTTAATCAAGAATTTTCAGGATCGGACCAGTACTTCCGAAGATTACCACCTACAACCATAGAAACAAAGTGAGAAATTTTACCTCGTTATAATATTAGTTTATATAAATGTACAACTTACTTTTTCAACAACATTTTGAAGCTTTAAAGTTTTACGGTTGAATACCCATCTATACAAATAAATAAAATTGGAGTGTCTGTTTGTAATATTAAAATAACCGCTTTTTACTAAATGCACATGTATGTATACACAATACATATACAAAAATATAGTTAAAATTTTTTTTGTGTCTGTCTGTCTGTCTGTCTGTTTGTTCCGGGTAATCTCTGGAACGGCTGGACGGATTTTGACGGGACTTTCACTGGCAGGTAGCTGGTGACCCGGGGAGTAACTTACTTTTTTTAGACTAACTTTGTTAAACCGCAGCGTTACTCGCGGTACAACAATAACCGCGGGTAACACCGCGGGGTTCAGCTAGTTTTAAATAATCTTAAAACGAGTTTCGTTAATAATTTTGTGAGGCAGATTAAAATCCCATTTGAATGGTTGCGCAACTATCGGCATAATGTTACTGTGTGTTGCATCAAACGTATGCATTGGCAGACGTCGCTGTCAGTTATTTATTTCTCATTGGAACATCTGACCGGCAACGTTAGAATTGGAACAGGTTAGAGCCCTTTCGACGTGTGACTGTCGACTGTCCATCACTATCTAAGATTAACTTTCGTTCGTATTTTGATCAGTTTCATCTTGAATCTTGTTTTGCTATTGTCAATATTAGTTACACTTTTAAAATTGTTGTTTATTTAATTGATAACTGTTATCTGAAACTATTTTTGAATCACGATTGATTTAAGATGAGTTTGTATTGTTAAAAATTTATTGTTTATTGTTATTGTTGTTCCGATAATATATGGCCTGCCAAAGTGGCTACACTAACTGATGGAAAACATTAGCAGATTCCAAGAGTAGTGCTCACTATAGTCATTGCGAATGCAGACAATGTAACAAAAGAATTACTTGATATCTTTTTTCTCTGATGACTCCCGATAAGCCGGTTAATATGTATATTATAATTATTTATAATCTATACAAATAAATTAAATTGGAGTGTCTGTTTGTAATATTAAAATAACCGCTTTTTACTAAATACATGTTAATCCAATAATTTTTTTTTTAATTTTGTATGTTTCTATGTCTATTTGTTTCGGCTAATCTCGGGAACGGCTGGGTCGGGACTTTCACTGATAGGTAGCTGTTAATATTGTAATTCAGCTAGTAAAATTATAAAAATTCTGACATCTGAAACACAACACCATCTAGTTTCAAACTAATGACAGCTTATATGTACTACGGAGCTATATTGACTAATAGAGTACTTCTAAATACATACATATTATAAATAGAGATCACCCAGACTCCGATAAACATTGGACAACATGTTTGTATGGAAAAATATTTACAGATCATACAAACTTTTTGTCCGACTCGGAAATCTAACCCGAGACCTCAAGCACAGCAATCGCATTCACTACTACTGCGCCATCGAGGCAATTAAATAAATTCTTTGAAATTATTACCGAAGTCTGCTTGTTTGCCATATACCTAAACCATAAAAAAATACTGTTAATTTGTTTTAATGTTGAACTATCCTTCGTATTCAATTTTCCATGACTTATCCTCATAAAAGAGATTAATTTTAGCTGTCAGTCGAAATTTATTACATAAAAATAAGAACTACGTACTAATGTTGTAATGGCATGTGAAATCTGAAATGTACTGCTAAGTAAATAAATTAAACGTCTTAGTTTTAATATCCAGGCATAAATTTAAGACTATTCTAGATTCCAGTGTGGGTTTTAGATGCTAATGCTTGGGTTATTATCATGGTTTGTTTCTTCATGTTGATATTTTGCGATTTATGTACGTATACTAGCTTTTGCCTGCGGCTCCGTCCGAGTAAAGATCGGTTATCGAGGTGCTTCGTCAAACTGATATAACTTTTTTATTTACGAGCCAATTGAAATGAAATGTTAAGTGGAGCAAACTGCAACGCATTATTAAAACAACATAACAAATCGGTTAAGATATTTCTGAGATTAGTGTGTACAAACGTATAGACAAACAGACAAAAATTCTAAAAATCATTGTTTTGGGTTTAATTGTATTCATAAAACTAAGTTTTTCTTATACATCTTTCATGTAAATACAGCGACCAGTTAAGATTTTATTATATTTATTGATATATGTTATACATATGCACATTATTTGATTGTACATATATATACATACAATTATTTATGTAAAAGGTATAAAGTTTTGCAACACAAAATTGGTAAGTTCCAATTGTAATTTACTAGACGTGTTTAAAAATTTCATGAATATTTTTTTTAAATATGTTTCATCTAAACTTAACAATTCAACATCATCAGCATGTCGCAGTCCACTGCTGGACATTGGCCACTCAAGTTATTTAAATTCATTGCATTAAAGCATTTACTTTGATAAATAATGTAAAATTTTCAACAAAAAAGAACAAAAAAGAACTGACTTCAAGAACTGAAGCAAATTGAAATGGGACCACATGGGAAGCACCAGCTTTCAAATAAAAAAAGGATCATCAAAATCGGTTCACCCAGACGAAAGTTATGAGGTAACAAACAAAAAAAAACAGTTGAATTGATAACCTCCTCCTTTTTTGAAGTCGGTTAAAAAGACATAATGTGGGAATCTTCGTGTAACCATTAGTATTTTTCTATCCTATAACCAAATATAGTTTAATTAATACCAAAAAAAACAAAAGGCGCTACGCTGGAACACAACAAACAAACAACTACAAAACACAAAACTATTACTCTTCCTTTTGGCTTCGACCTAGCCGGGTAAAAACTTTTTTTTTTTTTTTTTTTTTTATATATAACCCTGCCAAAATGACTCTACTCTGCCTGATGGAAAGCATGAGTAGAATCCAAGAGTGGTGGTCACCATACTGCGAATGCAGACAATGCAACAATGCAGCATGGTGACCCACACCATGGCGGGCTAGTGATGCTTCCGCATCATTGGGCCTCCGGTCTCGCACTCACCAACGAAACACGACAGCATGATCGCTGTCATTTTACGTTGATTTTCTGTGCGAGGGTAGTACCGCCCCGGTCGAGCCGGCCCGTTCGTGCTGAAATCAGCGTGGCTCTACTACCTTGTAATAACGTAAACGTAAACGTAAACGTAAACCTGTACAGCTGTATACTATCGCTTTTGTGATTATATACTCAAAATATTTATATAGATTGACAAACAGACTGAAGCTATATCCAGATGCGGCCCAATACTGTCTCGTTGTTTTTGCCAAACGAATATCCGCCAAAATGTTATTTGCATTTACGTTTTCGATCAAATTTCCTTGCCAACTTCCAGTTAGCCATTGCCAACGGCTTACTGTTACTATACGTCAAACAGTAATTGCGCCGGGAACATGTATTGTTAGTTATTTAGTATTCTGTATATTTATCGGTTAAAATAACTATTTGTACGTATGTAAAGAAAATTGCAGACGGATGAATAACAAGTTCAAATGCTTAAAGTTTATATGTAGAAAAACAAATAAAGGAATCTATTACAAACGCACCGGAGTTCCATATATTTTCAGAAAGCACCCCGCGCTTTTTACATTAAATTTATTTTATACTTTTTAGTTCTTTTTCGTTCTATTAAAGCGTGTTTTTTTTTTCGTTTTTTTAAACTTAAATTTATTTTCTAATTTTTAGTTTGGTAAATTTATAAAAGCGTTTGTTTAGTTTCGAAACAATTTTTGAAAAGTTTTCTTTTTAATTTTTGTATTTTCATCTGCCCTTGACCCCAGTACAAATTTTCAAGTTAAACAGACTACTAAAAATAGGTGAAAATGAAATTAAAAGATCCGTTGCATATATACATACATGTGTGTGCGTGTTAAAATCACACGCATGTCTTATTCAAATTAAAACTGTTTTTATTTAAAACAAAAAAAAACGTGGCTCCGCCCGCGTCTATGTCGATTATCGCGGCAAATAGCAGCCTATGTGTTATTCTAATGTATAAGCTATATTACTGTAATATTTCATCCAAATCAGTTCAGTATTTTTTGCGTAAAAGAGTAACAAACATCCATCCATCCATACTTACAAACTTTCACGTTTATAATATTAGTAGGATAATATAATAAAATGTGCATTCTATTCTTATCTATAACGCTAAGTTACAAGCGTATTTTCTGAATATCGTATAAAATAAAAATGACTATTGTAATTAGTTCAGCGATGAACGGCAATTGTAATATTATTTATTCAGCAAAATCAATGGCACTAGATTTTTTTTTCACTTCCGAATTTTACAATAATTAAACTAGATAAGTTTAAATGGTTTTGCGTTTCTGATTGGATTTGAATGTTCTATTTATAAAACGAACCATTGAAAACCGGAACGGCCTTCACAGTTTCCGTTCGGTTGCTCATAAACAGACATCCTGACTACCTATCTGATCTATTGACATAATATATCGTATCGATTGACCTACTGTATAAAAATCTTTTTTCTGGAAGAATTCTAACTCAAATGTAATTATATTTTTTTCTAATATATCTATAATCAAACTATAGTTCGAAATAAGGCTCTTCTTGAGATGTGCAAACATTTAGTCATTGGCTAAGACGTCTTAAACGTCCACTGAATTTTGAAGGTCCAGCGAGTGTCAGCCAACGCGTGCACTTCGACATCTAAGTAAACTAAAATAGTCGAGCGGCCGCGTCGTCGGCCCGGCGACCGAGATAGCCGGCGCAGTGAGTCCGCGGATCCCTCCCGTGCCGGTTCTATTTCCAACTAATGTCCCGACGCATCCCGCAATGTTCGCGACAATAATAATGCAACCACTACCGTGAAATGGCATTGGACTTTCACCACTCGCGACATTTTCGCTACAGGAAACGTAAACGAACAGCCTAAACTATGCCGCACGCAAACAACATCATCGACGCCGTCAAAAGGATGGGCTCCAACCCGTTGAAGCTGCAAATTCCAGAGGACAATAAGTCGACTAACAATGGTGCATTTTCTCCTCCAATAAATGGAACTCATCCTTCGAATGGAAATGGATCTCATCCTTCAAATGGGAGTGGACCTTTATCACCGCCTATATTAGATACAACGCCAAAGAAACCTCCTAAAGCTCCTCCGAGCAGGCCCATCTTACCTGTGAAGAAATCCAAAACTCTGCCTATAGATTTTGATGAGAAAATACCATCGAAGCCACCGACTACTCTTCTAAATGGCAAAAAACTTTTTATTACAAAGCCCTTGAAAGAGGTCCATACCATACCGCAGAACGGTGCTGAAAATGGAAGACATTTAGTGAGTCGTTCTCCTGCCCCGTCTTATAAACGAAGTAATTCTTCTGCTTCCGTGGAGACGGGGTCCATAGCGGAGCTTGCTCGTCGACATGTACCTAGTTGTACGTTACTATCAAGATCTCCAAGCCCACTCTCTTATAGAAGTTCTGCTAGTCAGTACTCGACATGCAGCAGCAATGGAACTTTTGTGCCACTATCGCGTTCTTCAAGCATGAATTCAACACTCTACAATAGGACACCCACTCCAAGGAGAATGTACCCTCAAACCTGTGATAATTCTGAAAGCGTAGATTTAAATGAATTAAAATCAAAAGAGCAAGCTCCTGTTGTTTTCGACGCTAACTTGTCATTTATCCTTGGATGCAACAGACAACCGCTCCGGCAACGATTCAAACCAGTTGCAGCTCATATGGAAGACGGAACTTCTTCAAATTACTTGAGCAGTAAGATTGACAACTTTTTAAAACGAACTGACCATGTTATGGATGAGTGGCGAAGATTGGGGCACAAAGATGATTCGGACATGTTCAGTGAAAAGAATCGAAGACTGGGCCGATCTAAGTCTGCTACTAATATCATGATTAAGGGTTTCACATTATTTAGCCGAAACGGGAGCAGAGCGAGCAGTGTATGCCGATCTAGCCGCGGGATATCGGAAGATAGAACGACTGTTTCCGAAATGGACGAGGTGACTCACTCGAATTACTTTTATTATCATAGCTTACAAATATTCTGAAAAGTTGGCGGTGTTAGTAAAGATAAGACTTTAATTTATTGCCGTTTGTTTAGAATAGTTAGTTGTGCTACAAGTGGCGCTTGTCACTGTGGCCGTTCGTTCGCTGTTACCTCATACGCGTCGCTTGCCAAAACATTTTTTTTTCTCATTGTTGACTTTTCACGATGGTTCTTACGACGCAAGAGAAACTCGCCCGTCTGTCACTACGATATTTTCACAATGTCACTCAAAGCGAACAGGAAGTTTAGATTTCTTCCCGTTACTTGTGTATTTCTGCTGATGTATACACGCGTTTTGGCGATGTAGAATAGTTCATGTAGCAGATTTGCGAGTCGGTTACTCGTTACACTGGCCACCTACTCAGTACGTCAGTGGCTCCAGATTTAACCTGTTTATTTATGACATATTGCGCGTAGTTAATGGTTCAATCGGACCTTGAATGATATATAATGCGTCAATTACTTTAGAGTTAATGGTGAATTAGTCATGTTCGATCGATGTTTACATGTTTGCTTCTCGGTCATTTGGAACGATTAACAATCAAGGTGGGACTATGTTGTTGTGAAGCGATAATAACATCATTTGGCATTGCGGTAATGAAGAATTATCGCTAGCATTAGACTAGTAACATTGCAATTACAGACTTTCTAGAGTAAACGTTAAACAAATTCCCGCCATTAATTGATTTAACACCTCTTATGTTTTGCTGTCAGTTAGATATGTGGTTTGTTGTTGGATTAATGGTTTATAGTCTGTCACTCGGAATTCGAACATGCACTAACAATTTTCAGTGGTCTGCATACATATGTACTTGAAAAATATCATATGCTAACCTCTAATGTAGTTAAGGTAAATTATTCTGCCTTATAGGATTAAAGTTTAAGTGTAATTAAAAGTAAATATCTAATGAATTTAGTTAATACTAAGCTTTTTTTGTATTTCATTAGAATGTTTTTACTACGTCTTGATTGAATAGTTTGCGATTTATTTTGTTAAAGGGCTGGTGTAAGAATGTATAAGTAAGCTTTATTTGAAAGTTCTTTTGAACTTTGAAACTAAACTTTAATATGGTATAGTTTTAAAAGTGTATCGTTTTTTATATATTAAACTAGGTGAACCTGTAACACCGCGGGTGTTACCCGCGGTTATCGTCGTACCGCGAGTAACGCCGCGGAACAAAGTAAGTCTAAAAAGTAGCCTAAGTTACTCCCTGGATCATCAGTTACCTGCCAGTGAAAGTCCCGTCAAAATCGGTCCAGCCGTTCCAGATATTATCCGGAACAAACAGACAGACAGACAAAAAAAATACATTTTTTATTTATTTTAATATTACAAACAGACACTCCAATTTTATTTATTTGCATAGGACGTTTTTGGTATATGTACCGTGTATAAATACATATGCATTTAGTAAAAAGCGGTTATTTTAATGTTACACAGACACTCCAATTTTATTTATTTGTATAGTTTTGTCGTTGAAAGGTGACGTTATAGGTATCAAATGAAAGTAAAATCTAACAAGTTTTGTATTGTTTTTGAAATATCTAATGTTTTCACGAGGCTTATAAGCACGTTATCAAATCAAAAGTTATGACCACGACGTGATGACAGTTAAAAAAGATGTACAGTACCTACCTCGTAAAACTAATATTATCACCAGTGAGACTACGATTTACACGTTCAATACCTAAATTAAATCAGTTAGCATATAATAATATTTAATCTACAATCGACGGCGTTCATAGCCCAGTTGCACTAGGTGATTGGAAATAAACACCTAGGGTAACGACGGCGCGGTCAGTACCTGGATGGGTGACTGCAGATGGCATTAATTTCGTCGCAACTCATCAGTTTTACTTCTCATATGGGTGCTTTCAAGGAGCAAATGTGTACCTGTTCCTATAAAATACCCAAATTACTGTATCTATGCAAATAAATAAAATTGGAGTGTCTGTTTGTAATATTAAAATAACAGCTTTTTAATCAATGCATATGTATGTATACACGATACATATACCAAAAATGTAGTTAAAAAATTTTTTGTCTGTCTGTCTGTTTGTTCCGGGTAATCTCTGGAACGGCTGGACGGATTTTGACGGGACTTTCACTGGAAGGTAGCTGATGATCCAGGGAGTAACTTCGGCTACTTTTTTGAGATTAGCTTTGTCCCGCGGTGTTACCTGCGGTACAACAATAAACGCGGGTAACACCGCGGGGTTCAGCTAGTATTTACTAATAATATTTGATAAGTTTCGTCGAATTTCTTGCGCTTTCAAGGTTCGATCATGTTCCTTTTATTTTATTTGAGGATACGTGTGTGACTTACATTGTTACCCTTCTGAATCCTCTATTACACATTACACAACAACTATGGCTAACAGCCTATAACAGTTTACTGCTAAACATAGACCTCCAGCCATTAAAAAAGAGGCTTAAGGCGTTGTAAATAAAACTTATTCGTTGTAGGATTCTGTGTTTAATGCCAAAATAGATGAATTTGTAATCCGTGGGTGTGTATTTTTAACCGACTTCAAAAAAAGGGGAAATTATAAATTCGACTGTATATTTTGTATACCCATGTTATACCTTTCGTCTAGGTGAACCGATTTTGATGATTATTTTTTATTTGAAAGCTAGTGCTTCCCGTGTGGTCCCATTCCAAATGGGTCCACTTCTAAAAGTTGCTGTCCAGGTGACATAGGCTGTATACATGTTATCGACCGGATATATATTTTTATGTGTGTTCGCGGATAACTTCGTCGTTTATGAACTGATTTTGATGATTATTTTTTTAATGGGAAGGAAATATCCCAACGGTGGTACCATGATGGGAACACTAAGATGTAATTATGGCATCCAGGAGAAATTGAGTCGGACCTTAAAGTCGGTTTTATTTTTGTTAAAATTTAATTAGTAGTTTTTTATACTTTTTCTTGTTATTAAATGTGCTATACTTTTTGTCCTCAGCTGTCAGAAGTTGGTGGGGAGTTAGCCGAAGAGCGGGCAGCGGCCGGGCATGCAACTGAGAGGGCAGATGCAGAAGCAGCAGAACGACTGCGAGTGGAGAGGGATAATAGAGACTTACTCGCCAACAACCAGAGATTGCAACAGGTGGGTTCAGTTCAGCACTACTTACCTTATGACTGCCTCGTTGGTCTTGCGGTTGGCTTGTGCGACTGCTGATTGTGAGGTCTCGGGTTCGATTCCCGGGTCGGACCAAATGTTTGTATGACCTACAAATATTTGTTTCGGAGTTTGAGTGTTTTTCTATGTATAATATGTATGTATTTACAAAAAAAAGTATATATGTATTTGTATCAGTTGTCTAGTACCCATAACACAAACTCTGCTTAGCTTGGGACTAGATGGCGTTGTGTGATAGATGTCCGAAATATTTATTTTATTTATTTATTTATTTTATAATAGACAAGACTATAACAAGAGACTCATCATTTCATTTGTGTCCTAGGTAAGGGACGTAACTAGTATAATATACACTCCATTTTTGATTATCCGAACCCCTAACGACAACGATTAGTCCGGTTAATCGAGTTTCTACTGTTATTAGTTAAAATAATTAAGATAATAAATTAATACTGAGCTCAAATCGTGATGCATTCTACTAACTGTGTCCTCCATAGTAAATTTTGTTTTTCTTAAAATTTTGATAAGACTAACTTTTAAATACAACAAATCCCAATAAAAAAATGATTGAATTCGCAATAGTTATACTTTTAAATCAATAAAAAACTAGAAGTTCACGGTAATTTTATTAATCTATAGATTTTAGAACGGACATTAAAACGAAATTTCTTGTAGAATTTCCAATACTTTCGATTACATTCTCTAGACTATCATCATATTTACTTCCTCACAGTTATATATAGCAAAACGTTTCTTTGTAACCCTTCCGGGATACATATATCTACGCCTGTAGGGTGAAGGGTTACAAATACGAATATCCTAGTAGTAGTATAAGCGTATTGCATAAGAAAAGTCAATCTAAGTGGATTTTAATTAGTTTTTTACTTATAAATAGTTTGATTTCTCAGTGATTTTGAAGACACATGACTGTTTTTCACTTAGTTTGTTTATCTTTTTAGTAATAAATTGTCAACGTTTGGTTCACTTTTCTGGCAAGCGTAGTGGAAAGACAGGAATGTGATGTAAAACTGGAAAGAAAATAACTGTAAGGAATTTTAGGTACATATTATAAATATTTTCTTCACAAAGTCATTAACAACAGAGCATGACATGTGTATCAAATTTATTATTAAAAACACTTTTATGATTCGAATTTTAATTGCAACACTCTTATAAGAAAAAAAAACATTTAAAGTTGCCATACCATATTTGTTTTTTTCAAAATAAATAATTTTCAGTCAAAATATGTGTCAAATTTTACGATGTTTACTATATTTCCTGATTTGTCGATAGGCTTCCGAACGCCTCGAACTCGAGCTCCTTCACTGGCGTTCAGCCGACTCCGGTGGAGCCGAACCATCGGACTCTGAAGGCTCGGAAGCAGATGCTACAGCGTCAGGAGACAAATACAAACGGCGATTCGAACGGGCTCATCGGGAGTTGCAGCTACTCAGAGCTCAACTTCGCAGACAACACGAAGATGATCTAGAACAACTGGTCACGGTGAAGAAGCAATTGGAAAAGAAGGTGAGTGGAAGAGAGAAAGGCGAGAGTGGAATTCTTGCTTTGCGAGATTTGTGAAAATTTACAAAAGCAGATACTTTCCAAGAGTCTACTATCCTACTTTGTGTGTTTGTTGTGTAGATGTATGGATGTTTGTAACTCTTTCACACAAAAACTACTGATCGGATTTAGATGAAACTTTACTGGAACGTAGCTTATATATAAGAACACAAGAACACATAGGTATTTATCGTGGTAAAAGCTAGTATGGCATATTTATTTCGTGTTGGTTGTGATCCTATCCAGTATAACAAATTATATAATTGCATATTTATTCGTAAAAAATGCTTACCTATGCCGTTTTATATATTTTAGAAAAAGATTTAAATAAATGAAATGAAATGTTACTTACACGGTTCTAAAGGTAGTAAAGCCACGCTGATCTCAGCACGAACGGGCCGGCTCGACCGGGGCGGTATTACCCTTGCACAGATGATCAACGTAATATGACAGCATTCGTGCTGTCGTGTTTCGTTGGTGAGTGCGAGACTGGAGGCCCAATGCAATGCAGAAGCATTACTAGCCCGCCATGGTGTGGGTCACCATGCTGCATTGTTGCATTGTCTGCATTCGCAATGAGTATGGCGCCCACCACTTTTGGATTCTGCTTATACTTTCCATCAGGCAGAGTAGATTCACTTTAGCAGGTCCATACATAAAAAAAGTACTAGTTAAATATCATAAACATTTATCGAAATACTTAAATGCGAATATCGGCGCAAACAATGTACAATTTTTATCTCATATTTGATCAATCAATCTATCACACATATCAGTTTGTTCACAAGTACATACTACATGTACTTTACAAGTTTAAAATGTAAAAGGTTTTTTTTTTATCTTTAAATATTGCCCGCATACATACATCGCGACAATTAGTAGCCTATGTGTTATTCTGATGTATAAGCTACTAGCTGACCCACGCAACCTCGTTTGCGCCTTATATTGCCCGTAGCGTGAAAATTTCCCCCGTTTTTGAAAAATTCTTCATTGTTGCTCCGCTCCTATTAGTAGTAGCGTGATGATATATATAGCCTTCCTCGATAAATGGGCTATCTAACACTGAAAGAATTTTTCAAATCGGACCAGCGGTTCCTGAGATTAGCGTGTTCAAACAAACAAACAAACTCTTCAGCTTTATATATTAGTATAGATATTACTGTAGAGTTTCGTCCAAATCCGTTCTGTAGTTTTTGCGTGAAAGAGTAACAAACATCTATCCATTCTTACAAACTTTCGCGTTTATAATATCAGTAGAATTACAGTTAGTGTTTTCACCTTTTTCTGCACCGAGGCAATCTGTTGAATGGAACAATAAGCCACTACTCTTACTGACATGTTGTATCTGTTTGGGCTTTTAAGCTTGGTAAGACACTTCAGGGTTCATAGATGTCTCAATCCCGCCTGATGAATCTATCTTGCAGAGTTGGAACAGTGTGTTTTTTAGTCTTTTATGTTTGAGGCCTCGTTCTTCGCTCAGTTCAAAAGCAAGCTTAATTATACATATATGGTTTGAGAGTCTTTTCTGGTAGTTGTTGCTATAATACCTCAAGATCTTGTTAGTAAATAACAATAATTATAAACAGGAACAAATTTATTTATTGTTTACAGTTCATACGCCTTTCACAATAAAATTCATTTGATTTGTATTCATATAATTTAATAGTGTTATGAAATTCATATGCATTTAGTGAAACGCTGTTAATTTGAAATTACAAACAGACACTTCAATTTTATTTTATTTTATAAATATTGGCAATAACACGATACACGTCAATCTCAGTAAAAATTAAAACATACCTTTCTTTCTTTCTTCTTTGACGAAATGTCAACCAGCCGGATCTCTCGGATCAGCTATTTCTGCCAATGTCAAGTGTTTATAGTCTTCAAATCGTAAGTCTTCGTCGTGATGAAATTAATGATATAAAATATAAAAAATGTGGATTAGAGGAAATGGGGACCGTTTTCCGAAAAAAATAAAAAAACGATCTCCTAAAACATACCTTGTACCACTGACAAAATATATACTATATCGTGTCATTGCTTGTATTTACCATGTAAAAACTAAATCAAATTACTTACTCTTTATATGACTGGACCCATGTATGGCTAACTTGAAAAAACAAAGTCGACCGCACCATTTTAAGCCGCTAACTATAAATGTCCAACTGTATTTCCTGATATCCATTTGCATATGATATTTCATTCACAAAAAAATAAATACTGTCTACCCACCTAGGATTATCATCCTCGTTAAAGCAATTAAACGTTAGAGTACATCTTGTTTTTTCGTTTATAAATGTTTATAACCATGCTTACTAACTCTGTGTATGTATACTCAAGTTTTGGACAAATTAATCGCATAGTCACAAAACAGTAGCCTATCTATACTAATGTTATAAATTTGAAAGTCATTCTCTATTTCTGACACGCCTTCACGGTTAAACCGCTACCGATTCACTTAAAATTGGCATGGAGATACCTTGTATCTTGAGGAAATACAAAAGCTACTCTTTCGCAAGTCGCGGCTAAAAAATGGGTACATATTGAAATTCCTAACGACAAGAGTTACCTGATAGAGTGTGACTTCTAGCATCTATGGGTGCCTACAACTCAATAGGAACAGAGTACGTTGTCACCTAATGAAGTTTTCTCTACCAAGAATCTGGTGAACTCTTTCCCCTGATTCTGTCTGTGCTTAGGCACCTGTAATCCCGATGAAAAGCAACAAAATACTATCACTGATTTTTAATCTGTCTCTAGCGTTTGCCTACGGCTCCGCCTTCGTAAAGGTCGGTTATCGCGGTGATTCTTCAAACGGATGTAACTTTTTTTTTACATACCGATTAAAATGAATCAAACACTTAATATTAAGTGGAGCAAACCGTAACACATTAGTGAAAACCGCATCCAAATCGGTTGAGCCGTTTCTGAGATTAGCACAAACGTACAGATAAATAGACAAAAATTCAAAAAATCATTGTTTTGGCTTCTATATATTTTTCTTACAAATCTTCCATGTACCTACAAACATGAGACAGAGTTTTTGACAAATTCTTACCTGTAAACCCCTGTAGGTATTTCACCCGGAGATAGAAAATCGGATAAATTGCTTTTGTTTCCCGGAATTTAAACCCGGCATACATTTCTAACTCGACCATAATAAGCTTGGTGCTTAGACGAAGTGAATACAGTATTGTACATACACCATAAACCTATTTAGACAAACAACAGTTGTTCAACCGTTACGCATTTGCCATATCCTGTAAGACGGGTGTCTCAAAACGGGAGTTCTTGAACCTCTGTGTCTAATACGTAAACGATCATTAACGTGTTATGACATTATTTCTCTATGCCAATTTACTTGAATAATGTTTGCAATTTTAAATGCTCAAATCTTAGTGTCAGGGCTTAAAGAATATTTGGATGAGATTTCAAGAACGTTTATGTACGTTATATATGTTACTAGCCGACTCACGCAACCTCGTTTGCGCGTTATATTGCCCGTAGCGTGAAAATTTCCCCCGTTTTTTGAAACATTCTTCATTGTTGCTCCGCTCCTATTAGTAGTAGCGTGATGATATATACCCTATAGCCTTCCTCAATAAATGGACTATCCAACACCGAAAGAATTTTTTAAAATCGGACCAGTGGTTCCTGAGATTAGCGTGTTCAAACAAACAAACTCTTCAGCTTTATATATTAGTATAGATAGATGAAGGAAAGTAATGCTGATAAAAATACTTTTTAATTATAAGTAACTAGCTATTGCTCGCGGCTCCGCCCGCGTATTTATTGATTACCGTGGTAAAGAATAGCCTATATGTCTTGCCTCAAGAATCAAAATATCTTCAAGCCAAATTTCATTGAATCTGGTGCATCGCTTAAGACGTGAAAGCATAACAGAAAGACAGAGTTACCTTCTTTCGAATTCATAATATTATTATGATTTTAAATTACTAATAATTTTCAACTCTAAATTTTGACAATTACAACAACGTGTTAAAGAATTAATAAATAAATAGGTAAATAAATATTTCGGACACTAACACAAAACGCCATCTAGTCCCAAGCTAAGCAGAGCTTGTGTTATGGGTAATACTGATATATTTAAATAAATGCATTTTTTGTAAATATTTGTAAACATATTATACGAACATAACGAACATTGAACCCGACACCTCATGCTCAGCAGTCGCGTACGCTACCACTGCGCCAACGAGGCGAGGCGATTGATAATCTTATAAATCCGAAAATGAGTCCGATGACTGTCTCGACTTACAAACTAGAACCATGAACCCTGCGGTAAAAAAAATCAACGAGCTCATTTATTCGTATCAACTATAAAAAAAACTAATACAAATAATCAGTTTATCGCTAATACAGATGCTATACCGCTTATTCGTATAATAAAAATGTCAACACCGCCCACAAATTGTATTTTTACCAAAGAATGTGTCATTGAATTTATTACATAAATACATTATTTTCAACTGAAAATAAACGCTGTGTTCTAATTCCATAAATTCTTGAGTATGACGAATTACGCCTTTCTTGAACCTCAGTAATTAAAATGGCGGTCTAATTTTGTCTCTTACTCGTAATAAGGACGTTATAATTGATGTGCGTAATTACAAACAGATGTTGTAGTTTATTTAACTGATATCTCTTAACGCTAAACCGACCCCAGCCACTTAAAATTATTTATTAATCGGCTGCACAGTCTAAATTTTTCTACTAGCAACTAGTCCTCAGCCTTCTTAACCGACTTCAAAAAAAGGAGGAGTAAATATCTTTTTCTTTTTTTTTTATGTGTGTTCGCGGATAACTTCGTCGTTTATGAATCGATTTCGATGATTCTTTTTTTAATGGAAAGGAGATGTCCCAACAGTGATACCATGATAAGGACAATATCTGATGAGGGCATCCAAGAGAAATCGAGTCGAACCTTGAAGTCGGTTTTATTTTTGTTAAAATTGTACTTGTTATTCATACTTATACTAGCTAAATTCTTTAGTTTTTAATCCCTTTTGCTACTTTCAGATATGGTACATCTATACAAATAAATAAAATTGGAGTGTCTGTTTGTAATATTAAAATAACAGCTTTTTAATCAATGCATATGTATATTTACACGATACATGTACCAAAAATGTTGTTAAAATTTTTTTTGTCTGTCTGTCTGTCTGTCTGTCTGTCTGTCTGTCTGTTTGTTCCGGGTAATCTCTGGAACGGCTGGACGGATTTTGACGGGACTTCCACTGGCAGGTAGCTGATGAACCGGGGAGTAACTTAGGCTACTTTTTTTAGACTAATTTTGTCCCGCGGCGTTACTCGCGCTACAACAATGACCGCGGGTAACACCGCGGGGTTCAGCTAGTTAATTCATATAATCAAACACCAATCTTGGCAAAATGTTTTAAAACTTAAGTTACTGAAAAGATTAGTACCTGGATGATCGAGCTTCGTTTGGTTTTTTTTTTCTTGGTATTTAATATTTATTCTAGAAATTAATCCTAGCTAGATCGATTTATGGTCCTTGAAAACTCCTGCATACTAAATTAATTAATTAATTGAAAATCGTTAGAGCCCTTTCCGAGATTCAGATTATATACGTATGTATATAATATACATATGAATTGCTATTGCTTGTTTAAAGGTATTAGATAGGATAACCACACAGGTATATTTGGTTCAAATTTCCATGACCTAGACCTGATGCTACTATCCATAGAGCTGCCAAATATTCACAAATGACTCTTTTAAAACGTAAACACATTGCTTCCACAGTATGACCACAAAATAATGTTGTGATTATTAAGGCCAGGAAGAAGTATGTATTTGGAAATATACCTATACATACATATATTTGTCAGCTGTTTAGGGACCATCGTGCACTATTTCTAGTTTAGAATCCTACGGTTGTGTGAGAGATATCAAGTTATTTATGTGTAATATTATACCTACCAAATCAAAGACACTATAATTCAGATTCTTTATCGTCTATTGATTTTATCATTTTTTTTATTCACTTCTTTACACATAACTTCTTGAACTTCTCGCAAAACTATGCAAAACGTAAACTGGCATTCGTAACAAATAAGCCCTTCCAGCAATTATGTAATTACATATTTCAGGAGCTAATTAGATAAGAAGTACAATACCAATTGTAATCAATCACCTCGATAATAGACTTAACTGATTGGTGCAGTTTTTTTATTTATCAATACTATATAATGAGGACAAAAATATTATTGTTAAAACGTATATTGTGTCATATTATATATATGTGCATATTTAGAATAAATATATATAAAAGTATGCAGTCTAGTTACAAAAGTACAAGCTGTGTTTGATATTAGATCGAACGTCGTACGTGAGATTCTTATTATTTATAAAAGACATATCGTAAAACATTTGGATTCACCGTAATCATTTTTTCTCTCATCACATTGTGGAGCTCTTAAAGTTGTCAATTTTAATTCTTACACTATCAATCTATGTAACCACCCATGGCAGCTACCATTCTCATACTGATGGCACAATTATCAATCCGATAGTTACGTCAAAGTCAACAGTCAAGAGGCCTCAGAAATAGGTTTGTCATTTTATCTCAACGTATCTCTGGTCACACTTGGCACTATTTCTCCGCTGATATCTTGGATCTCGATACCATCTGTTATCGTCATTTCGTTGCTTATCGGAACGCGAAATAACGGGTTTTAAGTATTGCGATATATATTTTTTAAAGTATCTTTTAAAAAATATGAGATTTACGTCTTATGACTTTAATAGTTTAAAGTAAAAAACGTTCAAGTAGTATTTTTAAATATAGAAAGTGATTTACAAAAATATTACAACACCGGTGATAACAAATATCACAGAGAACAACTGTTTTTATTAAATGATAAATCGTTGTTGATGTGAACAGTCAATTAAATGTTTTATTGATTAGCGGTATTGTGATAACTTTGAAAAAGCGTACAAGTGAATAAGTATTCAAGTTAATTTGGGTCTTTTGAAAATAAAGTGGTTAATTCATTTTGAGTTAAAGTGAATGAGTGTTTTCAATCTAAGAACAAACTGAACTAAATTTTAGTTATAAACGCATTTAACTCACAGCAATTTAATAATAAGAACTCTTTCCATTACAGTTTTAAAACGTATCATTCCCATCTCAAAATGCTAAAACATATCGCGGTTCTAAATTGAATGAAGCATTAGTTTTTGCATCTAATTTGTTTTTTCTGAATAAATTATATCGTACATTTAACTAATAAGTTCATCAACGTTGTAAAATGGACGAGGAAAATGAGGTTTGTGTTAGAAATATCAATATTTGTTAGTTGTAATAATTCAAACGGTTTATCGTTATCGAGTGAGATTGGCACACGTCCAAACCGATGCATATTGAATAATGCTTCGGATATTACGATTTGATTCAGTATTTTAGTTGAAGAGAATTAAAATTTGCTAATATCGATTTAATTAACTTAACCGGGTGTTTTTTTTATTATGTATATGCTATTTAATTAAAATGATTTAGTTTTATCTGTCGTAGTATTTTTATGTATTAGTCTGTGGTATTATATTGTGTGTATATTTATCTTATATATGTGTAATATGTGGTATAACTGCCTCGTTGGTCTCGCGGTTGGCGTGAGCGACTGCTGATTATGAGGTCTCGGGTTCGATTCCCGGGTCGGGCCAAATGTTTGTATGATCTACAAATATTTGTTTCGGAGTTTGGGTGTGTTCTATCTATAATATTTATGTATTTACAAAAAAAAAGTATATATGTATTTGTATCAGTTGTCTAGTACCCCATAACACAAGCTCTGCTTATCTTGGGACTAGATGGCGTTGTGTGTTTAGATGTCCGAAATATTTATTTATTTATTATTATCTATTTTCTCGACGACAGTCTTTAATAGTCTACTGTTGGATATGAGCTCTCTTTAGAAAGAAAGTTTTAACCTCCTATATCTACTGGCTAGCCAGACGGGTTGCTTAAGGGTTTTTGTCAAATTTTCCTGCTCTTTGCAGTTATTTGTTGTTCTACGTAGATTGTTACCTTACTCGATTCTTACGATACCCATGCGATTGAATTGAATGGTGACATTCCGTTATCCGTCTCAACACTTGATCCTACTTATCACACATATGTAAAGGTGAAAGTTTGTGAGTGCGTATGTTTGTTACTTCTTCACGCGCTAACTATTGTACGGATTTGGATGAAACTTTACAGTAATATAGCTTATACATCAGAATAACACACAAGCTACTATTTGCCGCGATAACCGGCATACACGCGGGCGAAGCCGCGGTCAACAACTTACTAGTTGTCTATACTTAGAGTATTTTTTTAGATAAAATATATGAATTAAAAAGGTAAAATATTATTCAATATTTTGTTTTTTCTTTGTTGTTTCAGGTGCAAGATGCATATGAAGAAGTGGAGGAGCAAAGAGCTGTTGCTGCACAATGGAAACGAAAGCTTCAGAAACTCACCAACGACATGGCTGACTTGCGATCACTGCTTGACGAACAGGTAATTTCGCTTTGTTTTATTTAATTGACCAGGGTAACTTGGTACATCATTCTTTAGTTTTGTTGTCTAAAACGGTCTATATATATATATTGGACCAGTTTAGTCTTTGTAGTTCTTTTCACATATAGAAAAATATTTTACACATTTATGTTGTTTAGTTTAATTTTTTTAATTGTTGTAGACAACTCAAAAACTAAATAAGTTGACAAATAGTACTGTATTCACCTCGCCTGACTAGTATTGTAGCGCGATAAAGATAAATATCATGATGAGGATGATAGTAATAATGATGAATATAAAATAAATAAAAACAAAATATTTTCCTGGAATCCCACACTCAACCACACGCAAAGATGTGATCTACAAATTGTTCTTCTGTGTCCGTTTCATGTATATTTGTAAAGTCCCTCATGACACAAAGTTTATACTTAGTTCAGGAGCTCATACCGTGGGAGAGCCACGCTTCGGTGTGAATGGGCCGGCTCGACCGGAGTGGTACCACGGCCTCACAGAAAACCGGTGGGAAATAGTGCTTACGCTGTGTTTCACCGAGTGAGTGAGGATACCGGAGGCCCCAACCCAAACCCCCTCACCCTATCTTCCCTCAATAACCCCCAAAGGCCGGCAACGCACTTGTGACGCCTCTGGTGTTTGCACGGGCAGCAGTAATCGCTGACCATCAGGCGAAGCGTCGGCTCATTTGCCCGTCTATTCCATAAAAAAAAATGCTGTCTTCAAAATAGATTACTCTTTACAGACATGTCGCAACAACCTGCTTGAAAAACGGCAACGTAAGTTCGACAGTGAACTTCAAGCAGCGCAAGAGGAACTCAAACGAGAGAGGAGCGCTAAAGATCGACTGTCAAGGGAACGAGATCAGGCACACGCTGAAAAATATGCCATCGAACAGAGCCTCTCTGTGAGTACGACACACATATATTACTGATATTATAAAAGGAAAGTTTGTATGTATGTATGGTTGTTTGGAACTATTGGCCCAGAGATAAATTATAGTGTGGAAAAACATATTATAGACTTTTTATTCTGGAAAAATATAGTGTTTTCGTAACGTTAACGAGGTACAAAATCAGCCATCACATTTGAGATTTAATAGTTATAAATTACGCTAACAACATTGTGTATTCAGCTCATTAATGATATTGTTAGATGAAATTGCCACCACAAATTTGATGCCTGACTGAGGTATTTCATTTTGTTTTGAGACTTATGGCAGTTCTGTACACCCAGCTCTTGAATCCGCTGTAAGAATAAGCACCCGCTATAAAAGTATTTATAAAAAACATGTAAATTAAAGGGTGTTTAGTTATAAGTTCGTCATTTACAAAGTTAGTTTCACAATCACGTAAGCGAAACCACTTCTCTTAACTTTTCACTTTTTTGGTTTCTCAATTCGACCGTATATAGGTATATATATTTTTTTTAAAGTGTTTTTGCGGATAACTTCGTTGTTTATGAACCGCTTTTAATGATTCTTTTTTTAATGGAAAGATGTCCCAACGGTGGTACCGACATTAATATCTGATGATGGCACCAAGAGAAATCGAGTCGAACCTTGAAGTCGGTTTTATTTTTGTTAAAATTGTGCTTGTGTACATATAGGAAGCTCGTCTGGAACTGGAGCTGAAAGAAGAGCGTCTGGCCGCGGCGACCCGGGAGCTAGAGGAGCGTGGTGGTGGGGGAGACGAAGTCACAGCGTTGAGACGGAACAAGACGGAGCTGGAGCGTCGAGTGAGGGATCAAGAGGAGGAACTCGATGAACTGGCTGGACAGATACAGGTGATATATTATTGATATATGATGGTGATATAAATTACAAAATAAGCACAATTTTACCGTGTCATCATCCGCTACCAAAAAATTATCAAAAAATTCAATATACTATACCTTCAATAACATTGTCACTTTACTCAATGTAAACTATCTAAAGTTTGCATATTCTCAATTCTAACTGTGTCTGTCTGTCTGTGTAATGAGTATCTTAACAGGCGACTAAGGCTGTAAATCACTCAGTACAACTTCACAAGGTCACAAAGTTCTTATATTTTGAGGAATCAAACCAAATATAAGAAAATCTATTTTAGTGGTCCTTCGAGCCAAACATCAGTACTTTTTAAGTTTGCGACCCGTTTTTGAGAATGCAAAAAAACACTTTTGAGCAATTTGTAAAATATATTTCAGTTGTTGGAAAGCTCGAAACTTCGACTCGAGATGTTGTTGGAGCAACAACGAAAGGAGGCACGCCTTGAGGCGGCCGCTAGAGATGACGAGATGGAGGAGACCAGGGCCAACGCTGCTAAAAAACTTAAGAGTAAGTGCAATTCAAGTACAAATTGCCATTTAAACTTAGTTCTCACAAGACTACTACTGTACTTTCTCGTTTTCATTAACCGACATATTATACATGTGTATTTTCTCGTTTAGTTCTAGAAAGCCAACTAGAGAGTGAGCACTCGGAACGCAGCCTGCTCCTCCGCGAGCGGCATGAGCTGGAGCGTCGCCTCGCCTCCCTGGAAGAGACCGCGCGCGCTGAGAACCACGAGCAAGCGCAGCTGGTACAGAGGCTTAAGAGGTAACCCCCCCTTCTTTAAATATATTTTGGGATAAAACGATACTAATAAATACGAATCCTTACTCGATATATTCTCAACACATTAATTGTTACTTGGATTTTAGTAATGACGACAGAAGCTACTTTAAAAAAAAACCAAGGCGGCCTAAGTATTAAAAAAACCAAAACTTGTGTCGGTAATATCGCCATCTAATTCGACGACAGCGCCATCTGTTGAGCGATAGCAAACATTATTTGCTATTGTTTTAATACTTATATCTGTGTTATAATATTGAATATATTTCGTCTGTATTCAGAGATCTGAAGAGATACCGTGCTTTGTTGCGGGATGCTCAAACGATGTTAGAACAGAAGGAGAAGGAAGGCGGTGCCAAAGCACAGATCAGACAATTGAAGAACCAGGTATGTTACTTTGAATTACAAATTAAAGTATTTTCGCTTTAAAATATTTTTGCGGAACCTTGAATCATACTCAATAAAACATTTTTGAAGGCAGATTAATTTAGGAGTATTAGTTATTTATGAAACTGTTGTATAATAAAGAGTATTAAAACACGAATGTGGGTTTATCACATGAGTGGGTGGGTATTACAACACGCATGTGATACAAATAGTATTCTGTTTTAATGTCTAATTATGTACAGTTGCATTATGTCACCGTAAGATTGTAAAAACCGTTAGATTACAATCTATCTAGCGAGATTGCAAACAGTCGAAAGATTATGAACTGTAAAATATTTCTTAACCTATTATTTTTATTAGTTAGATTATAATCTATCAACGGGAAACCGTCAAATTGTGATATGCTATACAACGAACCGCATCTCGTGCGCTGATTGGTTGAATAGCAAATGTCCCGTGTCGCCATATTTGTTTACTATTAAGAAATTCGTTTGTTGCCGAATGTTAAGTATTTTTGTGATTGTAAAGTGATTTCATGTCGAAAATACCTCACAGCTTTAGAATTAGTTATATAAAATTGTTGTGACAGTAAAATGAATTTGTCATTAATCAAAGAAGTTCTAACCTATCCTAACTTTATGGTCATTAATCGGCCTACAGTAAGACCGACCAATCAGGGACAGTTGTAGCCAGTATATCACAGTTGACAATCTATCGAAAGTTTACAAGCTCGCTAGGTATATTATAATCTAACGGTTTTTACAATCTTACGGTGACACATACAAGACATATTTTATCTGCACCTATGATATGAATCTACTATAAAAAGTTCTGAAACCATAGGGTGATGTACACTGTTGTGAAAACTCTATGTAAAGGGATGAGACGTGAATTCTAATGACAGTTGTCTTTTTAAGTACGGCGCTGTGGTAGTGAAAGGCGCTTGCCTGACAATGTTTTTTTTTTAAATTGCATTATGAAATTTAGTACAACATTATAAAACTCGTTTGGATGATATTATGGTTACTATGACACAGGATGTTTTAATGTTGGCAATAAGCTAGCTGTTTCAGAAAATTTAATTGAGGATGTATATGGGTGTAGATAAAAATTACTAACGCCATCTAGTATACTTTTTATAAAATCGAATTCAAGTGTTCACGCGATTATAATCTTTACGGTATTCATGCAATTCTAAATATGAATTGTCGTGGGGTTCAGGTGGAGGACCTAGAGCTAGCGGTACGCGCGGCCACGAAGGCGCGGCAGACAGCGGAGGCGGAAGCGGGCGAGGCCAACGCGGCGCTGGAGGAGGCGTCCCGAGCGCGGGCCGAGGCGGCCGAGCGCGCTCTCACCTGCGCCAGGGACGCCGCCGCAGCGCGGGCACAGCTCGACGACGCGGAGGAGGAAGCCGCCGAGGTACGCTACTTCTCAATTATGGTATATTGTGTTACATGAATAGGTCTACATTGATGAAATAAAATGAGACAGCTTAATATTAAAATATAAAATAATTGAACTAAAGACGCAAATGATTTCATCTACAATTAATATACACAATAACAAGACAAATTCACATTAACAATATTTCCATAGTACCTAAATGGCTAACTAATCAAAATTGGTGCTAACCTTCGATGTAAGTATATTTAGAAATTCCTTATCACAAATTTATGTATGTAAAAGTATGAAATTTGACATAGTAAAATTTTATAACGAGGAGGAGTGCAAAAAGAAAAATTATATTAATGAATCGAATCGATCGAATAATTCGATCACTGGGCGACCACTACGATCAGTAAATTGATGTAACACTATTATGTTGGTACAGTTACTAAAGAAGTACCGGTCGAGCACGTCGGCGCTGTGCGCGGCGCAGAGCTCGGCGCGCGAGGCGTGCGCGCGCGCCGACGCGGCCGCCGACGACGCGCGGGCGGCGCGGGACAAGCTCGCCGAGCTCAGCGCTAAGCTCGCTAGCGCCGAGGCCGGACACTCGCACGGACACGCCGAGGCCGAGAGACGCCTCGAGCTCAGGAATAAGGTACTCATTTATTTCTTTTCAATTTTATTTGTAACTTTGAGAATGAGACTTGAAAATCTTGCTGCTGTATTAATAATTTATTTCTATTACTTTTTTGTCAAAATTTTAACAATGGGCTTCCTTTCCTTAAGATTTTTTAAACTAAATTTAAAATTTCTTTTAATATTTGTTCTCGATCCAAAATAGGTTGTAGATTTCACATGAATTATAATTTAATTAAAACATACATATTTTGCGGCCAAAAAAGTTAAATCACATATTATTGTTTTACAGGAATTGGAATCGAGTCTAGAGCTAGAAGCGACCGCACGCGCCCGCTTAGAGGGCCAGCTGTCGCGTCTGCGAGAGGCACACGAACAACTCGCTTCAGAACTGTCCTCCGCCCGCGCCCGTGAACAACACACCGCCGATGAAGTACGCAAATTTACCAGACAACTGCGGTAAGTATTTTATAAACAATTCTCAAGAAAACTCAGTTTTAGGTTAACTTCGCCTTTGTACATGACATTTCCTTTTGCTTTGTATATACATGCATATGTAAAACTTTTCTGTTGTTCTAAATACAATACAACTATTTCTTTAAATCCCTTACTGAGACTATAAAATATTTATATACTAACCTCTTTCAACCTTTGTACATGCAGTGAACTGAAAGAAGAGAACTCAAACCTGAGCGCGAAGCTGAGCGAGGCGGCTCGAGCCAAGGCGGCGGCCGAGGCGGCAGCGGCGGCGGCCGGCAGCGAGGCCGCCGCCGCCAGGGACGAGGCGCGCCTCGCCGCGAGACGCGCCACGGCGCTGCAGGAGGCCATCGCCGGGGACCTCTCCAGCCCCGGGGACTCCAGGGACACCGACAGGTAACTGCTACAGCTCTACTACAGCCTGACCGTTATACTCTCCGACTAAACAAACTGCAAATACCTAAGTAGTTCTTGTCTAAAATTACTCACATTCATTCAGTCATTCACTATAAGACAAAACTAAATTTTTATATTTTTAACTAATATCGTAAATGTGAGATTTTTTCACGCTTCTACGCCTAAATCAGAAATCTAATGTTAAAATTTTGCCACCAATAGAAAACTACATTATCGACGAATTACATAGATTACTTTTAACTGCGATAACTGATATATACATGAGCTAAAGCTGGCTAAAGCTAAAGTAAAATAAAAGATAACATTTCTATTTGTTAATATATATAACTAAATTTTAAAAGTATCGCAACTTGCTTACATTTCTACACTTGAATTTACTTTCAGTGACAACGACAGCTACAGTTCGGACGAGTCTATCGGCACGTTCCTGGCGAACCACAAGCTGAGCCCCTCCGGAGCCTCGCGGAACAGCGTACACCTCGACACACAGAAGTAAGGCTCATTCCTCCTTGATACATCTTGTAATTGTCAGCGTGGGGACGTATGGCCTTAACCTTCTCCTGAGAGGAGACACGAGCCCAGCAGTGGGACATTATGGGTTGTTGATGATTTGAAAGTAATTCTTACCTCTTTAAACGCATTCTAGATTCCACACGCCCGAGGGCCGCCAGAGTCGGTCCAGCATCGGCTCTAGCAAGCAAATGAGTCCAACGAAGGAGTCGTTCGCATAACAGCAGGCGGCCGGCGCGGGGCTGCTCACGCGCGCTCTGCCCGCGCTCTGCGCCGTCTTCTGCTCGCGCCAGCCGCTCAGCCCGCACCTCGTGCTCGACTGAGCCTGCAACTCGTGCTCAACTGAGCCTGCAACTCGTGCTCAATTGAGCCCGCAACTCGTGCTCGACTGAGACCGCAACTCGTGCTCGACTGAGACCGCAACTCGTGCTCGACTGAGCCCGCAACTCGTGCTCGACATAGGCTGCGCGGCCACACGCCACACTTGTCATACCTGTCAACATCAACTGACGATTCCAATGTCAAAAAGTGGCGGGAACGTGTTGTGTAGTGAGACAAAAGACTCGTGTGCTATTGTCGTTTACATTAGATTTACTTACGACCGATACCAGCGATGAACATTAATTATTTATCGATGCTTGGAATTTACTATAACGATGGCTCCTAAAATTAGACTGCTCAGCTAAACAAATACCACATTTAAACCTTATATAACCGATTATACTAGCATCATGCAAAGTTTAGAACAATATGGATTTATATCAGCGATCTTATGAGATTTGATAACAATATTTAGATAAATGACTGTATTATGCGACAGGTGGCGCCGGTGTGCCGGGCAGTGTTGTCACTCTCACGTGAAAATTGAATGCATTCCAGATTTAAAAATATCTTTGAAAAACGACAGCTTCTGAGTACCACACCGGCGTCATTAAGCTTGGATTTTAATTTATTTAGCGTAGAATTTACTTAGGGAATTAATTAATGATCGCGGCGACCGGCCAGCCAGTCAGTATTTAGACGGCCTAGTGGCATATAACTTACAAAGTAATATTAAGTTCTTTGTTATTTAGTTAGCTAACTTGTGTATATAACTAGATGACATATACAATTTTATTATTTAATTTGTAATATTCGTGTGATCAGACTGTTATATTATGATTTATTTGTTACAAATGAGTTGTTGCTTTATCGTAGACAAGAAACATATCTGTTAGTCGAATAGAAATCTTTTAACTCCCTTACGACTGGTTTGTTTATATTGTAATAATAAATGATCTAGTTGTTCATTCGTAATGAAGTGTATTCCTTGTAGTGTATTGTAATTGTGTAACTCAAATATTCAATGTTTATATACGTATTTATATCTATGTGTCTGTAACCACATTATAAGCTTGTCTATAATATTATGTGTATGATATAACAATCAAAGTTACTTCATTCAATACTGGTTGTAAAATGATTTTTAATAAAGTAACTGAAATATATAATTCTTTTGTTTTTTTTAACACTTTTAAGTTTGAAATAGGTAAGTCTTTTCAGAATTACTAGGTTTAAAGTAGGTAATATTGATCTAAGAAGTTCACATTTACTCTTATTATGGAGTTTAATCGAAGTAACGTCATTAAAAGAGTATAGCTGACCCACACGACTTTGATTTCGCCCCTTTTCAATCATGCGCGGCTCCTATTGGTCTAAGCGTAATTTTAACTATCCTGTCTTGGGCACGTTAGCAAAACACACATTTATAAAAAAACGTTATTATTACGAACCTATTGACACCTCAATCAATTAAAATCGGTTTAACAGTTGAAGTGTCCGCGCCCCATGGAAGGGTCCGCGCCATTTTGGTCCGAAGTTGCTAGAGTGTCACGGCGGCCGTGAGATGGCCTTAGACACTTTAGAGGCATAGGTTTAGAGGTTTAGGCATATTAAATAAGGTGGACTACCCTTCGTTTTGGCTTCGACGTAGTTGGGTAAAAAAGATGATAGATAGATACCTACCGTGTGAGTCATATCATAGTAGCGAAACCTATAATATTAACCTTCACAATCACAATAGCATTGTTACCCTTGTTAGTAACCTCAAATGAACAACGATAACCTAATTAATTTATTATACGGGCCCAATATATTACTACGAAAATAAAAAAAGACACTTAATTTAATTCGGTTAGTTTGCCTAATGATTACAAGACAAGTTTTTATCTAAAGGTCATTCTATTTCCGCGCGAAAACAGTCTATGAATAAAAATAGTAGAAAGTAGTAGAAATACAATATACTATAATAATATTATTGGATTGCTTCTTTGAACCGCATAAATCCAGTGTGGTGTGTCAATCGAATCCAATGAACATAAGTGGGTGAATATGTGGCCGGGATTTTGTTATGGTAGAAGGGGTAAATGACCAGACGGGTCACTTATAGGTAAGTGTATACCGATACGCATATTTAATAGGTATGTATATTTATGCCTACTTACCTACATATTTAACTGTATTGAAAATCACGAACATAATTATGCCTATGAAATAGGGTTTTCAGTTTTTCATCCATATTAGTTTTTTTTTTTTTTTGTAGAGGGAAAGAAAGGAAGGGTTTGTTTGTAATTTCAAATTAACTAGCTTTTTACTTAATGCATATGAAAGTTTAAATATAGGTTCGATACTTACATAAAAAATTTCTTTAAAATTTTTATCTGTCTCTGTTCCGGCTAACCTCTGAAAGGAATGGCTGAACCAATTATGACAGGACTTTTTCGCATTGCGGTTGCTGTTGTAAAGGTACAACCGAAAAATCTGGTAACACGCTGGTAAAACCGCGAGGTGAGGCTAGTAATACCATAGGATCTTTAAACAAAATATTTGCAGGCTGAATAATGTTGAATGGTGAACTAATGAATACATGTGCTTATACATATGAGTAACAGACTTTTATTCTTACGACTCCGGTTTTGTATCACTCCATTTTGCATAGTTTATTATGTTTTTTTAATTCTGAATAATTTTAGGGACTCAGTATGTAGGCAAACAGTATTTATTATTTGACAGAATATTAGAAAGATATCCTAAGTCAAGAAGATAGAATATGTATGTACTTGTATGTAGTTTATAAGGTAGTGGAGCCACGCTGATATCAGCATGAACGAGCCGGCTCTACCCTCGCACAGAAGATCAACGTAAAATGACAGAGTTCGTGCTGTCGTGTTTCGTTGGTGAGTGCGAGACCGGAGGCTTAACAATGCAGAAGCATCACTAGGCCGTCATAGTGTGGGTCACCATGCGGCGTTGTTGCATTGTCTGTATTCGCAACGTGGTGACCACCACTCTTTGATTCTGCTTAAGCTTTTCATCAGGAAGAGTAGAGTCATTTTGGAAGCGCCATACATAAAGAAATGTAAGAAAGATAGCAAAATGAGAATCAATAAGAACACCGAGACTCGGAACATATTTTTTTAGATTACTGAAAGTGTTCCCATGTGATGATCAAACTCACAACACTCAAAGCATTCGTTTAATGTTTTGTACATTCATTGTGCAGCAATTTTAGTCTTTTAAAAAAGAAGGAATAAATTTTTGGTCTAATCAAAAGTAACCGTAACAGCTGATAAACACTACAAGAGGATACCCACGGGGAACTAAGTGCCCATTCATGATAAGACAACGTCGTTCCTACGTGACATCCGTGCAAATGGCGCGCTTTTTTGTAATTAGAACGAATATTGTTGACTCTACGTAAAATGGAAAAAGTAGAAGTAGGCAGGTACTAACTGACCCAAACGACTTTGTCTCTTTTCAATTATGCTTGGCTACTATTGACCGTTTTTTTTGTTGACGTGGTTGAAAATCTCTTCGGATCTCCGGCTCCTCCGGGGCTGAGGAGCCAGACATTTATGTTTTTGGTGGAATCACCACGATTCCGCTAAAAGTCACCCCGGCGGTCGGTCTCAGACACTGTGCTGGGGGAAGCCTGGATTTGCTCCTGCCCTTCGGCCTAATTATTACCTATATGTTGCAGCCTGACCGCGTTTTTGTTATCAGTTTACCTTCCTGCCGCTGACCGCGTCATTTAACTCTAAAGGTCTAAAGGTCTCTGGCAGCCTGCGGTGCTGTCAGCGGCTGGCATCGCCGCTGACGTGGTCTACGCTCAGGATCAACTTTCTCCCGATACCGTTCAGCGGTCTCTTTCGGGAACATTACAGCTCCACAGAAAGAGACCACTGCGCCCAGCCCTCCTCTATTACAGCAATTGGCCTATGCGTGATATTAACTATCCTCTCTAAGGTACGCTAACAAAACACATATTTTAAAAAAACTCAGTAATCGGTAAGACAGTTTCAGAGTTCATTATGAGCAACAACGTGACACAAGAATTATTTAAAAGTATACACGGTACATATACCAAGAATGTAGTTATTTTTTTTTAAAACCCTGGGCGATGGTAATTGCTTACCATCAGGCGATACGTCTGCTCGTTAGCCTCCTATTCCAAAAAAAAAACATAAATGGTATCGGAGCCGCGGGAAAAAACTACATAGTACTTTATACGTTATATTTCGTCTCTTCAAAATCATCGTCTTCCTAGTCTTTTTTATTCCCAATATTATTTGGGATCGACTACTAGTTCAACCGGTTTTCTCGATCCTTTGATCGATATCGATTTTTCCACGAAGCGGATAGCATCGGATCTCCGCAAAACTTAATTTACCGCCGCAACGCTAATTTAAAAAAAAACATATACCTTTAAAATATACCTGAATAAAAGGTTTGACAAACTACCAAACTCATGTTCAACAGATGTACGACAACGACATCGCCAATAGCATCGGCTTCAAAACCATTAACCAAACTCGTACAAAATTACCTTATCACAATATATACGTAAGCCCGCGGTCCCACTGTTAGCGGACAACATTTTAAGGTGACATCTTAACGCTATTATTAATCTGTAAAAAACTGAATATTTAACATTGTTCTATAAGACCTTTGAAACAGACTTTTGCTGTTGTTGCAGTAGTATTATTAGTATTAAGTATTACATGTGTTATTGTTTTAAAATGCACGACGATATGATTGTATAAAAATTTATTATCTTGACAATGAATACAGTTATATTACCTACTCGTTACACATACACAAGCATTAGCTTATATAAATAAAAACACAGAATTTAATAATATAGAAGTAGAAACAGTTGTGGTTGAGTGCATCATTTATTTAATTTAAAAAATGCATCACTACTGGTAATCAATTGTCACGATGAGTACAGAACACGATACGTATATTTATATAGTCACGATGCAATTTATTGCGTAAATTTTTAATTTTCAACCTGTAGAGAAATGTTTAGGGACAGATAAAAATAAAAAAAAACAAGTAGGTCCAATAAAATTGATTGGTAAACCACAATATTTTTTCTCATTATTAGCTGGAATAAAAATACGATAACATAAAAGCTCATTTCTGGAGCTTGTATGTATTCTTCATTTAAATCATTGTAAGATATTTGCAAATTATTAATTTTTTAATTTCAACGAATTTTAAGGCCATTTTAACTAAAATGGGAGTATCTCCCCTTTCGAAATAACTTCTAGCTAGCTAGCTTCATCTGTATGTTTGTTTGTAGCCAACTGTTTCTTTTTAGGTTTTCCTAAACAACATATTTTATTTGAAGTCGATTTAAAAGCGCCAACATTACGGAAATCATTATTATCGGTGTTATGACACGTATATATATATATATTACTTCACTTGCGCGATTTAATATTTACAATGTAGGCCGACAACTACTCATTTGTCATTGAATATAAAATTAATTCTGTTATGTCTGTACATATCTTACTTATGTCAGAAGGCTTCTAATTTTATACGCCATACTGAATAGATCTGTCCTCTTAGCCGAGATGCGTTTTTAACGTCGATTCTCTGTCTACAATCGCTAACGTCTCTTGTATCTTTGGCTAATAGTTTGTGACTTAGCTTTGAAAGACGTCATTAGCATTCATAAGTTAGTTTTCTATTAGGTAAGCTTACGTTTGCAGTGTCAACCAGGCTACGGGGACTGGTCATTTAAGTAATTTATTTTCATAAAGAAAAAATAATAAGTGGTTTAGTTAAAGCTACTTTTTGTCATCATTCTAAACATCTATGTGTATCTTAGCAGTGATCATAATTGAACAGAAACAACTGAGGGAATACTCGTCCATCAAGGGTTCCATAGCAGCAAGTAGCATAATATTTTTTTTTTGAAGTTCGATGTAACTTTGATCTATGTTGTAAGAATAGTGTATTTTTTTGCGGTTTAAGATTTATGACGTATTAAAAAAAGTTACTTACTAGATCTCGTTCAGACCAATTATTGGTCGAAGTTTGCATAGTAATGTACATCATATATTGTTTTTAGTTTTATCATTCTCTTATTTTAGAAGTTACAGGGGGGAGGAAACAAACACTCTTTTGCGCAAACGTTTCTGTTTAGAAAAAATGTCATTTAGAAACCTCAATATCATTTTTGAAGACCTATCCATAGATAGAATAATGTACATGTAAATTTAGATGGATGAATATTAATGTCAATTTCTTGACACTCAATTATATTTTTAACGATATATTAACATATGTTTATATAAATAATAGAACTGAATGATAATAAATTTTAAGCAACCGTTATTATTATTAATAAATAATTCTTGTTGTTAAAATTAGGAATGTAAAGTTGAATAGTGATTCTATATTTGTTGGACTTCTTTTGTTTTTTAATCTTATTTTGGGAATAAATGGCTTTATTATTATCATCCATAGATACCCACAGGTATAGACTTGATGAAAAAACATGTTTGAGTGTCAGTTCTGAGTATGAAAAACCCCCAAAATTTATTGTTTTTTTTTCTATTTTTGTGTGAAAATCTGAATCTTGAAAAAAAGTGGCTGTGACATACGGACGGACATACATGACGAATCCATGAGAGTTCCGTTTTTTGCCATTTGGTTACGGAACCCTAAAAACATGAATTACTTTTAGAAAGGCACATATATACTGAGTGATATATGATATACAATTTTATATCATTCAGTCACCCATATGACACACGCATACGCGTACGTGTCCTGCTGGTTTACCTAACAAATAAACATTGTACTGCCATATAAAAAAAAAAACTATACTAATATTTAAAGCTGAAGAGTTTGTTTGTTTGTTTGTTTGCTTGAACGCGCTAATCTCAGGACCTACTAGTCCGATTTGAAAAATTCTTTCAGTGTTAGATAGCCCATTTATCGAAGAAGGCTATGGGCTTTATATCATCACGCTATAACCAATAGGAGCGGAGCACTAATGAAAAATGTTTCAAAAACGGGGGAAAATTATCACGCAGGTTGCGTGGGTCTGCTAGTGTAAGTATAAAAACAAAAACAACATATTCTCATACTTTCTTATCAAAATGTAACAGTCGTTTCAGGAGAGTGCGACCACAAATACCAAGACACGAAAAATTTATAGTTATATTAGATAAATTTAACGCCATAAAAACCGCTAAAACAGTTTGTAATCAATAAAACTAAGTAATGAACGAAGCAAGTAGTTTTATATCAGACTTAATTAACAGGACTGTATCTAACACGCTCCGCTCGCGGTACTACCTCGACCTAAAAATGGCACCATCCTATATATACTAAAAAACCCTCTTTAGGATTACTTACTTGCAATTCCTTGTTGTAAATAAACCTAATTATTTATTTAAAATTCAAAAAAATAATATACTGACTTGAGTTTGTGAATTCGTGTGAATACAATTAATTATACGAAAAAGAAAAATGGTGCGCGTTATTTTCTTTTCGTACGTTACTGTCACATTATTTCAATGTTATTCGTGTTGGATAATTAATGATATCAATACTAAAATGTTGGGTAAAGCCTTATTGTCTAGAGCGGTTGACGACGTGAAAGACAGTAGTTTTCTAAAACAAATCAGTTTTATATTTCCAGGTAATAATTTTATTGTGTATATATGTTTTCTTTTCTAGAAATGACTGAATTTTTCGTCGGCTTAGGTTTAGGAAAACTAAGTATTTTACTTGCAATAAGACCCCGTTTACTTATGACTTAGATCTTAGTTTAAGTTTAATACGACATTTCTAATTAAGCGGACTGTGATAAGCTATTTATATTGTAAATCATATTGATAATACCTAGATAATATCAATGATGAAGCAGGTACATTAATGAATTCGTCCAAAATTCATTGGGAAGTAATTGTCAATTCAACCAATTTTCTTGGGACTCGCGGTTGTGAATGTTTGAAAATTTAGTTTTTAACTGTTTAAAATTTTTACTTCAGGAAATGTAAACCATCGTCATCAAAATATACATATGATAGATAATACTAAAACTGTATTTATTACATTTTTATTAATAATTTTAAATGTCTTATGGTAGAAATACTTGAAACTTGATCTGTTCTAAGAACAGCTCAATTTTAGATCCTAATAGGTCTGTTAGAGCTTGCGACTCGGCATGCGTAAAAGGACTATTTTTTCTTAAACAATGTTAAATAGTTTTTTGTATATTCTTGCCTATTTTGTTGCATCATTGATGTTGGCGCCACAGCGCAACCAATCATAAGCAAGAAAAATGTCGTGATATTTTACCGACCAATCTAAACGCTTCTACGGACTGCCATTAAATCTAAAAACTATTAAAACTAATTGCATGTAATATGCACATGACGCACACGTCGCCTACTCCCTCAGGCGCAGAGTGGCACACCGTATGGTTTTAGTCGGTTCCATTCCGACACACCATACTGCCGAAAATCCCCGTGAGATGACGGCCCGAGGGGGATTTCACTCGTTAAAAAAGTCATATTAAAACTAGCTGAACCCCGCAGTGTTACCCGCGGTTATTGTTGTACCGCGAGTAACGCCGCGGGACAAAGTTAGTCAAAAAAAAGTAGCCTAAGATACTCCCCGGATCATCAGCTACCTGTCAGTGAAAGTCCCGTCAAAATTCGTCCAGCCGTTCCAGAGATTACCCGGAACAAACAGACAGACAGACAGACAGACAAAAATTTTTTAACTAATTTTTTGGTATATGTACCGTGTATACATACATATGCATTTAGTAAAAAGCGGTTATTTTAATATTACAAACAGACACTCCAATTTTATTTATTTGTATAGATAGATATATAAGAAACACACCATTTGCGCAACCAAGCATATTGGTGTATGGTTCTATAATCGAATTATCTTTATTGTAAGGTAATAAGGACATAATTAAACATAAAGTAGAGTCATAAACAGCGTTCTAATTTATAAACACACTTAGTTATCCGTATAATGCGTAAAATATCCGTTTAATACCATAACAATCTTTACCTATATCTCAAATAGATATAAACACGAACCTTTTTTTTTACGTGTGTGTGGTGTGGCCCACGGGCCGTCACCCCACCGGGGTTTGCGGCGGGGCGGTGTGTTGGAATTGAACCGTCTAAAACCACACGGTGTGTCACTCTACGCCTGAGAAGGGAGGGATCTGGGAACTGCTGTTATTAAGACCTCCGGACCCATTCAGTATAGCGCCATCAGCTGTTAAAGTCTCAATTTAGGCAACGTACGGCACACGCGTACGTCGCCTCCTCACGGGTGGCGGGGGATGGAGGGGAAAACCCATCCCGATTCGCCGGCGGCGGATTGAGACCGAGTGGATCTCATCCTCCCGGGCCTTCTCTGCCCGGTTGCGACCGCTTTAAAACTGCTGTCTCTACCGGCCATGGAGCGTATGACGGCCGGTAGCGAGAGATCTCCTCCGATGACTGCAGTGAGGGTCCGACACTGCCACGCCCATGCGCGGCAAACCGCCAGCGTGTGCTGGGCTGAGTCCTCACTGCAGTCGCAGTGTTGGCAGACGGGACTCAATTTTTGCCTGCCTGTCTGGCGACCGAGAGCAGGTAATTCCCGAAGCAACCGTGCCCGGAAAGCACCTGCGTCAGTGGGAGGGAAAGGGTCCCGTGCTGCCGCCCTGCCCTCTCGAAAATAAACACGAACCTGGTTTGTCCTTTTTCTAGTTGAAACACAATTTGTTTTTTGCTAATTCTTGATTTTTATAGGGCAGGTTCGATACACGTCATCAATGCGTAGGTACACGTAAAACGTATTAATTATGATAATGTAGTTTTATGGTATTAGTACAGTATAAAAATACTACTGCAATACCATAAAATTACTTATACTTAAGTTAACTGTGGAATAAATTGTCGCCTGCGTTATTCCTGGACCGATACGACCTTCAAACCTTCAAGAAAATAGCGTATTCCTTCTTATATGCACTTGTGACGCTTCTAGTGTTGCGGGTGTCCATGGGCGGCGGTAATCGCTTACCATCAGGCAATACGTCTGCTCGTTTGCCCCGTATTCCATTTTAAAAAAAGGTTTAACAATAGACAGAAATCTTGACGAGACAAACAGTGCTCGGAAGTCTTCGAAATCTTTCCTCTATCTATCATATCATGTATAACTCGAGCCTCGTTGGCGTAGTGGTAGCATACGCGACTGCTGTGCTACATGTCTCTAGTTCGATTCCCGGGTCGGACCAAATGTTTGTATGACCTGAAATGAAATTTGGGTGTTTTCTATTTATAATATGTACAAAAAAATATGTAAATGTATTTATATCAGCTGTCTAGTACCCATAGTACAAGCTCTTCTTAGTTTGGGACTAGATGGCGTTGTGTGTTAGATGTCCAAAAATATTTATTACTAGCTGCTGCCCGCGGCTCCGCCCGCGTGTATGTCGGTTATCGTGGCAAATAGTAGTCTATGTGTTATTCTGATGTATAAGCTATTTCACTGTAAAGTTCCATCCAAGTCCGTTTAGTAGTTTTTGCGTGAAAGAGTAACTAACATACACACTTACAAACTTTCACCCTTATAATGTTAGTGTAATTGATGATAAAAACGGTTAAACAAACAAAAACAATACCATGTATAATTTAACATATAATATATTTGGTGCTAGTCGCATTTGAAAAATATAACAGCCTGACAATGACAACTTACCTACCTACAACCTATGTAATGTAATTAAAATAAAAACGAAGTAATTCGGTATAATTACAGCTACGTAATCTATAATAATTAAAATAAAAATAAAGTTTGTAAACTTCTAAAAAAAACTGTCAATACTTAACCTTAGTCCTATATTATTTTAAGTAAAATGCGTTTTTAGCTAATCGTAAATGTCTTGAAAATTCGCAAAACGGAAACAACCATCATCGACGTCTGCCCTCACGCGTCTGCCTACCTACCCTCGTTCGGGTCGTACACTCAGCGATGAGCAATCTATTCCCCGCGCCAACCGCCATGCGCCAGCGTAATATCGTGCACTCGGTTTGTCATTATCGCAACTATTAATTTTAATATTTATTTATTTGTATTTATTTGTATAAATATTTATTTGCATAAATATTTATTTGTCCAAATGATGTAGCGCAAAAGATATATTTTATCTACTTTAAATACCAGAAGCGATAAATGTGTCCATTTTCATTTAGGAATCAACTTAATACTACCATACCAAATGTGCATTTTAAATAAATCATTAATTTTTATTGTAGTTATGGTTCACTATGTTGGCTTTAATGGCTTACACATTTTAACTATAACAGCTTTTAAGATAAACATTTCCATCAAACATTACATATGTAAAACTTTAGCGATTTTGGCGGCGCACGCCAGTATAGCTCAGTATAGATGGTAGATTTTTTCTACTACCTACTTGACACTTATCGTCATATTTTAGAAAATTCACACAATATCTTTATTATTTGTAGCCTATCTGTTATTCTGATGTATAAGTTAAATTCCTGTAGTGTCATTAAAATCCGTTCAGTAGTTTTTGCGTGCAATTTCACTGATATGTCCACATATTGTGACAGTGTTACCTTTATTTAAAGAGCTTCGCTGTATTAACAAATATTTTTACGGGAATTAACGCGATCACTTATTAAAAGGTATCACATACCTCTGATTTGTAAAAATATTTGTTAATATCATGGAACGCGAAAGTTTAAAAGCTTCGCTGTATACTATGTTATGTGTAATGCCATTGGAACAATATACGAACATATTAGCATTGTCGCTCACCCTCGACAGAGCCACATAGAGCTTTCCGTTGCTGAAACAGTTCGTCTATGCCTGCGGTGCGCAACGTCTGACCTTATGTCTTGTTTATCGTCATCGCAAAGCATAGACTCACAGACTCACCAAAAACTGCACGCGTTTTGAAGCGGAAAGGAAAATAAACTATGGATTGGGGTCATCCTTTAAGATAATAGTCTAAAAAGACATATTTCACTATAAATTAAACAAAATAATTTAAGTTTCTCGCAGATTGCACGAAATAAAACTAACATTTTTTTTGAAATTTTGTCTTCGACATAAACGTCTTGTGATTGGTTGCAACTCTGGTGACGTCACATGCTAATAAACGAAAGATTCCTATATTGAATATTGTTTGCGTTTTATGTTTTCGGAGTGGTAATAATCGATCTGTGAGCTATTTCTGCAGGACTTTTTTAATAAACTATTTAATAAGTGGTTCGAAACAAAAAGGAACCAAATTTTGTGCGTGCCGATAACAGCAACCTACATGAGATAGACGCTTTTATGGTTGCACTTTTCTATCTATACAAATAAATAAAATTGGAGTGTGTTTGAATATTAAAATAACCGCTTTTTACTAAATGCCTATGTATATATATATACGGTACATATACCAAAAATGTAGTTAAAAATGTTTTTGTCTGTCTGTTTGTTTCTTCCGGGTAATCTCTGGAACGGCTGGACGGATTTTGACGGAACTTTCACTGGCAGGTAGCTGATGATCCAGGAAGTAACTTAGGCTACTTTTTTTAGACTAACTTTGTCCCGCAGCGTTACTCGTGGTACAACAATAACTGCGGGTAACAGCGCGGGGTTCAGCTAGTACATAATAATAACATTGACAACTATGCTGCAGAACTGAAAAATGTTAAAGCAGCTATGTTGCACTTGCATAAGTGCAACATGAAAATTGTTTCTGTAATAACCTCTGGAAAAATTCATTCATTATTTTTGTAAAATCTAATTTACTTTATGTAGGTAGGTATATCTCAATGCTTTTAGGTTACATTTTGAAATAGTACAAAGCGTGGTATTTAAAGATGTTATCTGACCCGACAAACTTCGTACCACCATATTTTTCTTTCGTTACCAGCTACCCATGAGTAGGGTGTAGTCACGGACAAAAAAACTTTTTCCTTTATTTTTTATTTTTTCTTGTACAAACCTTGTCCTAAGAATAACTAACACATTAAAAAAATATATAATTTGGTGTAGCCGATCGAAAGTTACGCGCATACATACATTTCGGCGTAACGCCACGGGACAAAGTTAGTCTAAATAAAGTGGCCTAAGTTACTCCCTGGATCATCAGCTACCTGCCAGTGAAAGTCCCGTCAAAATCGGTCCAGCCGTTCCAGAGAATACCCGGAACAAACAGACAAACAGACAGACAGACTGACAAAAAATTTTTTTACTACATTTTTGGTATATGTACCGTGTATACATACATATGCATTTAGTAAAAAGCGGTTAATTTGATATTACAAAGAGACAATCCAATTTTATTTATTTGTACCTATAGATGTATAGATTTGTTCACTGTGGCACTACAAACCATTTATTCGACATTTTAATTAATATAAAATTGGAGAAAACTGATAAAATTAACTTAAACCGCGCTGTTTTGTTTTGTTGTGGCTAGAGTGTGACGTCACGCGTCTCATGTGACCAGCGCCATTACAGAAATATCGTTTTTGGTTGTCAAGCTTGAACTTTATCTTAAATTGAAATTCATAATTAATCATAATACAGTAGAAATTCTGCAAAAAATTGATTCGTTAAGTAGTCGTTTCACCACCCGATGAATGAAGCAATATTTATAATAAATAAATATGACGCTGCCTTTTAAAAATCTATTTAAGACCGAAGAGTAATTTTTGTTTTGCATCGTCACTAAAGAGTTGTTGTTTACATTTGTTCAAAGTGGACGCTTCCGGTACGTATGCATAAAGATTCGTGGAACTACTGACCCAGGAAAAAGCGACGTACAACTGCCCATGTAAAAACATCTGAGACTAAGATCTACTCCAGCAACACGGAAAGTCTGACGATGAGATTTATTAATTGTCATTGCATAAATTTACTTATTTGAAATTATACTTATTAATTTTACAACTACAAATATAAAGGAAAGAAGGAGAAACAAACAAAAACACTAAACAAACTAATTATATTATTATCTAATACCTACTTTAAACTGATATCTAAAAACTACGTCTTATGTATTTTTTAAATCTAAAACGCGCTTATTCCCAGTCAATAAGAACCACGTTCGTTCGCAATAACAGTGACAATTCGAGTGAAGTCAGCGCGTGAGCGGCGTGAGCGCTCCCGCCTTTTTGGCCGTTTTTGGATGGCCGTTTCGCGTGATAAAGAAAAATCAACCGTAATGTCGTACTTATACTGGTGCGGCGAGATTTGGAAGTTTTATTTCATCTATATCTTGTGTGTTTATTAATTATAATTTTATAATTCTATATTTTATTAAAAAAGATATTAAAGTTTATAGTGATAAGGATATATCCATGTGAAATACAATAAATATTTAAGTATTTAATACACCTTGAAGAAATGCCTAACGCTTAAACACGTTATTGTGGCTAATTTATAAAAGATAGAAATATACTATTGAGGACTTTTTTGTAGATCTTTTAAAGACCATCATCTTTGTAATACATATTTTTGGTGTATGATCAACGTATGCGAGGATAAGAGCTCGAAAGCGAAAATTTTCATCCGACTTGCTTCAAATTTATCGTCACTGCTCAGCTCCTATGCATCTTAGCGTTATGTTATATAGCCTATAACCTGCCCAGGAGTATGGACTATAATCGTACCAAGTTTGGTTAAAATCCCTTCAGTAGTTTTTGATCCATGCGTGCACATACAGACAGACAGACAGACAGACAGACAGACAGACAAAAAACTTACTGATTACATTTTTGGCATCAGTATCGATAACCATTCATCCCCCAATAATAATTTTTAATATATATTCAATGTACAGAATTGACCTCTCTACAGTTTTATTATAAGTATATAGAATAGATTATTTATTTATTAAACTTTTTTTTAATTAGGTCACTTTATCAATAGATGAAGACAGACAGCGCCAATGATATAATGTTACATGTTAAATACTATGTAAAGAAAAAAATTGTAACGTATACTTAAACACCTAAATTATTTTCACGCAATCTTCGTGTATATCACATATCGTGTAAGGTAGTTTGAAGGACAAAATCATTATCCATATTCAATGCGTAGATGTAGCATCACCTCTCGGAAAGAGGAGTACCGAACAAACTATTAACTGACCCATGGCCATTGTCCTATTTACATTGTCTCGTAGTGAAGTAGCCAAGAATTTTATTTGAAATGTATCATACATACAGACTCAAAGGCGATTTTATTTAGTGGTTGGCCCAAATGAATAGCGGTGAGCGATTTTTTTTAGTAGGTAAATATGCCCCAAGAAGAATTGAAGGTGCTAATCCTCCCAAAGTTCGCTCACTAGTGTCAAGCCTCCAGTCTTTCCTTTGTTAAACCAAACTTTTCGGTTATAAAATTAAGTCCAAGATGGCGGCGTAGCCAGTGTTAATGACACATTTGCGATGGCATTTGATATTTCCATTTAAGAGGCGTCACAAGTGCATTGCCCGGCTTTGAGAAATGGGGCGGGGGATGGGGGGAAGGGTAGGGGTATATTATTATTATTATTTGGTATGACACACTAGCAGCTAGAAAGCTGATGCGTGTGTTTGAAATAGCTTGGAGATATCGAGTCTGTCAAGTCTGTTTTTGAAGCAGTTCAGTGAGGGAGCCATAACCACGTCCTCTGGGAGTCTGTTCCAGGCTGTCACAACTCGGTTAGGCAGAAAATGCGTCTTTGGGTTTTTCTTAGAAGAATTTCGCCATAGTCTCAGGGGATGCCCTCGCAAGTGCATGTTATCATCCAAGATGTAGATTTCCGGTAAGCTGGGTACGTCATATTGCTCTTTGAGTCTTTTATAAGTTTCAATAAGACTGCCTCTCTGTCGGCGTTCTTCCAGTGTGGTTAACCCTAAATATTTTAGCCGCTATATGCCTCCGGTAACCTCACTCACTAGGTGAAACACACCGGTTTTCTGTAAGGCCGTGGTTTCAAATATTATCTCGTTTCTTTATACCTTTCCCGTTCATGAAATTCAAATTTATAGATGGGATTTGATCACTCATAGTACCTTAATTTGTGATTGGGTTATGTATGACAGAAAATAACAACAGTCTCTTTACTGCTCTTTCCGCAATGAATACTCGTGTAAATATACGTTTATACATAAAGAAAAAACAAACAGCGCCATTTTAAGACGTGTTCAATCAATATAAATATCATTTATATCATCATTAACCCGTTGCAGTCCAGTGCTGGACATAGGTTTCTCCCAAGGCACAACACAGAGCCTGTTCTGCTGCTTTCTGCACACAGACGCCGCCGAACACCAAATATACAACCCGTCGGAACTATCTGCGAACCTGGCTTAATGACGTCATGCAAACTAGAGAGGTGGCAAAAAAATTCGAAATGTAGCAAAAAAATTCGAGATGTACCGTTGCGTTGACAATGGTATTAGATAGGCAAAGCTGGGGCGATGTGTGAGGAAGCGAGAGATGAAGCGCATTCCAGCCAGGTGCGCAGATGTTTTCGACGGATTGTACCTACTCTCCTTTTATTCTTGAAAGTAACCGCATTAAGATTTTTTAAGCATTTGAATTCTAACGGATAAAGATTTTGGGATTCAATGACAAGAAATTTCTCTTGTAATTTGTTAATTTCGAATCCAACTCTGAAAACATTAAAATCCAAGGAAAATATATCTGGAAACCTTTATTAATAATAAAAGAAATTCGAATAAATTTAAACGTGCTACTGTTAAGTTTGAGATAAAAAAATAATAGAATTTCTATTTAACTAACTTGTCTTTAGAACTTTTATAGTTTTATAGAAGAAATAAAATTAAACGATAATAGTACTGAGAACTACAAACAGTTTTCGTATCATTAAAATATTTACGGCTTTGATTTAATGGCTAGTACAAATCGTTAAAATGAGTTTTATTCATCAATCATTAATCGAATAATAATCAGACAGGTCTAATGGTCTAGTTCTAGACTCTGGTGGCTACTGACCCTGCTCAGGTAGAGTAGAGGCAGAGGGTAGAGGCAGTCGTGACCGCCCTCGATAAATTAATATTATATTGTTTAATAGACACAAACGTTTGTTCCATATATGGGTGCAATTTGTTTACAATACTACCTGTTGCCCGCGGCCGTTATCCCGGCAAATAGTAACCAATGTGTTATTCTGATGTTTAAGCTATATTACTGTAAAGTTTCAGCCAAATCCATTTAGTAGTTTTTGCGTGAAAGAGTAACAAACATTGAAACACACACACACATCCTTACAAACTTTCACATTTATAATATTTGTAGGAAGGGATGTATCAACTAGCTGAGTCCCGCGGTGTTACCCGGGGTTATTGTCGTACCGCGGGTAACGCCGCGAGGCGAAGCTAGTCTAAAAAAGTAGGCTAAGTTAATTCTTATATCGTCAGCTACCTTTCAGTGAAACTCCCGTCTAAATCGGTCTAGCCGTTCCAGAGATTAACCGGAACAAACAGACTGACAGACAAAAATTGAAATAAATATTATTTTGGTATTTGGCACTATGCAGAGATCGCGCCGCCATCCCGGCCTGCTTCTGCTAGAGTTACGGTGACTGCTCCCCCTGCAAATGATCCTGGCGGTGCCCATGTACATAACATGACAGCAGTTAAGGACTTGGTTTAACTTCTTTACCCACTGTTTGAGTTGTTTATCTTTTCGTACATGCCAAAGTGACTCTGTCTGATGGAAACTATGAATAGAATCCAAGAGATCACCACACTCATTGCGAATGCAGACAAAGCATCAATGTAGCATGGCGACCCACACTATACTAGCCTATTGGGATGCTGCTGCATCATTGGGCCCCGGTATCAAACTCGTCAACAAAACAGGATAGCACGAATCCTGACATTTTAGTTTGCTTTCTGTGAGATTTTAATTAAAGAAACTTATATACTTTTAAAGGAAACCCTTTCACTTTCAGGCACAAAATGGTGCGGTGCTGGCAACATTGCAGAGAATTACGATGACCTTGGTACTGAAGCCGAGGCTGATAAGTGTTGTCGAGATCACGACAACTGTCCCGAAGTGATCCTTGGCGGGGAAACCAAGCACAATCTCACAAACAATGTATTTTACTCAAGGTACCGTATTGAGCCTTTTACATGTTACGGTGTCTTACTTCTACAATGATTAATAATGCCGAAATTTTTATTTGTCTCAAACATTTTTTTCTAGATTCTATAATCTCATTACAATATACTTAAAAGGATTTTATATTATTCTATATTTTTTTCTAGATTCTCTATTGTCTTTACAATATTAAAAGGGTTTTTTTTTAATTTGTGATTATTTAAACCCAGAAAATCTATACTAATATTATAAACTCAAAAACTACTGAACGGATTTGGATGAAACTTTACAGTAATGTAGTAATCTATTTGCCGCGATTCCGACATTCACGCGGGTACAGCCGAGGGCAACAACTGGTATTAAATAAAAGTGAAAATTAAGAGAGGGAAATTCAAACAAAACGCGTCATTATTGGTCGAAACGAAAGTAGATTGTTCTGTTAGTAGAGACAACAGACTAGATTAAGAAATAATAATTAATAATAATGACTAATAAACTTTTTCTTCACTCTTTTTAATTTAAATTAAATTATTTCAGTAGAGAACTTGTTTCAGTAGAGATTACTAGTTGGCAGCACAAGTGACCTTTTTAGTTATTTTTATTTTTTATTTTTATCGATAAAAATCATAATAAAAAATGTATACCTGAATAAGCATGAATACAATGATATTTTAAAACAATAGATATGTCATACCTTGAATAGAACTTGAAATTATTTTTTTTTTCGATAAGGAATTTCGTTCCCATCTGGTGTCCCACGACACCACACGACTTTTTTTATATTTTTTTTTGTAAATACATACTTATTATACATAGAAAACATCCAAACTCCAAAAAACAAATATTTGCAGGTCATACAAACATTTGATCCGACCCGGGATTCGACCCCGAGACCTCAAACAATATTCGCATACGCTACCAATGCGACACCGAGGCAATAATCTTACGTTACGGACAATTTTTGCCGGCTAGAGTACCTACCCCTCCGCAACGCCCCATAAGAAACTTCGTTCCAGAAACAAAAAAACATGCACATTCTCATCATTAAAGAAATCAAACAAGTAACATAATGTTGTAAAACATTAATTTTTGAAGCGAAAACTTCTTTAGCTGCGTCGAGCACTTTCTGGCAGGAGAAAATCCGACATGTTATTGTTTGATGTTGATAATTTCAAATAATAAACATCATGAAATTTCTAATTTTACATTCTAAGTTATAAGCTTTCACTTCTATTGGCAATTTTTTTTCTTTACGAATTTAAGACAACGTAAAAATATATTAACGTTTCTGTATAGTTTTTTTATATATTCTACAGATTAAGTTGTCACTGCGACAACACGTTCCACAGATGTCTGAAGTTCGCTGATACGCAAACATCAAACATAATAGGACATATTTACTTCAACGCACTGCAAACCAAATGTTTTCGGAAAGACTACCCAATTCTTACCTGTGTAGAAAAAGGAGGGTGAGTTAACGAGCAGTTATTAAAGTTTGTTTTTCTGGTATAAGGCTGCAGTAACCATTGATGCCCATGACGAATGTAGTAGATTATTATCATTACTACCTATACCATGAAACAGACGTTTTAACCCAAACACTATTCATTTCAATAATGTACATTACGAAGCTCAAAATAAAATATTTCGAAATATAATAAATTAAATGTAACAACATGACAGAACAGAGAAATAAATAAGTGTAAAATGGCGGCTAAACTGTTAAACCAATTTAGATGGAAATTAAAAAGGAGATCGTTTGATACTTGAGGAAGGATGTAGGTTACTATTTACCGCGATTTACGTGGGCGGAGCCGCGGACAAAAGCTAGTAACTGTATGAATTAGAAAGTTAAATGTTTCTGTATTTTGTTTTCAGATGGTTTCTCACGCAATGTCTGAAATATTCTTACGACACAACAGCTGAACCCATGTTCCAATGGTTTGACGAGAAAAAGTATTGAATTTGTACTTAGTATAAAAATTTAAGCATGTTCTCTACGATTTCTTAATCGATATATTTATATTGAACCTCTATAGGTATATGTACCTACATATATGTACATGAATTTTCAACGGCTACCTATATAGCCGTTGAAAATTCTACTTCATGACAATGCGCTTTAAGGAAAAAACTAACAATAATAATTAAATTGGACCTACTTATGCAATAAATAACCAATCCACACACATGCCAAAATTGAAATAAGTATCCTGATTTCCATTAAGATGATCTATACGGAGATAATTAATTATCTATGTACGGATTGGTTTCTTGAATCTTTTTTTATATATGAGATGTCAACCAGCCGTATCAGCTATTTCTGCCAATGAAAATTGTTTAGTTTTCGAGTCTTCGTCGTGATTAAATTAATGATAAAAAATGTGAATGAGATGAGATGGGGACCGTCTTTTCTAGTTACTTGTTGCATAAGTAGGACAAATTGACGTACGTTGATTATTCATGATATCGTAGGCCAACTTCTATAAAATGGATGTGACGGAAACATGAATTGTAGAATTGTTTATGTTTTTAATTTAAAATTTATTATTTTATTCAAGAAAGTTATTTATGAGTCGATTAATTAATCTATTAGTAAGAAAAAGTTTTAAAAAACTGTAACCCTACTACGTAAAAATAGCGCTGCCGACACACGTGCGGCTTTTTGTCAAAGGCAAATCAAACAACCCGCCGGCAGCGTACACCCACAAGTAAAATATAATTTATCAGTTTACGCTGAAGCAGTGTAATGTGAATGGTTGTGTTTGTCGAGTCTTCTAACGTTTAAACTTAAAAAGTTTTAATAAACTTCACCGTGGGAGAGCCACGCTTCGGCATGATTGGGCCGGCTCGACCGGAGTGATACCACGGCCTCACAGAAAAAGGAGTAAGTGAGAAGACCGGAGGCCTATACCCCAACTCCTCCCCCTTTCCCCCTCATTCCCCAAAGACCGGCAACGCACTTGTGACGCCTATAGTGTTGCGGGTGTCAAGGGGCGGCGGTAATCGCTTACCATCGAGCGATACGTCTGCTCGTTTGCCCCATATAGGTACCATAAAAAGTAATAGGAATAAAATTAATACAGTACCAATGATACGACTATAATGAAATGAATGTAGATTTTCAAGTCTCATTCTCAAAGTTACAAATACAATTGAAAACAAATAAATGAGTACCTTATTCCTGTTATTCCTATTACAAAAAAAAAACTAGGATAGGAAGATGAGATGTTTTTATTTTTCATGTAATTTGTCTTTACTAGGCACCTAAGCAAGCACCTAACTTGTATGAATTACCTAATATATTCTCAACAATAACTCAATTGGAAAGTACATAGACAGTCAAAAATACCCTTCCTTTTGGCTTTTGGCGGGTAAAAAGCATTGTAGATAGTTACATAAATATGTGTAGTATTTATTTATTTATTAATTAGATTTGATGTTAAAATAAGTTAGAATAACATAAATAATAGACTAAGATCTGTAAAATACCAATGTTCGTTAATCTGTTTGTAAAATGTTGACTACAACAATTAAAGATTTACGAATTAGTTTCTTTTTTTTATTTTCAATTTAGCAATGGTAACCTCCTTGGCCTATATTTAGTATTAGGTATATTATTATATTATATAGGCAACTGCCATTGCACGCCACTCTGATCGATTTTGGGCTTTTCGCATTTAGCTCCTGCCAGCCATCTTCACGTCAATCCACTGTTTGCCGAGACGCGGTCTCCACTCTAGAACTCTACTACTACAAACATTGTCAGTTCTGCATCGCTCCATGGTTCTGCGGCTAATATGGCCAGCCCACAGCCACTTCAGTTTGCTAATCTGGTATATTATAATCACCTGTTACTAAAGTGGCATACGTGTGTACGCGAACCGAGTAACAGGTTTGCGGTCCAAGTGAGATCGTGATTGACAGTGGTAGCAAATGCGATTGCTGCACTTCGAGGTCTCAGATTCGATTCCGATTTCCCTTAGTAGGCTCTTACAACACCCACGAAATGAATAGGATTGGTAACATTCCGTGTTCTTAACCCTTAACCCCACCAGTTTAAAACAAAATAGGTGCAGTAAATAACATAAATTTATTTATTATAACTTCTTAAATTACAGCTTGTCCTTTGAACAATCGCAACGTATAAACTATGATTGCTATAAGATACATAATAATGATCGTACAACGCTCGCATTTATATCTCGCAATATTTATATTATTATTTAAAAACTTTAAATTCATAAAAATATAATTTATACTCTCGATTGTCGGCACTTGATGGAACTTGTTGTAATACATTCTAGAATTAAACTCACTTGTACTTATTCCACTATTTTATTTCCTTTTTACACTGATATTTCCAAGTACCCACAGTTGTTAGGTTTTAGATGTAAGTGTTTTGGGTAAATGTAATCATAACCTTTGAGAATGCCATAAGGCGAAACCGGTCAGGTGTAAAAAGGAAATAAAATAGTGGAATAAGTACAAGTGAGTTTAATTCTAGAATGCATAAAAATATAATCTCATAGTACCTAATTTCAGTGACCCCTTGCACTATACTGATCTACGTTTCACTGTGGGGTCAACTAGATACTTGAGACCCCGTGACGTAATTCTGTGTGGTTTAAGCACAAGCGATTCTATTCTAACAAGATTAATCGCTATCATCGATATCATTGCACTGAATAAAAATACACGATTAATAAAACATTAAAACAATACATATAAAAACACGTTAATCATAAATTTGTCAAGGCCAAATTTATTTAAGAATTTTATTAAAGCGGTATTTAAACTAATTAATTACATTTGTTTTTGAATAGAATTTCATTATTTTTATCACAACTTTACGCTATCATATATAGAAAAATCATAAAAATTATAAAACAATATTCCAAGACAACAAATGCGAGAGTTTTATTATACATTCATACATCATAAATGGAATTTTCACAAGTCTTACTTAAGTAGGAATACTTTAGCCCAACATATACATACACACACTGCGAGATTACGACTTTATGATAGCTTCGTACGCCTGGAATATACAAGAGGCGACCTCTACCGTTCGGGACTTCAAACTAAGCGTCGCCTCGGGATTCCCCGGCTGTAGTTTTAGCTCTAATAATACCCAAATGTTGTTTGTTAGTTTCAGAGACTGGTAGAGCATATCTTGGCCTTCTACGTTCCTCTTGGCGATTGTGAAGATGTTGTTGAGGGTCATCTTCTGTGCGATGCTATCAGCGTTGCCTACAACGTTGGTGAGGGAATGCTGGACCTCATTTGCGGCTGGGATCTCTTTCCATGTGGATAGGAACACGCGTTTGTCTAGCTGACCGTCTTCCATGAAGAGGATGTGGACGGGGATGAGGCAGGCGAAATAGAATACATCTACGTTGTTCTTTATTGCTACCTGTAACCGAAATAAAATTTTTGGAGGAATCGCTTTATTGGAGGAAATAGATCACACGTTCACACAGTTATCAAATACTTTGCATTTATTTTACATTTAGTTATTCATTATGTATATGTATATATATGTGTTATTTTTTCTGAGAATTTTGATTAGATCAGATTAAAACTGCAACGGCCAAAACGTGTGTTTAGAAATTTCTAAACATTATGCAAGTTGGGCTGAAATTATAGTAGGCATTTAGTTTAGTTTGAACTTTTATATCTGAGAGTAGACAGATGCTTCTGTCTACTTACAGATATAAATGTTATGTAATTTTAGGTAGGGAGATATAACTCTCGGTAAAATGTAGTATAAAGTACCTGCAGGTTGTTGAGCGGTTCCATGCGCTGGACGGGTCCGGTGGTGGCCAGCGCCAGCGGAGCCTCCACCGAAGCGCCAGCACCCACCGCCCCCACGGCCAGACCACCCACTGGGAACACGCCGAAACTGTGGGAGGGGGGACGAGTTACACTTGCTCATAAATTATCAGTGTTGAGGTAGTGTACATAGTGACTTCACACAAAAAAAATGAAACGAAAGATTAAATATTGTTGTTACATAGAAGTACCATATGAAAGCAATAAGATCTACAAATCTATATACATAAAAATTAATCGCCGAAATGTATGTACGCACATAACTTCCGATCGGCTGCACCAAATTATATAATTCTTTTTTTATGTGTTCGTTATTGTTAGGACAAGGTTTGTCTATAAGAACATTTAAAGATAACGGGATAAGTAACTATTTTTGTCCGCGACTGTACACTGCCTGTGGGAAGTTGAGACAGATATGTGAATATGATGGTACTAATTTCGCCGCGTCAGTTAGTTTTTATATATGAGCCTGCAAAAAGTGTCTCATTTTAAAGTTAAGCTCTGCATATCCAGATCAATCAGTCAATAAGGGCGAGCAATTTTCTACAGATTCGTGTACAAAGATCGACGTTTTTTTTATTGTATGATCCTGCTAAAGCGACTATTCTACCTTATGGAAAGCATGATTCGAATCCAAGAGTATTGGCTAACATTTTCTTTGAGTCATAGACAATGCAGCATGGTGACATACACTATAGTGGCCTATTGAGATGTCTCTGCATCATTGGCCTCCTGTCTCTCACTCACCAACGAAACACAACAATATAAAAATTTGAGGTTGGTCTTTTGTGAGACGGTTGTGCGGCCCTGGTCAACATATAGTCATAAAATAACATTATATTTATACTAATATATAAAGCTGAAGAGTTTGTTTGTTTGTTTGTTTGAACACGCTAATCTCAGGAACCGCTGGTCCTATTTGAAAAATTATTTCAGTGTTAGATAGCCCATTTATCGAGGAAAGCTATAGGCTTTATATCATCACGCTAAGATCTACAGGAGCGGAGCAACAATGAAGAATGTTACAAAAACGGGGAAAAATTATCACGCTACGGGCAATAGGAGTCGCAAATGAGGTTGCGTGGGTCGGCTAATCTAATATATAAAATTCTCGTGTCACAGTTTTCGTTGCCATACTCCTCCGAAACGGCTTGACCGATTTTGATGAAATTTTGTGAGCATATTGAGTAGGTCTGAGAATCGGCTAAAATCTATTTTTCATCCCCCTAAATGGTAAAAGTGACCCATCCTAAAAAAAATTTTATGGCAAAACGACGTTTGCCGGGGCAGCTAGTCTAGTATATAAAATTCTCGTGTCACAGTTTTCGTTGCCATACTTCTCCGAAACGGCTTGACCGATTCTCATGAAACTTTGTGAGCATATTGAGTAGGTCTGAGAATCGGCCAACATCTATTTTTCATCCCCTAAATGGTAAGGGCCACCCATCCTTAAAAAAAAATTATGGCAAAACGACGTTTACCGGGGCAGCTAGTAATTTATATATACCTGTTCTTGTTCAATTGTATAGCGAACCCGCTCATGGCCTGCATTGCTTTGTTGGTGAAAGTCATCTCCATGCGCGGTTGACCGTTCTGTCGAGTGAATGTACCCCAAATCTCCAGGCCTGTGACACGAATAATACATTAGATGAAGGCATGGGTTGTATCAATGTCATGAAGCATACTCCTTCATATCATATTACGGCCCAAAAGAGGTTATAAATGTGGTTTCACTTTGATGACTAAACTGGGATAGACTAAAAGGGAGAAGAAAGAGTAGGAAAGCGGACCCCGGTTTCCAAAGTGTTAGCTTTGGAAGCAACCGGGAAGATGGTAGTGATGTAGTGACTAATATACTGAACCAATTTTAATAAATGAATGTGTTAATAGATTTATAATAGTCCGGGTGACATGGGCTATTTAATTAAATGAATAGTTTTTATGTACTGTAGTTTGATTTTTAAATTTTTTGTTGTCATTTGATATCATTTCTTCATCATAAGCAGTGCAAATAATATAAGACTAATATTCCTAGATAATAGTCCCGGTACAAAGGACCATATGCGCAATATCATTTACTTCTTTACATTTGGTCCTTTGTTCCGATCACTTGTTTGAATGAACCGTTTACTCATTAGGATAAGTTAGGTATACCTTTCCCCTTGTCAGCGGGCAGCCAACACTGCTTGGGCAGGACGTAGGAGGCAGGTGCGGCGCTGACGCCGAAGATATCGCCCAGCAAACCCGTCGTGCCTGACGTGGCTGCTGCTGGCTCCGGGCCTGTGCCCAGCTGTGGGATTGACAAAAAAGAAAAAATGTAAAAAAAAAAACCGATTAACGATTTTATTCGTGCCGATAAATTTTATTTAAAATAATATTGTCTTGAATATTTGAAGCTTTAAAAATCCCTTAATCTCAGTCATAATACTCAAAAAAAGCTAAGTATATCATTTGGTGAGCAGTATTGGAATGTCATTTGGATGACAACATTTCAATAACTTTAACCAAAAAAGTTTTAAATGTAGTGTTAATATACTGACCAATACGTCGAGTCCTCCCGCCAACAGGTCGAGGTTGGAGGTGGGTGCCGGAGCTGCAGGAGGAGGTCCTCCGATGTCCATGGACAGCAGGTCACCGATCAGAGACTCCTGGACAATGTCATTAACAATTTATATTACTTTATAACAATTAGTTCATAATCTTATACTAATAAAGAAAAATATTATTGAAAAATATATGTATGGGTTGTAAAATGAGAAAAGCATAGTGATTAAAAAATTTTTAGGTGTAGGGGCATAATGATACATACATGTATATGTACGTGTGTATTATACATGGGTAGAGTTATATACAGATTTATTTACAGACTTAAGAAATTATTTGTAATTTTTTTTTTCACATTTTTATCACACGCTTTTTATGTTTGGCCCTGCCAAAATGACTCTACTTTGCCTGATGGAACAGCATAAGCAGAATCTAAGAGTGGTGGTCACCATACTCATTGCGAATGCAGACAATGCAGAATGGTGACCCACACCATGACGGGCTAGTGATGCTTCTGCATCATTGGGCCTCCAGTCTCGCACTTACCAACGAAACACGACAGCATTTTCGCTGACATTTTACGTTGATTTTCTTTACACTATTATATAAAGGCGAAAGTTTGTGAGTGTGTGTTTGTTACTTCTTCACGTAAAAACTGCTAGACGGATTTGGATGAAACTTTACAGTGACATAGCTTATACATCAGAATAACACATAGGCTACTATTTGTTGTACTATGACACGCGGGCGAAGCCGCGGGCAATAGCTAGTAAATAATAAAATGATTATCGCGATCTCCGACATGAGCGGAGTAGTGAGCAAAGGCCTAGTTATAATGTATAGAAATGGGTAGGATGTGTGAGGTGGTTACCTGGTTGGGTATGACGGTGGGTTGTGGCGCCTGAGCGTCCTCAGGGGCGGAGGCTCCTCGCGCCGGCAGAGACTTGCGCACGCCCGCACCACGACCTGACGACAAGCACGAGACAAATGTAATGACTGATCTAATGATACATATGCATTCACTTATTGCATTAATATGTTTGTATAAAGAAAACATATAAACTGTATCTAAAAATAAATAATTATGTGTACATAGAAACTAGATTTACATACACACATACAACAAAATAGAAAAAAGAACTGGATCAAATTTAAATAGGATCACATGGGAAGTACCAGCTTTGAAATAAAAAAAGAATCATCAAAATCGGTTCAACCAGTCGAAAGTGAGGTAACAAACATTAAAAAAAACAGTCGAATTGAGAACCTCCTCTTTTTTACTTGGATGGAAGGATGGATAGATGGATGGATGGATGGATGGATGGATGGATGGATGGATGGATGGATGGATGGATGGATGAATGGATGGATGGATGGATGGATGGATGGGTGGATGAATCGATGCATGTTTGTTATTCTTTCACACCAAAACTACTGAACGGATTTAGTAATTTTACAGTAATATAGCTTATACATTAGAATAACACATAGGCTACTATTTGCCGCGATAACCGACATACACGCGGCGGGCGGAGCCGCGGGCAACAACTAGTATAGAATAACTTGACATTTTATATGTGTTTTGCAATATTGATCATTGAACTAAATACACGTCGCGTAGTAGTATTAAATCGCTGATTAGACAAACTTGTAACAATTTATTTTGGTACAAATTGGTACAATACTAAACAATTTATTTTGGTACAAATAAATCGGGTTTTACGTGAACTACAACACACTCTTGTTTTATCTCAACACTTTATTAAACTACTTTTTTTTTTCTCTGGTTTGTGCATACGGCCATTGTCGAGTTTAATATTAAACTACTTGTAATACCTATAACAGAGAAACCTCCACTGCTCCAGCATCTGCAGTCACTGTACAGCCAGTATTCGAAAATGAAACCATACCTACATTTTCTTATACATTTGCTGAGCAATGTAGGTGTTAGAAAAGGTATGGTAGAAACCGCCTACTAAAAAGACGGCTTATAGCTTATAGCCTAAATATGTGAGCAAACTGTATGCGCTAGACTAGTTTTCTTCCAAACCAAATTTTAGTTGTTAAATACTCCAAGAATCGTTAAGCTAATCAGGTAATCAAACAGTTCTTTGGCGGTATCTAAAAAACTCTAACATCGACGATAGAACATCTAATAAATTGCATCTGTTCAATTCCAGTACATCTACATAATGTTAAGAAATATTTATACTTACATATTAAAACCTAGTACTTGCTATAGTTATTCTTTTATAATTTTAGTAAATACTACTTTATTTTTTCATTTTTTCTACATTAAATTGTAAACACCAAATTTAATACTCAACTTTACACTTCTTGAACTTTACAATTCCTGACCAAAATTTGCTTTAAAAAAGTACAAATACATATATATAAATTTATTAACATACCTTCAACAAAGGCTGTAGGTGGCTTATGGTAGACAGAAGCGAGTGAACTGATGTGACATATGAGTTCATCCAACAGTGTGGGTTCTAAAAGATCAGTTTCTTCCGAGATGAGAGGCTTATCCGCCAACACCACTTCCTTGGCGGCTGCAGGATCCGTGGAGAGAAGACGCCAGTAGATGAAACCACGATCTCTGTAAAGTACACAAATGTACTAAAAAATTGTAGTTTCACACTAAACTGTGAGTTTGAGGCCCGTATTTTAAAAGGCGTCTCAGTCGTGAATCTAGTTTAAAAACTAGTTTTAAGAAGAGATTTTATAATAGAATGTCTCTTGAGACAAGATTCACTGATCGTTAATCAAGTGAGTAAAGATCAATTAATCTATTTTAGAACGACGTTTATGTCAAAATTTCCTCTTAAGAATAGATTTTGACAGATGTGATCTCTGTTTACTTGAGATAAGCTCAATCTATTCTTAAACAGTAATTTCTAAGGAATTTTAGGGGAAAGGAACGTATTTTATGATGATGTTTCTGAATTACAAGGAAAGATTACTTTACCTTACTATTTATATATATTTACAAAAGAATACTTATCATACACTTTAATTCACATTAAATTAAAATTCGTGGTGTGAGTGGAGAAGCAACACGCACAATAATGTATTATACATAAACTAATACTATATCAATTATGTTTGTTAATTATATTTTGTTTAATATAATTTGATGCGTGACACGGGACAATAATTTCGATAATGCAGAAACGTAATTGAGAACAGACTGTTGAGTTCAGATTGGTTACTGAGAATAGTCTCAGCTGAGTAGAACTTAAAACGCATTTTATAACAAGAGCGACGCTTGAGATTTGATTTGAACTTAAAACTGGTTTCAGCTGATCAGAGATCAACGGTTACTTGAGACGCCTTTTAAAATACGGGCCGGATACTCACTGTTTAGATATGAACAATGTTGAGAGACCAAATAAAACGAATGTTTTTTTTAATCTATATACATAATACTAAATGACCGGGCAAACGTTATTTTGCCATAAAAAATTTAAGGATGGGTCACCCTTACCATTTAGGGGCATGAAAAATAGATGTTGTCCGATTCTCAGACATACCCAATATGCACACAAAATTTCATAAGAATCGGTCAGGCCGTTTCAGAGGAGTTACTACAAATACCGCGACACGAGAATTTTATATATTGGATTATCTATTATATATATTTATAATATTAATACTTAAAGCAAAAACTTACAAAGCTTTTTTCGAAAATTATGCAAACAGAGGCATACGAAATTTGGCACAGTTAAAGTTTATATAGAGGGGGAGTGTTGAAAGCATATAAAAATACATTAATTAAGGGCGACCACGATTCTTTTCTACAATCCCTGACGCCTCTATTGTACTATTGGTTAATATTTTATTTTGACCAGATGATTAAGTGTTGAGATGAAGTTGGTGAAGTTTTGGGGGAATTCAAATACATTTGTTAGTTTACTATTAACGTTTACGATTGTAGAATATAAACTTGGTTATGGAGACATATAAAATTCTTATCCTTACTAACGTGACGTTGGCACTACAAACTTGAAATTTTGGCAGCTTATCACTACATATTATAAAACAAAGTCTCAAAACACTCACTAAGAAAGGGTTTTTGGCAACTTTACCCCTAAAGTAGTAAAATAAGGGATACACGGTTTCAAGGAAGTTTGTTTTTATAACAGTTAGAAATATGAAATAGAGACATGTACACCTACCTCAAGTCAGGGTTGTCGGAGTCCTGGGTGGCAAGGCTGAGCACATGTTGCACCAGCTCTTGAGTGTCTGCTGGACGCTTCAAGAACAACTTCACTACAGCTGTCAACAGTTGTAGTTGCACCTGGAACCAAAATATCACACAAGTTATAATCTTCCTAGCCTTTATTATTCTCAAGATTTGGGGTCGGCTACTAGTTCAAACGGTTTTACCTGAATATCAATAATAAATATCAATTTTTACACGGAGCGACTGGCATCGGACCTCCTCGAATTCGAAGATTGAACTAGTTATACAGTTTAGTATTATTTGAGGCACTGACTTCCCAATAACGATTGCCATAGATGTTCATGACAACCGGGACCGACGGCTTAACGCTTTCCGAGGCAGGGGCGGGAAATGCTATTAAGAATTTCTTTTAGAAAAACCCAATAGCAGTCCAACCCGGGAATGGAACCCGAGACCTCTTGTTGGTCAAAAAAGGTTGTCAAAAATATCATACAAGTAAATATCATTAATCTATGTTATATAATACTCGTGTCACGTTGCTGCTCACAATGAACTCCGAAACTATCTAATCAATTTTCACGTCCTTTTGTGTGTTTTGCTGTCGTCGCCGTCGTTCCTAAGATAGGATGGTTAACATCACACTTAGACCAATAGAAGCTGAGCATAATTGAAAAGAGAGGCAACGAAGGCGAAGTTGTGTGGGTCAGCTACAAAATATTATGATAATAATAATAATCTGATTTAAAAAAGTCAGAGCATGTACCATGGTAATGAAATTGCTCATAAACATACTTATGATTTTTAATACATATTTACATATACTTATGAATCCCTATTTGCCTTGGTCACGACATCACGCGTGAACGGCTGAACTGATTTTGCTAATTCTTTTTTTGTTCGATAGCCTATTTAGCTAGGAAGGTTTTAGGCTATGTAAAATCACTCTACGACCAATAGGCGCCGGATTTCGACCGAAAATGTTCTGAAATGGGAAAAAAATATTTCTAATGGAGAGACGCAAACGAGACCAGCTAACGCAGATTGAGAGGGGGTCAGCTAGTTTTAGATAATCGAACCATACTCATGGTAACCAACCACATAATTAATAAACCTGTCAAAGTGATTTTATCGTGTATGATAAATAATCTCACCTGTGCATTCTCATCGTGGAAGCCTTCCAAGAAAGAATCGAGCAGTTCATCAGCGTTGTCGATACGCTCAGCATATTCACCGACGATCCAAACCTGTAGAGAAAAGATCATTTTATTTACTTTATTTCTACCTCAGTCAATCAAAAATGGTTATATTATTTTTCATACAAATTAATAAAATTTAAGTGTTTGTTTTTAATTTCAAACTAACAGCTTTTCACTAAATTCAGGTAATTTTTTGTCTGTCTGCTTGTCCCGGCATATCTCTGGAATGGCTAGATTTATTTTGACGGGACTTTCACTGGCAGATAGCTGATGATGTAAGGAGTAACTTAGGGTACTTTTATTTTAAATTGCTTTCGCCACGCGACTTTACTTGCGGTTGTTGTAAAGGTACAGCAACAACCGAGGATAACACCGCATGGCGCAGTTAGTTTTTATTAAAATTATAACTTTATGGTACGTAATTTTGTGTTCCAATATAATAATATTGTTAACAAAGATTTCATTGCGTTTAAAGTCTATGACTGCACTAATCTTGAATATTTTGTAAAAAATAACAACAATTGACTAATCCGGTAAAGATGATGTCAGAGGTTTTTGTTTTTACCAAAACAGTTTTAAAGCGAAGTTAAACGAACGTAATCTATCGTCAAGCTTAACTAAATCTTAATTATATTGTAAACGCTTTTGCTTACTGTACTATTAGACTACAATCTATCTCTATACCAAAATTCATCTGGATTCATTCTGCCGTTTCAGGTTTATTGAATAACAGTAAACCAATCCATCAAAAATTTTGTTTTAATAATAGTTATAATATTAACCCTATATTATTTGTATGGCACCATGATAGAAATAAGGTTGACCGGAAGAGATTGATTTTGGCATTTGATCACCCTTTGTACATTATATGTCTGATATTATATGTACTCTCTTGTACATCTGTAACACAATGTACAACTAAATAGTTATAATTAATTACTAACCTAAATACAATACCAACACAATTACCTTAAAAAAACTGAAAAACAGGGTTGCCAACATCAAAAAGTATCTTACCATAGACGCCCTAGCTTCGGGTTCATCCAAAGTGTCCAGATTCTCACACAGTGTGCTGATGATGCTCTCGTACTTGTTGGGATACTTCCTGAAGATATCCTTGATCACCACTATGGCTTCTTGTACCACATAGTTGACCTTGGTTTGGATTAGCTCCAGTAGTGTCGATACGCAGCGTTCAGCTGATGGTTCCACCTGTGGTTGAATTATTACAATTTAAGTTCCATTGTCTATTTCTATTTAGAAGATCTTATTAAGGGAAGATAACCGATTCGTAACGTAACGCGTTACGGCACCAGTCTGTGTGGTATGGTTCCCTTTTCCTTACTCATACGACAGCAGTAAGCCTGATGGAAAGCATAAACCGAATTCAAGAATGTTGGTAACTATACTCATTGTATATGCAGACAATGCAACAATGCAGCATGGTGACCTACACTTTGGAGGCCTATTGAGATGTTTCTGCTTCGTTATTTGAGTGTATGTACTTATCACCATACATGAAGAGCCTTTAATAGCTTACAGCAAGACATAGGCTTTTTCTTAGGAAGATTTTGGTCGACTATAACACACTGGCCAGATGAGTTTTTATCAGGGTTTGTGTCAAGATTTCCCCCAAAGTTGTTTGCTCCCTTAGTCAGTTCTTACAACTCCTATGGGATAAAAGGGGTTGATGTCATATTTTTAAACCAGTATTATTTTGATCACAGAACAGCCTACAGATTTTATTAGAACATGATTTGTTTTTTCTCTCTTTATATCATTATAATTGAATAACAATTAATAAGACAACTTCCACAACATATGCAAGAGACACCAAGAACGTCCAGGCCCAGAAGAATAATTTGTGGATCACACAAAGTGTTGTCCCATGTGGGATTTGAACCAACAACAAGCAGCGTGACGGGACTTTAGTTGAACGATTGATTTTATAGGACCTCACCTTAATAGCACACCTTCCGATAGCCCTGACAGCCTTCCTGACGAAGTCCACGTCCACTTCAGTGGCATACTCCTTGAGTTCACCCAGCACTTGTGCGATATTCGCTTGTGACGCCAGACGGATCATAATATCCAGTTTCTCGAGTTTTACATAGATGGGATCGTTGTACTTCACAAAGAATACCTAAGACAAAATAGTATTTAATTAACATTTTTCTACATTACCTATTAACTACCTAGAGAGATATAACAATTTACATAGAAAAAATAAAGAAAAAAATAAACTTAAATTTACAAAAATGTACTAATCATAGTCTTAAAACTTGCTTTCCCATTACAAAATAAATATATGCTACTAAAATTATTTGCGTTAAGATAATTATACATACATAACTTTCATCTTTATCCGCTCTAAGGCCCGTATTTTAAAAGGCGTCCTAAGTATCCGTAGATCTCTGATCAACTGAAACTAGTTTCAAGGTCCAATCAAATCTCAAGTGTCGCTCTTATTATAGAATGAACTCAATCTCAACTCAACAGTCTGTTCTCAATTACGTTTCTGCATCATCGAAATTATAGTCCTGTGCCACGCAGCAAATTATATTAAACAAAATATAATTAACAAATATAATTTAAATATTATTAGTTACCTATAACAGAACGTTCATATTGTTATCAATACTGCTAGAGTATCACCGCGGCCGAGAGATGGCGTTGGACACTTAAGAGGTAATATTGTTATATTTTTGTCATAAACCAAAAGGTTGTGAGTGATATTAATGGAAACAAGTGGCTAAATGTGTATTTAAAGTGAGTGGAATATCAATTTAAAGTTAATTAAAGTGAATTGAAGTGTGTATGATATGTAATTCCTTCGTAAATATAGCAAGGTAAAGTGAATCTTGCGTTGTTATTCAGAAAAATCATCATAAGATACGTTTGTTTCCCCTAAAAGCCCTTCTAAATTACCACTTGAGACTAGATTGAGCTTGTCTCGGGTGAACAGAGATCACATCTGTCAAAATCTATCCTTGAGAGGAGATTTTGACATAAGCATCGTTTTAAAATAAGATGTTCATTGATCGTTACTCACTTGATTAACGATCAGTGAATCTTGACTCAAGATACGTTCAATAATAAAATCTCTTCTTAAAACTAGTTTTAAAACTAGATTCATGACTGAGACGCGTTTTAAAATACGGGCCTAAAGGTGTTAATTCTGTTTTTCGAAAACTCTCTTAACTAAAAATCACAAAAAAAATATGTTTTGTTCTGTCAAACGACGTTCTAAATGCCGAAGATTGACTAATATTAAATTTGTCACACTGATAAAAAGATGTCATCTAAATACGAAGTCATAAGAATAGCATATTTTTTGGAATCGTTTTAATAAAATGAGAGAAATTTAGAGAAGTTTTAGTGTTTAAGTGACGCAACAACATTATTAGCACCATTGCACCTTTTCCTTACCTTCATCTCATGTTTCAATATTTCCGGACGTTTCTGCACTACCAGGTTGATGTTCCTAAGCGCTACGTACTGAACTTCGGGCTCAGCACTCAGTAGAGTTACCAGGGGCGGTGCCAGCTTACGAGACAGGGTGCTCACCAGCTCGGTGTCATCTGACACCATCTCCATTAGTTTCATTAAAACCTAGGACAAGTTAAATATTTTTTTATTGATTGTTTTATTGTGTTGATTTGGCAGAAAAAGCATAATCAAACACAACGCCATCTAGTTTCTAACTAAGCAGAGCTTGTACTATGAAAGTAAAATTGCAGATCATACAAACATTTTGGTTCCACCTGGAAATCGAACATGACAGCATAGCACAATTGGCAATGAATAAAAACTTAATGATGCTAAATGTTTTTAACGATTAACATTAAAACTAAAAGACTACAACTGATGATAGTCGCGGCATAAATCTGCTCCTAAAAATTAAGGACATAACACGATACTTCAAACTAAAATAATATACTAAATACCATGCCATATTACTATTCTTAATAATGAAGATCAAAAAAAACAGTCTGTCTAGGCAGTTTTCAGGTCTGTTGGTATTTTGTATGGTATAAAGAAAAATCTAATACCTTTTACGAGCAATTATTGTACATATATGTCTAATCTGAATCTCGATACGGTATGAAGGGGGTTTAGAAAATTTACAAAAAAAATACGGAGCAAAACTCGGTCATCCAGGTACTGTACCTTGACAGCGGACAGCACAACAGCTGCATTCGCGTGAGCCAGTCTGGGCGTGATCCTCTCACATATGGAGTGGGCCTCTCTCGAGTCTTTGGGAGAGTAATTGGATAGTGCATCCAGAATGAACACCTGACCCCATTCAGTGCACTCGTTCAAAGCCGTCAGTAGCTTGTTGATTGTAGGAGCATTCATCTCTGTTGAAGGAAATCTATATTTATAAAAATGTATCGCCGAAATGTATGTACGCGCATAAATTCCGATCGGCTGCACCAAATTAAATAATTCTTTTTTTATGTGTTCGTTATTGTTAGGACAAGGTTTGTGTACAAGAAAAATTAAAAGGTAACGGAAGCTGAGACAGATATGTAAATATAGCGGTACGAAGTTCCTCGAGTCAGCTAATTGTTGGTTGGAAATAGGAATTAGCTCACAGTAAACCAGAGTTAAATAATACTTTTGTTGCTTTATTAATTTATATTTATATTATCTGAGCCCCGCGGTGTTACCCGCGTAGCTAGTTTAAAAAAAGTAGCCTAGGCTTTGCCTTACTGCTTATACCATCAGCTATCTACTAATGAAAGTTTTGTCAAAATCGGTTCTGCCATTCCAGAGATTAGACAGAACAGATAGGCACCTTAACAGTATTTCACAAAAATATTAAATGGTATGCATGCTCATTTCAGGTAGACAACAATATCAATATAACACCCAACAATAGAATTTTGGGAGTAAAATAATAATAACAAAAAAACTGAATAACGGTTAATACTACTGAAATCAAGATTAAACTGCTTTCGAGTAGTATAGGATGCCAAAGTCCTCCCTGTAATTCTAGTAGCAGTGATATTTGAAGAACAGTCAAGTTTTATATAAGATTAAATGTCTTACATTTGATTTTCTCTGACTTTTTTTCTAGAATTGGGGGCAAGCGAGCAGCAGAGGTATCACCTGATGGTAAGACACAAGAGGCGTCACAAGTGCGTTGACGGCCTTTGAGGGATGGGGAAAGGGATAGGGAGAGGGGTTAGGGTATGGACCTCAGGCATCCTCACTCACTCGGTGAAACACAGCGCAAGGACTGTTTCACACCAGTTTTCTGTGAGGCCGTGGTATCATTCCGGTCGAGCCCGCCCATTCATGCCGAAGCGTGGCTCTCCCACGTTATTATTTTTCCATAGGATGTGCGTGTTGGCCCTGTACATGATAAAAAACAAAGTATACTTGGCCCTTACCAACAAGAGGTTGTCCAGAAACGCTCGCTTCATTGATCTCGGAAAGGGCAGCAACTGCGTTTGCTACCACCATGGGGTTTGAATCACTCAGTAAATCTTTCAGCTGGTCTAGGAAACCCTAAAAATTACAAAAAAATAATTATACATTTTTACTTATTGCAAGGAGTTTACATGTTTTTTTTTGTGTATGCATACAGGAAATATTTGAAATCTCATTATTAAATAACTTTTAAACAAGTAATTTTTGTATATTTCTACATAATCTGAATCTATCGACTCCATCTATTTTCATGAAATTTAATACGCAAGGGGTTTCAGGGGCAATAAATCAATGAACGTAGGATTCACTTTTAGAAAATTTATGATAACAATCAATAGCTTGACATTAAGCATATACACATAGTATATATGCTTTATGTCAAGTTCATAGAATTCTATACTATATCAGCTGAAATGTCGCGCCGCGCACTTGCTAGAGTGTCACCGCGGCCGTGAGATGGCGTTCGACACTTCATAGGTTTTATAGTCGCTTTAGAAGATAAGGTACTCTTGATTCTAACAGACATTTGCCCACATAAGGATTAGTATCAAGGCATTTTGTTATCGTTTATTCAAACATCTAATTACACACACATGGAAATTTAAAAAAAGTTTTAAGAACTAATTACAAGAGCTACGTGAATGAAGTTTAAATTCAATATTTACAATAACTACTCAACATTGATCATTTAAATGATTTTACCTTACACTTTAAAAGTCGAATAATCACACATACCTGATCCTCCACCATGCTTGAAGATATATCATACAGTTTAGCAACACAGACAGCAGCCGTCTTCCTCACATAAGGGTCTTCATCCTTCAAACATTTCCTAAGTGGTTCGCATAGATACTCGGTGATCTTGTCCACCCGAATGCACCCCATAGTCCTGACTGCCAGCGCTCGGATCAACGGGTTCGAGTCCTCACAATCCTGAAGGTGTCAACGTGGTTTGCATTCGGTATTGTGTATAAAAAGAAAAGAGAAGCAACACATCAATCATACTGAAGCAATTTTACTATAAGCGCTGCGAGGGAAATGCTTTTATCGTTTAGGTATTACCTGTTAGTACCTGTGACAGTACCTGCTTGACAAGTCTTTTTTACAAGTGTTATTTTAGTCTTCCAACTAAAAACAGGGTATTTTCAGAATTTAAAAATAGTGAGAATACTTCCTTTTGCTCTATTGGTTTAACTTTATAGCGCTAAGCCTTATCTATAGCCAAGCTTAATAGCATACTTGTATACTTTCTCAGAGGCATGATGTAATAAATATCAAATTAAAATTATTTGTTTCGATTTCAATAATTTATAGACCGTTGGTTAAAATCGCGTTAATCCTAAATTTTGTTGCCATTGCCTGTTCAAATTTACAAATATAAAAAAAAACAATTTGGAAGAAATTAAAATTTATTTATATTTTTAATAGCCAAACTCTGCAATTTATGTACAATAAAATGGAGTAAAAAAACAATACAGCCAAAAATACTGCCTACTTGTTTTTGAATGTCGATAAAACGATTTCCCTTGCATTATTTAATAAAAGGGGATCAATAAAATAATAGCCGATGTGCTTCTATTTTAATATAATATGAGGCATGGATTCTGTTCTTATCGTCTTTTATTTACTTTTTTTTTCTCTAATAGACGACTATGTAGATTTACACATTACATAGTGCTAAGTGATAAATTTTACTGAAAAATTGCACAATGTGTTTCTCATGCAATAAATATTTTTTTCTACCTATTGCATGCAATGTTGCAATTGGGGAGCTTTACAGTGCTAATTCACAATAAGAATAACTCATATAAAATTTCTGTGAGACATTGGATGTGTATGGACTGAGCTAGAAAAAATCACTGTAAGGGAAAAGTATTTTCTCTATGGCATTACCAAATTATTTTTTATACCATTTAGTGCTTGCTTATTGCTTGACCAACCAACCATATATAATTTAACAATAAAAAAGTGGAGTTTGTTTATTGCCAATTCTTTAACATAGGAATATATTGGAACCATACAACTAGAGTAATGTAACGTTTCACATATTCCACTCCAAAATTGTAAAAGACTAATAAAAAATATTTGGTGGTCAAAAACAGACTGTGTGATTAATGAAATTAAAACTCATGATTAATAAATACCATTAATTTTATTATCTGACAGAAATTTTCTTCCAAATTTGAACCTTATTAAATTGATAATATTCTTTATAATTTGTATTAATGTGTAAATCTACAAGAAGATGATTTGATTTCGGTTTTTCTGGATCATTTGTTTACCTTAACAAGCTGGTATGTTGGTAGATCCTTCCACCCATCATTTATGGTATAGTAGACATTAAAAAATGATAAAAACACATGTCACACACATAACTACAAATAGTAGTTATTGATTATATTATTAATAATCATAAAATTATCAGTAATTTAGATATCAAATTTATCAATTATTAATTTACTACATATTAAATTGAAATCCCATGCTCATTTTTTAAATTACATTGTTTATTAATAAAATCTCACTGAATTTCAAACCCATGCAAATTGACTCAATATGAGACCAACAGAATCATAATTTAAGAAGAGCTAGTCAAAAAATTAAATATTATGATGTCATCATTTTGTTAAAATCATTATGTATATTTTATAATTATAATTTTCATTTATATGTAATTATTATTGTATTTTTTTGTTTTATTTATCATCTATAAATACACTATTATTATATTATACTAATAAGTAGAACAAAAAAGGAAAGTGTTCTTGTAGATAACTTAGTTGTGTAATTTCACTAAAACTGAAAATGCATAACACTTGAAAGTAAATTTCACATAAAATCACAGTTATTACAAATTGGCATCTTGACATGTGTGATTCTCACACCTCTATTATGTTATATAATTTATCTTTATACTGATGCTATAAATTAAAAGAAAATGTATAAAAAAACTCTTACATCATACAAATCATATAACAGAACATTTTGATAACATTTTAGTGACAAACTTTTAATTTAGTTATAAAGAATAATAAAAACTGAAATAATAATTAATAAGTAAACAGTACATTTAAAATAAAAAAAGCACATATCTGACATCATAACATATTTTTTGAATATCCCAAGATGTAACATTAACACAAATGGTCGTGACCTACCTTGACAAATGTATTCACGGCCATGATAGCCATGTCAGGTTGTGACTTGGCATAGTTCATCAGATACAGGTAGACGAGTTTCTTCAATTCCAAATTATCGGTCTGCATGCAATTTACGACGTCGGGGAATAATGCTGAGACATCTTTGCCAACGGTCATTGAAGCAATGACCTAGAAATTAAATAATCTTTATTATTTCTTTTAATATCTTACCTTTTGTTTACTTAGAGTAATATACATTATAATATATAGTGAAATAAACAGTTTTTTTATCATTTACCAATTATTTATCTATAAAATACTAAAATCATATTTTTATACAGTGCCTAAATGTAATTTCAAGTTTTTTTGACCTGTATTCTGTGACACCACCCTGCAATTGGGCCAGCCTATTTATGCCAAAGTCGAACAAAAATACCAGTTGCTATTTTGAGATTTTCTTATAAGATACTAGGTAATTTCACTCAACAGTTCTTTATTCCATTATGTTATCTAGTCAAGGGAAATGCTAACAGACTCAGACTTTACAATATAACTATTGCTTATATATATATAGGTTCCCATATACAGTCTAAGAAAGGCTTGTTGAGATGTCCAAAACATTATACATACTTCTCTTTTAGATAAGAAAGTGAGAAAACTAGAAGTATTTCAATTATTTAATATCATGTATGTGATCTACTGAGATTATGCAACACTGTACTAACGACTAGGCTGCAATTTTAATATGTATTATCAAGTAGGAAGTTAGTTTTCAGTACAGTTATTTAGTGGGAAGCTAACATAAAATTAGAGATTTCTTCAATATGCAATGAATCTGATAACAGATGGTACTACGTGTTGTATGTATTGAGTACATTGGTAAAGGCCGGTAAAAAACTGTATAACACAGAAATATGTCGAAAAATATATTACCTTTTTGACTGCCTCCTTCTTCTTTTCCTTTTTATCACTGTTGAGTTCCGACTTCAGCTCGAAAATCTCACCCTTTTTCGTCGTAGTAAAGTACTTTGAGTCAGTCATCTTTACTGTTTTCTACACGCTTTAAGTAGAATACAACTATCTTGTCTTACAGTCCTGCAAAATCGATAAATATGTACACTGTCTGCGGCTTGGAATACAAGTGTTAAAGAACTTTCTATGCCAACGTATAGCTAGATAAGGTAACGTTAAGTAGTTGTACGTTAGACAAGTGAATATAACAATCTAAATTATTAGTAAAAATACTAAAAATAAAAAAACCTAAAGAAACTTGCAAACGTACTTTTGACACGACGAAAGGGGCGTAAAACAATACATGACATGACAGTTGACAAATTGACAATTAAAGTTTGCCTTTGAGAAAACCATAGAGCTACAGCCTCAGCTACGAGGCCTACGAGTCAACTCGACTTATAAGTTGAGCGAACTCGAAATGAGCAAAAGACCGAATTAAAAAAAGATTTTGGAAAATACTTTTAACAGAATAGCATAATAATAACGTTTCGTGGTCGTGCTTTAATAGTAATGTCCAACCTGTTGGAATAAAGATCTTCGGTAGGGGCAATAAGTTATCCAATCAGCATTTTTGGTTGAACAATGGATCACATCTGGACATAGTTCTTTACCTATTATTACCTAGAGAAAGAGGACAATGTCTCGATTATGATATCCATTTGTAAGATATTAAGCCTTTATGTACTAAGAACTAAGACACATATAAGTAAAGATAGGTTCACTTTACACTATTCATTTCGTTTATTTTAGATTAATGATCATATTCAATACTTTAATTTTATTTATAATTATTGTAAACACCGTCTCACGAAAGAAGTCCCCCAGACAAATCAAAAAGAACAACACACAAACACACAAACAACATACAAACACCTCACAGTTAATGTTACCAGAATAGTTTTGTCTCGAATCGCCTTGCGCGTCTATATCTAAATGTATTGCGAACATCCATGCTTTATCATATACAAAAAAACTATTAAAACTGATTGTTGCTGTAAAAGTTCTTTTTTTCTACATGAAAATGATTTGTTAATTAAATATTTCAGATTAAAAATTGCCGGATCGGCTACCTCGAGCCAGCGGATAAAATGTTATCAACGCTTGGCAAGGGAGATAACCCTATTTTGGAACTAAATAGCCTCATCTGGCAAGACTGCCTACAGTTTTGCAATTAAATGTTTCCAATTAATAATACAATTGTTTTCAGCGATTGGGTTAATTTCACATTATTATTCTAAATGTTTAACATATTTGCAATGAACAAACCAATCTACATGAAACACCTTTTTTCTTTTAAAATTGTTTTCGGATCTTTATTTTATTTAATTAGTTCAAACAATATGGGGTTTTCTCTAGATTAGTTTAAAGCAAATACGTCTCTCATGCATTTTCTATTGCATTTCACTTTTCAAACTCTGCAGACACTTAGAATCTTCAATAGTGTCGATATGACTGCCTCGTTGGCGCAGTGATAGCGTATGCTATTGCGGTGCTTGTGATCTCGAGTTCAATTCCCGAGTCGGATCAAATTTTGGTATGACCTACAAATATTTGTTTCAGAGTTTGGGTGTTTTTTAAGTTTAGTTTTATGTATTTACAAAAAAAGTATCTTTACGTATTTATATATTTCTCTAGTAGGTACCTATAACACAAGCTGTGCGTGCTTAGCTTGGGACTAGATAGCGTTGTGTGTTGGATGTTCGAAATATTTATTTATTTATGATTTAGTTAAATGTCTTACTTAATGTTAAACATCAATAAAATTGTTTCATCAAAAACATTGTTCTTGATACGTGCAGAATATTTCTGTACTTTTAAAAGACTCAAATCTAATTTATCAATTGGGCTGTCAGTAATGTGTTAAGATAATAACTACCAATAATAAAAATCCTCAGTTTGAAATCTGAGTAAAAATTACATTAGTGACAGCCCCAAATATAGTTCTTACTGTTCTGCTTCACAAAACTCTTTTACCTTCAATATTGTTCTTTAATTTTAGAGCGGCACTTTTTACAACTTTAGGTATCGTCAATACGGCAAATGACTAAAAAACGCAATGGCAATCAACGTATCGACAACATACGAGGTCGACCTGGCACATAATTCAATTTATGGCCGTGGCCGCGGGGCTTCTTTCGTGAGGAGTTTACTAGCCTACTTCCTTCTTCAATGTCAGCCTAATATTGCTATTCGCTGCTGAACAAAAGGAAACTATCAGCTGCAGTCTGCATCATCCACTACCGATAATTTGCTAGAAAAAGAAGATTTCTATTAAAAAGCGTAGAATGCTAGTGGTTTTACATTTATTGAAAGGTATTAGGAGTAGATTCCTTACACATAATTCATAACAACGCAATTTTTTGGCGAGGGACCATCATACCCGTCTTCGTGGGGATAAATTGGACTGTCTATCCCAAGCTGCCAAGTTTTTGTTAAGGAAGGTTTGGCATACAAGTATTGCAAGGCACTTTGCTGTTTTATACAAATATTATTGCCTGTAACGATATTCTTCGTGTGTAATAATACTACTGGTTGGAACATAGATATACATCTATGGGTTGGAAAGTCAGAAATAAAATCCTCTAATAAAAAAACATTCTTTAATATACTTCTTAATCTTTAAAATTTCTATATCCTGGTCCAGACATATTTATAAATCTTTTACAATATTTATTTACAAAATGAAAATATTTCGAAACTTTTTCCTTACAAGTTAAAATTAACGCAAAACGCATTTTATTTTTAATAACAAAAATAGACAGAACATAAAGTGAAAACTTTAACAAGATAGAATAAAACACGTATATGGAGATTCCAAAATAAAAAAGTTAAATATTTTGTTGAAAGTTTAACGATAGACTCAAAACCATGCGTGACATAAAAATAGCAATTCAAACAGCGCATAATTCTTTTTAAAATAAGACATTGCGTTAAAATAGAACTATATTTATAAATAATCATCTTTATATTGTCACTACACATAAAACTGTTTGTCTATACAATATATATTTTTAATCATTTGAATACTGATATAGCATTAAGTGACACATGCATTAGGATACTCGTTAAGTTAATATTTGGCTGCAAAGTAATTAAAATATGCATTCAAACCTACAAATCAATAGGGTAGTTGACACCTTAGTCAAATTACTTACTTTTTATCATCTGTCAAAACGATAACTTTGTATGAAAAATGTACTAAATACACACTTGTGACGTCACTGTTTTAGACTACTCAATTGAGCAATCTAATACAATGTTTATTTGATTAAAATTTATAGTAGAAATGAAAAGCTGTAATATTAATATTAACCGAGACGTTTTGTTAAAATCGTTTAAAAACAGGAGACATCAGTATTTAATTACGATACAGTCAACTACCCTATTGCAAAGTCTTCGAATAAAAATCGCCAATAAGTTAAATGCGTAAGAGACGTTGTGTTTACGTCTGGCACATTTGTTATTCTTCTTTGATGAAATGGCAATCAGCCGGATCTCTCGGATCAGCTATTTCTGCCAATGTCAAGTTTTCATAGCCTTCAAATCATAAGTCTTTAAGTCTTCGTCGTGATGAAATTAATGTTAAAAAATATATAAAACCAGCAGACCCAAGCAACCTCGTTTGCGTCTCCTATTGCCCGTAGCGTCATAATTTTGCCCCGTTTTTGAATCATTTTTCATTGGTGCTCCGCTTCTATTAGTCTTAGCGTGATGATATACAGCCTATGTATATTTTTTTTTATTTATTCCTCGATAAATGTAGTATCCAATGCTGAAATATTTTTTCAAATCGGACCAGCGGTTCCTGAGATTAGCGCTTCAAACAAACAAACTCTTCAGCTTTATATATTAGTATAGATATGGATGAGATCAAATGGGGATCGTCTTTCGTAAAAACAAATAACGATCCTCTCACATTTGTCTTTAAAGTGTGAGTTGTCAAACGTGTTTGACGTTTGTGACACCAGTCTTCTGGTGTTGCAAATGTTAAAAAATAGTTTCTTATTACAAGTCTTAATCAAATGAGCGTCCGAATGGTCAATTTCACTTTATGTTCCTAGAACATAGTAGGCGGTATTATAGTTTTAAATTGAGGTGATCAGCAATGTCAGAGAAATAGGTGATATCAAGTTATACAAAAAAGTGTTACTTATTTTGTAGAATTACAACACTTACTACAAAAAAGGCCAAAAGGTTTAAAAATTACTTCTGCTAACAGTATGGGTACATCAACATCAACACGTGAATCTTCCTTTTTCAGTGACTGAAGTCTATGGATATGTCATTCACATTCGGACATCCCTAGGGTAGCACGTATTCGACATAAAGCTGGAATCGGTACAATTTGTATTTCCTACTATGTATGTTTTATTTCGAATTCTTGTAGAATGAAAATATTTAGCTACATACCATGTATACCTTACCTAAGTCTCGCAGAAAAAACTACACGATATTTAAATATATTTCGTTTGTTTTAAATCAATAATACTTAGTCTATTTTGACGAGAAACTCTTCTACATCGAGTTTCTGTCTCATGATAGCTGACAGAACAACTTCAGTACTACAAACCACGTTTAACGTTTTCTCAGATTGTAACAAGTAATAAACCAAGTGCAAATCATTAGGTACGGTCAGCACTAAATAGCTATATGGCTTCCGGTTGTGCATTTCTTGTATGGAAACATACGAACGTCGATTCTTCTCCACTATTCCACCGCATAACTCTATCATTTCTTTCAAGGCAACTCTTGAAGGCTTAACGCATGGTGTCAGGAAAAACGTGACACCTTCCAGCAGTCTTTTCCTCCCTTCTCCGCTTAGTAATACTTCGGAAATATCACATTTAAACATTTTGTTGAAATTTTCGTCTCTCAGGCCGTGTTTGGCTTCATCGGCGAATTTATTGAGTCGTTGGCTCTCATAAACCCACTCTGGGGTGAGTAGATGTTTGACTGTGACTAAGCAGCTGACCAATTTGCTTGTTCTGACTAGTTTCTCCATGACGAGATGAGTTGCTTCGCCCGGGTTGCTTACCACTAGCCCACCGAGTTGTCTGTAATAAATATTGGCATTGAATAAGTTTTATAAATACGAAAGATTTAATTATCAGTAAATTTTAAATGTTAAAAGTATCTACTTTACTATATTTTGCTATCACAGTAAAAAATTATAAACAACTCGAAAGAAAAAAAATATAGTCTATGCTACAACAAAAGAGGACAACACAGATATATTGTGCTACCATCTACCAAAATTAATCTACAAGTAAGTGATTATATTCTAATCCTCTTTAAATCCTGTGCATATCAAATAAATAGAAAAAATGCTTCTAAGTAGTCCTAAAACTAGAAATTTCCAGATGAAAATGAAAGTAATCTTACTCGAAAATAAAGACTAATGGTTGAAATAATAAATTGACCAAGCGATTTCCGAGACTTTCTAAGATTTCCGCGGTGGTTCGCTAGTATTGTTTCAACTAAGAAGTTTGACTACTACTACCCTTGTTCACATTATATGGAGGCTGATACCAAGAGGACTACAGATATTTACCACAACACATTTAATTAAAATTATTACTAGTCTGTCTACCCCTTTACCAACTATTAAAACTTTAGTTAGATAAACCTGAAGGAGGATAATGGTCGTTGGAATGCTAGTTTATATTATCTTCTTGCATTTGGTTGTCGTTTTCATCTGTTTCAATATTACTTTCACTGTAATTGAAATATTATATTGATATATATGTTTGGACAGTATATTATTATGTATATGTATGGGATCCCTCCCATACATATACATAATAAAATAGATAGTCTCGAAGAGCACATTAAGCCATTAGTCCCTGTTGCTGTACGAACATATTTAGCATAGAACCTCCTCCTTTTTGAAGTCGGTTAATTACGGGTAGTTAGCCCTAAAAAGACCGACAAGAATACTCCTACAGAACTTCGATATTTCCTAGTAGCTCGGTTGTGTAGGTCTTATGGCAGTCGAAGTTCAGCCCATCATAGTAGACTTAAAAAGCTGATTCGACGAAGTTCGTGAACAAAAGATTCGGATTAAGATCTGTTAGTTCTACTTTGGTAAGTTCGTGCATGTGTTGGCGCTACTAGTGCGTCTAGATAATAATGGGATTAATACTGAATCGTATTCATCTATACTAGTCTTTAAAATAAGTACTATTAATTATATACTTATCGTATTAATCCCATTAACGATAGAAATACTGAATTGTATTCATCTATATTACAGTCTTTAAAATAAGTACTATTATGTGAGATATATATCACATCACACACATATATTTTATCAGCAAATTTTATCTGATCTGCTAAATAGTGTTATACGTCAGATAACTATCTGGTACTTTATCAGGAACCATTGAAACTAGTTCTAAGGATAATAACTCATTTTGTATATGAAATAAAGAGTGGAGTGTGGTACCTGACAATGGCGGCCAGTTTGTTAGAGTTGTTGACGGGCAAGGCTGAGAACAGAACACGTGGTGCCAAGTGTATGGGCGGGTGCTGGGGAGGCGCTGGAGACTGCGAGGGTGCGGGGGGAGGAGAGGCGAGCCGAGGCCGCTTGGCTCTGCGGCCGCTCAGACCCACAGCTGCAGCACTTCGCTTGGCACGCTCGTGGGACTCCTGCGTTATATTGATCGGCATCTTCCACGCATCTGTTGAGGTTTTATTCTTACTTAAATGAAGTTTTTGTACATATGACCCGATAAACCATCGCAGCAAAATAATCATACTATTAGTTTTGGAGATAAATGACAACACAACACAAATGACAACATTGGTTCGCACAAACATGTCCTCTCACCCCAAACGCATATACTTTCTCTGTAGTAAAATAAATACTACGCAGCCAAGCTAAGTTTTCACCTCGCGTCGATTACGTCATACTTACGCTGTAGTACGGTATGCATAATAGGCGAAGAAAACTTGTGCGAGGTGACCAAGACGCAACCCGTACTGGTACTGATGCGACAGGGCGAGCACGGGCAGCCGAGCGGGGAAGTGTGCGGGCGCCGCATTCCAGCGAGGTGCAAACTCAGCTCGGCTACGTGCTACATGTCTCTTATGATAAGATAGTACTCACTCATTAGATGTGAAACTAAACTGTAATCCATTCGAAACGGACTGGTCAGATTGAACTGTTGATATTTGACGTTCTCGATCTGTCGACAAAAATGTCAATTAAAAAACCATAATCCGACGTAAAACTTTAGACAAGACTACATTTTTGGTATATGCACAGTGTATATATACTTATGCATTTATTAAAAAGCAGTTAGTTTAATATTACAAACAGACACTCCAATTTTATTAATTTGTATAGATAAGTGTAAAATACCTGTGAGAGTGCGCTCATGTTCCCCAGCAGCAGGTCAGTGAGCCAGGCGGCCGTCACCACGGGGATGCCCCACTCCCGCGCGCGCCGGTACTTGCTGCCCTCCGCGCGCTTGCACACCAACACCGTGTTGTCCCGGGTCATGTAGGGCGTCAGCTGAAATGATAATAACACTTATTTCACCAATGTAATATAATTACAAATATTATTGCACACTAGTTGTTACCCGCGGCTCCGCCTGCATGTATATCGATTATCGCGGCAAATAGTAGCCTATACGTTATTCTGATGTGTAAGCTATATTACTGTAAAGTTACATCCAAATCCGTTCTGTGATTTTTGCGTGAAGAAGTAACAAACATACATATTCCTATTCATCTCATGGATGTCGTAAGAGGCGATTGAAAAACTACGCAGGACAACATCACTACTAAAGAAAGGAAAAACAAACAAACCCTTTTTTTACGTTTGGAAACCCCCTCGGGCCGTTACCCGCCGGGGTTTGCGGCGGGGCGGTGTGTCGGAATCGAACCGACTAAAATAACACGGTGTGCCACTGTGCGCCTGACCGTCTCAGGCGCAGAGTGGCAGTTGCAGAGTGGGATCCGGAAACTGTTGTTATTAACACATCCGGACACTTCCCGGCGCAATGTCACTATTCCTATTCATCCCATGGAGACAACATCACTGCTAAAGAAAGGAAAAACAAACACACCCTATCTATACCAACCTATCTAGCCAGCGTGTTATAGTAGACCAAAACATCCTTTCTAGAGCGACGCTTACATCCAGCAATGAACTAATAAAATTTGTATAAGTGATGTGATAAATCTTAGTTATTAGCTTCGTTAATCTTTAAATAACACTAGTTATCTATACTAATATATAAATCTGAAGAGTTTGTTTGAACACGCTTATCTCAGGAACTACTAGTCCGATTTGAAAAATTCTTTCAGTGTTAAATAGCCCATTTATCGAGGGAGGCTATAGGCTATATATCATTACACTAAGACCTACAGGAGCGGAGCACTACTGAAGAATGTTACAAAAACAGGGGAAAATTATCACGCTACGGGCAAAAAGAGACGCAAACGAGGTTGCGTGGGTCAGCTAGTACATTATAGTGTAACTAAGTAACTCTACTCTGCCTAATGGAAAGCATGGGTAGAATCCAAGAGTAGTGGTCACCATACTCATTGCGAAAGCAGACAATACAACAATGCAGTATGGTGACCCACACTTTGGAGGATTATTGAGATGCTTCTACATCATTGGGTCTCCGATCCCACACTCACCAACGAAACACGTCAGCACAAATGCTGTCACTTTAAGTTGGGCTTCTGTGTGAGACCGTCTCGGTCGAAATGGTGCAACCGTGGTGAAATCAGTGTGGCTCTATTACCTATACAGGTAGCCTACAAGAGTGAGGTTCGGGACTCAGTTTTTAGATGTGCAAAACGCAATTGTCAAATGTCCGTTCGTGCTGAAATGCTTACCTTAGCGCCGATGTGTTCCAGACAGAAGGTGACCCTGTCCCTCTCCTCCTCCCGCCAGCCGGAGATGGCGGCCCGGTGGTGGCGGGCGGGCCTGTCCCTCGGCGCGTACATGCTGGGCAGGTGCAGCGCGTGCCAGGGCGGGGCTACGCCGCGACGCAACATGGCGTCCGACAGCCAGTACGCCGTCACACAGCGTTTTGCATCTCGAAGAGCCTGACATGTTCAAAACAATCTGATAGTGAAAATTTACTCCTATTTTAGCCACAGAGTAACACGGTAGAGAGTATCCAGACGTGACCCTCCGACAATGTATAAGCTCAAATAAGCCTATTTTTTAACTTTTATGAAGAATATATTTGTGTGCGTAAATTCGGAATGATTCGTTTTAATTATTATGTACGAGTGCGAAGTGAACTGTGTATGTGTGAAGATTTTGTCCATCGAAAAAACATGCAAGGACTAGGGACAAAACGTTACGAGTAAATACAAGTACATACTCGATACTTTTCTCCGATACCAAGTACTTTTAGTATCGTTACTTTGAAATGAAGTATCGAGTACTTTTAACCGGTATCGATCATATAAGTATATGTCAATGTCACTATTTCATTTTAACATTGAGAAAAAAAGTATATCCTTTCAAACACGATAAAATACTTGTTTGAGTTTGAGTTTGAGATCTTGTTGAATTTTCTAAAGCTGGCACAACAATCACTGCTACCAGAAATCGCAAACAGGCGATTTGGAAAACTTATTTTTTATTTTTTGGGAGCGCTACAAAAGCTGATTTTTTTCATAAATTTTAATAATAATTTTGTTCTTACAAACTAGTATTCGATACTAGTAAGTATCAATACTTTTTAATTGATACCGAGTAAATATCGATACTTGGCGACCGATACAGTATCGAGTAAAACAATCGATACCTCAATGGTATCGTTTCATCCCTAGAAAGGACTACTCCTATACGCTCCGTCGACCTACGTTGCTCATTGTTTTTTAATTTTACATTTAATTCAATATTATATATTATATTTTCAACATACCTGCATGACCACTCCATGTTTCTGTGTCTCACACAGCACGTGAGTGACCCTGGCGCAGTAAACAGGTTCTAATTCTCCACCGCGACGTTGGATGGCTTCTCCCCATCGCGCCACACGTTCTGCGCCCCACGACTGGTGGTACTCCACCTAAACACATTACGCTCTTGTGAATATGGACGTATACAATTCCATAATTAAACTACGGACCATCCATATGCTCCGTAGTTTACTTCATTTCTATTACTGTGTCTTCTTGATTCAAATGATATTAGAACTATTGCATCATTAGCACGAGAAACTGAGTGTTGCCAGTCTTGGACCATAAAAACTTTGTATGACTCAACAGTGTTATATGTAATTCTAAAATAAATTAGGTAGGATTGAGTTTTTATGTCATTTGGACTAAATAAGACTAGTCTTGGTTTAATCGGTACAAGCGGAAAGTATTTCTTTTGTTTGTTGCTTCCACTATTAATATTAACAATTTATGATGTAGTACTATGGTTCATCAGTATTTTTTCTAAGTAAATTTAGCCTCGAATGACTATTTTACCAAACTTCGAGTTAAGCCTATGTTTGCATTGTTACAATGAGTGATTACTATATTCAAACTTCAAGCAGATAAGAAATAGTATTAATAGACATAAAAACTTGATTTAATACACACAGCATACAAACTGAAATCCAATTCTAAAAATAGGTACACGAACATTTTTGAGATTTGTAACAGTTAGTAGTGTCGAAGTCAAGTGACAATGATGAGCATGATTTATGATATGAAGGAAGAACAGTGTACTTACAATATGGAAGACACACCCCAGTAAGAAGAGATCAGGCGGCAATTTAAGGTTGGGGTTGTGTCCGTAGAACTGCGCCCTTGCTGGTGGTGGGCGGGCGGGCGGAGCGTACACCTTGTGGTGGGGGTGGGCGTGGTGCTGCAGCAGCAGGCGAGGAGCTCCCGCCGGCGGGGCGGGGCGAGTGTGAGCAGCCGTCATCAGTCTCAGGGTCCCCGCCGCCGAGGGCTCGTGCTCCCCCCCACCGTTCCCCCCCTGCAGACGAATGCTCAACATGTTCGCGAGGGCCGTCTTAGTCTTCGGATTCACCAGCAGCGCGTTGCCTGCAACACAGGTGTTCTCTACTATGTGGGGAGAACGTACCTTTGATTATTTTATCTATTTTCAAGTTTAAATAAAGAACCAGTTCATTTAGCCTTCCACCCACATATTAAAAAAACTAAAGAAATGTAACGCTTAACTGACTCAATTCTAAATCTTTTCGATCGAGATATTATATTCTAGTAATAAAAGTCAAATTCAATTTAAATTTGGAATGTCATTACTTTGACAGACAAGTCAAGAGCTTGAATTGTATCAGTTTCATTAACCACCCTAAACCCTTTCAATAACATAAATCTACAGAACCAAAATGCCCATTGTTCAGATATAGATAAAAAATATTTACTTTGTTGCTGATCAGGTGTAGTAGGTGTGAGTAGAGCTCCTTCTACCGTTTGTTCTGCTAGCGGTGCCCCACTTACTACATGCTGTGTTACACCTGGCGACACCTGTCGATAAAACGAAGCATAAAATTAATTTGTAGAATATAGATGTTTATTGTGTCATGTACTGGCTTAGATCAGTAAAAAACCGATATCATAGATTTGCCAATGGTATTCAGAAATTATTCGTAAACAAACTTAGGTACTTTTTATAGGCTTCAAAGAAAGGATTGTAATCTCAAAATTTTTCATACGGATCTGTCTCACTGTCAAGGGAATATTATATGTTTCGTCCTTTTCAAAACTGAGGAAAATATCACCTAAGGTGGATTAATTAAGGTAGAAATAATACAGTTTCTGGAATTGATAATGATATAGGCACACTGAACATTTTAAAAAGTTGATTATACATTAGTAGAAAGAAGTTTGTAAAAGGTTATAATAATTTACAAATATGTTATTATTATTTTAATTTAGTGTACTCACAACCTGTTTATGATGATGAACCACTTGGTCCCTCTGCGCCTGCAGCTGCTGCAAGCGCTGGTAATGCTGTTGCCTTTGGAGCTGTAATTGCTGAATTTGGGTTTCCACTCCTCCTCCAGCGACGGGTGAAGTACCGACTGGACTTGCTACACCAGGGACACCTACTGTAACAAAAAGGCTTGTTTAATTAACAAAGGGCAACTTGTACTTATTCCACTATTTTATTTGACTTTGATCCTGATCGGTTTCGCCTTATTTTATTATTTTTATTATCGTTTCGGCATTAGCAAAGGTTTAACAAGTTCCATCAAGTGCCGACAATCAAGAATAGGAATTAAATTGCTAATGTTCTTCAAGTGTTTTAACTAAACGTGACAAAAACTTTGACAATCAATTAGTGTTTTTAATACATTTACTTTACATCTAAAGAAAATTACATGTTTGAATAATATGATACAAGTTTGCCAAAGTTTTATGTAACAGTTTAACATAATATAATAAGCGACTTTGCTTGTACTGTACTGAATAATTTATATTCTTGGGGTGACTTCCACATGAATCGCGCAATACAGTTCTCGCACCGATTAATATATATACAACATCTCAACATCAACCGTTGGGCAGTGACCCGCCAGGTCCGATCACCTCGCCTAGTCGGAAGATCCTCCCTTTTGTTGGAGGGACATGAACCCCCCCCCCTCATTCTTGTTACTCTTTATCTCACATCATCCTCCTCTTTGTGTCGATATTCTCATTTCTAAGGGTTGTGCGTTGTGTTTGGAAGTATTCTGCGAGTTACAGCTCGCCACCTGTTTGTATCTTTAGCAGCATGGATTATGTTTATTATTGCGTGTTTGTTGATGTGTTTTAAATAAACCATGTTTCGTATAGGGCCACCCGTAAGCCCAGTGCCTCAATGCGCCCGACAACCAGAGACTGTTCAAAGTTCGGAAGCGCGACCTGAATGGGTTCACTTCTATACCATATACACAATAGTCTGAGAACAGACCCCTGTTTCGCCACGGGCCGAGATATTTTATCATTTGGTTCAATTTTGATTAAAACTCGATCCGTAACTGGAACTACAAAAATGAATATGTAAATTGCACTAAGTAAGGTTTCGGTATCGCCTGTGTAAAGCTGTATTCAGACACTAAAAAGGTTGTTCAAGGGCTAAAGGTATCGAGTATTTACGAACACATCTAGAACATAGAGTACATTTTCCAGCAACCAATCATTCAAACTATAGATCCTAAACCTTGAAGACAATATTCCTACATTATATTCGATCCATTTATTATTTTTATTTTGATACATAAAACATTAAAACACAAGTCAACCATACACACCTGCATTTATAATACACTCACATACACTTTCTTGTAATTCCATAACAGATTAAAGAGATCAAACGGTAACTAATAACAAGATGAGACGTTACCGCCATACAAACGCGTTATAAATGAAAGTTTAGAGCTAGATAACGCATTGAAATTATAATGGCCTGTGGATTATGCGGCCGTATCATTTAAATACCAAAAAATTCTAACATTACAATTCTGTGATCAATATACTTTAAAAGGTCGCACAGATGATATTTTCCGTTGGTTTTCCGATTTATCTGTAACTAGCTAAGCCACGCGGTGTTACCCGCGGTAAAACGACAAACGCGCGTAACGCCGCGGGGCAAAGTTAGTCTAAAAAAAGTAGCCTAAGTTACTACTTATATCATCAGCATCTTCCAATGAAAGTCCCGTTAAAATCGGTTCAGCCGTTCCAGAGATTAGCCGGAACAAACGGACAAAAATTGAAATGGAAATCTCGTGTATAATACATACAAATGCCAAAGTAAAAAGCGGTTATTAACCGGCTTAAAAAAGGAGGACGTTTTCAATTCAACTGTATTTTTTTTGTTTGTTACCTCAGAACATTCGACTGGGTGTACCGATTTTGATGATTTTTTTTTATTTGAAAGCTGATGCTTCCCGTGTGGTACCATTTCAATTTGGTCCAGTTCTTACAAGTCAGTTATTTTTTATTGAAATCTTGAATAATTTTAATATTACAAACAGACACTTCAATTTTACTTATTTGTATAGATATATTCTGTTCTAATTTAAAAAGCAATTATAACAGAACACGTTATATATACTACAGCATCAGTTAACATGTTATTTAGATGTGTTTGTGTATGTGGGTATGATGCATTCTGCTGTGATACAGATAGATTAGGTATATCTTTTACGAGCTTGCTGTTAAGTGTTGACATATTTTTCATGTAACGTAAATTTCTATTTACGTATTTATTATCATCATCAACATTCTTTAACAGATTAGTGCTGAACGTAGGCCACCCATGAGGAAGGAGGTTTTAGCCGGCTATAAAACCTTGGCCAGATAGGGTTGGTATAGAATTTGTTTCAAATTTTCCTACTCTGCAGAATGGAATATAAACACAATGTACGATCTATACAAATAAATAAAATTTAAGTGTCTGGTTTGTAATTTTAAATTAATAAGTTTTCACTAAATGCAAATGAAAGTATATCTGATACTTACATCAAATAATTGAAAACCAGCGTCAGGTTGTATGCTGAATTGGGTCCATTTTTGGTATCATTTAAAGTTTTTAGAATGTTTCTTTTTGTTATTTTTTTTTATGTTGCCAAAATAAATATTTTTCATTTCATTTCATTTCATTTTCAAATAATAAATTTTTTGTCTGTCTGTTTTTTACGGATAATCTCTGGAACGGCTGGACCGATTTTGACGGGACTTTCTTTGATGATAAAAGGAGTAACTTATTGTCTTTCTTTAAATGATCAAAGTATCTGCCTGCCTCGTTGGTCTAGCGGTTGGCGTGAGCGACTGCTGATCATGAGGTCTCGGGTTCGATTCCCGGGTCGGACCAAATGTTTGTATGATCTACAAATACAAATATTTGTTTCGGAGTTTGGGTGTATTCTATCTATAATATGTATGTATTTACAAAAAAAAAGTATATATGTATTTGAATCAGTTGTCTAGTACCCCATAACACAAGCTCTGCTTATCTTGGGACTAGATGGCGTTGTGTGTTTAGATGTCCGAAAATATTTATTATTTATTATTATTATTATCTACATGCCAAATAATGATATTGGCAACCTGTCTTGCCAGCTTGGTATAGTAGACCAAAACCTCCTTTCTAATAAGAGTCCTCTGTCCAGCACTGCTGTGGTAATCAAGAGGGTACTGCCCTCTCGATTACGGTGGCCATTTCTATTTATTGTTAACTAGCTGAACCCCGCGGTGTTACCCGCGCTTATTGTCGCACCGCGGGTAACGCCGCGGGGCGAAGCTAGTTTAGAAAAAGTAGCCTAAGTTACTCCTTAGATCAAAATCGGTACAGAGATTACCCGGAACAGACAGACAGACAAAAATTGTAAAAAATGTCGTTTCGGTACATGTACTGTATGTACATACATATTGAAAAGCGGTTCTTTTAATATTACAAATAGTCGCTCTAATTTTATTTATTTGTATAGATTTCGAATGTACGTGAAACGAGCTTCTTCCTATCATTTTTAACTGAGTTCAAAAAATGAGGAGGCTCTCAATTCGACTGTTAAAGAAGGAGGGTTATGTTTTTCGAGTGTATGTATGTATGTATATTTCTTTGGCAGGCCTTAGAGCCTAAACAGCTTCTCGTATTTTTATGTGAGTGGTGTCAGTAGATTCGTCTTAGTCGTGAGAGTGACACTGGATACATCAAATTTAAAAAACGAAATTAAGGATTTTCGGCGCCTAAAAATTTTTCTAAAAAAAAAGTTATGTTTTCAAAATACATCGAGTGTGGATAACAAAATAAAGGAATTTTAACGGTGATTACTAATGTGTATAAAACTTATATGGTTTAGTTAAACGAAACTGAATTAAATAATGATGGCAAATATTGACGCAGTCGGAGTTTTTTATTTTTAATGTTTTTTATGTTTATGTACCTTAAAAATTTCGACTGGGTGAACCAATTTTGATGATTCTTTTTTTATTTGTAAGCTGGTGCTTCTCGTGTGGTCCCATTTAATTGGTCTAGTTCATGAAGTCGGTTTATCTGTTTGTTCAAACATTTTCTTGTTAGATAAAGAGCAGTTAATACCGAAACCTTTTTCGCGAAACGGTATTTTTGACTTTCTGCCCTCTCGATTACCACGGTAGAGTAGAGGATTTTTAAATACTGTTGATCATGATGACATATTCCAGGGTCAAAATTTGCGAGTTCTATAATCTATCCCAACAGACAAAGGTGTGCAATTTTCAGCTGTATCTTAATGGATTAAGGTTCATATTTTAAAAGGCTCCAAAATTTGTGAATTAATTTGAGTTGATCTTTACCTGGTGATTGTGGAGGCGCTGCGGGCGTAGCAGCTGGAATTGTCGCTGCTCTTGCACCTTGCTGCTGCAGCCATTGTACCTTAGAACATTTTTGTTGGGTTAAGATGACGTTTATGATACATTCTTACTAGTAATATAGAGTTAGCGACAGCGGAAGGAGTGAAGGCGAAGAGACTAATTTAGTAACAATATAAATTCAACATACAGTTCTCATTTTCATTACAGTTGTATTGAATTTAAATTGTTAGTGAATTAGTCTTTTCGTGCCTCGGAGAACATGTTAAGCCATGGGTCCCGGTCGTCATGAACATCTATGGCAATTAACTTATGATAATAATTAACTTATTATTCTTTTATTTACGTTATTGGAATACAGTTCACGGAGGGAACTTTTTTGCAGAGGTTCGATGCCAGTCACTCAGAGTAAAACTGATATTCAAGTAAAACTGATTGAACTAGTAGCCGACCCCAAATCTTGGGAATAATAAAGGGTAGAAAGTCTTTTCACCGCCACTGCCTTCATCAGCGCTGACCCTTAATGTTGTCTTTCAACTCAGTACTCAATCTAGGAGCATTAAGTACTCAAGTTGATTTGCAATGAACTCATACTAGGCCCTCTAAAAATGAGTGTAAAAATATTCAAAGAATTTAAAACAGAAATATATAACAGATTGAACTAAATTACACTAAATATTTTGACATGGAGTGCATATTTTTCTTATTATTTTGTATTATTATCAATTAATAATTACCTGCTGTTGCTGGGCTAGACCTGGTGTAAGGGGGCTACGTATAAATGTTACACCTTGGGCACCCGCTGGTGCTGGAGCCCCCGGAGAGCCTGCTACTACTCCCGGCTGAGAACAATAAACAGAGACTGAAATAACTTCTACTTCTACAGCGCATCAGAACCATACTACAGAGTGCCATCTACGGTAGATACACCAAACATCAGAGTACTGTACAAAGATACTACCAATAGATATTTCTCCCCGGCCTCCGGTCTCGCGCTCACAAACGAAACACGACAGCACCATTGCTGTCATTTTACATTGATTTTTTATGCGAGGGTAATACCGCCACGGTCGAGCAGGCCTGTTCGTGCTGAAATCAGCGTGGCTCTACTAAGTTCTGGCGCCCATTTTTTTTTAATTGCATACGAGCAGATTTATCGCCTGATAGTAAGCGATTACCGCCGCCCATACACCTGCGCGCAGAGGCGGCACAAGCGCGTTGCCGGCCTTTGGGGAATGGGGGGAGCGGTTAGGGTACGGGTCTCCTCTATTCTCACTCACTCGGTGAAACTCACT